>CM070821.1:18642379-19244879 GCA_036326025.1 Chrosomus eos
ACACAAGCTCGCTGTCAGAGGAGTCTTCAGACAGACAGCGTCATGGCAACTTGAAATCGCTCACGGCGACTTGTCTGTAGATGGTCTGGGAAGAAGGGCGCGTGGAAAAGGACTGCAAAAAAAGAAGGCAGCAATGAAAGAGAAAGATCAGGGACATAAATGAGGAAAGAGATAATCAGAAGGGCGGAAGAAAGAAGAAGGTGCTAAACCCATTCATTGTTTTTCAAACATTGTAAGTGCCACACACACACACACACACACACACACACACACACACACACACACACACACACACACACACACACACACACACACACACACACACACACACACACACACACACACACACACACACACACACACACACACACACACACACTCATTTAAAAGGTCATGGCCAATACATGAATGTGTTTGTTGTGTCATTTGAGCTATTATCACTGTACTACATCTCTCTTTTTATCCATCCAGCATGTTCATGCTTAGTCTTTAATCCTTTTCTCATTATCTCATTCCTTTTTCTTTCTCCTCTACTTTTTCTGTTCATCTGGACATTGTAAGAACTTATACCATGGTCTGGGTGAATACTCGATTCTGATTGGCTGCAGGGTGTCCGTTAAAAAGTGATAGAGGACACCTAGTAAAGTAGTTCTGGTGAAACTGCCTGTTTACCGTTCGAAATTAATAAATGAATGCGCTGCCTACAACAGCTGTGAGTAACCATAGCAACAGGCAGTCAAAGTATACAATACACTAATACAATACAAACTAATACAACAATGAGTGACTTCGTTATTTCTTTTAATATTTATGGAGAATATGACAACTTTGACGACTGGTATGCTGCTGAAGAAAGAAAAAATGTAAATAAAACGGAGAAACGACACAAAGAGATAACATCGGGAGAATTGAATCAAATAGAAGACGAAAAAGATGAGATCAACACGAAAAAAAATACTAAATGGGCAGTAAATACACTCAGAGACTTTATTGTTCAAAAAGAAATGGACTCCAGCTTTGAAAATTACACCGCTGCTGCTCTGAATGAGACCCTGCGGGAGTTTTACGCAGCTGTCCAGACAACCAAGGCAGGAGGAGAGTACAGCGTTTCAAGCCTAAGGAGCCTGAGAGCCGGTATCAACCGCCATATAAGGGAATTCAATATTATAACTGACACCAGATTCATGACCTGTAATGCTGTGTTTAAAGCAATAATTAAACGTTACAGAAAAAGCGGTAAAGATACCAGCGTTCACCATCCACGTATTTCTGAGTCTGATCTTGAAATCATAAAGAATTCACCTGTACTGTCTCCCGATACGCCCCTTGGCCTGGTCAGAAAAGTCTGGTTTGACATCCAGCTGTGTTTGGCTCGGCGTGGCAGGGAGGGCAACCGGGAGCTCTCCATGCAGTCTTTTAAAGTCCAGAGAGACGAGGATGGGGTTGAGTTTGTCACCCTGGCTTACAATCCGCACACCAAAAACCACAACGATCCGAATGACCCAGATAAGGAAAACTTCCGAGGTTTTATGTTTGCCAGACCTGGGGATCCGCTGTGTCCGGTAAAAAGTTTCACGTCCTATGTGTCCAAATGTCCATCTGACGCAAAAGCTTTCTACCACCATCCGAAGCGCACCGTGACATCCGCTTCCGAAGTGTGGTACAGCCGGGAGCCGATGGGTATCCACTACCTCGGGAACATGATGAAAAAGATCAGCGAAGATGTAGGCTATTTACAATTTATGTCAATATAAATGTATTATTAGGCCTAGTAGACCTACTTTTATTATAATTATAACTATTATTATCATCATTGTATTATCATAGGTGGTGGGTCTTTCGAAGGTCTACACTAACCACAGCCTCCGTAGTACCGCTGTAGGTCGACTCTCCGATGCTGGACTGGAGAGCCGTCAAATAATGTCAGTGACAGGCCATCGATGCGAGAGCAGTCTGCAGGCTTACTGGGCTCCATCAGTCCGTGAGAGACGAAGCTGGAGCAACGTACTGTCTGCATCAAGTGCCCATCATGGGCAGTACCCAGCTTTCGTGGATCCTCCTTCAAAGACCCCTATGTCTGACTTGCCGACTTTTTCAAATTGCACTATAAATGGAAACGTTGAAATTAATTGTAAATAAAAAAGCTAGCATGTAGGCAAATGACTCTGATTAATCTGATTAATTTATTGCCCTCTAAGCGCAAATCGCTGGAGCGCAGAATTGTTTTTTTTTTTTGTTTGATTGTTGTTTGATTAATTGTTTTATGTGTAATAAAAAAAATAACTATGCCTACCTTTGTGTTTCATGAAAAAAAAAAATGCATTTTTGAACCTGAAGGGTTCTAAGCTGAGCGGACTATAAATATCTCCGGTTGCTAAATAAACCGTCAGGCAAGTTATTATTTGTAAAAACTAGATTTAGCCTAATTAAAATATAAACCAATGTTTTGAACCTGAAGGGTTCTACAAGCTGAGCGGACTATAAATATCTCCGGTTGCTAAATAAACCGTCAGGCAAGTTATTATTTGTAAAAACTAGAGATTTAGCCTAATTAAAATATAAACTAATGTTTTAAAAATGTTTTATTTGGCAAGTGACCATGGTATAAGCGGGTTAATGCCCTTCGAGGTGTCCGTTGTAAGGTTTTAATGGACTTCGGCGGAGGCAACCGTCCTCCGCTGCGCGTCGGCCGGTTTACACCTCGCCGTCGTCCATTAAAACCTTACAACGGACACCTCGTCGGGCATTAACCCTTACTTGTTTTATAGTCTTCCCTTTGAGGCCAGGACTCTCATACATCAGAAATTAAGCAGCGTATGTGAAGGATGACAGCAAACAGCTTAAATCATTTAAACAAAGCTGTAGCGCTAAATGCTAATGAGAGACCAGAGAAGCCACAGAGCATTGCTTATCAGAGCTCGGGATATGAGCAGAGAGTCTTATGAGTTATGACAACTCTGACCAGACCACACACTGGCAAACTCCAAGTTAAAAGGCTCTTTCCATTAAATGGTGAAAAATTGGGTCTAAAAAGGAGTTGTTTTCTAGCCTGGCTCTGCCCTCCTATGTACTTCCGCTCAATTTTAATTTTCCTTCAGTACTGCGTCTGGGATTGTGCTGTAGTCTTTGGTTTTCTCCGGTCTATCCCTTTGATTCACCGAATCAACCAATTCTCTTTGGTTTTTACCGGGCCAATCAGCGAACAGAGGGAGTGGCTGAGAACGATGACGTGCGTTATTTTGAGTTGTAGTTCAGTAATGGGAGCGGAGAAAGATGTGAGCGAAGACATTCAGTCCGTTTTGGCAACGCTGCCGAATATCAAGATGTTAAAGCTGGAGAAAGAACAATCTTTGCTTAGATTTGTTGGTGGCCATGCCCATGATGTTGTGGCCCTCCTCCCAGGTGGAAAAGTTTGACATATGACATACGTCACGACCAAACCGATTGGTTATGGCCAGAGTGACTCAGATCCAATAGTTTTAGACATCAATAGAGTTCCCGCCTACAAGGAAGTTAACGCTTGTCAATGGAGCGGTGCCAGACTCTATGTACAAATGAAATTAAATGTACGAGAGTCTGGTGGGACCAGGCTAGGGGTTTTCCACTCCTTTTTCAAAAACATATGGTCAGTTAAAGTGGGCACTTAACCTCGAGAATGTTTGGTGGTCAACCACAGGAGGTCAAACTAAACATTAATATAAGTTTTCTGCTTTGCAAGCACTGGTACAGTATTATCTTCAAAATGTAGTTATGTATTTGTTTAATTTAAAGCAATATGTTTAACAAAATGTGAAAGATGCACATTTTCTCTGTTCAAAAATCCAATAATGCCCAAGTCTTTGTGAATCTTTCATGCCTATCATCATCACCAATTTAGCAGCAAGATACGGGTGGTTTTGCACTGATGGCCAGGTCGGTAAACCCTTGTCCCACATGATGGTACAGCCGTTGGTGTTCACTACTGGTTGTGGGACATTCTCATGCCACTTGTTGGGCACTTCAACACTTCAAAAGTTCCTTGGAAATCATCCACTGGATAGCTAGCAACCTTATGTCGTTCCATATAGTCTGAAAGTGACTATCTTGCCAGAAAGTGTGGGGCAACCAAAAATTACTTGACTACCTACCTACTGTATAGACTTTAGAACTTTTACTTCTAAAACAATAGTGGATAAAATTATGTTTTTGATGCAACCTTCTCTCTTTAAATACTTTGGGCAGTTCAAGAACAATTTATGCAATTCTAAACGATTTGTTAGAAAGAATTAAAAGAGCAGTTTCATGTCTATCCTTGCATTGTTCAACTAGTAGAGGTTGATATGGGATTTAGAAAGTAACAAGTCATGCAATACTTTTTAGAGAGAGTAATTAGTACAGTAATCTTAATCACATTGTTGAAGATGTAATAAGTAGCTAGTAATTAATCACTTTTTTAGCGGCGTAACTGACCTAACACTGATAGTCAGTCAGTATGTTAATTCCTTGAATTAAATCAGTGCACTTAAAAAAAGAAAAAGAAAAGAAAAAAGGACTAGGAATGCTTTCTCTCTAACGTTTTGCACATGGGTTTGTATGCCAATGCCTATGTTGCTAAACTTGAACAAATAAGCCACTAAAAAAGATCACAACACTGGAGCTCATGAGAAGCATGTGGATCATTTTACATTTAGATTTCTTTGAGCCCTGTCTAAGGTATCAGAGGACTGTTGGCTTTAATTTAGCTTTGATTTAGTGCATTCTGGATCAAGCATGAGTCTCTACCAGGGGAGTCTATGGGGGGTTCTGATGTTTCTGCATCGGTTTGCGGAACTGCAGGAAGTGGAAAAGGCTAGCTGTCCCTGCAGTGCAGTTGAGTTGATTGGGTTTGATTTTGAGCTTGTTCTGCAGAGCCAGCGTTGTTTAACACACTGCAGAGACGTAGCCGTCTTTAATCTCTCCTGATGCTGCACAAAAATAAAGCACAATTTTAACGGTTTAATGAAATATGTTGGGTTTGGCCTAATGGTTTATATGTAGCGTAAGCACTTTGTGCAGATGTGTGCACTCCGGTGTCAGAAATTACCTTTATAAAGGGCCAATATTTACCCCTCTGGGTTTAAATTTCAGGGTCTTTTTTTCCCCATAATGAGGTTTTTTCCCCCTTGGACCAGAAAAATATGCTCCTCACCAGTCGCTAAAATTTGTTTGTCTTTTTATAGTTGTGATTAGCATTCTAATATGCTTCCACTATAAACCAACTCTTTTCACTCACATTTTGTTGTTTGACATTAAATTGATGAATTGGATCCTATGCAGGCCTCCATGTGATTCTTGGGGCATTTTGATGAGCGAATAAAGTTGCGTGTATAAGGGACATTTTAGGTTTAGGATGCTGAACACAGCTCATGCCTGGAAAGGTTGTGAGTTCTGTAAAATGTCCTTCATTTACTGTTCTTTTCTTTCCCCCAAAGGAGCTGAACTAGTGGTGGGACATGGGTATGTGTATTTTTGTGTATATTAGTGTATGTGTATCTATTTTGTTATTCATTCTCCTTGAACCCTTTCTATAGCATTTGAATCGACATCTCTACAATTCACACTTGATTTAAATGGCCTGACATCATATTCTTGTTGTACGACTTTGTGACATACGCTTATCAAAAAGCTTGCATTTTTTTGTTATTTTTTTTTATAGAAAATAAGGTCTAAGCCTTCAAATTGTTTATTTCATTACAAAATCCAAACAATAGCCTATTTTTTTTACGCTTTTGACGATCTTCAATGTGAAGTGAAAGCATGGAGCGCAAGTGAACCGATCATCCCTTCTTCTTTAATCTTTGCTGCTAGTTATAGCACAACTCTCTCTCTCTCTCTCTCTCTCTCTCTCTCTCTCTCTCTCTCTCTCTCTCTCTCTCTCTCTCTCTCTCTCTCTCTCTCTCTCTTTTTTTTAAAGCAGACAGTTCTTTTCAACTTCCAAAGATGAGAATAACAACACTAATCCTCATGACTGACTGCTCCAGGCCGACTGGATCTACAGCCGATGGCATACAGTAGAGCTTTGCTGTGCTGAGATTTGGCTTCTCTGTAATAAGATTGCTCTTTCCCAGTCCAAGCAGCCAGCCAATGGGTTCTGGCTGAAAGAGTTTTCGATGTGAAAGGAAACAAGCTTGTAATGGTCCAGGGTTTAATGCCGCTGAGAGGACTCCGATCGCTTACTCAGCAGAGTTCCAGGTGTGCCGTGAACTTTTTACAAGTTATTTATTCTCGTTTCGCCAGCCTCCTCCGGTTTGGTACGGCATGGGTGTGTTTACTGTGATTTACAGTGTTACAGGTTGCAAATATGTAAGAATGAATCACTCTTTAAAGTAAATGATGGTACAAATTTACATAGACCCCTTAAATGAAGCCAGCTGGGTCTTATTTCTGGTAAAGAGAGCAACGAGTGGGCTTGTTTGCTCCTATTCCAAACCGTCTTTGTTGAATCTCAATTTTACTAATGAGACATAAGGATTTTACATCAGGACACACACCTAACAAGGACAAAAACTGCTGAAAATGCACATCTCCATTTCTTTTGCTTTGTGTAAGTTACATGTTTGTACTAAAGCTTCACTTAATATGTCACTGCTGACATGGTGATGCACTTTAATGGTGTTTCAGAGGGTGAAGCTGTTTTCACATGGGCATTGGCTGTATGCAGCATCCGTTTTTATAAGTATGCATCCACAATTACAACTCCCCCCATGGCTAGACCTCTGCTGGGGGTCTAATTTTCCCAGAGTGCTTTGCTACTCTCTGTGGTCTGTGTTAATATTGATGTGTAAAAATAGCCATGGCAGTGGGCTGATGATATTTGCCCACCTAGCGTGCCATAATAACAGGCTGTGTTTGCTCTGTGCTACCAACCGCAGGACACGGATGGGAGGAGAAGAAAGTCTGAAAAAAAGGATATTACAGGGAGAAGCATTTTGTAAGAGCCTACACCCTGTTCACCCCACTATGTAAATATAGAGGAAGAGAGAGGGATGATTAGATGAGAAAATGAGAGAGAGGGAAATAGACAGACGGAGGTCTGGGTCGAGGGAGTCAGACTCAACCACGAATGGAGTCCAGAGGATAGAGAGAATTGGATTGTGATCTCATGGAGGAGAAAATAAGTGGAGAAAAAGAGGGATATGAATCCTCAAGGACAGATGTAGAACTTTATGAGAAAAATAGACGTATCACAGCTCAGGAAAGACAAAGAATCAAGAAAAATGGTGGAAAGAGGGGAGTGAGAGGCAGAAAAACTGCTTGTTAATTTTCTGTGTTATTACAGAACTTCATTAAGTCCAATTAGTCATCTAATCATTCAAGGAACCCTGACTGTTTCATTTGGAAAATATGTAGTGTAGTTTTGCAGACCCAGATGTTTAGTGTGTGTATTGTACACTGTATGCTATTTTCAGTTGCATACCAGTACTGCATAGGAAAATGGTTTATTCTTTAACTAGATATGGTGCGACAAAAGAGGAAGGAGGAAAATAGAAAAAAATGAGAGGGAGGGAGGGAGGGAAGGAGAAGGTGAAAGTGAAAAGAAAATGGAAAGTGATGGAGTCCTTCAGGGCCATGCTGAGGTTATACTGAGGCACTAGCATAAGCAGCTGTTTGTACTGTACATCTGTGAAAGTTAGACAGCCTTTCAGATACTCAAGGACATTATTTTCATCCTATAACAACTGGAAAGTAATACATTGCCAGACTTACAACAGTAATATATTAAATGTTTCATTATAGTGTGCTGTGAAGCGATTGTTTGTACATGTACACAGTACCTGTTTCAGTGACATCTTCGGATACAAACCGATGTGGGAAGGTAGATATGTCTTATTTTAAAATATTGATTTATTTGTGTTTGCTGGATAAATGGTCTTATACATATTTTATTTTCTATAATTCAGTAGAGTTCATTTGTTTTAAATTATTTGCCTTTTTGAATAAGGTGTTTTGCTTCATGCACAAATACGTAATAGTTGTTATTTCTTTAATACTTGATATAAACACATTTCCTTGCGGTTTATACATTTTCAATGCACAATTATGTATAGTGTCCAAAAGTCCACGAAAAGTTTAAAAGATCTCAGAATGTCTTAGTATTTTGGTTAGTTTTTTTAATGACATTCACTCAAGCTGGCAGAACCTGTTGCATTCTAGCAAAATGCACCAAGTATACACACACACACACACACACACACACACACACACACACACACACACACACACCACACACACACACACACACACACACACACACACACACACACACACACACACACACACACACACACACACTCATTATGGTTGGATTCAGTGTAGGTGCCATATTTAACTTCACACAGATAAAAATAGGCTATAGGCTTGTGGCTGTATAAAGGTCCTAAATCACATGTATTTTTAAAACCCACAACTTTCAAAAATGTAGTGTTTTTTTTTTGGCTAAACAAATTTTTTTTTGCTAAACAATGCTAAACAACGATGCAATTCATTGAATATAGCCTACTAAATATGGGGCAACCCCTGATTTAAGTCTATAGCTGGTTTTTGATACACCGTCTGGTGCACCTGGACATATCCTCAGTGATGTAACCTAGGATCACTGGGGGTTTCGGGTCTTTCAACAATCAGACCCCCTCCCCTAGGCGACCCAGCCGGGATGATCAAGTCCCAGCTTATGTCCAGGTAGCGCTACTACCCTACACGCCATGCCTCTCCTCTCCTGATCCACAGCCACCTTGATGCTACTTCTGCAGCATCAGTGGCCGACTTGATGGCCCTTCGCTGACTCGCCCCTGTGATGCCAAGCATTTTGTAGGCCCTGCAAAGGGATTGGCCCACAAACCCTCGACATCCCACTTCAACAGGTTGGCATATTGCCCGCCACCCATTGCTCCGGCAACCCTCCACAAGCTGGGAGTACTTTGCCCTCTTTCTTTCATTGGCCTCCTCCATACGGTCCTCCCAAGGCACTGTTAACTCCAAGAGAATTACCTGCTTGGAGGCCTCTGAGGTGAGCACAATGTCAGGCCTTAATGTTGTTATGGCAACTGCTTCAGGGAACTTCAGCTGCTTGCCCAGATCAACTGCCAGCTCCCAGTCGCGCGCCGTTGCCAGCAGGCCAGAGGAGGTGCCCCGGGCAGCTGGTGTTGACTTCTCCCCAGCTCTGACAAAGGCTGTGGTCTTCACTGGCCGAAGGCTCTTGCTGTGGTTAATTCCACTGCAGATAGAATCCGCTACGGCTTTTAGGACCTGGTCATGCCGCCAGCGGTAACGCCCTTCGCCCAGGGCTTTTGGACAGCAGCTCAAGATGTGTTCCAACGTTCCTCTTCTCTGGCAGAGTGGGCATGCTGGTGTCTCCACCTTTCCCTAGGAGAAGAGGTTGGATGGACTTGGCAACACGTCATAGACCGCCTGGATCAGGAATTTTATCCTGTAGGGTTCAGCCTTCCAAAGCTCAGTCCATGTGACTTTGCGCTCCACTGTTCGCTCCCATCTTGTCCAGGCGCCCTGTTGCCGCATCCCAGCCATCTGGCAAGCTCGCTTCTCCTCAACTCCTGCACGCACCTCCTCGAGGATCAGGGACCTCCTCTCTTTCCCTTCTGCCTTGTCGTAGCGAGGAGTTCTTCTGCTGCCCAGGCCAGCTCTCCCATGTGCCACTGAGCCCACCAACACCCTTTGCCGTAGCCTTGACTCTGCGTCGTCCACTGCCACGGCAGCGCTCCACTTCCGCCCTGTCCGGACCTCAATCCCAGCCTGGGCAACCTTTGGATCACTGGAATCCCGATACTGTAGGACCTCCCTGGACTGCGTCACCATGAACTCCTCGCTCAGGCTGCTCATGGGAAGCTTCAGCTTGTTATTCTGCCCATATAGTGCGATGCTGCTCAGGCTTCGAGGCAGTCCCAGCCATCTGCGCAGAAACCTGCTAATCCTCATCTCAAAGCCTTCCACCGTTGAAATGGGGACTTCGTACACCAGGAGGGGCCAGAGGATCCGAGGGAGGATGCCGTGCTGGTAAATCCAGGCCTTGAACTTGCCAGGAAGGCCAGACTTGTCCACCGCGGCCAGCCAGGTCTCCAGGTCTTGGTTGGTCGCTTTTGTGGAAGCTGCGTCTCTCAGGCTACAATTGAACACCTTCCCCAGGCTCTTCACAGGTTCCTCTGTCAGTGATGGTATCTTGGTGGTGCCAAGTGAGAGGTGGAACTTATCAGTGACCTTCCCTTTCTTCAGCACGAGGGACCTTGACTTAGCCGGCTTGAAGTTCATGCGAGCCCAGGTCATCAGCTCCTGAAGGCCGTTCAGGATCCACCTACAGCCTGGGACAGATGTTGTGGTCACTGTCAGGTCATCCATGAAGGCTCGGATGGGTGGCTGTCTAACTCCAGACTTCGAGAGGGGCCCCCTACACTGCATTTCCGCAGATTTCACCAGCATGTTCATGGCAAGTGCAAAAAGGATGACTGAGATTGTACAGCCAGTGATGATTCCCTTCTCAAGCTTGTGCCAGTCTGAGGTTGTTGTTCCGGAAGAGACTCTCATATGGAAGTTGGTATAGTAGTCCAGGATGAGGTCTCTGAACTTCTTCGGGGTATGATGCCGGTTCAGTGCCTCTTCGACTAGTTTATGGGGTATGGATCCATAGGCATTCTCGAGGTCCAGCCACAGCACAGCCAGGTCCCCCTTGTTCTCCCTGGCTTCCCTGATAAGCTGAGTGACCACACCTGTATGCTCCAGACATCCAGGCACCTCTGGGATTCCTCCCTTCTGGACCGCTGTATCGATGTAGGAATTCTTCAGGAGGTAGTCTGTCAGTCGCCTGGAAATGAGGCTGAAGAAAATCTTTCCTTCAACGCTCAGCAGTGAGATGGTCCGGAACTGCTCGATCTTCTGAGACTTCTCCTCCTTCGGGATCCAGACACCCTCTGCCTGTCTCCACTGGTCTACTACCTTTCCCCTCCTCCAAATCACCTTTAGGATCTTCCAGAGTCTGTGGAGTAGTCTTGGACAGTTCTTGTAAACCTTATACGGTACTCCACTGGGCCCTGGAGCGGAGTTTGCCCTTGCCCTTCTAACCACCTCCTGGATCTCCTTCCAGCCTGGCTCTTTCCCGTCAAAGTCCAGAGTCGGTGCAGGTGGATTGATCAGGAACCTGCAGGGCCCTAGGTCTTGCTCTCTGTACTCATCACTGTAGGATTGCTTGAGGTGGTGGTCAACCTCAGCTTTAGAGCAGGTGAGTTGGCCGCTGCACTTCTGTCCTAGCAGCTGTTTCGTAAATCCAAATGGGTTCACTAGAAAGGCAGCTCTCCTCCTGGACCTCTCCTTCCTCCTCCTCCTATGCCACTCCGCTCTCCTCAGGGTCATCAGCTTCTTGCGGATTATGCTGCGTAGCTCCGCAAGCGGTCCCCTCTCCTCTTCGCTTGCACCCTTGAACTGCTGCCTCAAGTTTTTCAGCTCCTGCCTGAGCTGATGGATCTTACTTGCTCTGTTGTTCATGGTGTAAGGGGGCTTCGCTACTCGCTTCTCCTCAAGTCCAAACCTCTCTGCAGCTAGGCTGATGATGATTGTAGTCATCGTTTTGAGGCGTCGATCAGCTCTTCCTTTGGCAGTTGCCTCCAAGATGGTGTCTGCGTCTCCATCAAACTGGCGCCACTCCTTCTCCTTACTAGCTTGGGGCCACTTCACCCGACGATGTTCTGATGTCCTATGTGCGTCAGGTGGTTGCATCACCTGGAGGCTCCGGGCACTGTGGGGTGACTCCGGGCCTGGCTCCTCCTGCGTCTCACCAGGCGTAGTTCCTGTGCGCTGTGTCTCTACCTCCTTCTGCATACACTTCATCTTGGCCTGGTGGATCCGCAGGCCATGTCGGTTCTTGCATATCTTGCCACATATGCATTCCATTATCGTCGTCGTATTTTCATTGCCATGTGTCGTCATCCTTTGATCCGTCCTGTGGGATTCTCTTCCGCCCCCCCCCTCTCGGGAATCCCTAGGGGTATATCTCCTGTAGGTCGATTCGTAGCTTTTTTGGGTTCCTTCTTCTCAGAAGGTGCAGCTTGGGATGCTACCCCTCACTGCCCCGATGCCGTCTTTCCGGGCTGTCCACTGTCTCTCCAGCTGTCACCAATCTGTACTTGATGGTCAACCAGACTGTTCCTGGTAGTCACTGGTTGTTCCAGAAAGAAGGTTTTTGATACACCGTCTGGTGCACCTGGACATATTCTCAGTGATGTAACCTAGGATCACTGGGGGTTTCGGGTCTTTCAACAATCAGACCCCCTCCCCTAGGCGACCCAGCCGGGATGATCAAGTCCCAGCTTATGTCCAGGTAGCGCTACTACCCTACACGCCATGCCTCTCCTCTCCTGATCCACAGCCACCTTGATGCTACTTCTGCAGCATCAGTGGCCGACTTGATGGCCCTTCGCTGACTCGCCCCTGTGATGCCAAGCATTTTGTAGGCCCTGCAAAGGGATTGGCCCACAAACCCTCGACATCCCACTTCAACAGGTTGGCATATTGCCCGCCACCCATTGCTCCGGCAACCCTCCACAAGCTGGGAGTACTTTGCCCTCTTTCTTTCATTGGCCTCCTCCATACGGTCCTCCCAAGGCACTGTTAACTCCAAGAGAATTACCTGCTTGGAGGCCTCTGAGGTGAGCACAATGTCAGGCCTTAATGTTGTTATGGCAACTGCTTCAGGGAACTTCAGCTGCTTGCCCAGATCAACTGCCAGCTCCCAGTCGCGCGCCATTGCCAGCAGGCCAGAGGAGGTGCCCCGGGCAGCTGGTGTTGACTTCTCCCCAGCTCTGACAAAGGCTGTGGTCTTCACTGGCCGAAGGCTCTTGCTGTGGTTAAATCCACTGCAGATAGAATCCGCTACGGCTTTTAGGACCTGGTCATGCCGCCAGCGGTAACGCCCTTCGCCCAGGGCTTTTGGACAGCAGCTCAAGATGTGTTCCAACGTTCCTCTTCTCTGGCAGAGTGGGCATGCTGGTGTCTCCACCTTTCCCTAGGAGAAGAGGTTGGATGGACTTGGCAACACGTCATAGACCGCCTGGATCAGGAATTTTATCCTGTAGGGTTCAGCCTTCCAAAGCTCAGTCCATGTGACTTTGCGCTCCACTGTTCGCTCCCATCTTGTCCAGGCGCCCTGTTGCCGCATCCCAGCCATCTGGCAAGCTCGCTTCTCCTCAACTCCTGCACGCACCTCCTCGAGGATCAGGGACCTCCTCTCTTTCCCTTCTGCCTTGTCGTAGCGAGGAGTTCTTCTGCTGCCCAGGCCAGCTCTCCCATGTGCCACTGAGCCCACCAACACCCTTTGCCGTAGCCTTGACTCTGCGTCGTCCACTGCCACGGCAGCGCTCCACTTCCGCCCTGTCCGGACCTCAATCCCAGCCTGGGCAACCTTTGGATCACTGGAATCCCGATACTGTAGGACCTCCCTGGACTGCGTCACCATGAACTCCTCGCTCAGGCTGCTCATGGGAAGCTTCAGCTTGTTATTCTGCCCATATAGTGCGATGCTGCTCAGGCTTCGAGGCAGTCCCAGCCATCTGCGCAGAAACCTGCTAATCCTCATCTCAAAGCCTTCCACCGTTGAAATGGGGACTTCGTACACCAGGAGGGGCCAGAGGATCCGAGGGAGGATGCCGTGCTGGTAAATCCAGGCCTTGAACTTGCCAGGAAGGCCAGACTTGTCCACCGCGGCCAGCCAGGTCTCCAGGTCTTGGTTGGTCGCTTTTGTGGAAGCTGCGTCTCTCAGGCTACAATTGAACACCTTC
Organism: Chrosomus eos; assembly: GCA_036326025.1. NCBI lineage: Eukaryota > Metazoa > Chordata > Actinopteri > Cypriniformes > Leuciscidae > Chrosomus > Chrosomus eos. Next base: position 18,656,176 of record CM070821.1, read on the forward strand.
CCCAGGCTCTTCACAGACTCTATAGTCTACTCTATAGACTCACATACTCTATAGACTCTAATAGTTGTGCTCTATTAAAGCACAACTGATAGGTAATCCAGCCAATGTTAGAAGTCTACATTTCAAGAACTATTACCACTTACCATGTCATTGCAAATGGCCTGTTCAGCGTAAGCGGAGCATTTGCTGTGGATGTTGTTAGCTTTCGTTTAAATAACTTCCTCTTCTTGGCAGATCAAGTTGAAGCTTTAGTGTCAGCTAGTCATTGGAGAGAGCACAATTCTATTTCTCTCGGCTCATATTCATTTCATTTTTATCGCTGAAATGTTACACTTTCTGATATGATAGTCTTTCTTTCTACTGTACTTCAGGATTCAAGTCTACCTCATATATTAAAAAAATATGAATGTATAAAAGAAACAAGATCTTTTACTACTTTGTAACATTTTTGTAAACTGCTAATGTCAAATAGGCATAGACTCAATCAATGGAAGAGTTAAGATATATGTTTTGAGTTTTTCCACTGAATCCTTTTTCAATTTGCGACCATGGACAACTTAAAGGTGAATTGAGACCTAAACAGTCTCTGACGCAGTTACTGAGGTGCTCCATTACACCAAAAGGATAGTTGTCTTAAGCTTTGTCTTGTTTACTGGTGGATTTACACCTCTGTTCTTCTGTTTTTGGATCCCTGTTGAGAATACAGCTGCTCAATGCATTTGAAATACTGTTTATGATGTTATTGAGTGACAAATTCGTGGGAATGCACTGATGACCCCATTACATTGTCAATATTGATACATTATCTGCTTTCTAAATCACAGGAACATAACATTCTCTTATATTGCTATTTTAAATTTAGATCATTTATTTAAAAATAGAAATCTTTTGTAATATTATAAATAACTGTCACTTTTGATCAATTGAATGTATTCTTACTAAGTATTAATTTTGAAAAGTAAAATAAATATATAAAGAGTAATAGTATATAAAAAGTAAAAATCTTACTGACCCCAAACTTTTGAATAGTAATGTGAATGGTTATTTATTATTGCTAAAATTATCAATCTGTCATACCCCTAAATAGTCATTGCTCCTATGTTTAAAGGGTAGGATAGAGTGGGGGAAAATGCCCCCCTGGGGTAAAACGCCCCCCCCACCTGTTTTTCCCAAAATAACCACTAGAATTAATCAAGATACATTTTTACTATTGCTATGCACTACGTTGACAGCGGGGATATACAAATCTCCATGGAGAAGCTGACATCAGCGACGTATTTGAAGAGAAGAGATTACATGGAAAGTGCTATAATTTTCAGATATTAGTAAACAAGTGTTTAATAGAATATTGTTCACAGTGATATCACAGTGATGTATGATAGATGAATAGTGAAGTCTGTAGTTTGAGAGCATATGTTATTTATAAGGAATATAATTATATTTTTTAAAAATAAGCTATTTTTTAAAAAGACATAGCTTGTGGGGTAAAACGCCCCCTATGCTGAGGGGTAAAACGCCCCCCAAGGAACGTAGTTTCTCTTTATCATAATTACTATAGTAACATATTTCTGTTTATCAAAGTCTTTATTTTACACTTTAATGCAGTATAACTAGGCGGTAAAATCAAAATATTTGAACAAAACATGAAAAAATTACAAGTGAGCATTAGCTAGCTAGCTTGGTGGATGCTGGAATGATGGAAGGTGGTTAGGTGACCCAATGATAAAACATAGTGACTTTTAATGCATTTATGGAATATATTTCACTATAAATATACAAATTTTTGTTTAATATTCATTTAGGGTTTTTCTTGATGATAGTGGGGAACAAATACTACATCAATTATCAACCCCATATAGGTGTAGAAATCAAAATATTAAAATGTTAGACATTTGGCTATTTTATACATTCCTGAAATTAATATTAATAGGTATATATATACATGTTGTTGCATTACTTGCCTTTTACTTTTAGAGATTAAAAACTATGTTCATTTTGCTGTTGATCTATGAAGCAAACTGGTTGGTAAGAAAGGGGGCATTTTACCCCACCTTGGGGGGCGTTTTGCCCCACCGCTGGGGCAAAACGCCCCCTTTGTACAAAAATATTTAAAGTCAAATTTCAAAATATTTACTAAGGCTGAGCAATTTTAATATTTGGTGAATAACTCCTCCCATAGTCATTCAAAACTGGGATGGCAATTCTAGTAACATTTATGTTTTGTTTCACAGTAATGTCACATTTTACCTTAAGGGGGCGTTTTCCCCCACTCTACCCTACCTATTATGGCATTTAAAATGTTCCTAATAATGTTCTGGGAGTCCCCAACAACAGTTTTAAATGCATGCAATGACAAAAAACACTTTTGTTGTCTTATAATATGCATTTATTTTTACCTGATTTGCTCACCGACTCCCTAATGATTCGTTTGACGACTCATTTGTCCAAACCCCTCCTTTGCGTGACGCTAATCGGCGGTGATTGGTCAGATGACCCAGTCAGTTATATTTTGCGTTAGCCCAAAGCTTAAACATATTGATAAAGCACTGCAGTACTACAATACGCTTCACATAATTTCACATATTTCAAAAAACAAAAAAAATGACATTGGAGACCTAGAAGCTGCTGAGCAACTCTCACTCTCTCACACACACACACACACACGCGCACGCACGCACGCACGCACGCGCACACACACACACACACACACACACACACACACACACACACACACACACACACACACACACACACACACACACACACACACACACACACACACACACATAAAAGCAACAATTATTAATAGTACTTACAGGTTGTGATTCGGAGGAGGAAGCTGATCCAAATAAACTTGGTATTGAACGTTCCTTCAGTATCAGGCGACTCGCGAATCCACACTTGTGTTTTTCACATTTGTGTTTGTGAAGCGATCGTCATTATTAAAATAACGCGAACACAGCTCAAGGTGGCTATACTTGTGTGGTATAGTTCTAAATATAAATTCTAGCCACTGAGTCTTCACATGCTTGTCCCTGGGCAGTGAAAAAAAAAGTTTGCTTTTGATTCGCACTTCAGAACAGAGTCTCGTCGACATGTTGTTGTCAGGTTTCTCTGTCTGCTCGGCGCGCGCACTGAGTGGGCGTGTCGAATTCAAATAATTTGTACAAGTGACCTACGAAAGTTAGAGAAAATGCATCGTTTGTCTATCGATTCATATCAGCGACTCAGAGTCGACTCTTACTTTTGAGAGACAATAACTTTGTATACGGTGAACTTTCATATTTAAAACTTTGCTGGATGTTTTTGTTCACTTAGACACTACATGAAAGGTAATTTTCAAAATTCCATGATAGGTACCCTTTAATAAATTGTATTCTATTTTGAACATATCATTATTGTAACATCTTGTTTTCTTCCACCATCATATTTACTTTAGCCCGACTTCTTGGCGTGATGAATAGGCGTATGACTTATAGGTATATTTAACTCTTTACTTCTTGTGAAGTGAGATATGAATGTAGGCTACTGTTTTCTGCCCTTACTGAAAATGCAGTAGCCTACAGTCTCCCTGTGATTTGGAATTCCACTCAACATGGTTGAAGTCCACTTTACAGTCACTATCAGCCAATTTGAGGATTAAGCTACAAGGCGGTTCCTTCACTTCCGTCCCTTTCCGCCATGATTTCCCTATAATTTCCGCTCCTCTCTAAACTTTTCCGAACAATAAAAGTGGCTAAAGGACCAGCAAAATAAGGGTATTTATCGGTGTGCCAACACTCTCCAACCTCCTGAAGAGTGTGTGCTAATGTGCCACAGCTGCCTGAAGTTACATCGCTCAGCTTGAGAAGCTATAAGGTCGGAGGACCCTATTCACGTAAGTGCAAAATTCTCTGATAAACAACACCTTACGTATGAATGGTCTTGGATACCATGCAGGCCTATTGAACTCGGGATTGGCGCTGTGAAAAGTACTGAGAGAGAATGTATGTGACGCAAAGCAAAAGAGAGAACGCGTGCTGCTGCAGGATCAGACTGTGTTGCCCATGGTGACAGTGCTGGCCAGTCGCCGTGTTTCCCTGGTTGAAGGTCGATGCTGTAGCGTCCAGGGCTAAAAGCTGCTCGGCCAGTCCCTCACATGCTAATAGAATTAGCGTGCCATCTGTTAGCGAGCAGCGTGCCAGCCTGGACCCCTGCTAATTATGATATAATATCGGGAGCATGCGGCAGATTACTTTCGGAGGGGCTTCAGAGATGTGATCAATTAAAAAAAGAGGAATTGAGAGTGGGAAAAGAATAGGATAGAGAAAAAATAGGATGGACGGAGAGTTTAGAGATAAAGTGGAAGAATATGTTGTGAAACTAAAAGAAAACAAATGTTTGAGCAGAAGGGGGAGGGGGGTATATCTATGGTAGCAGATCAGTATCAATTACAAAAACATGATTCACACATGCATAGACAATTTCACCTGCATGAAACAAAATTCACGTGCACAAAAAAAAAAACCAATTCACGTGCGTGAAAATATATATTCACAAAAAGCAATTCACATGTCCAAAATAAAATTATACATTCAAAAAATACACTTGACTTCACAAATGCAAAACACAATTCGTAGATATACAACTGTGCACAAAAACCTTCGAATGTTTAAAATGTTTATCCTTGAAAGTGAATGTGCAAATCGGCATTCACGTGTGAATCGCCTTGGATTTGTGTGTTTGTGTTTTTGAGACTCTCCTGGCAGCTCTCCTACACGGATCAGTTCTCTTTAGCCAATCAGATTTAAGCTTATAAATCGACCCATCAGCATCACGTGAGGGCGTGACTACCTGCATGTTACATCATCAGCTTTTGACCACAGTTTCACGGCTAAGCAGATACGTGCAGTTGATCGTTCATTTCTGTGTGTTTACTGAAGAAGTTGGAGATCAGTTGAAGCAATAGTTTTTTAACTATTAAAGGGCACCTATTATGGCATTTAAAATGTTCCTATTGTTCTGGGAGTCCCCAACAACAGTTTTACATGCATGCAATGACAAAAAACACTTTTGTTGTCTTAAAATATGCATTTATTTTTACCTGATTTGCTCACCGATTCCCTAATGATTCGTTCGACGATTCATTTTTCAAACCCCGCCTTTGCGTGACGCTAATCTGCGGTGATTGGTCAGACGACCCAGTCAGTTATTTTTCGCGCCAAAGCTTAAACATATTGATAAAGCACTCCAGTACTACAATACGCTCTATTCTTTATGACAACTCCAATAACAAAGACAAACATTTTACATATTTAAAAAAAAAAAAATGACATTGGAGACCTAAGCGGCGCTGAGCGTAACTGACACACACACACACACACACACACACACACACACACACACACACACACACACACACACACACACACACACACACACACACACACACACACACACACACACACAACACACACACACACAACACACACACACACACACACACACACACACACACACACACACACACACACACACACACACTTATTGAGCATGCTACAAAACCCATAAAAGCAACAATTATTAATAATACTTATAGGTTGTGATTCGGAGGAGGAAGCTGATCCAAATAAACTTGGTACTAAACCTTCTTTCAGTATCAGCCGGCTCGCGAATCCACACTTGAAAGCATTTATGTTTGTAAAGCGATCGTTATTGACGCGATCACAGCTCAAGGTTCGGCTATACTTGTGTGGTATAGTTGTAAATATAAACTCTAGCCACTGATTCTTCTCATGCTCGTCCCTGGGCAGTGAAAAAAAAGTTTGCTTTTAAATTGCACTTCAGAACAGCGTCTCGTCGACATGATGTTGTCAAGTTTCACTGGTGTCTACGGCGCGCGCAATGACTGGGCGTATCTTATTCTAATAACTTGTCAAGTTGACGTCATCTAGATAGAGAAAAAGCATTGTTCGTCTATCGATTCATATCAGCGACAGAGTCGACTCTTACTTTTGAGAGACAATAAGTTTGTAAACGGTGAACTTTCATATTTAAAACTTTGCAGGATGTTTTCGTTCACTTAGATCTATGTTACACACTACATGCAATTTTCAAAATTCCATAATAGGTACCCTTTAACTGATGTAAGCAAGTGCTTTGGTAATCCAATGTCCCATATCGTGTCAAAAATTAAGAAGAAATGATGCTTGTTTTGTTGTATTTTAGCTGCAGGTAACAGTTGCAGACAGCCTCTCAGACAGCTCTCTCAGTTACAATCACACAAATGATTGCAAAGCAATCTGGGTGGCTAACACCCACCCTAGCACTTTTAGCACTGGCCTCATCAGGATTGTTCTTTAAATAGTGAATAGGCCTATTTTAATGAGCACCAATTTTTTATTTGCCATTTGTGTATGTTCATCGTCCAAGTGGATGCTGCACACTGGTGGTGGTTGAGGAGAGAATCCCTGATATGATTGTAAAGCGCTTCGGGTGTGCAGTTGTACATATGAAAGCAACATAAATGCCTCATTCATTCATTCATGTTGTTAAATTATTGATAGCAGTACTGACATCTTGATAGCAGTCACAAACATCTTAATTCATGTTGTTTCTTTATTCTCTTTTATACGTTATTTTTATGTATTAATGTCTTAATATATTGGTAACACTTTACAATAAGGTTTGTAACAAAGAACAGCTGTGTTTTTAACTAATGTTAACAAAGATTAACAAACACAGCAACAAATGTATTGCTCATGGTTAGTTAATGTTAATACATTAACTAAATGTTAACTAATGAGCCTTATTGTAAAGTGTTAACAGTATATTCAACATTCATACCCTTGTGTTTTGTGCTGTATTGTCATCTCAAGGTTTTTAGTGTCACAGGACAAGCATTAATTTTACTTTGCCTAGTAAAACAGGCAAATCTGATTTTATGCTGATCAGACAAAGGTATACTTATCATAGAGAGGCATTTAAAGGGGTGATGGACTGAGAAATCAAATTTTCCTTGAGCTTTTGACATCTGAGAGGTCATCATATTATAAGAATATCCTGTAAGTTTCAGAACTGAAAACGTCCTTGTTAGTCCAATAAATGCTTTTATTGACACCAGCCTCAGCAAACGCCTCGTTTTTCAAAGTGGGGAAATATGACGTCAAAGAGGATAAAACACCACCCCCGCAGAAGATCATCAACACCTACTTCTTCAACACGGCCGGTTTAGCCCCGCCCACCGGTTCGCGCATTACACGCGTAGCTAAATAACATAGGCCGCCTACCTCGTGATGACAAACCGGATCGAGCTACCGAGCAATACAATATATTGTGCAGTGCCTGGTTGTGGAAGAAGACAGTCGCTGCATAAGCTTCCTCTGGAGTCCAATAGGAATGCTTAAACTTTATTTTTCATGACGTTCCACTCCAGCTGATGAGGTAAAACATTGTCCGTCTGTTCGCTTCATTTCACTGAGGATTTATTTGTAAACAAGACTGGATTTGCAGACCGATTAAGAGTAAAGAACGGTGCTGTGCCGTCTATATTGGATCTGACAGAAATTGCAACACCTGGACTCTGGGTTGAACATGTATGGGCGAATCATTCCGGTTGCCATTTTACAACATTAGACGTTTTCAAAACAATTTCCCCCAAGTGCATCGACGGATGAGTTGAAACTCATTATAATATGCAAAACGGTTATCCAGTCACAGCAGTGGGCGTTTACTTCCAAGTCTTCAGTGCGAGACGCCCATAAAATCTGAGCGTTTTTCAGCTAGACTCAAAACTAGGTTAAAAAATAGCCTATTACTTATTCATTTTTATGTTTTTGAATGCAAAAACCAAGCGAACGTCATAAGTTTACCTCAGACAACAATATAAGAAGATTTAAAAAGCCAGTTCATGACCCCTTTAAGGTCATGCAACTAAGATTACTCAGTAAACTGTATTCAAATGCCATCACTTGCATCCTCTGTCTGCAACTCTTGTACTAGGTTTTTACTATTTTAAATATCAGACCAAAATCATTTGGCCATAAACATGTATCTACTTTAAAACAAAGAAGACTGACTGAATCTCACAACTATGGAAGAGATATATATTTCTCTGTACTGAATGTTTAGCTTCATACTAAAGATTGTCAGTTCATTTGGTTGTCTGCAACTTCAAATTCACACGTGAATGACGATTTACACATTCACATTCAGGGATAAACTCGTACATTTTGAACATTGTAAGGTTTTTGTGCACAGTTGTATATCTACGAATTGTGTTTTGCATTTGTGAAATGTATTTTATGAATATAATTTTATTTTGCGCACGTGAATTGCTTTTTGTGAATATATATTTGTTAGAATTTTGTTTCATGCATGTGAAATTGTCTAAGCATGTGTGAATCATGTTTTTTTGCGTAAATTATTATTGATTATATATTATTATTATTATCTGCTTCCATAGGTATCATCAGATCGGATTCAGAAATGTGCCAGTGTTCCTCTAAGATGATAATACTCAATGTCTTTTAACCATATCTTCCTTATGTTGCCAGACAGTAGTCGAACAATGACAAGTGTTTTTAAAACGCAGGCCTGCAGCCTCACTGCTTGACTCGCACGCTTGAAGTGACTATTTGTGTTTATCTGTGCTTGAGACAGGAGAACGTTTTACACTGTTGGTCCAGAGGAAGAGACGAGCAGAAGAAACAGATGACAAAAGCAGCGAAGAAAGAAGCCAGCAGTAAATCAGAGGTTTTTGGGACTTAGTCATCTCGTAACAGGCTGCAGCATGCAGTCCAAGTGGGCATATGCCATGAATTCAAAAAGAGAGACAATTAGCTGTGGACATTGATGGTTTTTGTTTTTGAATGCGCTTCATTCTCTCCATGGGAGGAAATAAAAGATTAGTTCAGCCAAAAATAATAGGTCTCATCAATTTCTCTCCCCCCCCCCCCCCCCCCCCCCCCCTTTTTTTGTCCTAATGTCCTAGCAGCTTTTCCATACAACATAAGTGAATGGTGACTTTTTACTGTCAGGAGTTAGAACAACATTAGGGTGAGTAAATGTTTCCAGTTTCCAAATGTGAATCACATTTTCCTTTAAATGTATTTATGGGGATGCAAAGTGTAACCTTACTAATTCCATTGACTAGATGTTGTGTTTTGTGATAACATTAAATGCATTTAGTGCACATAAGGGTTAATGCATTTTTTATTTTGTGGGTAACAGAAAACCCTCATCTTTTGAATGAGATATGTATTTTGGCCACAAAAGGTTTTCTGAATCACAAAATGCTTTTTTAATTCTTCACCAAAATGCTTTACGAGCATTTGTTTCAATGACTCGGCATGTCACAACATCATTTTAGTACAATGACATTATCTGCTTTCTGATTCACAGGAACCTTTAAATTTAGTAAAATGAGTGATGCAATTTTTTATGTATTGTATTGTTGTATTATGTACTGTAATCATTTATTTAAAAAGCTGGAGGAGATCTGCATTTTGTCCATCAGTTTCATGGATAAAATGCATCTAATTCATGATTTAATGAAAGGAGCACTTAATTTCAAGTGCTGTTTTTTTTCTTCATTTCGGTACATTTAGTGTCATGAAATTCATTCAGTATATGATATAAGTCAGCTTATATTCAGCCAGTTTTAGTTGTATTGACCAAAATTCATAAAATGAATGTTCTCTTTTACTATCTGGACCTCTGCTTTCTGGACTAGGATGTCAGTCACAAGTTATGCAACATAACTACCTGTGTGATATATTACATATTACATAATAAAAATGTCACTGCACACAGCATATTCACTTTCCTGGAATAACTCTTTAACGCACACCATGGCTTTAATATAATAAGTTTGTATAAAATCATGATATGAAGCATGACCTTTTCTCCACATCTCTTTGTCTAGACTTCTGCACGACTCTACTCACCAGTGAACCCTCTGAGAGAGACTGATTTAAAGTTCTCTAGCCGGGAACTGATAGCGTCTGGTAATGAAATCTTCCTCTTTAATGCCTACATCTTCCATGTTTGCTCTCTTTTCCTCATTTCCTGTTTTATGCATTTGCCCGTGTCTCATCCCAGAGAGCTTTGTATCCGGCGAGGTGACCTTGCAGCGGCCCGGCGGAGAGCTCTGAAGTGTTCCTCGTTAGATGAGAGTGCTGTCTGTCTCTTTGTGTTTTCGGTTGAAAATGACGCCATTACGCCTGCTCGCCACCTCTCTCTGTCACCCTAACGAAGCTTGGGCCGCTGCGTCGCTCACGCTGGCACGACAGGTGTGCGTCGGCAGTGACTGAAGACTCGGCTCGCTGCGGGTCCCGTATCTTTCTTCAGACTCAGCATGCGAACTGCTTTTTTTATGGGCCCATGTGTCATATTCTCCTCTAAACAAGGTAAGAATGTAGATAGTTATGTAGGGAATGTTTTGGTTTACTACATGGATTTAGGCATGTTGTTGTCCAAGTCAATACTTGGAGGCTTGTCATGTCATTAAACTTCATCCGAAGTGTTGTTACTTTTTGTGCACGGTGCACTTCATGTAAGTGAAAGTGAGTTTAGTAGACTTTAAAGCATAACGAATTTCAAAAGAAAACGAAGACCTTGTTGAAGGACTCTCTGTCTGTCTGCTTACTTTTTAATCCAATATACTGTGACGTTTGTGATTCCAGCTCTGTGTTGTGCTGTAAGTGTATTAAAACCCGTCTGACTGCAGGTACTTCATGATTAGACTACGGTGAATAAGATTGAAGTCGAAAATAAAACAGAGTCCCGGCGGAACCGATCGTGTAAGTGCCGGCGCGCTTTTTTCCAGCTGACCGTTCGAGTTGATTCGACTATTCCCCTTGAGGTAAAAGGCCCGTCTCCCGGCATCCGAGGCCTTAGCTGTCTGTCAGATGCCTGTCTGTAATTTGTGATTACAGCACAAGCGAAGGAGGTGGCAGAGATTAATTCAATCCAACCCACAAATCTGATTGCTTGCATTTGCATATTAATGAGAAAATCTCCCGAATGTTTTTTTTTTTTCCTTCAGTGTCCTCTCTTTAACTTCGGCAGGTGTTGAGGCAGAAGACTGATTTTAAAAATGAGAGGGAAAAAAAATATTTACAGCATTTGCGTCTGGCGATCTGAGGTCAGCGTCTGCTTGCGCATGGATTTGCATAAATCTGCATGTGGAATGAGAGGAGACGCGCTAGCGGATTCTTATTGGATTCCCTTCTTCACTTAGTTACGTTTAAGAACGAGAGAGAGAGTGAGAGTGAGAGCTCTTGGAGGGGGGCGCATGGAACCCTCCTGAGCAGATACACATGTAATTGTGTGTTCAAATGGGTGTAAATAAAAGCAAGGCTGAGAGGTAAATACAGACTCTCTTTCTAATATGCCATCTGTTGTCTGTGGGAATTCGCAGATAAATCGGCCTTCTGATGGCTGTGCGGGAATGCTGCCGTTCGTCTCCTCTCCATTCCCTCTCTTTCTCATTTCCTCTATACATGCTTTTCACCTTTAACAGGCATGCGTATTCAGAAGGGGAAGAACGGAGAGTTGGAACAAATTAGCTCTGTTCCAAAAACTTGAGCTTTCTTGCTGCTGAGCTGACTACCTAAACATGCAACTGCCTTCTAAGGCAGCAACCTGACTAGAAAGGTCTGAAAAAAGTGACCGAATTGGTATTTTAACATTAGTTACAATAGCTAACACTGAATTAGGTTATAGCATTTGTTACTCCTGATTAATGATAATTTCAAAATACTCATATATTCAACAGTGTGGGGTCAGTAAGATGTTTCAATGTTTTAGAAATTAGTATTTTATGCAGAAATACAATACAAAGACAAGCAGTAATTGGTGAAATATCATTACAATTTAAAATAACCGTTTTCTATTTGAATATATTTTAAAATATAATTTATTCCAGTGATGCAAAGCTGAATTTTCAGCATCATTACTCCAGTCTTCAGTGGCACATGGTCCCTCAGAAATCATTCTTTAGTTATCATTATTAATGAATCCTTTCTGATTAAAAGTATTAATTTCTATCAAAAAACAAAAACACTTACTGACCCCAAACTTTTTAACCGTAGTGCATATTAAATTAATAAACTTCGATTAATAATGATGATGATGATAATGATTATATTATCTATATAATTCAATAAATATTTCTCACTTTGCATCTATTTTTCTCACTGAGTTTGTTTCAATGCTTTCTGGGATTGCATTCTCAATTTGGTATATGCTGACTTAATATGTTAAGAATTGTAGTATCTTTGGAGTTGCCTGTGATACCTTAAAATGCTGCCTATGTAGGAAACTCACTTGGTTTTTGGACAGTGAGATTCTCCTTCAACATGTCTAACTTTTTTAACGCGTAGATTTTATACATGTATATCGAATTAACCTGCTGATTAAAATGTACCAACTCTCTAATTTAACATCCATTAACAAATCAAGTGATAAACACATGAAGTTTGTCCACCCTTCAGGAAGGGTGGTGCATGTACAATATTTTAGCCCATTTCCAACTGGTTAAACTGATGATGTTACAACACTCCCTGGTCTCTCCTTGTACAGGACTGGTATATTAATTGGTATGTTCCACATTCTCAGGCTATGTGGTGTTGAAGCTCTAGCAGGTGTTTTTTTATGTCCAGACACATTGGGCAATCATGCGACGCCTTTCCAATTGTGTCTTGTCATTCCACTCTCGCTTCAGCTGTGTGTTATGACTTTAAACGGCAGCGTCTCATGGGCCGTTGCCTTGTGGCGGTGCTCGCTTGCCACGCTGCTTTACGAGCGCCAATGTCAGGCCGTTAAGCGGGCACGCTCTTTTGTAAAGGTTGTCTGCCTCTTAAATGCTGTCGACTTTATTGATGTGCCTCTCTCCCCCTCTTTCTTTCTCTCCCTCTCTCCTCCTCTTCGCACAGAAATATGCTGGATGGCCCTGGTTTAAATTCAATTCTTCAGCACAAGCCGTTTATTAAGGAGCGAGGGCAGGCTGAGAGTGGAGACTGAGGCGGGGTGAGATGATAAAGCAAATTAATGTCCTCCTTTCTACGCTAAACACACACGCGCACACATAGCGATGCTATTTAGCAGCTTGGGGGAGAGTCAGTGGTTGTAAACAGGACTAGCGGCGTGAGTGGGAACACAAATCACTGCGTATGTCTGCCTGTACGCTCTGCCCGAAAACACTGCCGAGGACATGGAGTGAAACGGGCTGTCAATCTTCCCTGCCGAGCGGGGAATTAGAGCGGTGCCCTCTCCACTACTTAACCTTGTGCTGTTGGGCTTATCAGGGAGAAATGCCTTTACGCTACTGACACCAGGACAAATAACACATCACCTCACGCTAACCATAAAATATCTCGTCAGTTATGCTAACAACAACCCGTCGAGGCTGGAATAGCCTATTACTTTAACTCTCGTAATATATGAGGTCACACTTTATATTACTGGGTTCATGGTGTGTTTGTACAGAATTAGTCTTGAAATTACACACTCATGTTATTACTGTAATCATTTTAGTTATGACATACGACATTACTAAAATGACTACAGTAATGACATCCATGTCTAATTTACTCTGTAAAGTAAAGTGTTATCCATGACGGTTGATATTATCCGTCATATAATAAGGCTGTAATGCTAGAAGCGTTACATGTCGTGTTGTATAGTATGGGACAAATATACCTGCCAGCATGACAATCATTTGCCAAAATAGTCGGGTCCAAAAATTTCTCTTTTTCGTTATCCTTATAGTTAACATTCTTAGTGTGACCGGGACTTTAGACTTTTAGACCCCGCTCTGTCACAACATCACCAATTATCATATTACACTAACACCACCATTTTAATCACTTTACATATTTGATGAACATGTAATGCAAACATCAAAACTGGCGCTGAATCACTCAGTCTGCTTTAGGCTTTTTGGCTGTTAGCAGTTGTGTGTTTGTTTTATTTTTTTTCTTGCCAATGCAGATTTATGTTTAGGGGAGGTGGGTTGATTCAGATGAATAAAAAACACCAAGAGATGAAAACATGATTTATTACCATCACTCCATGACTCGCTACACCCCCTCCTCTCTACTCACACTTTTCCCTCCAAGTAGCTAATAACTGCTAATATAATAATAACAGCAGGGGGAGGCAGGGGTTTCTAGTGAACTGGGGTGACAGACAGCTTATGTGTGCTTTGGAGTTTGTATTCATTTAAGTCTATTTATGGAACCGTTCTCCTTTGTTTAACTCTTTCCCTGCCATTGACGGAATCCATGTTTTCCCTGTTATACGGTAGGTTGCCTCACGTAGCCAGAGCTTCAGACTGACGACAGAAGGACTGGACGCCATAGCAGCTTTCATTTGCCAAGGACCACCCAGAGGCCGTCTGACTGACATGTAAAGCAACCAGGTGAGTCAAAATGTAACGTCGATGTACCCACAAAATAACAGACCGTTGTGTAAAACTCTTAGGATGTATTTTAAAGGGCACCTATTATGCTCCTTTTTACAAGATGTAATATTGGTCTCGGGTGTCCCCAGAATGTATTTGTGAAGTTTCAGCACAAAATACCCCACAGTTAATTTATTATAACCATTTGAAAATGTCTTTTTTGGTGCCTGTTTTAAAAAGAGCTGTTTTGGTGTGTATCACCTTAAATGGAAATGAGCTGCATATCCCCGCCCTGCCTTTGGATGAGGGCGTAACTTGCATACCTATGGCAGTCGGTAGAAGCAGAATGACTGAGAGTGAGAGAGAGACCCGCTGTTTTATATGGCATTCAGCCGTACATGTTTGAATAGCACCCAGATGATGAAGATACTCCGGCAGAATAAACACAAATAAGAATGGACCAGGACGTCTCGGAATGGTTTTTTGATACATTTATGTACTTATAGAGTTGTAATCGCGTCCCCTTTGCAATTATGGAAGAGCAACACACACACAGACACACAAAAACTGTGATAACGTTAGCGCAAGTTTTTGAAACTACAAACACAAATACTGTGATAACGTTTGCTACGTACAAACGAAATAACATTTATGCGAGAGACCTGTTGCGTCATGTTTGCATTACTTGTCGTATACAGGTGCTTATGTGGCAACTGTGAGAAGATGGCTACAGAACATACACAGTTTTTAATACAATATCTTTAAAATATATATTTATAAACGTGTTTTTACACACTATACAAACAAGGTTTAAATTATATTAGACATCCTACGACGACGAAAACAACTTTAGACGCATTTGTTGTTGAATTGGCTGACAACATCGACTGAAATGACTGTTTGCTCAAAAATCATAAAATACACTTACTTCTTCTGGAGGTGATGTTGGATCGCGAACAGTAGGCAACGATTCACACTTGAGGATTAACTTTGAAGCAAGACCTCCTTTGAATTGACCCTCGTTCACAAAACAGTCAGTCAGAAAATGATTCGCGCAAACATAAACGTATTTTGGAAGTTTAAGTGGCGCCTTTCCTTCGTAAATAAAATCCATCCACTGCGTTTTCAGTGGCTCTGATGTCGGAAGTAAGTGAAGACTACTATGTACATTATTACATCCCACAACAGAACACTTGTTTCTTAGGAGACATTACCGGCTGTAGTTGAAAACGTACAGATCACAGAGGGCGGGGTTTATGCCAAAACCAGTGTCAATCAAACTACGTCGGTGGGGCTTGTGCAATTCTACGTCACAAAGCGCAGTATCTTAGATCAGCTCATTCTGAGACAGTGCTTATGATTTATTGAGATTGTAAAAAAAACACTGGGTGTATTTTTATCATTCTAGGGTGGTTTTGCTCACACACTGCCAACACACATTTATGTTCAAACAGCATGTAAAAGTGAGTTTTGCATAATAGGTGCCCTTTAAGAGTCTATGCTGCGAACTTTACATACTTCACACACTTTTGAACATCCAGCGTTTATTTGATCCTGATAAGCACTCATTGTCACAGTTGTAAACATGATGGCTTTCTTCTTCCATGGCGCTCTTCTGAAAGAGTACGGAATCTCTGGATCAAAACACAGGAAAAGAAGAAGCAGAAACAATCAATAGAAGCATTGCGTATGGATATGTAAAATAACGCAATCATCAAACATTAAACAGCATATACAGTTGTAATCGAAATTGTTCAACCCCCATTGCAAATCAGTTTGCAATGAACAAATCAAACAAAAGTAATTGAAATAGCTCAACACAATAAATGTTTCAAGTGGTTTCCCAAAATTAAACTGAAAATGCTACTTTTAATGAATTCTGATGTCTCTAAATTATTCAATCCCTTCACGGCAAGCGTCTTTAGTACTTGACCTGCTGCAAACAAGATGTATAACCAGACACCAGCTTCTGGCAGCGTTTCTGAGGAATCTTAGCCTATTCCTCATGAGCAATGGCCTCCAGTTCATCTTGGGTTTGCAAGTTGCAAACGCCGCCTTTAAATCCCACAAAAGATTTTCTATGGGGTTTAAGTCAGGTGACTGTGATGGCCACTGTAGACTCTTCCATGCAGGCTTTGGTGGAATTTAAGGTATGCTTGGGATCATTGTCCTGTTGGAAGGTCCAATGACGCCCAAACTTCAGCTTCCTCACTGAAGGCATATTTTCTCCTAGGGTTTCCTGATAAATCCATCTTGCCTTCCACACACTGCAGGTTTCCAATGCCAGAGGATGCAAAGCAGCCGCAGAGCATCACCGATCCGCCACCATGCTTAAGTGTAGACAGAGTGTTCCTTTCAGCATATGCTTCATTCTTCTTCCTCCAGACATACCTCTGAGACATAGGGCTGAAAGGTTCCAGTTTTCTTTCAGCGCTCCACAGGACAGAATCCCTTATGACAGAAACTTAACAGAAACGTATGTGGCTAATTTATATAATTCTGAGCAAATTGCGAGAGTCTTGTGCAAAATTTCTTGTGCTTTTGGATCAGGAGTAGAGTAGATTAGTACTTTAGTGTCCTTTTTCAGGAAATTTGTCTTGGACTTAAAGCTGCAGTAGTACACAACATAAACACACACAAGACGTGACAACAACATTAAAGGGGAAGGGAAAAAAAAGGAAACATTTAAAAAGAATTCACGATGACTACTTCTTACTATTTAAAATATTAATAGACACAGGTAAGAATGATTTTTTGTAAAGGTTGCTCTTACAAAGTGCAACCTTTATCGCTTGCCATATCGCTTCCCTGATGGCAGAAGTCGATACATTGGGGGGGAAAAAACATGGCTTAAATCCCTCACTATTGTCTGTGCATTCTTAAGAAATAGTGGTGTACATCTTCGTCTTGGAGTTCTGGCATGTGTATTATTCACAACATGTTAAATGAATCACCTCCTTTTGTTGTTCTATTTTCTGACCTCTTCCTGTCTCAATAAATCCACTGAATCCCGAATATGCTTGTCTCTTCTGTAGTTTGGAGATGTCTGGAGTTGTTTGCAATAATGGCTCCGTGTTCTATTCAAAGATTTCGAATGAGGTCAGGGTTTATTACTTAAGAAATCTCATAATTATAAATGTAATACAATAGTTCAGTCTGTGTGTGCAATGATACATAACAGTTGATCCTGAATTGGCTTCTAATGTTATACTTTTTTAGTGGACAATAATAGGCAAATATGCTGCCTATGTAGTGTTTAAAATGTAAGTTACTCTAAATGTACCTATTCATATTTTGACTATATAAAAGTATTATTTAGACATTATAATTAGGCATTATTATAATGCAAATACGTTTTTGTAATATATTTGTATTTGATGGAAATGAAATGAGAGAGCTTTTCCATAGAAGGAATATCAGATTCTTTATTTCTAAATATTTTATTTGAATTTTGTAATGATATTTTATTTTGATTTCTGATTATATTGATACGAAAGACTGGCCTGCTGTTATTTGTTGTTCTTTTGTGTCTTCTACAGTATCTGAGTGATTAAGGGGAGGGGCTGGAGGATAGACACGGCAAGATGACTTATGTATGCAAAGGCTGCTTTTCATTTGCAAAGGGATTTACAGAGACAGATTCTGGGAAGTAATATTCCGGTGAAGTGGCCGCTCTTTTTTTCGTCCTGAGTTAACTGGCCTATACATCTCCATCCTTCTATTCCTCTATCTATCTCTACATCGCTCCATTTTTTATTTCCCCCTTGTTTCAAACTCAATTTTCCCCTCCAAAACTCACCCGTCAGCATGTGCGCTCTGACTTTCTCGAATGTACCGCACCCTCTCCAATTACACACACACACACACACACACACACACACACACACACGCACGCGCACACGCACAGTACCACCCTCTCCATCTCAATTTTATTTACTCTTTGCTTGTTCGCATTGCTTCAGCTGTGTGCATGCATGTCTCTCTCTGTCTACTGCGTCTTGTCCCTGTTTCCATCTCTGTTCTCTTCCACCTCCTGCTCTTCCTATCCATATATAACTAGATGTCATTAGCATTCATAGGTATGTGTATGCAAAGTAGATCTAGCACACGCTCATTTTTGTACGTTTGGATAGACACTGAAACAGATTGGCAGCATCTAAAATGCAAACCATTTCACGCATGAACAGCTTTAAAGACATAAATGTTTACAAAATATTGAACTCATGAAATTATTAGATTAATTGATTTAATGGTATTTTTAATTAGTTTAACTTCTAACATTTTACTATTTGATATCCAAAGTTTGACGATAAGTTACATAACCTAACTTTTTTATTTAATTTAATTAAATTCAGCCATAAAAAGTGCAAATCACTTTACATTATATATAAATAAATAAATATAAAATTACAATATATATATATATATATTGTAATTATATACCATATTATTAGCCTATACAAATAGTAAGTTCTTTTTCTACATGTTGCTGTAATTAACAAAATTATTATTGTTTAATTATAGCTCATAAAAATAGTTAGATAATGTTTTTGATGCTTTGTAAATAACTAATTGCATTGATATTAAGACTCAAAATGGTACAAATATATTAAACGCACCCACACACATTTCATGTTTTATGGGGACTTTCCATAGACATGATTTTTATACTGTTCAAACTATACATTCTATCCCCTAACTCTAATAAAATTGAATGGTAATGATCTGTTTATATTTGACTTTGAGCTGTATTGTATAATTAAAAGACTATGCTGCTAGTACAGAAACAAACTTGTTACTGTACTAGTGATATAGTAAAGTTATTGTTCAATGAACAAAGCAGCATGCTTCAGTATAAAAACAGATTAATACATGCAGTTATTTACAACCTAATAGAAACTCTTTCAATGTCAAACATAACCGAACATTAAACATTAACAGATGTTTCCCTTTACTCAAAAACACACAAAATAACACTGAATTTCGATATTTACTCTCCATTTCCAGCCATTGACCGTGCAAAGCATGCTGGGAACTAACAATGGTATCTCTAAATTAAACCTGCATAATTGTCTCAATTCTCTTAAAATAAATAGGTAGCCTTTTTTCCTTCATTTTATCAGCTTAATCGGTTCCTCAATTCAAGCCTCAAAACTGTGTATGTTTCCTTAAAAAAATAGTGAAATGTTCTCAATATTTTCTATACAACACTGAACCACAATACTGCCCTACAAAGGCAAAGTGCAGTAACTACGCAAACAAAGAAACTGAGAAAAAGGCCTTTGAAGTTTTTTATACCAGCCAGTCAAACATGTTATGGGTAGATTAGTGGTAATGCATCTCCGAAACGGGACATAATTTAACCCAGATATTTTTTCACAAGACAGAACACATGTCATAAAGCCCATTACAAGTCTTAACTCATTTTTGACCAAATGTGTAGTTACTGCGCTTTGCCTTTGTAGGGCAGAATATTTGTAATAAAATACACACAATGTTTAATTACCACCTTGTAATTACCAAGATTCATTCATTCATTCATTGTAATTACCATAATTTTTCTCTCTCTCTCTCTCTCCTCTTCTCTCTCTCTCTCTCTCTCTCTCTCTTCTCTCTCTCTCTCTCCTCTCTCTCTCTCTTCTCTCTCTCTCCTCTCTCTCTCTCTCTCTCTCTATATATATATATATATATATATATATATATATATATATATATATATATATATATATAATTAATAATGAATAATGGTGGTTATTATAAATTATTACCTACATATTTTATTCACCTCAAAAGGGATAACCCATGTATTTGTAGTTATACAAATATATATGGATAATTAATTACAACGAATTATAATCAATTATGAATATACAGATAGGCTAGAATAGATACATTTTCAGAATAACCTTTAACAGAATTAATGTCACATCGAATAATCTGTTCGTCCACCGAACCGAAAGTACGATCTTCTTATCAACTCTTAAGAAAGGTTATTCTTCTGGTCGTGAAGACTAACTTTCCTGTTCTATTAGATTACTATAAAGTACTCAACAATATAAAACCTTGTAGCTTAAAATCTCACATTTAGGAGACTTTGCTAGGTGAGCAGGAGACAGAGGCCATCAAGCGTAGCAGGCCTATAATGGGTTTTAATAAATGAAACTACAAATACATACGACTATACTTAAACAAAGAATACATATAAACAGGTAACCTTTGAGAGCCAGCAAAGAGTCAAATCACCTTAAACAATCTTAAACGCATCTAAATCTCGATAGAGATAATACTTGCATGGATCTTTGGTGCTGAGAAAGAGTGCGTGTGTGTGTGTGTGTGTGTGTGTGTGTGTGTGTGTGTGTGTGTGTGTGTGTATGATGATCCTCGCTGAGCCGTGAGTTTGAAAAGTTCTTTCGGTTCTGGTTAAACCGTTGCTGTATTGTGGGCTGTAACAGCGCATCCCTCTGCTGACAGCGATTTCGTGACTTTGCTTACAGATTGGGTAGAAATCGTGCTCTCACAACAACTACGCTGTTATCTTAAAAAGGCCAACATCACGCTATGGTTGCCTTCAAGTAAGCAAACGATGCTTTGAAAACATCTGTTTCGCTAGAAGGGCAGGGGGTAGCAACAGGACAACAGTACAGAGACTGACTGGTCCGATGGAAGGGTATTAAAATACGGGATATTTTACAGGAAAATACTAAAACGGGAAGACAACGGGAAAAGAGCTCAAATACGTGAGAAACCAGGAAAGTAGTAGGCGCTTACACCACAAACAAGGTAGCCAAAGATGTCTGTTATGCAAAACTGCGGCAGCAAGTCGTCGTCGGTGCTCCACTCTTTCTTGGAAATTTCATATGGATCTAAACCGCTTATAGTGCCGATTTTGTCCACATACCGGTCCCTGGCTTTAACGTATCCCGGTGAATTCCACATCCTTTTAGGGATTTTAACATCTTTTTTCTTTATTTCTTCCTCCCAACTCTGCTTCTTCTCTTCGTTCTCCTCCCAGAATGCAATGCGGCACCCAAGCCCTATTGGTCATTTCTAATCCAAAAGATGGTAAAGTATAATACATTTGATCATAACCTACTATATATGTATATATATATATACCGGTGTATATAGCTAAGGCAAACCGAGAGGTTTAATTCGGTACCAAGAAAGATATGTCTGGAAGATACAAAAGTAGAGATACGTTCTTATGTTTGAATATCAGCGATTAGCTAGAGTTCAACTTACACAACTAAAAAGTCATAACTAGGCTAATATGAGGTGGGAAACATACATACACACAGGAATATATCATATACATTTTGGAATGACATATTATGAGTTAAATGGAAATAATGTTTGTGTATGTATATTGGCACATCACTCTTCTTGAAGCTCACCACGGACTTTGGAGGGGTTTCTGTTTAACCTCTGCCATGTCACTTAAAGTGACAATGAGGCAATTTGATGCAGACTCATTGGCTTTAGGCCTGTCATTTACATGAATGAGTCCATTAGGTTAAAAGCTTTCTAAAGTTTAGAATAAATAAGTCATCGTGATTTCGTCCAGACACTACACATATGAGCTAATTAAACAGCAATAATTTGTACAGTGACAATGAAGGAAGAACTAATATTTGTATATAGGCAATCAATATATTAACAACGAGACTACAATATATAAACTGAATTAATAAACTAATAGTTTGCAAATGATTTGTAAGTACTTATTACTGTATTCTTATTATAAAGTATTACCAAATCAAAAGTTGTATTTGTTAATATTATTTAATGGACCTGAGCTAATATGAATTGTGTTTAAACTAACGTTAACAAACTTTACCTGACAATAAGCAAAACATTTGTTACATTACTTATTAAAGTTTGTTAATGCTTTAATGTTAACTAATTATGGCATTGCCTTATTGTAAAGTGATACGTGTGTGTGTGTGTGTGTGTGTGTGTGTGTGTGTGTGTGTGTGTGTGTGTGTGTGTATAAATTACTTTTCTTTTTAAATGGACTTTCTCAGACAAAGTTTCTCATATTTTAGATGCTGTCAGTCCACAAAAAAGGTTTGTGTACACGTTACATACAAACACCTACAAATCACACCATCCCTCCTTCTCTTCACTCTTTCATTCTTCTATTCTGCCTCTTTTTCTTTCCTCTTTTCCTTGCTCCTGCGCTCCCACAAGCAGATGGTGTGAGGTTGGAGGTGGACAGGTAACAGACGACCCCATGTCCCTACTGATCACACATGCCCTGCCCAGGCCCGTTCTGTCCTCCCTCCTGCTTTACTGTCTCCAGCCTTTCGACCTCACTCTCTCTGTCCCGCTCCCTCTCTCTCCCGATGGTGCGCTCTGTCTGGCCAGCAGCAGATGGTGGAATGGATCAGGAGGAGACGTCCTCTAACCCGGGATTGAGTCCAGAGATCATAGACCGTCCCATCACGGCCCAGTGGAGCTGGACCACAACACTCTGTGTGTGTGTCTGTGTGTGTGTGTGTATTTCTATTTTAATCACTGCTGCTATGAGGCTGATGTAATTTGTTTGGCAACATCTAATATTTTGCGAGTAGTCGAGTTACATGAAATGAAAATTAGTTGAAGTATGTAATATTTTGGATGTTGAAACGCTCAAATCCTAGCTGAGTATGCAAAGGCAACTATAAGAAAACATTTGTATTTGATTTCCCTAGAAAGTTTAATTTTGTTAATTTGCTTGCATGACTGGTGGCATTTTGGGGGATTCATTCAGGAAACCTGCTTGAAAACAGTTTTTAATGTTTTTGCAATTCCATATAATTGATGCTAGTGGCGCAAAAATGACACACTTCACCTTAAAATATGACATTGAATCAAAATGAACCCTTTTTACTTTTGTAGTAAATCTACAGAAAATTTAATTTAATAACTTTCCGTTTTGCAGATGTAACCAAGACTTTATAGGTGGGGAAAACATACTCGGTTACTAACATAACCTCTGTTCTCTCTAGAGAGGGAACGAGTACTGCGTAATATCTTACGCTATGGGGAAAACCTCTTTTCCACGAGATATTAAAGCCAAAAATTATCCTTAATTTTTAATCAATGTAAAACGCTTTGCGGCAGCATGCAGACATAGGCGAGGCAGCTCGCGCGTCCTGCGGCAAAAGCAGCAGCCTATCAAGAGCGGCTCTGCGTGACGTCATGACCAATAGGGGCACTTCGCGCCCACTTCGTCAAGTCCCGCCAGAAAGGGCGTGGTCTCGCCCTATAAAAGCAGGTCAATAGGCTGATACAAAATGGTTTTCATCGCCGAAGCGAACCAGAGCATATTTTAAGCACGGCAAGATACGCAGTACTCGTTCCCTCTAGAGAGAACAGAGGTTACGTCAGTAACCGAGTACGTTCTCTTACGAGAGTATCTCTCGTACTGTGTAATATCTTACGCTATTGGGAACACAGTGTAACATGCCGTGCATACAGGGATCCAACACCAAAGTCCCAAGGGCAGAAGCCTGGGGCGCATGTAGTGCATAATCACCATAGACTCACAGAGAGTGAAGGAAGAGGGGCTAGAAGCGTCATTCCTTATAAAGTAGCATCCAGAGGAGCTAATCATATAAATATTATACCACGCAGCCAGGGTGAAAGCTTTCAGCCTAAACTGGGTGGCCATACGTGTGTCAACACTCGTGGAGCTGCTGTATCGGTCAGTGAGTGATACGCAGGCCAAACTCAGCATCTGGGCCGGCACAGCGGGGCAGATAGCACTGAATTCTAGGCCACCAAAAGCTTAGCTTGTAAGGCGGGAACCTCCAGGTTATAGTATTTTATAAATGTAGACGGCGAGGCCCAGCCCGCGGCCGTACAGATATCTTGCAGGGTAATCCTGCTAGACCATGCCCACGAAGAGGCCACGCCTCTCGTGGAGTGCGCTCTGACACCCAAGGGGCACCGCAGGCCCTTAGAGGTGTAAGCCAGCGCTATGGCATCGACTATCCATCTGGCTCTGTGTTGATGCGGCAAGTCCCTTAGAACGTCCGCCAAACAAAACGAAAAGCTGCTCAGTCTGTCTAAAACCAGACGAGTGGGACACATAAGCTCTTAGTGCCCTGACAGGGCCAAGGAGACTCGTATCCTTCTCCTCATTGAGAACCGGAAGGGCAGACAGGGAAATCACCTGGGCCCTAAACGGTGTGTTGAGGGATTTCGGCACATACCCGTGCCTAGGTTTGAGTATGACCTTTGAGTCATTAGGCCCAAACTCTATGCACGGCGTGCTTACCGAAAGCGCTTGTAAGTCCCCTACGCGCTTTACTGAAGCGAGAGCCATAAGAAACACCGTTTTGAAAGACAGATATTTCATATCTGACAAATGGATTGGCTCGAATGGGGCACCTTTCATGGCTTCCAAAACCGTGGAAAGGTCCCACATCGGGACTGAAGGGGGCCTGGGAGGGTTCAATCTCCGAGATCCCCTGAGGAAACGCACGACTAAGTCGTTCTTCCCCAGTGACTGGCCAGACACCAGTTTTGCGAACGTTGCTATGGCCGCCACGTATACTTTGAGCGTGGATGGGGTTCTCCCCTTATCCAGCAGCTCTTGAAGGAAGGAAAGCACTTCCGTAACCCCGCAGTCTATGGGTGAAAAGCCCTGAGCTTGACACCAAGCAGAGAACACAGACCATTTCGAGGAGTAGAGCCGTCTAGTAGACGGAGCTCTAGCCTGCGTGATCGTGTTTAACACTCCCTCCGGGAGGTTAGCGGGTACCCGTTGATGGCCCATGCGTGCAGGGACCACAGATTCGGGCGAGGATGTCAAATCGAGCCCCCTGACCATTGGCCGTGGGTAGCCATAACACTGGGTAGCCGTAAAGATGGCCTTTGTGCGCAGGCAAGCGGGCTGTGGAACCGGCTTGCTCACTGCGAAATACACTGGAACAGTCACATTGCTTGGAACTGAACGAGCGAGAAGTTTTGGTGAAAATCCGGCCGCAGCGGGATTTGAACACTGTTGCTTTCCTATAGAGGCTGGAAGGCTTTGAGACCTCGGTCTTGATCTTAATCCTCGGCCGGGGCCTGCGCTGAGGGGGGCGGCGTCCAGCAGAGCGAGAGCGCGGTCATTGGTCTCGGGCCTGGCGGCGCTGTGAAGCGGCGGCGGCGGGTGGTGCAGGCTGCGGCTGAGAGCTTCGGGCAGACGGCTGTTTCGGGCGGTCTGTAGCAGAGCTCGAGCGCTTCGGTAGGAAGTGCTTCATAGCCTGTGACGTTTTCTGCACCTCGACGAATCTGTCCGTGAAATCTTTGACGGCAGATCCGAAAAGGCCCGCTGGCGAGATGGCGGCCGTTGTCCATCTGTGAGTGACTCGAGCGATGCCGGCGAAGCTGGCGGGCGAACCGGCGAGCTTTGGCGGGCAGGAGAGAGCTCGTGGGCGCGGCACCACAGCTGGCAGAAGTGCAGGCTCTGAGAAGGATGCCAGGCGAGTCCTCAGAGTCACCATAGGCATAGGCACAGGCATCTTCACCCAGGCAGGACACGCAGATGACATGGCGGTCTCCGTCGCCGAGTTGGGCTCGGCACGAGCCACAGGAAGGAATCTTGAAAAAGACGCTAGCTCTTTAGAGTTTTGGGAGAAGTGTGAGTTGCAGCGGCGAACAAACACTCTCAGCAGAGTAAAGGATATAGGCTCCGGAAAGCTCAGCAGGTACGGCCGCTGAAGGCGGCGAGGTGAAGGCCAGCGACTTCAGACTCAAGGGCTCGTCCCCCTGAAGGCTTGCGTCGAAGGCGTGGCTTCTCACTCCGGATCCAGCGATGTGTGAGCTTCGCTGAAGAGATGAAATTCAGTTTGTATCAGCCTATCGACCTGCTTTTATAGGGCTAGGCAAGGCAAGGCAAGTTTATTTATATAGCACATTTCATACACAATGGTAATTCAAAGTGCTTTACATAGGAGAAAATAAAATAATCAAAACAAATAAGAATAATTAAAACAGTTTAGAATAAAAAATAAAATAAAGTACAGTAAAAACAGTCGGACGAACAGTGGCACAGTGCTCATTCAGTAAATGCATAGCTAAACAGAAGTGTTTTGAGTCTGGATTTGAATGTGACTACTGTAGGAGCACATCTGATCTCTTCTGGAAGCTGGTTCCAGCTGCGGCTGGCATAGTAGCTAAAAGCAGACTCTCCTTGCTTAGAGTGAACCCTTGGTATTTCTAACTGATGTGATCCTAATGATCTGAGTGATCTGTTGGGTTTATATTCAGTGAGCATATCTGCAATGTATTGAGGTCCTAGCCCATTGAATGATTTATATACCAATAATAATACTTTAAAATCAATCCTAAATGTAACTGGGAGCCAGTGTAAAGACCTGAGGACTGGTGTGATATGTTCATATTTTCTAGTTCTGCTCAGAATCCTGGCAGCAGCGTTCTGTATGAGCTGCAACTGTCTTATGGTCTTTTTAGGAAGGCCAGTGAGGAGTCCATTACAATAATCCACCCTGCTGGTGATGAAAGCATGCACAAGTTTCTCTAAGTCTTGACTGGAAACAAAGCATCTAATTCTTGCAATATTTTTCAGATGATAGTATGCTGATTTAGTAATTGCTTTGACATGACTACTGAAACTAAGGTCTGACTCTAGAGACACACCAAGATTCCTGACTTGATTTTTAGTTGTTAGACCTCTAGAGTGAAGGTATGCATTCACCTTGAGAACTTCATCTTTGTTTCCAAACGCAATGACTTCAGTTTTGTCTTTGTTTAACTGAAGAAAGTTTTGGCACATCCAACCATTTACTTCATTAATGCATTGGCACAGGGAGTCAATGGGGCTGTAATCGTTAGGCGATAGGGCTAAGTAGAGCTGTGTGTCGTCTGCATAGCTGTGGTAAGAGATTCGGTTCTTTCTCATTATTTGGCTCATTGGGAGCATATACAGGTTGAATAGGAGTGGCGCAAGAATTGAGCCCTGGGGGACTCCGCATGTCATGGATGTCCACTCAGACTTATGCTCTCCTATACTCACATAATAACCTCTCCCTTCTAAGTAAGACCTGAACCATTTTAGGACTATCCCAGAAAGCCCCACCCAGTTTTCCAGCCTGTCAAGAAGTATGTTGTGATCGACAGTGTCAAATGCAGCACTGAGGTCGAGTAGTACCAGCACTGATAATTTGCCTGTATCAGTATTTAAGCGAATATCGTTTATTATCTTTATGAGCGCTGTCTCTGTGCTGTGATGCGATCGGAAACCAGATTGAAAATTGTCAAAGTAACCATTCAGGCTTAAGAATTTGTTCAGCTGATTGAAGACAACTTTTTCAATGATCTTGCCTATAAAAGGAAGATTTGAGATCGGTCTATAATTGCTTAATATGGTCTTATCAAGATTGCTCTTTTTCAGGAGGGGCTTGACAACTGCAGTTTTCAGGGAGTTTGGAAAACTCCCAGAGAAAAGTGAGGCGTTTACCACTTCTCGCTAGACCACGCCCTTTCTGGCGGGACGTGACGAAGTGGGCGCGAAGTGCCCCCTTTGGTCAAGACATCATGCAGAGTCGCTCTCGATAGGCTGCTGCTTTTGCCGCAGGGCAGCCAATAGGCACGCGAGCTGCCTCGCCTATGTCTGCATGCTGCCGCAAAGCGTTTTACATTGATTAAAAATTAAGGATAATTTTTGGCTTCAATATCTCGTGGAAAAGAGGTTTTCCCCATAGCGTAAGATATTATGCAGTACGAGAGATACTCTCGTAAGAGAACTCTTGTTTGCATTTCGTGATTGGATAAAATTAACCAGATGGATAAAATCCTGCCCTATATTATCATCATTATGAAAGGTAAACACTGTCTTATGTTGTTTAAAAGTCAACAGTAACATTATTATTCACAACCAATTTTACTTTCATTATATAGCACATTTTAGGTGAAACAGAATATTTAATTTATATGTTTATGTTTACCGTATAATATTCTGTTCCAAGTCAAGTAAAATTTATTTATATAGCGCCTTTTAGAATACTCTTTGTTTCAAGTTATTGTAAAGAAAATCATACTTTTATGTCTATAATAAAACATAAGGGGAATTTTTACTTCATGTCGACTTAAAGAGATGTGAATATTAGTCAGTTTTGTTTTAAGCGAGAGTATTAAGTAATAATGAATATACGATGGGTCATGTTAAGTGAATTTAACTTTTTCAAATTTAATCAACTGCCATTTTCGAATGATGATGTTTAGAAATATCATGGCTTTATTGTTTAATTAACAACATCTCTGTATAATTGGGGTTGTCAGAGACATTACTAATTTAATTGATGGGGGAAGAAAAGTGACCCTACAATAATTGTAGTACAATATCATAAGGCAGATGATTCGAGCAAAGGGGTTGAAATTTAATAATTTGTGAACAACAACAAAAAAGCAAGTTATTCGAATTTGATTAAAGATTATATTCAGACCAGACCATTCAAATATGGGTCATTTTTGATTTCATGTTGACTTTCAGCCTCACATATGAACATTCTAATGGCGTTCATCAGCTCAGTAGCAGTTCATAGCGCTTCTTTTCTTTTAATTCCTATTTATTGACTCCCCTCCCTCTCTTTCGCTCTGTAATGACGTTCACAATGTGGCGCTTGTAAACAGTCTCGACCTCATTCTTATGTGACATTTGTACACGCATACAGTGTTCTTTTGCCTGTCACATCAACACATACTCCCTCCTCTCGCACACACACACACCACCCACACTGACATCTTATCTTTTGATCCTTTTGTTCTGCATGCACCTGTATGCATTATTTTCTTCCGGCTTTTATCTCGTTCTTTTCCCCAGAGACTTACAGGAGCAAATTCATTTATTTTTTTAATTTTCAAAAAATTAATATCACGTCCAATAGCGAAAAAGAGAGTGAAATGGGAAAGAAAAGGCAGAATGAGAAACAGACAGATGGAAGGAAACAATAGAAGAAGAGTGGGTGAATGAAAGAGATGGAGAGTTTTAATTCACAGTCTTGGAGGGATGTCTTACCTCATTTCCTCTCTCTTGCTGGGTTCTAATAAGAACTATTAGAGTGCTGAATGATATTAAAGGGATAGACGCATGTTTTTTTTTACTAGTTTCAAAGTGTGTGTGTGTGAGCGAGCTCCAGCTGAGAAGAGATTGGTCTTTGTGAGGTGTAAGCTGTGTTGGGGTCTGTAGCCCCCCGCTGAGACAACCATCCAAAAGCTGCAAGCGATAATGGGAGATTTGACTGGCCACGCACACAGTGTTCCCATTATATGAAATCTGATTTTATTTTATTTCAGAAACGCTCTCTCTCTCTCTCTCTCTCTCTCTCTCTCTCTCTCTCTCTCTCTCTCTCTCTCTCTCTCTCTCTCTCTCTCTCTCTCTCTCTCTCTCTCTCTCTCTCTCTCTCTCTCCTCTCTCTCTCCTACCCTCCTCATCCTTGTTTTCTTTCCTTAAATCTCATTTCTCTGGGCATCTCCTCCCCCGTTTTATATTCTCTTCTGGAAAGTGTAATTATGAATATTTGTCCTTACATGGGCGGGCATAATTTTCTCATTATGTGCTCTATATTAAATATTTGTGTGTCTCGATACACACTTGCATAACGTAGCATACTGCAAATGTTTGCAGCTTTAATTGGGGCTAAGTGATAGACAATAAGATTTTGAATCGAAATGTATCAGTGCATATTAAATTACCCATAAATGTATTATTTCTGAAGACAAAGATCTTATGTTTCTGGGCTTTTCATGGGGTACAAATCAAAAATATAAAGCTGGTGTAAGTTTATCGATGTTTTCACAATATACGCAACTTTGATGAGAGTGTACATTGAGCCATGTTAGATGTTATTCTTGGTTTTAGTCCTTAGCCTAGCAGATCTTTTCTTGGTGCTGTGATTGGTGCTGTAAAATGTAAAATATGTATGTTTCACTTGCAGGTTTAATTGGTCTTTCATTGTATCTATGTCTGGCATGGTGTCATTACTTTTACATTATTACAATTAGTCCACTTTTAGACTTTAGATATTGTGATGATTCATTTGCTTAATGTCCCAAAGTCCAAAATAACGCAAATATGATATGTTGAGATCTGTTAATTTACATCTTTGCCGTTTTGTCTCTTTGATTGGTGAATACTGGGTCCCTGAGCCAATCAGCGTCATCTAGTCCTCAGAAAGTTTAGCACCAGTTCTCGGTGTGACAACCCCCTAGTGTGCTGTGTGTGCAGTGTGTATTAGTCCATATTTGGCTGATTATATTAGTGCTGTTGTCTAATGAGTGTTTAAAGACATTTATGAGTCAGTCTACATGTGACATTAGCAGCAGGAGACCAGATCACACTGCACACACTCTTCAGCTCTCAAAAACACCAAAACTTATAAAACTGTTATAAGTACTGTCCGTCCATCCGTCTGTCTGTCTGTCATTCGGTTGTACTCTATAATTGTTATCTATTGATCGTCCATCTATTTTTCTATTGTTGTTCTATCTATCATTATAAAGTTCTGTCTAGCTGTTCTTCATTGATTTCTTGATCCATTTATTTACCATTCTATCTATGATTATTTCTGCTATTCTGTCTATTGTTCTGTCTATCATTCTGTCGTTCTATCTGTCTTCACACACAAAATCTACAACTTAAACTTTATCACTCCCATTCTGAAAAATAATATTAACTAGTGTTGATGCTTCACTCTCTGTGTGTGTTTGTTTCTAACATATGAGAACACATTTTTATGTGTGTGTTTAATGAAAAGAGGATTTCTAATGATCCTGCAGGAATCAGGCGTGTCTGTACCCTACGAGACAATAAGATTAGAACGGGCGCACAGCTAATATAGAGAATATGAGGGGGTGTGTGAGTATATTTGTGCGTCCAAGCATCAGGGGTGGATGTCTTCAGATGGTTTTTATGTATTCTTGAATATTAGAATGACTCAGAGGTGGGAAACAATGTGTGCTGGTCTAATAGTAAAAGAGAGAGACAGGTGCAGTTTGTGGATTGTGTGTGTGTGATACTGAGGGAGACAGGTGGGCTTTGTTGCTGAATGATGAGGCTGGATTGATCACTGGATCTGGACTCTTACCGTATATCTGACCAGCTGGCTGCTCTTCTCTTGTCTACACAAACACTCTCTCTCTCTCTCTCTCTCTCTCTCTCTCTCTCTCTCTCTCTCTCTCTCTCTCTCTCTCTCTCTCTCTCTCTCTCTCCTCACTCACTCACTCACTCACTCACTCACTCACTCACTCACTCACTCACTCACTCACTCACTCACTCACTCACCACACACACACACACACACACACACACACACACACACACACCACACACACACACACACACACACACACACACACACACACACACACACACACACACACACACACACACACACACACAAGCGGTGCAGGTGGTTAAGAGGCGTAATGCAGAGAGCTGAATGTGTGTGTGGATTCTTTTGATGACAAAAGGGTGCCATGGCATTCACACACCATCAAACACACGCACACACTCTGACTCTTCCTATATATGAGCGTCATTGTGAGACTCTGCAGGCTGCTCTTGTACATGGTGGGACGAGGGCTTGTTACTAATCCATCAACATGCGTCTCTCTTTTTCTCGTCCTCTTTTAACCTTCATGTTCTGTTCTCTAAAAGGAATCAAGGCCATTTTAATAACTTCACAACTTTTTGCATTTTTACTGGTTATAAAGAAAACATAAACGTCCTCCATAAAAAAAGATAGCATTACTTCTGTTTGGTATAAAGTATAAAATATGGGCTATGAATGCAATTAATTTTCATTCTCTACACCTTTGCTCTTTTATTTAAAAATAATAACGATTTTGCATTTGCAATCATATTACTTGGAGTCAATTGTTTTATTTGTGATAATGCAATGAAACATGTCAAATTGTGTGGACATAATTTTGGCCAGGCTGTCAAAGAAATTATGAACACATACAAAAACAAGAGATAACAAACGAAATATTAAATAACTGATTATATTGTAGTCAATGACTGATTTGTCTGGTGAGCTTTTTGTTTTTCTATGGATTTTTTTTTCCTTTTGCATAAAAAAATAAAACCTGTAGCTATAGTTTGCCTTTTTGGCAAATAATTTGGTCAGAAATACCTCAACCAAGTTTAAGGTAATGTTTTGTGTCTGAAATATTTTCCTCATGTTTTGATCACTTAATTAAACTTGTAGAACCATCAAAACAAAACAAAACAAATATCCCCTTCACATATCACTTTTGGGTACATCTGTCTCTGTGTGTGTCTGTGTATTCACCCTATTAGTGAAATAACTAATCGTGTATCTGCAAGCCATAGCAAATAACTAGTAGCGGGAATACTATACAGATGGATAACAGGAACTAATGAATACAAACCGATTTTTTTTTAAAGTTTAACCGTGACAATTATATATATATATATATATATATATATATATATATATATATATATATATATATATATATATATATATATATATATATATATATATATATAATTGTCACGGTTAAACTTTTTTAAAAAAATCGGTTTGTATTCATTAGTTCCTGTTTTCCGTCTGTTTATATATATATACAGTATATATAATGGGCTTCTAAGCTGCATCGTGTGGCGGTAGGCGACAGTTACCTCAGAACTGGCAGACCGGGGTGGTGGTCCCTCTTTTCAACTACAGGGGGATTAGGGATGCTCATGTTGACCGTTTAA
This sequence comes from Chrosomus eos, assembly GCA_036326025.1. Lineage (NCBI taxonomy): Eukaryota > Metazoa > Chordata > Actinopteri > Cypriniformes > Leuciscidae > Chrosomus > Chrosomus eos. Next base: position 18,689,280 of record CM070821.1, read on the forward strand.
CCGCTAACCGAAAGTAAAAAATTTTAACGATTAATACTATCAGTAAAACGGTTTAGCAGTTAAAATGTTTTTTTTTGTTGTTTTTTTTTAGTTTGCTGCATGGTTAAAAAAAAAAAATACTATATAGCCTATATTTGTTAGTCTGTCGAAAAAAATGCCAGGTTTTCAACTCTTCAAACGGATTCAGTGTTTTCTTTTTGTCATCTTAATTAGATAATTAGTTAAAAAAATAATTGGTGTAAGACTATTTTATGTTTTTTATTTATATTATTTTATTCAGTTTTTCTCTGTTGTCACTGTCAGAAATGCTGAAAGTGGTGAAAATTTGATGTGAATCCAGGTTCTGTTGTTGATCTGTTCTGCATGCTGCTGTTTGCACGGTAAAATAAACCCATGAATTTTTTTTTTTTTTTACGGATCACAGACACACTCGTCAATTTTATTTTAATATAATATTATAATTTTATCAGTTAACGGTTAATAATCAATTATCCGATAAAGAGTGGCGGTTGTCGGTCAAGAAAATTAACCGAAATGAGCATCCCTAAGGGGGATCACACTTCTCAGCATCCCCAGGAAAGTCTATGCCAGGGTACTGTAGAGGAAAATTCGGCCGATAGTAGAACCTCGGATTCAGGAGGAACAGTGCGGTTTTCGTCCCTGTCGTGGAACACTGGACCAGCTCATTCCCTCCTCAGGGTGCTGGAGGGTTCATGGAGTTTGCACCAACCAATCCACATGTGCTTTGTGGATTTGGAGAAGGCATTCGACTGTGACGGTTTGCAGCCAAATGTGTGAAGCGGCTGCGATGAGAATCAGCACCTCCAAGTCCGAGGCCATGGTTATCAGTCGGAAAAGGGTGGCTTGCCCACTTCAGGTTGGTGGAGAGTTCCTGCCTCAAGTGGAGAAGTTCAAGTATCTTGGGGTCTTGTGTTTACCAGTTGATCTATGTTCCTACTCTCACTTATGGTCATGAGCTGTGGGTTATGACCGAAAGGATAAGATCCCGGATACAGGCGGCCAAAATGAGCTTTCTGCGGAGGGTGACTGGGCGCTTCCTTAGAGATAGGGTGAGGAGCTTGGTCACTCGGGAGGAGCTCAGAGTAGAGCCGCTGCTCCTCCACATCGAGAGGAGCCAGCTTAAGTGGCTCGGGCATCTGTTTCGGATGCTTCCTGGGGACCGTCCCAGGGAGGTGTTCCGGGCGCATCCCACCTGGAGGAGACCCCGGGGAAGACCTAGGACACGCTGAAGGGATTTTGTCTCCCGGCTGGCCTGGGAACGCCTCGGCATTCCCCCGGAAGAGCTGGAGGAAGTGTCTTTTGATTGCATTCCCTGTATTGGCTTCAGGAGTCAATGTGTGATGATGCTTATTATTAATCTTTTAATCGCTAGAATTTGAGTATTTCAGCACATGTCTTTCCTGTAAGGGTGACCCCTGAAGGATGACCTTTGATTAAAGAAAGTGGTTTGATTTCATTGGTTTGACCCCAACCCCATTTATTTCCTATATACTGTATTTACAAAAGATGAAAGGACAAATCAAATTACTTGTCTCTCTGTTTTAAATAATGAATTGTTTTTAGCTTAGTGATTCATGCTTTACTATCTACTATTGCTTGTCAGAGGGAGAGACATTCTCATTCTAGAGAGCATTATTTTTGGAGGTTCAGTATTCTTATTCTTCACAAAGTTGTCAGATGGGGTTTTGGTCTGGGCTTTGTCCAGGCCAGTCCACTTCTTTCTCATTAGAGTTTTATTTTTATTTTTATGGGTATCTCTTTGGGCGCAGTGGCATTGTCATGCTGGAAGAGAAATTAGCTCCATGATCATTTCTGAGATTGCTGTATGCTTGAAATTTCTGCACCTATTAGTAATGGATGTAGCCAAACTCATTAATTAATTATCATTAAGTGTGTACTCATATTTCTGGCCATATAGTGTAGTTGTTACATTATGTCTCTCCATCTCTCCAGCTTTTTGTCCCTGAGCATTAGATATTCTTTATTCGGCTATTGCATGTGTATAATGTGTAAGAAGGGCCAGCGTGTGAGACGCTTTGGTTGATGTGCTGTCTAAATGAGAGAGGACATCACTCATTTCCAGCCTCAAATTGCCTTGCTCTCATCTGTGACCTTCTGTAAACAGCCTTACACCATCCGCTGATGTAATCGCCACACACACAGCCCAAGAACATGAGATCTATACAACACACACACTCTTGGACCGCATACACCTTGTTTTTTTTAATTTGCACATATACGTCATACATCCCCCCCCTTTCCCCCAAAGGCAATCGGGGCCCCACAGGACCTCTTTTACATACCACAAATGATTCACCAAGCTTCAGTCTCCCTCCCCAGAGATCCAGTGACAGTCACTCGGATTCATCCATCATAATCTCGCCAGACGTATTTAACGCTGTAGGTTACAGTGCTAAGCCTATTAGGTTCAGCCAATCAGATGTGTTCTGAAAAGTACAGACACGGGATACAATCACACAGAAGCAGAATAAGTTTGTCAGGGCTGCTAGAGTGTTACATACAGTTACGTTCACACAGATTGGTAAACGAGATTGACCATTGCATTCTGTGTTCCGGAGTTTTGGTGCTACAGTAAGTAGGAAAAGGATGTACCACCAGCAGTCGATTTTGATATTCTAGGTATTATCAACTAGCTAGAATTTTGAGATCGCAATAGACGTGAAGATCTATAATGCGTTAAGAGCTCGCTCAAGTCCTGGGGAGCTAAACCATTTAGTGCTTTGTAAGTAATCAGCAATATTTAAAAATGTATACAATGTTTAATAGGCAGCCAATGCAGTGTTGACAGATCCGGGCTAATATGGTCATACTTCCTGGTTCTAGTAAGAACTCTAGCTGCTGCGTTTTGGACCAACTGTAGTTTATTTATTAAGCGTGCAGGGCAACCACCCATAGCATTACAATAATCGAGCCTTGATGTCATGAACGCATTAACTAATTGTTCCGCATTTGTCATTGATAACATATGATGTAATTTAGATATTTTTTTAAGATGAAAGAATGCGGTTTTACAAATAGAAACGTGAGTTTCAAATGAAAGATTGGTATCAAAGAGCACACCCAGGTTCCTAACCGACGACAAAGACTTGACAGAGCAGCCATCAAGTGTTAAACAGTATTCTAGGTTAGCATGTGATAAAGTTTTTGGTCCAATAATTAGAATCTCTGTTTTTTTCAGAATTGACGAATTAGTAAATTAGGAATTGACGAAGTTGTAGGAAATAGGATATTACTAGTCATCCAGTTTTTTATATCAGCTATGCATTCCGTTAATTTTGTGAATTGGTAGGTTTCGTCAGGCAGTGAAGAAATATAGAGCGGAGTATAATCAGCATAATATTGAAAACTAATGCCATCCTTCCTAATGATATCTCCAAAGATTAGCATATACAGAGTGAACAGCAATGATCCTAGTACTGAGCCTTGTGGTACGCCATACTGAACTCTTGATCGATAAGACATCTCTTCATTTACTGCTACAAAACTGATAACGGTCAGATAAGTATGATTTAAACCATACTAATGCAATTCCACTAATGCCAACATAATTTTCAAGTCTATTTAATATAATGTTGTGGTCAATGGTATCAAATGCAGCACTAAGATCAAGTAACACTAATAGAGAGATACAACCACAATCAAATCATTTGTGACTCTAATGAGAGCTGTCTCAGTGATACGGTCTAAATCCTGACTGAAAATCCTCGCAGATTCCATTTATTTCTAAAAAGGAACATAGTTGTGAGGATACTGCCTTTTCTAGTTTCTTTGACAGAAAAGGTAGATTCGAGATCGGCCTGTAATTGACTAATTCTGTACAATTAAGTTGCGTTTTTTTTTAACGAGCGGTTTAATCCAACCCGATCTCACGGCAATCCGTACGAATTCTACGAGGTGGCTAATTCGTACGAATTCATACGACCTTACTCGTACGAATTAGTATGATTTTTGCTAAATTGTACATATTTTACGAGTTGCCCAATTCGTATGAATTCGTACGAATGACCTACCCCTGACCCCGCCCCTAAACCTACCCATCACGTGGGTTTAGACAAATCGTACGAATTCGTACGAGTGAGGTCGTACTAATTCGTATGAATTAGCCACCTTTTAATCACTCGTACGAATTGGTCGTGAGATAGCGTTGGTTTAATCATATCCTGCTTAAAAGTTTTTGGTACGTATCCTAATGACAAAGATGAATTAATGATATTAAGAAGAGGATCTATGACCTCTGGAAGCATCTCTTTCGATAGTTTAGTCGGTATAAGGTCTAACATACATGTCATCTACTTAGATGATTTAACGAGTTTAGAAAATTCTTCCTCTCCTATAGCAATGAATGAATCAAATTTTTCCTCGGGGAGACTACAATGCACTGCCGGATGCGATACTGTAGTAGACGGTTGCATAGTTTTGTATAGTAATTTTCTTCCTGATATTGTCAATCTTGTAAGTAAAGAAATTCATAATTTAAAAAAAGCAGCTGTGCTGCTTGGAAACGTCTGGGGTTGAAGCTTTATTTTTCGTTAATTTAGCCACTGTTTCAAATAAATACCTTGGGTTTTATTTATTTTCTTCTAATAGGGTTGAAAAATAAGCAGATTTAGCAGCTTTTAAGGCCTCTCTGTATGCAATCATGCTCTCTTTCCATGAAATGAGAAAAAACTAGTTTTGTTTTCTTCCAGTTGCGCTCCATTTTTCTGGCTGCTCTCTTAAGCAACTATAGAACGGTCTCAAATCTTCCTTTCATAGGCAAGATCATTGAAAAATTTGACTTCAATCAGCTGAACAAATTCTTAAGCTCGAATGGATACTTTGACAATTTTATATCTGGTTTCCGACTGCATAACAGCACAGAGACAGCGCTCATAAAGATAAATAAACGATATTCGCTTAAATACTGATACAGGCAAATTATCAGTGCTGGTACTACTCGACCTCAGTGCTGCATTTGACACTGTCGATACGTCATCTGGTATAAATGAAACGATTGGCTATGAGCTACGTACAGGCGCATTTGATAGACATTCGTAGCACCCAATAAACGGCTCTGGGCATTCGTAAACCACACCTCAAATACGAGAAAATGAACATGTGGTTCCCAGACCCACGTCTCAATGAGACGAGGTCCGACGTTAGCCAGGCTATATTCCTTATGCATTTCTTCATAAATGTGATTGAATATTATTATTATTTTTATTACATGATTTATTGATGCATACCATCTATTTGATTGTTTAGATTACACTGAGTAATTACATTTCCTTTGAGTAATTCAGACCAAGAATATTTAAATTCCACTACCATGTAACTTCATCTCAGTGGTAGTGAAGAAATTGGTGTTTAAAATGGGGCCACCCTACCATACATGACCTTGAGAAACACTTGAGACCAGATGTACCATTCGTACTTGCTGACATGAACCCAATAATTGTTCTGTACTAAATAAAAACCTTGGATTTTTTTGTTTATTTTCTATGAGTTTGACAGAGATGCTTGACCCTGGCTGCTTTTGGAGCCTTTTTATAACAGGAAGTGCTGTATTTCCACGCGATTCTAAAGACCCCTAAAATAGTTTTTGTTTCCATTTGTGTTCTAGTTTACAAGTTTCTCACTTGAGACAAAAATATTCTCACACAAAAATACTTTTGTGCAATGGTGCATTACTTTATCTCTCTAACCTTTTTAATCTGATGGGTTCAACAGTTTCTATTATCCTAGAGAAGATAGTGCCCATACTGCTAGTCAGTTAATCAACTTTCTTTGTTTATGGGAACACTGAGCAGTTGATACATATCAGGTAGGTTATTTGTGAATCTATCTTTAGTGGTTGGGTTAATTGTTCTTCCTGGTCAATAACGTGGAGCAATATGGCAAATATCAGCAGTACGCAGTATGCACATTATAAGCCAGTGATCAGTGACATAATCACTTTGCGATAGATTATCAATATCAGTAAGATTGGTACCATGTGATATAATTAAATTTAGTGTATGATTAAAACGATGAATGGGTATTTTTCTTGACAAAGTCTGAGAGAAAATCCGAAAACTCTTTTAGGAAATCAACATAGGGTCCTGGAGGTCTACACTTCAAATGTGTCCTCTTTTCTGATTAACATTAAGAATCATTAAGAATATGAAGCTTGTGCTTATAACAGTAACCTGGTAGAGTAGACTCAAGTCCGAAATAATCATTTGCTTTATGCCAGGTTTCAGTAATGCAGAATACATCAAAACTTTAAATGTAAACACATTATATGTAACTCAATACCCAGAAAAGCGTTTTGTCCCAGGTAGAGTGTCATTTTTACCCTCTTTTCATGATTTCTTTTAGCAATTTTCTGCTATAAAAACTCAATTCTTATTATCCTGTACATGCTTAACTTATACTCTCTAACTATGCTATATCGTACTAAATGTGTTACAGTTTAGCAGAAATTTCACAATATCTCAATCTTAGCTTGGGGCTTGACTTCAGTTTCTGGTTCTTATAGTAAGTATATAGCATTTCATGTAAGGCATTGTGTAAACAGAACTATAGTCATAGAGTAATTGCTCTGTCATGGACTGTCTCCAGCTCTTCTTCATGGTTTTCTTTTGTCAAAATTATTCTTTTCATTCTCTGTTTCTGTTTTCTCTCATTTTCTCCTCCTCAGTCTTGATGAACGGTGCGGTGATAAGAAGGTCAGATATACCAATGGGACATCTCTGCTCGTAGAACTTTATGACTTTTTAATGGGACTGCAATCACTCCAGCCTGCTGCAATCACAGCCAATTAGCAGCTTCTGCTCGTTAACACTGCTCCCAACACTGCTCTAATTCGAGGTTAATTTGGTTTGATTGGGAAATTTTTTGAATCTTTGTGTGATACGAGGGCGTGATGATAGATGACCGCAATCTTCAACATGCTTTAATTCCTTTAGGGAAACGCATGTGGGCGCCATGTTTGTGAAAGCTTGTGTGTTTGAAGGGGTTTATGGAAAGATATACTCTTTCAGCTCATGAACCATCAGCCCACCACATCCTAAACCAGGTGTAAAGAGGTCCAGTCTCTAAATTTCCTTTCCAGCAAAGGTCCGAAAAGTACTTATCACTTAAACTGGAGTTAATATGTTATATGGTCATGAAATGAAATACACAAGGTGCATTTCACAAATAGTCATTGCAGGAGAGATTTCACTTTCAGAAAATGAGATGATCTTAAGGAATGTTGTTTTAGAAGGGTTTGTGGCTTCAAATTTAGTTTTACTTGCAGTTGTAACTAATTTGTTACTGATGATTGTATCAGGATTTGACGGTATATTAGGAAATGTAAGCATATGGTTTGTTTTCTATTTGGTTTGGTGTAAATGAAATCCTGCATCAAAACTTAAATTTTCATTATCAGAACAGTCAGTTTAAGTCTGTTGGCTGTGCATGAGAAGCAACAAGTGCAAGACAAGTAAGGTACAATGTACAATTAGCATGTCATTATCGCAAAATAATCCCCAGCACTTACAGGAGGGACCTGAATATGTTTATTTAGTGATAATTACCATCTAACTGTACATTATTCCACTTATTACATGGCTGCTTACTGAATAAATAAATAATTGGACATGAAAAATTGATATGAGCTGAAATAATTTGATTATGTTAAAGAGGTCATACAATGGTACATGCACTTTTTCAAGTTGATTGAACTGAAATTTGTGTTGGCAGTGCCTGTACACAACCATCATATCATGATAAAAATCTATCCAGTGTTTTTGTTTTAATCTCCTTTTTCCCCGTCTCAAATTGAGCCGTTGACCGTGTGACGTCACACGGTCGGACGCCCCTCCTACGATTGTTGATTGACAGCAGCGTTTCAGTACAGACCCGCCCTGAGCGAGCTGTCATCGTAGTCCGTCATTGTTGATACGCTGGAGCAGAATGGCGTCTAAGCGATTGTGGTGTTCTGTTCTTGGGTGTAATAAGGAGCACAGCAGTCATTTTAATGTTCCTAAATTAGTGGCTGAGTTTTGTTTTCGATGGGAATATTCCCCACGATCAAAGTCAATGTTCATGTTTGAGCGAATCATTTCTCACCAGACTTATGAACGAGGATCAGTAACTTACCTGGTTTTGCTAAGAAGCTGCTCCTGACAAAATAATCCATACCAACTATTCATGTCCCTGCTGCACCTCCAGAAGAAGTGAGAGTAAAATTGTATTAACCTTTATATTAATCTTTGCAAATCGCTTGCAGGGTTCACGATAAATGCGGCTAAGATTTACACTCAGGGTACGACATGTTTTATATGTACGACGTTCTCAATATAATTCTCACGCTTATAATGAACAATACGTTATGGTTATTGTGTTATTACAAACTGAGTACGTATACATCAGTAAACACATAGCGTTCGTACATCTCACTAAGTTACTCTAACGTTACCCTGCCAGTACATACAAAAATAGATCAAAGTGACATTACGTTAACCAACCATTCAGAAACGTCCTGTTCGAGCCTTAATTGTCGAACTTCTTTGCGGCTGTCATCTTGTTCCGGGTCCGACTCCGGTTCAAACTGATACGGTTGCACAGATGTGTTCTCAGAGAGAATCCCGCTGCCATTCTTTCTCCAAAATATACCCTCAACTGTTGTCAAGGCAACACTAACACTCCATGTGCGTTGTGTCAAAATGCCCACAGAACGAGGGGCGGAGAGATTGAAGCTTATTATCATTTAAAGGCAAATGCACTGAAACGGCGTGCTGAAAACAGAGCTGTTTTTGACCAGGTAAAATTAGTGTTTTCTTCAAATACTAATGAGAAATTTTTAATTAAAGTATATTACAAACTTTTCATTTAGACCCTAAAGAATCAAATTAACTTGTATGAAAATGGCATTATATGACCCCTTTAAAGAAAAGGACTGCGGAGTGCTATGAGAAAACTAGTCAGTGTAAGAAAATAGTTTTTCAGGGGCAATGGTCAAATACAGAGTTTGGTCATTGTGCAAAAACCTTTGCCACAACTGAGAATTTAATTTTAGAACTATGTATTAAATTGGGATAAGTAGCTTTCCTGCAATTGTGAATTTTGTAGTATACGTTTCCTGCCTTATCATGGTATTTAATGCTGATCCTGTGTCATTTTTGAAGTGTGAAGATGGTTTCAATGCTCCTTGTTAAAAAAAGCGTTAGGTTTATAATTATGTTAATTTATGAGAAGTATTTCACAGGCTGGATGGAAGCAATCTGGACAGGCAAGCGGTCCGCTAATTGTGACCTCTGTTCTAAAGGCACACGGCTGAGGCTTGAGTTTTTAAAGGGAGACATCACAGCTGTTATATGAATGAGTCTGGGCTTCCGTTCAGCCTGCAGAAACTGCCTGTGAATGAGACAATGAGCAGGTTCAGCCAACTGTGACAATCACACCAGTTGTTCAGCAGTCTGTCAGATCATAAACTTCATAATTTGTGTTCTCGGAAGCACACACACGCACACATTCTCACACACGCGCGCCCAGGCTTGGCTTTTATTTTACTTGGTCATTTGCAGCAGACAAAAAGGTTGCATAAATCAAAACAGATGAGTATCATAAATGTCACTTTTAAAATGTCAGTGGAAATAATGCACTTTGTCACAGTGATGCAAGAGATCCGCAACTTCCGAAAAGCTGAGTTGATATTCTACTAAGGTCAGAGGTCAAGTTTTTAGTTGTATTTTTGATGACAAGTGGGGTTTCTCTTATGCAAATTCTCACATTTCTCTCACTATGAAGTAAGAGATTGACTGGAAAAGCAGGGGGTGGCTAGATAAGTGGATATCAAGGGTAACAGAAAGAATGATAAAACAATTAATTTGAAAGAGTTGATGATGAAGAGGTTAGGCAGATAGTTCAAATGAAAGACAGAGGTTTCTAGAGACAGCATTAGAAGGATGTATTTTCATTTATTATCTGTATGTGTGTATTGTGTTTGTATGGATTAGACTTGTGTGTCTGTGCTGCGTCGGGGAGATTACAGAAAGTGACCGATTAATATCATGCCATTGCTGGCGTTGTTGTAAATTAATTTCCTCTTTATAAGCATTTAAAGTTCACATGCATGCTCATTGAACGACTAGCAGCGTACCAGAAAATGTATAAGGATGAGTAGATAGACTGATCACAGAAAAATGAAAGGGAGAAAATATAATACTCAATATGGCGGCCTTTCTTTTAAATTTGCCATTTTTACCTTTTTCCCCCAAGCATCTTTTTGTCTAAAGTGGCCAAATTTATGACACCATTGTTATCTGGCTTTGAATTGAATTAAACTACCGGTATTCAAAAAATAATTTATTCCTGTGATGTCAACTCTGAATTTTCTCCAGTCTTCAGTGTCACATGATCCATCAGAAATCATTCTTATATGCTGATTTGCTGCTAAAATATTTATTATTATTATCAATGTTGGAACCAGTTGTGCTAGGTTTTTTTTTAAAACCGTGTTTTTCAGTTTTCTTCGATGAATTTTTTGGTGTTTTTTTGCCTTTGTTTTGTTATTTCGGAGTTTGAATTACTATTATGTGGAACAGGAATTATACCTTTTATAGACAACTTGAAATGGCATTAACAAATCTTTTAACTGCTGTAATGTGACATGAAGCAGTATTCAGCTGGAAATAACTGATGACGAGACTAGATAAATTGATTTATCAAGAAAAATGGGCATTCAACATTGAGGCTATGATATTATTAGTTAATATTATTTTTCTCCACGCTTTGGTTAAATCAACAAAAACGAAAACTCCTTTTCGAGAAGGAGAAAGTCATTACATTTGGATTAAGTATTATGAAAACAAACATGATTTCTTTCTTCAGAATAGCATGCAGGGAAGTGTTTGAAGGCATTTGAGAAATACAGCATTCATGCATAGGAAATCCTCATGCTGTGAAGGATCTTTAATTTGGTCAGCTTGTCCTTTGTTTAACCCCTGCTGTGACAATACCCAGTTCTTTGACATATTGTTTCAATGTAAGCTATGTGTTTACATTTCTACGTGGCCCCTGTAGGCTTCAGTACGTGTGTGTTTCCAGAAGGCGGGCAACATTTAGAGCAGAAACCTAATCCAAGAGTATGTTTTGCTGACTCATCTAATAAATAACATCCACACTGGTGTCTTTTTGATACTTTTTGCCATTATTGAATTCTGTCCCTTGTCTAGAGATATTATGTTCTGTTTAACTTTTAAAGAGACAGTTGTTGTTAATCAGAGAGTCTAGAGCTCGGAGTCACACACACGCTCCTGTGGAGTCAACAGGAGAAGTAAAGGTCAGCTTAAACAAGTGTGTCCCTTGCGGTTTCTGATTTTTCCATTTGTGATAAGTTTGGGTCTCTTTCTCATTCCCTTTCTTACTCTATCTTGTTGTCACTGTCCTCTCTTCGTAAACAGGTTTAATTAATAGTTGGTTAATTATTCAAGTGACCCAGGGGAAGAGAGCACATCTTTTCTGTGTCTGCCTACCCTTTTCCTGTTTATCTCTTCCTGGAAGATCAGGAAAAGATTCATTCTACCTCTACATCTATCTCTTTTTGTTCTTTCTCTCTGATTTGTATATAGTGTTCATTTCAGCTAGCTTGATGTTTGACTGATTGATGTGGAATAAATATTTATAAATATTTGAACAAAGTTTCATAAAGCAGGTTCAGATCAAATCTGTGCATCTTTTTTCACATTTTGTATGCTCATTTTTGGAGTATGCAGAATTTAGCAGAATGGATTTATATATTCTAACTTAGGGAACGTTTACAAGACAACGATCACCTGTATGAATTTTTTCATGTATAGGCGACAACTGTTAAAATGATCACCGTTCACACGGATCTGTGAAAACGGTAAAAAATGCTGTATTATGCCTGTCAGACCAGTAGTTGGCGATTGTCATTTTGTAAAGAAAAACTACGTGTCTATAGACTGAACATAACGTCACCATTTTCACATTGCATTTTTGTTGTTTATACGGAGACAATGGCGCTATAATTTTCAAAAACTTGCACTCTGAAACTGTCACGTTTCAGTGTGTTTAGTTCTGTTTTGTGATCTTGTTTTCCCCTGTCTTGTGTGATTTTTGGTTCAGTCCTGTTAGTTTTCCCTCTCTGTCTGATTACCAATTCTATTCACCTGTTTTCAGTTAATTATCTCGTTTGGTTCAGTTCATTTAAGCCCTGTGTTTTCCCTCAGTGTTTGTTGGTCGTCGTCTATGTATGGTTGTGTGTTAACCCTGAAGTCCTGGAGTCTGTTCTTTTGTTCCTGTTTTGTTTTTTGAAGTTTTAAGTTTGTTAAATAAATCTATTATATTGAAGCTCCCGTGTCCTCGTCTTCAGCTACCTGCACAGCAACCCTGACAGAACGACCAACCAAAACCTTTAAAGGAGCTGAAGGATGAGCCTGCGGTATGTGGGAACCCGGATGGCAAGGTTTACGGGGACCCGTGGAGGTCGTAGTAGGGGAGGCGATCGAGTTCTGGTGGTCCTGAATCCAGTATGTCCTGAGCCTTATGACGACCTTCCTGAGCTGCTTCCCCCGGAGACCGTCCAGCCAGAGCCCGTCGCCTGCCCGCCAGAGCCTGAGCCCATTGCATGCCCGCCAGAGCCTGACCCTTTTGACGACCTTCCTGAGCTTCTTCCCCCAGAGACCGTCCAGCCAGAGCCCGTCGCCTGCCCGCCAGAGCCTGAGCCCATTGCATGCCCGCCAGAGCCTGACCCTTTTGACGACCTTCCTGAGCTTCTTCCGCCAGAGACCGTCCAGCCAGAGACCGTCCAGCCAGAGACCGTCCAGCCAGAGACCGTCCAGCCAGAGACCGTCCAGCCAGAGACCGTCCAGCCAGAGACCGTCCAGCCAGAGACCGTCCAGCCAGAGACCGTCCAGCCAGAGACCGTCCAGCCAGAGACCGTCGCCTGCCCGCCAGAGCATGAATCCAGCCCCAAGCTCCCTGATGTGCTGGCCCCGTCCAGTTCCGAGTCCCCTGATGTGCTGGCCCCGTCCAGTTCTGAGTCCCCTGATGTGCTGGCCCCGTCCCGTTCCGAGTCCCCTGATGTGCTGGCCCCGTCCAGTTCCGAGTCCCATGATGTGCCAGAGCCCGTTGACCCAGCGCCAGAGCCAGAGCCCGTTGACCCAGCGCCAGAGCCAGAGCCCGTTGACCCAGCGCCAGAGCCAGAGCCCGTTGACCCAGCGCCAGAGCCAGAGCCCGTTGACCCAGCGCCAGAGCCAGAGCCCGTTGACCCAGCGCCAGAGCCCGTTGACCCAGCGCCAGAGCCCGTTGACCCAGCGCCAGAGCCCGTTGACCCAGCGCCAGAGCCCGTTGACCCAGCGCCAGAGCCCGTTGACCCAGACTCAGAGCCCGTTGACCCAGACCCAGAGCCCGTTGACCCAGACCCCGTTGACCCAGCGCCCGTTGATGTCAGGTCTGTTTCCGTTCCTGAACCTGTCCTTCTCCCCAAGAAAATTTTGGGGGGGGGCTATACGCCTTCGCCGTGGCCGGCCAAAGATCCACGGAGGCCCGGAAAAATAACACTGCCGTGGCCACCTGATGGGTCTTCACCGGCGTGGCCACCCGAAGTGTCCTCACCACCATGGCCGCCCGAAGGGTCCTCACCAGCACGGCCACCTGAAGGGTCTTCACCGCCGTGGCCACCTGAAGGGTCTTCACCGCCGTGGCCACCTGAAGGGTCTTCACCGCCGTGGCCACCTGAAGAGCCAGCACCGCCATGGCCACCCGAAGGGTCTTCACCATCACGGCCGCCTGAAGGGTCTTCACCACCGTGGCCACCCGAAGGGTCTTCACCGCCGTGGCCACCCGACGGGTCTTCACCGCCGTGGCCACCCGAAGGGTCTTTACCGCCGTGGCCACCCGAAGGGTCCTCACCGCCGTGGCCACCCGAAGGGTCCTCACCGCCGTGGCCATCCGAAGGGACAGCTCTCCCCTGGCCACGCCCACAGCTTGCTCCGCCCTGGCCACGCCCACAGCCTGCTCCGCCCTGGCCACGCCCACAGCCTGCTCCGCCGTGGCCACGCCCACAGCCTGCTCCGCCCTGGAGGCTTCCCGGACCTGCACCATGCCCTCGTCAGCCTCCAGGGCGCCCACCCTCCCACCCCTTTGGATGTTATACGGCGCGAGGACGTGCCGTATCCCTTCGGGGAGGGGGGAGGTACTGTCACGTTTCAGTGTGTTTAGTTCTGTTTTGTGATCTTGTTTTCCCCTGTCTTGTGTGATTTTTGGTTCAGTCCTGTTAGTTTTCCCTCTCTGTCTGATTACCAATTCTATTCACCTGTTTTCAGTTAATTATCTCGTTTGGTTCAGTTCATTTAAGCCCTGTGTTTTCCCTCAGTGTTTGTTGGTCGTCGTCTATGTATGGTTGTGTGTTAACCCTGAAGTCCTGGAGTCTGTTCTTTTGTTCCTGTTTTGTTTTTTGAAGTTTTAAGTTTGTTAAATAAATCTATTATATTGAAGCTCCCGTGTCCTCGTCTTCAGCTACCTGCACAGCAACCCTGACAGAAACCTAAAACTTGCACTCTGAAAGTTTGCGTTTTCAGGCCCCCAAAATACTATTGTCGAGTGAATGAATATGGCCAGAATTTATGTATGAAATGTTTTCTGTTAGTTAAAAACGGTTCAGTGTAAATTGCCCCTAAAATGTGTTGAAACAATCTGGAGGAAACTTGAGGTTCCATTGCAACAGCTGGGTTCCAGAAGTAAATATCCCATTAATCCCAATAATCCCATTAAACAAACAAGTAGCTATTCATTACTTCAATGAGATCATTGTTTCTATCTTTAATTATTAAATTAATATATTTTAGCTGATTTTGTATATGTACATTTCTGAAATACATAACTTAGACAGTTACCTCTGATCACAGATCACTCTACATTGTAATGTGGACTGATTTGAAATGATGTGTGTTGTGAAATGCGCTATGCAAATAAATGTGAATTGAATAATTTTCTCCATAATGGTAATTGATTTTGAAGGACAACTTATAAACCTTTAAAGACAGACCTACTGTGAGCTACAAGGTTGTCAATCAATGGCGTGTGCTTTTGTTAAAGCCAAGAATCCTGGATTATTTCAAAAGATTTTATGTTTAACAGAGGAATTCTGGAAAAAAAAAACTACATTCGAAATCTAGCAGTCAGAGAATCACGACAAGTAAATCACACCAAAAGAGCCAGCCATTCCCATGAAGCACTGCAAATTTTCCCAATGCTCTCAAACTTCTTAAATTGAACATTTTGCATAATATACCTATTTTGTCATAAATGTAAAATATGTGGCTTCCATTCATTCGTCTTCCAAAACCGCAACTTGATCGTACAGAATTAGTCAATTAAAGGCCGATCTCAAATCTACATTTTCTGTCAAAGAAACTAGAAAGGCAGTATCCTCGCTTCCTTTTTAGAAAGAAATGGTATCTGCAAGGATGTTCAGTCAGGATTTAGACCGTACCATAGTACTGAGACAGCTCTCATCAGAGTCATAAATGATTTGCTCTTATCATCCAATCGTGGTTGTATCTCTTTATTAGTGTTACTCGATCTTAGTGCTGAATTTGATACTATTGACCACCAGGGGTGTAAAGTCAAGGTTCAGAAAGTAAAAGTCCTCCTCAACATTTTGTTTCAATCACCTGGATTTGCTAATTAGCACAGTTTTTCAGCCAGGACATTAACTATTAGTAAAATCAGCTTGCTGAGTTTGTGAGTGGAATAAACATATGGCAGGACTTTTACTTTCTGACCCCTGGACTTTACACCTCTGTTGAACACAACATTATTTTAAATAGACTCGAAAATTATGTTGGCATTAGTGGAATTCTATTAGCATGGTTTAAATTATACTTATCTGACCGTTATCAGTTTGTAGCAGTAAATGAGGAGCTGTCTTATCGATCAAAAGTTCAGTATGGCGTTCCACAAGGCTCAGTACTAGGACCATTGCTGTTTACTCTGTACATGCTACTCTTAAGGCCTCATTATGCTTCTGCGTCAACTCCACAGCGTAGCTTCGTCGTCACTCCTACGGCGTCGTTGCGGTTTTATGGTTCTGCGTCAGGTTGCGTTGCATCGCGGTGCATCTGACCAATCACAGCCCTTGCGGTCTGCGTCGCCTCGACGCGTAGTTACAATTTTTTGGAGGTGCACGTCAAGCTACGGCGTAGGGGTTGGAGAGGGGTTCGCGGTGACGCAGAGGGGTCTGCGAGGGTACGCCGTCGTTTCGACGCAGAAGCATAAAACAGGCTTTAGGAGATATCATTAGGAAGCATGGCATTAGTTTTCAATGTTATGCTGATTATACTCTATTTTTCTTCAAGCCCTAACAAAACTTACCAATTCACAAAATTAACCAGCATAGCTGATATAAAAAACTAGATGACTAGTAATTTCCTACTACTTAATTCTGAAAAAACAGAGATTCTAATTATTGGACAAAAAACTAACCTAGAATACTGTCTAACACTTGATGGCTGCTCTGTCAAGTCTTTGTCGTCGGTTAGGAGCCTGGGTGTGCTCTTTGATACAAATCTTTCATTTGAAAGTCACATTTCTAAGATCTGTAAAACCACATTTTTCCAACTTAAAAATATATATAAATTACGTCATATGCTCTCAATGACAAATGCAGAACAATTAGTTAATGCGTTCATGACATCAAGGCTAGATTATTGTAATGCTATTATGGGTGGTTGCCCTGCACGCTTAATAAACAAACTACAGCTAGTTCAAAACGCAGCAGCTCGAGTTCTTACCAGAACAAGGAAGTATGACCATATTAGCCCGGTTCTGTCAACACTGCATTGGCTCCCTGTTAAACATCATATAAATTAAAAAATATTGCTGATTACTTACAAAGCACTAAATGTTTTAGCTCCCCAGTACTTGAGCGAGTTGTAAACAATATAGCTGTTGTAAAGCCAAAACAATCTCTGTTACTTTCATTTCCTATTATCACTGTAAAGCTGCTTTGAAACATTCTATATTGTTAAAAGCGCTATATATAAATGAAGGTGACTTGACTACAGCCATTAAGTACACAGTCTGTCTTTTTGTCTGATTTTTATATACGTTCAAGTCAAAGTTTGGAACGTTGTAATGCACCTTATTGCTGGTCGGATTGGTTCATGGGTTATTACTTTTAAACGAAGACTTTTTAACCTTATTGATAAAAATACTTCTGGAATCAAGTCTGCTGAAAAAATGTGTGTGACTCTATTTGCAGTGCATTGTACAGAGTTCTGCAGTCACAGAGATTTTGCTTGTGATCAGAACCCAAAAACCCTCTGTAGAACATTCCTGTGCAGTGTGTCCGACTCTTGCAGCGATAATAACCAGTCCGTGACACTCCCCGGGAGGTTAGGCTGTTTTCGGGTGGATTGTTTGGTCTGCGTGTGTACGTCGTAGCAGGGGTGTTATCGGATCTGTGGGGTATCCAGGTCCCTAACAGAACTGCCAATCTTAACATTCCCATAAACCCCTGGGGCTAGAGGAGAGGGTGGCTGTTAGAGACTCATCGATTGAACAAAACCCCCTGATGGGCCCGCAAACTAATCAATAATCCACCACAGGAGCGTCTGATCTTATTTCTGTCCATTTACATGGGTCGCCTGACTTCTCACTACTTTAATTCACACTGGTTTGTTTTACTTTTGCTTTTCTGACCAACTTTGTTCCCTCCCGAATGACTGGGTGATAAAATGTGAGCGAGCGAGCGAGCGAGAGAGTGTCGTCTAACATTGCTGCTCCTCCACATTTTCAGTTGCTTGATGCACTTTTTTTCCTTTTTTTTGCCTTGCTGAAATTGTAGGCCTCAAAAAGTAATGACATTTTGTAGATTGGAAGAAAAGTCACTTGCCGAATGCTGAAAACCTTCTATTGATTTCCATTAAGAATGCAATCAAACATCCCATGATGTCTGATACGTGAGCGAGGGAACTTCTGCAAGGTGAAAAATTATTTAATTTCTCTTATTGGCACTTCTATCTTTTTTACTTTTGATTTTGGTGAGTTTTCCTGTTTTGAGGAATGGTGAGAGTGATGGGCTGTGTGTGTCGGTGTAAGTATATATAGGCTTGTTTTAATAACCTATCCATAGCCTTAAAATCGTGATGCTTTTTCATTTGAATGGGATAATTTTCTCCATATGCATTTGGTTTGTTTTTAAAGATCTCATGAAATAGGAGTTTTGTGGCTTTTTAGAACACGTACACTACCGTTTAAAAGTTTGGGGTCGGTAAGGTTTTATATTGTTAATGTTTAATAACTTTTTTCTCATTTAATCTGTTTTAAAAATTTAATTTAATCCTGTGATGGCAAAGTTTTCAGCATTATTACTCCAGTCTTCCGTGTCACATTTGATGCTCAATAAACATTTCTTCTTATTATAGAATGTTAAAAACGGCTGCATAGTATTTTTTTTTTTTTTTTTGGAACCTGATACGTTTATTTCAGGAATCTTTGAGTTTAAAGTAAAAAAAACAGCATTTATTTGAAATAGAAATCTTTTGGAACTAAATATCTTAACTCGTCACTTTTCATCAGTGTAATGCATCCTTGCTGAATTAAAGTGTATGCTAATATATATAATATATATATATATATATATATATATATATATATATATATATATATATATATATATATATATATATATATATATATATATATATATATATATATATATATATATATATATATATATATATTGAAACTAGCCATGGTAGATGGTAAAATGAACAAAATTGTCTAAAGAGTTTGTTTACATTTCATCTGTACTTTTGAGTCTGAAAAATGCAAAGTATAAAAAGAGGAACTAAAGAAATTGATTCATGTCACATGTAAACAACATTTATTTTGTAGATGACAAAATTAAGTGACTTCATGCACTGAGCGACAACACAGAACAGTTACTTTGTCAGCTTTTTTCAGTTCCCCTGTTCGATCTGGCACTACTAAATCTTTAGTGTTCTGTTAGCTTGATGTGTGAATGGGATTTTACTCATTCTAAATCTCTGTCTAACATTTTGAACATGTCTGCAGTTTCCTTTAAGGAAATCACTCTGATTCAACTGGCTAAACCCATGAATCAACTCCTGTATCAAGTCTGGACTGTAGGGTGCTGTGAATCGATCCTGATATTAGCCCTGAGACGATGGTTTTAAGCCGTGAATCAACTCTCTGCTTGTCCGTGAGTCGATTGTGTGAACCATGAATCTCCCTGAAGCAAGAGCTCGACTGGCTGCCTCAGGGCCAAAACCTTCTTGTCCCAGTAAGCCAAGGCAAGAGTTATAGGACATGACAGAGAACAGGAGAGAAAGGTATGAAGCGTTGAATATTTTGGCAGGTCGTCTGGAGGTGGAATGGATGATTCTGTTCACGTACGCTCCTCTCTCTTATCCCTTACTCCAAGCCTCATTCCCACTCTTGGCAGTCTCACCCTGGCCTGTCCGTCAGCATGTCGCTGTGTGCGATGGGTGGTGATAAACCTCGGTGGGTTTCCTCCGTGCTCAGGCAATAAAACAGAATTAAAATATTAAATCTGTCCACCGACCCCCCTCGTAAATAAAGCCATAAATTACCACTCGTCTCATAAATGAAGGAGAGACATAAGATGGAGGTTTATGGGGAGGTGGTGCCGATGTGGCAGTTTCGCACCCCGATGGCCATTACTCCTTTCTACATCTCTTTTTCATTTCTCCAGCAACACTTAGCAGACAAGAGCTTAACAGGTGAAGGTCATAGTTTTGTGTTGTATGCATTATTAATAGTCTGTGGAGAAGAGTTGCTTGTTTTCAGTGCAGCTGTATATGCTCTACCATTTGGTATTAAAAGGTTAATTTAATATACTTTACTTACTGTTCTATAAAAAAAAGTTAGGCAATTCTTTCATTAGACTTGTTTGTGTTTTGGTGTTTTACACCATTAAACACGGGTGTGACTGCAACAGACAGAGTTTAAATAGAATTTGGCAAACAAAATCAGCCACAAATGCACAACAAATGGAGATGTGAAGGGGTGAGACACACAAACACTTTTGCATACACACACATGCACACGCACAAACAACTGTTAATTTCTGGTTAGTACTATTAGTTTTATTTACACACACACACACACATACATACATACATACACAATATATATATATATATATATATATATATATATATATATATATATATATATATATATATATATATATATATATATATATATATATAGTTAGTGATTTGTTTACATTTGGTTTGTTGAAATAAATAATTTGTGAATACAATCCAAATCTTAATTTTTTTTAGTGGCATATATATATATATATATATATTATATATATAATATATTTTATATATATATATATATAATATATAATATATATATATATATATATATATATAAATC
The DNA here is from genome assembly GCA_036326025.1 of Chrosomus eos. NCBI lineage: Eukaryota > Metazoa > Chordata > Actinopteri > Cypriniformes > Leuciscidae > Chrosomus > Chrosomus eos. The sequence continues at coordinate 18,709,731 of CM070821.1, forward strand.
ACTCTGTAAAAGTGTGGGGTTCGAATGGAATAAAGACTCAAAGATCCTGAATCTAAAGGGGAAATGAGGACTGTATGAGGGTTAATATATTTCATTGAATATTACTTGGAGTACAGTTAAATCCATAATTAAGGAATGAAAAGAGAGTGGCACAGCTGTAAATCGAGTCTTATGGTAGCAGGTAAAATGAATGCAGAAAATATGCGGGGAAGTCCTGAAGGAAAACCTGATGGAGTCTAGACACCTGACACTTGGGAAATTATCTGTTTTCCAGCAAGGCAGTCAGATAAAGACAAAGATACATTGAATTGGCTTTAAAACAATGTTAATGTTCAATTTTTATTTTATTTTTGCCCGTAATTTCTAAGTAAATTTGTGATGACATTGTTCATGTGACCTTGAATATGTACGTGTGTGAAAGTTTGTCTGTGCCCATGTTTACACTTTTGAATTGAAGTTTTTGTGAAAATATTAAGATACACAAACTCACACATATCCAAGATAAGGAGTATAAATGGTACTCTGGTAAAATATAATTTTTTGTATAAATGGTTTTGAAAAACAAAATGAATTGTATGAAACCAACATGAATTGCTTTTCTGAGAAATTAGCAAATTTTAAGCTTTTCAGACGATTTTACCTTGTCATCTCCGGCGTCTTTATTTGTCATTGACCCTTAAATATGCACCAGACACCATTGGCATATTTGTAATGGAGATTTCTGTAAAGTGCACACTCTCTCTCTGTTTAGTATGCTTGATAGTGTGCCATTGGTGGCAGCACGGTGTCTCATTCCTGTGAGACCAGCGGAGGGTGGCAGCTCCTCTAAATCTCCCCATCCGCTGTTGCTCCTGTCATCTTTCTCCCTCTCTTTCAGTTGCATCTCTCCTTCGAATCATTTACTCCCCAGCCTGCATCTCTCCTTCCGTCTTTCACTGACAATCTGTCCATCCTCTCTACCCCCTCCCTCTCTCCTCTCTCTCTCTCTCTCTCTCTCTCTCTCTCTCTCTCTCTCTCTCTCTCTCTCTCTCTCTCTCTCTCTCTCTCTCTCTCTTCTCTCTCTCTCTCTCTCTTTCTCTCTCTCTGGTTAATTAGAATAGGGGGAAGAGGCACACTTGAGTAAGCTCACTATCAGATGATTAATTGCTGGGGGTAGAGGGATGGAGCAGAGGGACTTGATGCTAAAGAGAACACAAGGTTACTTATTCACACTCTCTCTCTCTTTCTCCCTCTCTCTGTCTCTTGCTCATTGAGTCTTTTTCAATGCATTTCATTATAGATTTATTTGTGGGGTTGTCAACATAACAGCATTCACAACGCAATTAACAAGAGGGGTGTGTATGAAAATGATAAACTTGAGATCACTATATTTTTGGGCTTTTCACACTGCGTTTAACCCCGGGTTATCATTGTTCTAAACCCCGCTTTTAACCCTGGGTAAAGCAGCGTTTCACACTTGTAATTTAGATGTGGGGTTAGCACCACTTTTGCGGTGTTTACTCCGCATTGCGATGCAAACTTGTACAGCGTGAAACAATGCGGTGTTAGAATGTTACAACTAGATGCATAGCAATCGACAATCAATCACATGCCTTATTCACGTGCTTTGGGCATTCATAGAAACAGGGCACGATGTAACAGTAATTTCTGCTTACATGACTGGAAAAATGTCAAACGGCAATAGATCACGCGACAATTGTAGTGAAGAGGAGACATTCTTACCTATATAAGTTTGAAAAGTTCACCCAGAAAAAAACTTGATATCACAGTCAGCAATATGTAATATCAATGAGGATCAATGTTTACCTGGTGTTTAGAATGACCCAGGGTTAACTATTTCAAGTGTGAAAAGCCCTTATGACTGCATAAAAGATGCAGAGCATTCTGTGGTCATGTGACACTTGGTATTGATGTTGATTGTCATTATTGGAAAAAATACTTAGGGTTCTAAAAGGTAATGTGTGTGTAATTCTGTGACTCAGCACCAAACAAATTGCCATCTGAGCCGTCCATACCAACAGTGGCTCAACCAATATCATGAATTTAGGGCAGAGCTACCTGTTTTGAACAGTGGCAAACAGGTGGAGCATTGTTTGAAAATGGTTATTATTTTTTCAGTTATTTTTGGTGGCACTAGTAGTGCAAAAAGTATTCACTTCTCTCAAAATAAATTGTTTGCTGACTTATGTATACATTACCTTTTAAAAAAGTTTGGTGTTGGTAATATTCTTTTAATGTTTTTGAAAAAAAGTCTCTTATGCTTACCAAAATAACTTTTTTTAATATTTTTATTTGAATATGCTTACACATTTAATTTATTCCAGCTAATATATGGCAAAGCTGATTTTTCAGCAACATTAGTAGTGTCACATGATCCTTCAGAAATCATTCTAATATGCTTATTTGGTGCTCAAGAAACATTTCTTATTATCGTGTTGAAAATGAATGCACTGCAAAATTATTTTCGTGGAGATTTGTTCATGTTTTTTTGAGGAATGTTAAGTTCAAAAGAACAGCATTTATTTGAAATCGATTTTTAAAGTCTTAACTGTCATTTTGGTCAATTTATTAAAAGTGAGGCTGAGTTCATGTTGTGTGTTAATAACTATTCCTCTTGTGGGCCTTAGTGCATGTCTTATTTCAAATCCATAACAGCAATTAACAAAAATATTTCCATCCTTTCATATTCCACACTAGCATTTCTCTGCCCATCTGCATTTTTCTCTTCTGGAAGGCAGATTGCTGTTATCTATCCTTGACATTTCAGTCTCATTTTTTTAAACCATTGTCTGTCTTTGTCGCGCAATGTCTCAGTTTCTCCTTGTTTAGAAACTGTTTTGACTGATTTTTGGTCATTCATTTTCATGGGATGTATGCGCAGCCAGACTGCAATTATGTCAAAAAAATGTCTGCAAACACACTTAAAATTTGTCTTGACAAGCTGAAGAACACAAACGAATACACATTTCTCTGTTATTTCTCCTCATTTTCACTCTTGTACTTTTCGAACTATTCGTTCCCACTCATCCTTTTGTTATAGTCTATTTCTTCAGGTTTTCATACATCTTTTTTTGTGCAGGACTCTTCTGTCCCTCTCTCCGTCATCGTTATTCCCCTCCCCATCTCTCTCTCTTTATAATTTGATGGATGATCTGTGTGTAGGAGGATATTCTGGCTGTAATAGACAGGCATGGGCAGCTAAATGTTAAGGGCCTCATAAAACGTGCTCGGCCTCCCCCAATGCTCTCCTATCCTTTAACCCACTCATTGCGTCCCAACATAACTCGTTTTCTCAATTTCTCCTCGCCTGTTTCTCCTCCTCCTCATCTCTCTTTTGCCTGTTCCTCTTTTCACCCAGACTTTTGGGTGTGAACGTGCAGTGCAGATGATATTGATTGTCATTGTGTGTATGAAATACAGTCTGAGACTACTAGTGAACATGCTTGTGTTTTGAATTGTGTAAATTTGAATTTACCACAAATTTATTTTGTTTACAAATTATATAATCAGCACAACAATCTAAGTGAAAAGTTGAATTGAAATATGAATTTCAATTTCAGGTGTAAAACCTGATGAACATGTTCTCCAGCATGATTTGTGAATCATGAGCATCTTGAAATTCAATGGATACAAGAACATCTGAAATTTCTGAATATTTTATATGATCAGTGTCAAAATGTCAGGGAACACCAGACTCTGAGACAGAGATTAGGTTAAACCCAAACAGGGTATTGACAGTGATGAATTAAACAGAAAGCAGGTGAGTAATGGCACAGTCAGAATAATGATGAGCCGATAAATATGAACTAAATGAGTCTTTTTCCTTTATCAGGGTGACAGCGAAGCAATGATGACTGGAGTGTGTTAGTAGAGAGAGCACATATCTCTTAACAGGAGTATGGTGAGTAGACAGGTAAGTATAATATTCCAAAGAGTAGCTTACAGAAGATTTCTGGAGTAGCACAGGGAGATCGCTAGGGATTCACTAGATGCTACCATTAGGAGATATCATTAGGAAACATGGAATTATCTTTCACTGTTATGCTGATGATACTCGGCTCTATATTTCCGCAAAACCTAACAAAACTTACCAATTCACAAAATTAACCAGCATAGCTGATATAAAAAATTGGATGACTAGTAATTTCCTACTACTAAATTCTGATAAAACAGAGATTCTAATTATTGGACAAAAAACTTCTATTCGCAGTAACCTAGAATACTGTTTAACACTTGATGGCTGCTCTGTTAAGTCTTCGTCGTCGGTTAGGAACCTGGGTGTGCTCTTTGATACCAATCTTTCATTTGAAAGTCACGTGTCTAGTATCTGTAAAAGCGCATTTATCCATCTTAAAAATATATCTAAATTACGTGATATGCTCTCACTGACAAATGCGGAACAATTAGTTAATGCGTTCATGACCTCAAGGCTAGGTTATTGTAATGCTCTACTGGTTGGTTGCCCTGCACGCTTAATAAACAAACTACAGCTAGTTCAAAACGCAGCCGCTAGAGTTCTTACCAGAACCAGGAAGTATGACCATATTAGCCCGGTTCTGTCAACACTGCATTGGCTGCCTATTAAACATCGTATAAATTTTTAATTATTGCTGATTACTTACAAAGCATTAAATGGTTTAGCTCCCCAGTACTTGAGCGAGCTCTTAACGCATTATAGTCCTTCACGTCTATTGCGATCTCAAAATTCTGACCAGTTGATAATACCTAGAATATCAAAATCAATTGCTGGTGGTTGATCCTTTTCCTACTTAGCACCACAACTCTGGAACAATCTTCCTAACATGGTTTGGGAAGCAGATACAGTCTGTCAGTTTAAATCTAGACTAAAAACACATCTCTTTGGCTTAGCATACACATAAAACATTGTAGATTTCTATAATTCAATGTTAAGGCTCGTACACACCGGGACGAATATCGGCTCGCGTTATTCATCAGCGTTTTTTAACGCGTTTTTTGTGTTCACACCCAAGCGTTTTTCGCTGACGATGAGCCGAGAGAACATGCAAATTCATTCCCTGACATTAGATGGCGCTTAATGTAAAACAGAAATGACCAGCAGCTCTACATTCATCTGGCCTTGCATCTTCCTCGTCTCATTTCTTCCCTGCAGAGTGTAGAAGCTGTATATCTTCTTCGCCGCACGTATGTGTGCTCGGCAAGACCGTTTTGTGTTTGAGCGCCCCCAAGTTGTGTTTTACTGTAACTTCAGAAGCTCCAGACAGGTGAGCAAAAGCGCCAATCTCATTGGTCGGATAGTTTTTGACGCGGCGCGTCAAACAAAAAAACGAACCCGAGGCGTTTAAAAAAAATGCCGCTTTTACGCGTGGCGTTTTACGCGTCGGTGTGAACACTCACATTGGCGCCCTTTGTTTAGTCACGAGGCGTTAAACGTCGGCGAATAACGTGCGCGAAATTCTGCCCGGTGTGAACAGGCATTTAGGCTGCATAGTTTAGATCAGCCGGAACCAGGAACACTTCCCATAAATCCTGATATACTTTGTACATCATAAGAAGGATGGCGTCTACGTTAATATTAGTCTCTCTGTTTATCCCGAGGTTTACCACAAACTGCCGAATCCAGGCCATATCCAGATCTGAGGAAGGACCATCACATGGACACGACGACAACGCATCCCTGAAGTGGCAGCCTCATCAACACTGTGAAGGCCTCATGGACACCTAACAAACTCATCTCCATACCGGTGTGATGACTCTGACCCCTAACCTGATGAACTGGATAATTATCGTGAAAGTTCTGATCCCATCTGACTTCTGACCTATTATGCTGCCTAAATCATAATCATACACTATTGGTTCGTTGGCCAAAGGAGGACTGGCCCCCTGACTGAGCCTGTGTTCTCCCAAGGTTTTTTTCTCCATTCCGTCAGCTGATGGAGTTATGGTTCCTTGCCACTGTCGCCTTTTTCGCCTTTCTTCGCCATTGGCTTTTGGCTTGCTTAGTTGGGGACATTTAACATTTAATTCTGAATTTAACAATACTATTACAACTTTACTTTCCTGTTATCTCTGTAAAGCTGCTTTGAAACAATTTATATTGTAAAAAGCGCTATATAAATAAAGGTGACTTGACTAGGAGATTCTCGGAGTATCACATGGAGATCTAATAGGTTAGTAGTGCGGGTAAGTCGTCTGTTATCCATAGTTGAGACCAGATAAAGAGTAACTGTGTTATAATGAAATAATGAAAAAAAATTGAAGATGGGCAGATGGAGAGCATTACCCCCCTTCCCCTGTGGGCGGTTCCTGATGCCCACAAAAATGCAATGGTACTTGATGACATAGTTTGGTGTAGTTATTAAGGGCCCGGAGGGAGGGTCTGAGGCAGTGAGTGAGAGGGTGGTGAAGGAGAAACACCACAGAGCGAGCCAGGATGAGGACCCATGGCAGAACCAATGGAGGGCGGAACAAGGATGGAGCCAGAGATCTGACCGAGAGAGGTAGAGCCATGGGAGGTTGAGACCCAGACAAAGCCGAAGAGACGAAGATCTAGGGTGACACCGCTGATGGGAAGGTGGAGCGCGGTGAAGCCGTAGGGATAGAGGGAAGGGGGAGCCCGGAGGAGCTGATGGGGTGGAGGGTTGACGCGTAGCCAGAGGCCTGGAATCCCGTGGCAAAACAAGGGCAACGTCTGACTAAGGCGAAGCCAGAGGGGTGAGGGAGTCCGGCGGGGGATAACGGTCCACGGTGGAGATGAGGGAGCGTGGAGCCAAGATGGAGAAGATGGATTCACTAGATGCTACCATTAGGAGATATCATTAGGAAACATGGAATTATCTTTCACTGTTATGCTGATGATACTCAGCTGTATATTTCCTCAAAACCTAACGAAACTTACCAATTCACAAAATTAACCAGCATAGCTGATATAAAAATTGGATGACTAGTAATTTCCTACTACTAAATTCTGAAAAAAAAAACAGAGATTCTAATGCAGACAGAGATGGAGTCCTGGGCTCTGAGGCCAGAGGTTGAGCTAGGGGATCATCACACCAAGGTGGAACTGGGGACCGGGAGGCCTAAGGTGGATCCAAACCATTATGTGGTGCCACTAAAGGAGGTGCTGAGGGAGACAGGAGACAGCCGAGGCGGCGCCAAGGGGATCATCATCGGAGATGCAGGAGACTTGGCTGGGCGGTAACAGCAGTAAAGGAGATTTGGCTTGGGAATAAGAAGGAACCAGAGTATCCATTACATTGACTGTGCTCGATAGATGGAATCCATCTCCACAACATCAAATACCACTAAAATCCCCACTTGGATGGCCATGGGTGATTAAGTTCTCAATCCATGGCAGGTCCTTGGCGGGAACTGGCTTTGGCTCTTGACTCAGGGTGGGCTCTGTCTCAAGTTCTGGGTCTGCCGTGTAGCTCAAACAGCTTTCCTGTAGCTCAAACAGTAGAGCATTAGCTCTTGCAACGCCAAGGGCATGGGTTTGATTCCCAAGGAAAGCAAGAACTGATAAGAATGTAAATGTGTACCTTGAAATGCAATGTAAGTTGCTTTTGATAAAAGCTTATGCCACATGTATAAATGCAAAATGCAAATGCTGTGGGATCTGGCTCTGTGACTGTGCTGGATTTGGTAAGGTTTTGTCTTGGCTCGGGGTCTGTGGCAGCTCTGGCTCGTTGGTGGGTATGAGGACTGGTGAAGAAAGTCTAGGGGGGAGTTCTGAGGCGGGTGATGTCTCTGAGATGAAAACTGAAGGCACCAGGAGGACTGGAGTAAGATTGGAAGGCTGCGACTGAGGGGCGATGGTGTCTTCTATATATAGTTCCAGGGTACAGGTGGTAGTTCCTACTGCTAACTGTTGGAAGAAATGATCATCCAAACCACTCCAGAAGAAGGTCTTCAGGGTGTCGTCGCTCCAGTACACCAGGTAAGACATCTCTAGGAACTCCTCCACTTAGTCTTCTAGAGGGCGACCGTCTTGTGTGAGGGAGAGGAGCAGGACAGCGGGGTGAACGGGTGAATATGCTGTTGGGTTCGTGATTGTGTAGTCTGGTCATCTGTCAGGGAAAAGACTCGGAAACAGAGATTAGGTTAAACCCAAACAAAGAATAGCAGGTGAGTAATGGCACAGTCAGAATAATGATGAGCATATAATATGAACATTCTGAGTCTCTTTTTGCTTACCAAGGTTACAGTGAAACAATGATGACTGGAGCATGATAGTAGAGAGAGCGCCACACACCTCTTAACAGGATTATGGTCAGTAGACAGGCACGTATAATATTCCAAAGAGTATCTTACAGGAGATTGCTGGACTATCACAGGGAGATCGCTGGAGATGAACAAGGAGATTCAGTAGGTAAACAGAGTGGGTAAGTAGTCTTTTATCCGTAGTTGAGATCAGACAAAGAAACTCTTATCCTGGTGCAGCTTGGAGTGCTGATGGCAAACAGGTGTGCGTGACGGCCGAGTGAATGCAGGTGATGAACAGGAGGGATGCTGGGAAATGTAGGCTGTTTCTCTATTCCAAGAATGCAAAGAATGGACTTGTGTTCTTGTGGAGACTGGTCTTGCCAGGCTACCTTGAAAAAATTAACTCGGAAGGATGCAAGGACACAGAATGCATCATTGTGAGAATTGAGATGTGCTGCAGTCTTGTTGCTCAACTGACCATCCCAGCATAAAATGCAATGCACTACACAATAAATACAACATAACATCACAAACAAATGTCACAACCTAGTAAAACATTTATTTCATGTTAATATAAACATTATTTTCATAGACATTATTTTCAAATATTTTATATTGTTTTAATTTGCCGTGTTGTGAAAATTAGTGTGTATGTTTAATGTTACTTATGCTTTGTTTGTCACAATGTCTGTTTGTTTTGATTTCTGCTCTGGTTTGTGTTTAGTTAAACTGGTAATTAGTTCAGTTCTGTCTTCCTCTGCCCCCTGCCTGTTTGTTTCTATAGTTTCTGATTGATTGTTAGTTCAGTTCAGGTGTGTTAATTTGCTCTTCAGTTTTGTCTATTTAAACCCTGTATTAAAACCCCTCTGTTGCTGTACCTGTACACTTACCCGTACCCGTGAGCCTGTTTTGTTGAAGTTTTGAGTTTGTCTTTGAATAAAGCTACGGCACTTAGATCCTTTTTCCTCCATTGTTGCAACCATTGTGAACCATTAAGATTATTTTTAATATGCCAATAAAAATACCACTGACTTTCTCCAGGTCTTTATCACTTTATTAAAATTAGGCAAAACAAAACGACAAAAGTTTACTTTCACGAGCCTTGCAGAGGGATTATCTTAAAGGATAATTCCGGTATTTAGCACTTTGAGTCTATTTTCGGTTTTGGATGAACTAGAGTGGTGGACTTAGAAATTTTGACAATGGGTCCTGTCTAGACTTTTTGACAATTTTAGAATCGCCTCTGACCGCTTCAGAGTGGCTGTCTACGAGCATACTGAAACATGTCCTTAAAACAACCCTTAACGTTAGTTTTCAAAACTGTGCAACTCACCGAGTGGTTAGTGGTGTTCGTTGAATGCCCCCTTACACTGGCAGTTTAGTTCGGAACGGGGCACGGTTCGCATGAAAAATCGCTAATGTGAACGTTGTCAAGACTATCGGAGACTACCTGGAGGAGGTGGTCTGAGTTTGGTTGCTCCCGAACCGTGCCGCGGTTCGCGTGAATGTGAAAGCAACCTGACTCGGGTCGGCTGCGCACTTGTTCAGGAAGTAAAGTAACCTGCGCATGCGTTTTAGCTCATTGTGATGTATTTAGTTAAATAAAACACTTGTACGGGATGATAGTGTTGATGATTTACCTTGGATACGAGCGAGAGTGAGCCTGCAGTGTATTCGTGCATTGCGCGTGGAATCAGGGCAACACATTTGGAAATCCACTGTCTAGTCAAAAGAGTCCGTTTGCAAGCATCAGAAGTCCACCTTATGTGACACACGCTCAGTAAACCTGTAGTGTTCACTCAACTGCGCATAATAGCAGCTAATTAATAAAAAAAAAAACAATATTGACCCGCGTTCTGTTTTCTATCATGCGCCGTGCACGTTTGCGATGACGTCATATGCACGCAAACGCACCAGGGTTCGATAGAATCAAGTGTGAAACCAGACCAACGCTGCGGGGGGCGCTGGGAACAAACGCGCTCGGGCTCGGACCGCAGCAAACGAGCCCAACGAGCGCAGCAAACGAGCCCTTTGTTTCGTCATGCTAGTGTCACGTGTCAGTTTGTATTTTCATTAGTCAAATGTCTTCCTTTGTTCTGCTTTCCTGCCATTCATTTGTTTCCATAGTTCATCTGGTCATCCTTAGTTCATCTGTCTCACCTGTTACCTCGTTAGTTTTGTCAGCTGTGTCTAGTTTCCCTGATCTGTTTCCTTATGTATTTAAGCCCTGTGTGTTACCTTGTTCATTGTCCGATCTCCGTCCTACTAAGTGTGTGTGAACATTCTGCCTGTCTGTACCTGTTAGTATTATTATATTGTTAGTAAACGTTTGCATTGGAACTTTGGACTCCTCGTCTTCTTCTGCCTGCACCACACTCTGACAGCTAGCATGTGTGAAAGTATTTAAAGCAACGGTGTTAACTAGCCCCGCGTTACCCTGACGTGCACCTCTCCAAAAATGTAACAACGCGAATTCTACGCGGACGCAAGCGCTGTGATTGGTCTGTTAGAACCCCTCCCTCGGGTTTCACATGCTCCCTCTGCATTTGTAATTGTGCATCAACGCGGACAACGACGCAGAAGTATAAATGAAAACCAATGCGTAGTGTATAGCGTAGAGGCTCCGGCGTAGGTCTGACGCAGAAGTATAAATCAGCCTTTAGGTTGTGCCCCGCTCTCCCCTACTCTTTTTTCCATTCCTTTGCTGTGCACATTCTCTACATGATCAACCGTTACACATTGACATAGTGAAGAAAATAATAAACATTTAATTAAATAATATTACACATTACATAAATATACATGTTATATCAATATTAATCAATGTTATTATAAATAATAAATAAATTAGTAATATTAATTCATAAACATAATATTCATTTATGTCAAAGCATAATAGTTTATTTTTATCTCCTTTTTTAAACTTTCAAAATTTATATCAAAGAAATGTAACAATTTGTGTGCAAAAGGGACAGAGAAATGCAAAATAGATGGAAGCTGTGTGCTGTCAAAATCTGTGTGTGTGCACGTGCATGCGGAGGAGTGCATTATTTGATGTGAATCAGTGATCTTACTATTAATCCTTCAAACCGGAGTGTTTCTGTTTCAGATCACCAGTCTGTGAGTGTATAAAGGATTTACATTGCATGAGCTCTGCTGTGTGTGTGTGTGTGTGTGTGTGTGTGTGTGTGTGTGTGTGTGTGTGTGTGTGTGTGTGTGTGTGTGTGTGTGTGTGTGTGTGTGTGTGTGTGTGTGTGTGTGTGTGTGTGGAGTCTAAATGGGTGTATGCTTCATAACACTGTGAATATAATTACACTCAACTCTTCTTCACCTCTTTCTCTTATCCATCTTCTTCCTCTCTACTCTGTTCTTTTTTCCTTGTTGCATTTCTCTCTAACATCTTTAGTTACCTTCAGTTCGTTTTGTTTTTTAATCGGTTACTCTTTACTTTGCTAGTCCGCTTTAAACATTATTCTTTGTAACTTTGCAACTACATATCAACTAACTCTCAATAATTTGAAGCTACATGTCAACTATCTGTCATTAGAGTATCACTAGTGTTACATTCCTGTCTTATTTTGATTTCCTGTTCCCATTGTTCCTCTGGTTCACTTACTGTGTTTGCCTTGTTTCCTTAGCGCCTTTGTTTGTTTCCATAGTTTGTTTGTTGCTATAGTGATTAATTACCCCCACCTGTTTGTTAAACTGTTGCATTTGTGTACCCTATCTGATTATGCAGATAATAATTTATACCCACTCCTTGTTTTCCATTTTGTTCCTGCTCCCTGTTTTGTATTATCTTTGTTTGTGTTTTGAATACAGGTTTGCTGCATTTAGATTCTTGACTCTCCTCTTCCCTGCCACTGTGTAACAGATAGACTGTTAGGTTAGGGTTAGTTGAGGTTGACATGTACTTGCAAAGTTACTTACAGTCAAGGATGTCTGTTGGGGGACTGTGGTGTTCATGAGTGAATTATATTGTGACTGCTTTTTTCCAATGAGGAGGAGATTGCAATTTGGCCATTCCACTGATGTGATTGGCTACTGGCATCAGAGGACACACACACACAGTGTGCACCCTTCTTTCCTCTGTTAAACTCATTTGCATAAAACACAGTTAGAACTCCTTAAACTTTCTTTAAAGTTTTACAGATGCATTTTCACTTTATAAACCACCACAGGAATACCTTTGGCAATATTCTAAACAGACAAGTCCAAACAAGATGAAAAAGGTAGAACTTGCATGCATTCATTCATTTGTACATTAACAGCTAAATTTGAGTAAGATGTTGCACTACAAATGTAGCTGTCACTGAGAATACTTATTTTTCTGAATAAGTATGAAATAGATGTGTGTAGTTTACATCATTTTTAAGGTTTCCAAACATAGTTATGAATGGACATCGATATATCATTGTGATCTCTCTTGGCTTCACCCACTGCTGCTGCATTCAGAGGTCCTGAGGAATGTTTATGGCAGTCACAGACCAAGATCTTAGGGATTAGTCTCTAGATGGGTGAAGGCATGTAGACCAATGATACGTCCTTCCCGGGCTTGGTACCAGAGGCCCTTTTCTTGTGCTTTAAGATGTGTCTGGCTGTTGGCATCTTTATAGCCCCTTTCACACAGCGCGATGATCCCGGCAAATTGACGGAAAATTGCCAGAACACCTTCTGTGTGAACGCAAACACGACCCGGGATTGATATTGGCATCAATGCCGGGTTGAGGACCTAGTGACATTGCCGGAATCAGTCCCGGATCGCGCCCTGTGTGAACAAAAGCCAGGACCAATGCCGTAAGGGGTGTGTAATAGTGATGACGCATGTGCCATCGCGCAATTCTGTTGCTCTTAGAAGAAAGTTTGTGTTCGACATCAACAAAGAAAGAACGAAAAAATGTCTGCAAACTGGAACGAAGCAGAGACCAGGAGCTCCTTACTATCCGCGCTGAAGCTGAGATCGTTCGCCAGCTTTGTGGAACGGTACGCGCGTGCGTGTACATGTTTTCGACGCGTAGGTTACATTTCTCATCCTGACGTCATGCGTCTTTACGGGATGTGTGTGAACGCACTCACAGATCCCGGCGAATCACTGGCAGTGTGAATGAACCAAAATCAAACAATCCCGGGTCACATTATCCGTGTATTTTCCGGAATCTCTGTGTGAAAGGGGCTTATCTGATGGCGTTGGACAGTTTGTTTGTGTTAGTTCACCAAGATCCAATCAATATGTTGCAAACTTTTGTCCAATTTTTTTAGAGGGGCCCGTCCAAAATCTGGGCCCTTGAATGCGCTGTTCACCACATAAACGGTTAGCTTTAAATCTGATTGGATCAAGTGGCAAGTCTAGGTTTTCCACTACTGTCTTAATGTCTCCGTAGTTCTATTTTACCCGATCCTCCACGTCGGATGCGACACTTCACACATAATACTTTAATAATGGCTGCATGCTAAAAAGCTGATGCTGATAAGTGTATAAAAGGCTTTGACATTTCTGGGTGCCTGGCGCTTTAAGAAGCTTCTTCTCTGGTTACGGTTGTGGAATTGAGCAGTTAGTGTATTGGCTATAGTGGGAACGCAAACACAAACACGTTCAAGTTCAATAGTATAGTTTAACTTTAGTTCTCCGGAATATTCCAGCTTTCAATATTCCAGGTGTTGAGTGAATGACAAAGAAGTAAGTGACTGTCACTTTGTTGTATTTATGTTTCTGTATTGTCGAGTTACCGTGCATTAACATGTTCCCAGCGTGATGAGTGATATTTCTAGTGTAAGAGCAATGTTCAAGCTGTAAAACACTGCAGAAAATAATAAGTTACATTTTTGTGAGTTTTCTGATGTCTAAGTTATGTAGTAACATTTATAACGTCGAGTTAAGATTTAATGTCGTGCTGAGGAGACAATGTGCGGACATTATTGTGTAGTAGCCTTTTCTGGCCTGAGGGTGTCACCATTGCTCCTTCCGTTAACCCCTTAATACAGTTTGTAATCTAAACTAGTCAGTGAGATAGGTGAAGCTCCTTATAATTTACAATTACATAAATAAGGATATCACTTTTTGGAAAGAGATGTTTAAAGGGGTATAACAATGTTTATTGAGATATTTATGTTTGATGATCCTGATTTGTATTCGGTGTGTGTGGATTTATTATTCACATTGCATAGTGATTTAAATACTGTAGCCTAACTGTTTAAATTACAGTAACTAATTTTGATTTATTTGTTTTTTATCAGACTATAATGACAATACTGGATATTGGAATGTTCTGATGAGCACTGCTAAAGTTCAATACAGTTAAAGGAAAAGAAAATTCATCTCCTCGTGTTTATTCCTGTGTCCTGACCGATACACCATCCTGTTTACTGGCTGAAAACTTTGACGAACTAGTCCTACTTGATTTACTCACTAACATTGGTCCTTCGAGCCGGATAGCAGTATTCAGGATGGAGTCAGATGAAGAGATGTATCCTGATGTGAGACCTAAACGTCAAATACGTCGACCTGCCAGACTTCAGGACTTTGAAGTGGACTATACGGGATATAGTCAACGAGATCACCAACAATGGGTTCCGCCATCTTCTGCCTCGGATAGGAGGGTGTTCCTCACTCGGGAGGGTCCAGATCAGATGACTCCCTTCCAGACAGCCTACCCTCACTCTAGTGGCTTCCCTGGGAATGCTGCTTACCCTGAGATTCCTCAGCTAGCCCCAGACCACAGCCAGAGGAGAGATTTGGATGGGTTTATTCAGCCCGCGCGAACACCCTCATCCCATCAGAGCCCATATGTGGATTCTCGTTTCCAGGAGGAAATCAGAGCTATTCGAGAGGAGAACACTAAGCTGCTCCAAACACAACAGGCCTTCCAGACTGGCATAAAGGAACTCAATGAAGCACGGCGGGAGATGAAAGAATTACTGGAGGTAGCCCGCTCACTCAAAGCAGACCTGGCCCAAGTTAATAGCTCAGCCTCAAACTACAGTAACCCCAGATCTCCACAAGCCGCTGCTGTAGCCTCAAGGGTTTCACTGTTGCAGCACATTCAAAGGAAATGGAGGAGGAGGAATGGCCTGATCCTCCACCCTGGCCTGAACCTGATGAGAACCTGTCGAGAGGCATGTGCAATCTCAGGGTCGAAGAACAAGGGCTAGAAAGTAGCCAACTCGACTTTGCCCCTGAAGCTAGAGTATGTATGCCTTGTAAGCCTACACTGCCTCCTCAGCATCCCATTCCTGCTTCCGGCAAAGGGATATCACCATACCTCTCTACACGACCCTCTCAGCTGCTCACACATCCTGGACCAGCACCTTTAATGCAATCAGCGCCTGCCCAAGCCTACCATCCCTTAGCAGCCACTGGAGCGGTACATGGCATGCCGCCACCTAAACAGTCTATGCAGCCACCAGGGAATGAACAAGTGTATCGAGGGCCCCAACCCACAATCCCAAAGTTCATTCACCCGGATCCGAGTGAGTTCGCACGGCTTCGCATAGCTCTAGAGAACCTACTTCCATCTAATGCTACCGAACTCTTCAAGTATCAAATACTTGTGGATCATTTAAAACTGGAGGAAGCTAGGCTTATAGCTGATGCCTATCTAAACTCACCAACCCCCTATAGTGACACTATGTCAGCCCTCCATGATAAATTTGGTCAGCCTCATCAACTTGCCTTAAGGAAGATAGCAAGTGTTCTAGAAACCCCCGAAGTTAAGCGTGGTGATACTATGGCATTCCAGAAGTTCTCTCTCCAGATACAATCTTTAGTGGGCTTGTTGCAGACTCTGGGTCCTGAAGGGGAAATCGAACTCAACTGTGGATCACATGTTGCTCGTTTGCTGAGTAAGCTCCCTCCAGAACAGCGAGCTGATTTCCGTCGACATCAGTTCAAACAGTTAGGGGCGACCCACACTCTACATGATTTGGCACAGTGGCTCCGCTATGAATCATGGTGTCAGGGTTTCGACAGTCAGGCTACTGGACGCAGCATAAAAGAAAGGCAGAACGTGAAAACTGATGTTCGTCCTGGAAGACAAACAGTGACCGTCCTACATGGAGCTGGTGAGTCTGCAGAGACAGCCCCTTTGTACCACAAAGAGAGTACAGCCAACAGAGCAGCCAAGAGTAGAGCCTACTGTGCCTACTGTGATAGTAATGAGCATTATCTCAGTCAATGCAGTGCTGTCGCCAAACTCTCCAAAGATCAGCTTAGAGAGTGGATACGGGTTAACAAGCGGTGCTGGCGCTGTGCACGAACTCATCAAGCAGCTCAGTGCACATTGAAGAAACCCTGCAACATCTGTCAGGGAAAACACCTACTGGCCCTTCACGAGATAAATACAAGAGCAGAGAGGGGCAATAGAGAGGTAGCTGTTAAAGAAGAGAGCTGCCTAATCAGCTCTGCGGCTGACTCGCTCTACCTGGACAGACCTGGCGCTGGGAATCGAGTTATGTTAAAGGTCGTCCCTGTGCTCGTACATTATGAGGACCGGACACTTGACACCTTTGCAATCCTCGACGATGGATCAGAGAGGACCATGTTATTGCCAGCAGCAGCTAAGTTTCTAGGCATGAAAGGCACTCCTGAAGCTCTTCCTCTGCGTACAGTCCGTCAGGACATCCAGATCCTCCATGGCCACACAGTGTCTTTCCGCGTCTCATCAGCTGCAAACCCTCACACTAGCTATAAGATCAATGGTGCCTTCACAGCTGGCCGCCTAAGCCTAGCACAGCATACTTACCCTATTGACCGCCTGCAGAGGAAATACAAACACCTAAGTGGCATTCCCCTACCTGCCTTAAGAGATGCTCAGCCAACACTTCTTGTAGGCTCCGACAACCCTCAGCTGATAATACCTGTCGAGCCAGTCAGACTTGGTCCACCAGTGGCCCAGCCGCAGTCCGCACCAGGCTTGGGTGGACTCTTCAAGGCCCTACCCCATTCATGGGGCGGCAAATCCAACCTGTACAGTGTCTTTTTACTTCATCTACACCACCAATGGATGAGCTTTACAAGCATGTGGAGAGGCTCTGGCAAGTAGACACTGTACCTTACCGACACGAAAGAGAGGTGACTCGGTCAAAGCAGGATCAGCAGGCTGTAGCATTGCTTGAAGCCAAGACAGTCCGTATTAATGTAGATGGAATTCTCAGGTACGCCACACCATTGCTGCGCCATGCAAACATGCCACCTTTGCACTCACCAAAGGAGTCTGTTATGCCCATGTTACGTAGTACTGAGAGGCGACTCTTAAAGGACCCAAAGCGAGCAGAAGCATACCAGATGGAAATGCAGAAGCTCATTGAAGCAGGTGCCGTGAGGGAAGTTACTGAGGAGACCTCTACCAAAGAAGGCTGGTATATCTCACATCATCTCGTCAGCCACAACGGAAAAAAACGCCTTGTTTTCAACTGCTCCCACCAGTACCTTGGGCAGACCCTGAACCAGTACCTGCTATCTGGCCCTACCCTTGGTGCCCCCTTGCTGGGAGTCTTAGTGAGATTTCGTGAACATCCCATTGCGGTTAGTGGAGACATTAAGGGGATGTTTCATCAAGTCCGCCTTATCCCTGAAGATCGCCCTCTTCTAAGGTTCCTGTGGCGAGACCTGAAGGTGGAAGAGCCCCCAAGAACATTTGAGTGGCAAGTTTTGCCTTTCGGCACCACCTGCAGCCCGTGCTGTGCGACATACGCCCTGCAGCGCCACGTTGTTGACCACTGCAAGCCGGACGATGACCTGAGATTCTCGGTTGAGAACTGTTTTTACGTCGATAATTGCCTGCAGAGCATGCGTACGCCGGGTGAAGCCAAACTGCTGGTGGATCGACTCAGGGATCTTCTGACTTCTGCAGGCTTTGAGTTGCGTCAATGGGCTTGCAATGATCCAAGCATCCTGAGTCACTTGCCTAAAGAGGCCAGATCTGAAAGCCTGGATCTGTGGCTGGCACAGGATAAGTCCAACCCTCTGGAGTCAACACTCGGTCTCAGCTGGAATTGGGCAACCGACTCTTTGAGCTACAAACATAGACCTGTGGCCTACGAGGTACCAACCCTGAGGAACATTTACAGAGTTCTAGCTACTCAATATGATCCCTTGGGTTACATGTTACCTTTCTCCACCCGAGCAAAGCTCATCATCAGGCAGCTGTGGGATAAGAAGCGAAGTTGGGATGACCCTAACTTACCGGCCGAACTCCTGCAAGCCTGGTCCAGCTGGGAGGCTGAACTTGAGTCCTTACCTCTTCTCACCTTTCCGCGTGCATATGTTTCTGTGGACGCCAACCTTGAGGGTGCTACCCGTGAGGTGCACATCTTCGCAGATGCCTCTGAACTAGCTTATGGAGCCGTAGCCTACATGAGAACTGAGGATAAGGAAGGCCAGATCCACCTGTCTTTCATCCTTGCTCGTTCACCAGTGGCTCCAAGACGTCTGCATTCCATCCCACGCCTGGAGCTTTGTGGAGCTCTGGTTGCAGCGCAGCTGGCTCGTGTCCTCGAGAGGGAACTTACCTTGACAGTGGCTCGAACTGTGTTGTGGTCAGACTCCACTACAGTACTAACTTGGCTACACTCCCAGTCTTGCCGCTACAAGGTCTTCGTGGGCGCTAGAATAGCTGAGATACAGGAGTTAACAGAGAAGTGCACTTGGCGCTACGTGGACTCTGCGAACAATCCTGCTGATGATCTGACGAGAGGGAAGACCCTGGAGGCCCTAATAGATCCCAACCGATGGTCTCAAGGACCTCCCTTCCTTCTCCAGAACCCAGCCACCTGGCCAGAAAGACCCAGCACTGAGCCATTTGAGGACAGGACGGAACTCCGGAAGGCCACCTTCTGTGGAGTAACAGTTACCTCACCAATGCCGATCAGCCGGGATGACAAGGTGTATCACACCTGGCAGGAGCTCATAGATGCCACTGCTCAAGAAATCTTAGGACAAACCCCTTCCAGTTCACCGCCTAATGCTGAAGAGCACCAACGGGCAGAGATGATCGTTCTCCAGTGAGCCCAACAACAGTCATTTCCAGAGGACTACAAATTCCTTGCAGCAGGGAAACCCGTCTCACCTGGGAGCAGATTACTTAGCTTGGCTCCGGAGTTAGATAAATCCACGGACCTTATCAGAGTAGGAGGTCGGCTCCGACGTTTGGAAGGTCAAGAAGACTTGACATTACATCCTGTTGTTCTGGATGCCTCACACCCAGTTACACGCTTGCTTATCCAAAGGTACGATAGCAACCTGCATCACCCTGGTCCAGAGCGAGTCTTTGCAGAGATGCGGAGGTCATTCTGGATAATCCATGGAAGGGAGGCTATTCGCAGATATCAGCGTTCTTGTGCCGAATGTCAGCGCTGGAGAGCTCAGCCTTCCATTCCCCGAATGGCGGACCTTCCCGCTGCTCATCTCCGATTACACAAACCAGCCTTCCACTCCACTGGCGTGGATTGTTTTTGGCCCCATGTTTGTGAAGATGGGCAGACGCCAGGAGAAACGCTGGGGGATAATATTCAAGTGTTTAACAACCAGGGCAGTACACTTGGATCTCCTCAGAAATATGGATGCGGATGCTTACTTGATGGCCCTAAGACGGTTCATTGCCAGAAGAGGGACACCTGCAGAGTTGTTGTCAGACCAAGGGACCAATTTCAAAGGAGGAGAACGGGAACTTAGAGAGGCTTTTGCCAGTATGGAGCCAACCTTGCGGGAACGACTTGCACGTCAGAGGATTAAGTTCCAGTTTAACCCCCCAGCAGCTCCACACTTTGGTGGTGTGTGGGAGAGAGAGGTCCGCTCTGTCAAGTCTGCACTTTACACCTGTGTGGGAGCCCAACCTGTTCATGAAGACGTCCTTCTCACAGTTCTCCTGGAAGTTGAGGCAATTCTCAACTCTAAACCGTTGGGTTATGTATCTGCTGACATTGCGGATCTTGACCCTGTGACACCCAATAGTCTGCTTATGGGGCGGCCTGATGGATCTCTCCCCCAAGTGGTCTATCCTGAGACGGAGCTCCTGAGCCGCAGACGTTGGCGGCATTCACAAGTTCTCGCTGACCAATTCTGGTGCAGATTCATCAGAGAATATCTCCCTGGGCTACAGACCAGACAGAAATGGCACTCCTCTTCTCCTGAACTACTGGATAAGGCTGTTGTCATGCTGGTGGACCCGCAGCTACCTCGAGCCCTGTGGCCCATTGGGCATGTAACCAAGATTCACCGCAGCGACGATGGGTGCATTAGATCCGCTGATGTGGACATCAGAGGACATGTGTACACCCGGCCGGTAGCTCGGTTGGTGATGTTGCCAGCTCTCCCGTCTGGGGAGGACGATGCCTCTGTGAGCCCCCCCTCGGCCTGAATGATAAGCCTTTTAATGGAAGCAAATGTTCGTACACATTTGGGGGCGGCTGTATAAAAGGCTTTGACATTTCTGGGTGCCTGGCGCTTTAAGAAGCTTCTTCTCTGGTTACGGTTGTGGAATTGAGCAGTTAGTGTATTGGCTATAGTGGGAACGCAAACACAAACGCGTTCAAGTTCAATAGTATAGTTTAACTTTAGTTCTCCGGAATATTCCAGCTTTCAATATTCCAGGTGTTGAGTGAATGACAAAGAAGTAAGTGACTGTCACTTTGTTGTATTTATGTTTCTGTATTGTCGAGTTACCGTGCATTAACATGTTCCCAGCGTGATGAGTGATATTTCTAGTGTAAGAGCAATGTTCAAGCTGTAAAACACTGCAGAAAATAATAAGTTACATTTTTGTGAGTTTTCTGATGTCTAAGTTATGTAGTAACATTTATAACGTCGAGTTAAGATTTAATGTCGTGCTGAGGAGACAATGTGCGGACATTATTGTGTAGTAGCCTTTTCTGGCCTGAGGGTGTCACCATTGCTCCTTCCGTTAACCCCTTAATACAGTTTGTAATCTAAACTAGTCAGTGAGATAGGTGAAGCTCCTTATAATTTACAATTACATAAATAAGGATATCACTTTTTGGAAAGAGATGTTTAAAGGGGTATAACAATGTTTATTGAGATATTTATGTTTGATGATCCTGATTTGTATTCGGTGTGTGTGGATTTATTATTCACATTGCATAGTGATTTAAATACTGTAGCCTAACTGTTTAAATTACAGTAACTAATTTTGATTTATTTGTTTTTTATCAGACTATAATGACAATACTGGATATTGGAATGTTCTGATGAGCACTGCTAAAGTTCAATACAGTTAAAGGAAAAGAAAATTCATCTCCTCGTGTTTATTCCTGTGTCCTGACCGATACACCATCCTGTTTACTGGCTGAAAACTTTGACGAACTAGTCCTACTTGATTTACTCACTAACAATAAGAGCTGTGGCTCATGGGATTGTGTACGTTGAGGGTGGAGGAATGGAGGGATGAAGCAGGTTTGATTTAGTAAGTTACAAAAATAGACTCATATTATGTGTATTTTATGACAATTATATACCTTTCTTACATGTGATATTTTAACACGTTTTATCATTATTATCACTAAATGATATGGTTTAGTCACTAAAACTAGAGATAATGAAGGGCAAAAAAGTAATTATTAATGTATGAATAGCCTTTTGTTCTTCACCATTTTTATTAGAACAAAGTTTCTGTTGCTTGTTTGACTTTTAATATTAAATGTGTTATTATAATGATATATCATCTACCTAAAACCCCAATAAGTATCGTGTCTCCTTCTCTGTTTCAACGGTGTGTCAACATTACCTGACTTAATTTGAAGCATTAACACTTTAAACCCCATTTCTTGCAAAGTGTTCTCAGACCCCTGAAAGGAAGTGTGTGTGAAAACACCTTTAATGTGCTCTTTGATTCTTTCCCTCTGTCTTTCTGTCCTAAATGTTCTCTGTTTCTCTCATTCACACGCATCTTTCCTCATCCATGTGATTTCACACCTTCACATGAAGCCTATGACAACTCACCTTATTCTCAAAATGAGTCATGTCACTTTGAGAGATTGTCAAGACATCCTGATACACGCCGACATCACACAGCTCGGCATGTGCTGCAGTTTTCTGTGCCTGTCACAGGTGGTCGACCAGAATTTGTGCGGTCAAACATGTTGGTTTCTAATGGCTTCATTAGATGCTACAAAGGTGCTTGTCATAACTTTACATATTTTTGTATGCACCTTCATATCATTCTTTTTTTTTTCATTCTTGCACAGCATTGTGTTTATTAAGATGCAGCTATCCTGCATTCAACAGTATTATATGAAATCTTGTTTATTAGGAAGGAGGACCAACAGAGGGAATTAATGGGGAGATAAGACGAGGAGTGTTTTACTTGAGGGATTTTGATGGTCGCCCATTAAAGAGTAGGAAAAATTGTGAGGGAGGACGGAATGTGCAGAGTGAGAGAAAATGAAGATTGATTGAGGGATGTAGAAGGAGGAGGAGGAGGGTAGAGAAAGACAGAGCGGAAGCTGAGTCTGCGTTTTGAAGCAGCTATGAGGGAAATAATTGAGGGCCCTACTGTGTGGGTAAGTAATAAAATAAATGCGGGAAGTTTGCTTAAGTCATAAAAAGCACAAAAAGACACTTTTTCATTTCTTTATCCATTCCTTTCTATTGTCTTTTGTTTTGTCCTGACATTTTTGTTCTGTTTCTACCGAGACAGTATTTATCATGGGCATGATCCAGATGCGACAGCAGCAAGGTAAGCAACTTAATTATCCTGCTTTCTAAGACACTTCATTTATTGCATGCATTCTTTGTAGAGAAAGAAATCCCATTATGCACTGTGACAAGCTCAGTGAAAAAATAAGTCCAAAATGACAGATGAGGCAAGAGAAATGTCGATTATAAATTAACTTGCATTTCATTCAATACTTAAAACTATTGAAGAACAAACAGTTCAGTGTAATTAAAAATGGATTATTTTACCCAATATGTGTGTGATATATTTTATGCTTATTAAAGTATTTTGCCGATAGCTTAGCAACATGCTAATGTCAAACTCTCTTAAAATCAATTATGAGTCGAGTCTCTGGTGTGTGGCTTGCTAGATGTGCTGAGTTGCTGCGTATGCAGTCTGTTCCAAATCAGGCACTTATGAGGTTAGGGTGCTGCCCATGTAGGCAGCAAGGCAGCTTACTGACTTTTGGAACAGTGTCTGTCTGCCCATCTCATTTGTTTAGTCAGCATTGTATGTATTGACATCTTTTGAAATGTAACCATGTTTGTGAATTATTTATATATTGGTACCATTTTACAGTCCTGTTTCACATATTCATACTGTGTACTAAATGTGCGCAAACACAAGGAATTTGTTGTGGTTTTTGGACTTTTGAATGAAAGTGTATATATACTATGTATATGTATGTATCTTATCTCTGACATTACTGCACATATACAGTCAGTGTGTTCATATCAGTAGCAGTCCTATCCATCAGAACACACACATACAGTAGAGAAAGACAGCGTGGAGTGAGAGAGACATGAGTGGAGGAAGTGGTGGCCTGAGGAACTGTCACATGTCTCTCTGAAGGACGGCTTCCCAATAAATGTCACTTCCAATCAGGCAGTGGGGCTGTCACTGTTTCTGACTATTACCCAAATTATGCCCTTTATTTCATAAAAGAGAGAGATAGAGAGAGAAAGGAACAAAAGAGAGGTAAATAAAAATAGGGTTTCCTGAGAGGTTGGGGGAAAATAACACAAAAGAAACAGAATGTGGCTGACGTAGAAGAGGATGAGAGAAAGAAAGAAGTGTCACTGTGAATATGTAGTCTTTCTACAGATGTTTATTCAAAGAGACACTGAGCTTACTAGATGGAGAGATGGATGGATTGATGATAAAAAAGATGATCATATAAATTATATAGATAGAGGGATGAGGAGGTAGACATTGTCTGACTTTCTCTGTTTTTTGCCTTTTTCCTCTATTTCCTTCTTTTTCAATCTAATAAATGACTTTTCTTTCCTGTTTTGACTACCTTCTCCTCCCTCCCTCCCTCTCTCCCTCCCTCTCTCTCTTCCATCATTTTGTTCTTTATCTTTCTTTCTTTCTTTCTTTTATTCATCAAGTATTCATAAAACTGATCTTTTGAACTTCCTATTCATCAAAGAATCCTGGAAAAAATGTATAACA
Organism: Chrosomus eos; assembly: GCA_036326025.1. Classification (NCBI taxonomy): domain Eukaryota; kingdom Metazoa; phylum Chordata; class Actinopteri; order Cypriniformes; family Leuciscidae; genus Chrosomus; species Chrosomus eos. The sequence goes on from CM070821.1 coordinate 18,734,036, forward strand.
GTTTTCACAATATCAAGCAGCTCAGCTATGTATCAGCAAATTAGAATGATTTCTGGAGGTTCATCATGTTTAAACAGTTATTTAAAATTGTACTCATATTTTACAATATTACTATTTTAGTGTATTTCTGATCAAATAAATGCAGGCTAAGTGAGCATATGAGACTTCTTTCAAAAAACATTATAAAAGTCTTACCAACCCCAAACTTTTGAACTATAATGCAGTTTTTCTCTTCCTGCCATTCTTAGGGAAGCCTGTACAACATACTGAGGCTCCATGTACAGACTGATTCACTTACTTACAAACATTCATTGATTGTAGAGTGGATATATACCCCGTCACCCAAACCACACCTATAAATAAACACATCTTCAATAGAAATTCTTTCACTCAGATACAAAATTCCTTGTATCTCTCTTTACACATACACACACACACACACACACACACACACAGGCTTCTTTTAGTCGAGTGAATAATTACTTTGCCAAAGGGCACCGCTATGATCCCTGGCTGGTATTTAAAGTCCTGTCAGTGAATTTAAATCACTTCCTCTGATTCACTGCACCTCACTCTGAAGTGGAGATGTCCTTTACAGCTGCCCCACAAGAGAGAGAGAAGAAAAGAGAGAGAGAGAGAGAGAGAGAGAAAAGAGAGAGAAGAGAGAGAGAGAGAGAAAAGAAGAGAGAGAGAGAGAGAGAGAGAGAGAGAGAGAGAGAGAGAGAGAAGAGAAAGAGAAGAGAGAGATGGGTTTGGTGATCTGGTGTCACAATGATCGACTCGCGGTGCCTCGCTTTGTATGTCTGGCGGCATGTAAGTGTGTGGTATGAGATTGCAGTGCTATATAGGTTCTGTCTAAAATAATGTAAAGCTAGGTGCGTATAAAGGTGATTCTTAAAATAAGGAATTTGCATCAGGAACACCTTTCAAAGTATAATCATACCAAACATAAATGTCACAGATTACCTAAATTAACATTACCCGTGATCACTCATTCAAATAAATTGGCAGTATGTTACTTTGCTTGGCAGCCATAAAGAGCCAACAGTTATGCTAATAACTATACTTATGGGAAATGTATGGAGTCTTAATAATAGCCGAGATTCTGTGAGTTACAATGATTTAACCAATAAGGGGGTTTTAGGAACTCCATTGTAAATCATGCCTAAGAAACACCCATTACCTGATGCAAAATCACTGTAATAGCCTCTCATTGCTCATTGTTTTGTTTGTTTAAGTTTCAGTTTTCATTTGTCTTTTCAGCATCTGGATGTTGACCAAAACAAGCCCTTAATTATTTGAAAGTTTCTGAGTTGGATACAGGAGTTGTTCAAGGCCTTGTTATGTGTCTGGTTGGCTTCCTCTGTAGTCTCTGGAGGAGATTTTGTCAAGCCAGATCATTAAAAACAGTCATTGATTCAAGGTGAAAGGTAGTGTAACTCTGTGGAGACAAACACACATTTGTTGTACGAAAAAAAGAGAATGAAACCTTTGAGGAGTCAGTCCGGCATCTCTCAAATCTTAATCTACGTTTCTACTGATAGTCAAGCGTTTTTTTCGTTTTAAAAAAGTCTAATGCAATATCTATAAACCTAGGTCTTATGGCCAATACAATGGTAATAAATAGATAAGACAGTCTAATGAGATTATTATTGTACACATTATTTCCTCAAAATTCCCTGAACAAATTATTAATTAAGTTGTTAGAAGAAACTAAGTTTATTCAATCAAAAGATGTTGCTGTTCCAAACATCTGTAAAAAGAAAATGGTTACAAGTCTTTGACAACAAAATTAAAATCTTCATTATTACAATTTGATTCATCTTATTACAACCATTGTGAGATCGAGTTTTCAGAGCAATGGTACATTCTCGCACTGTATAATCCGGCCATTAATTTAATTTGCAAGGTCTGTGGGAGATTATTCTAATTAAATTAGAATGATTAGTTTATTCATGTCATCTTATTCTGGCCCCTGGGGCTGTTTTTCTTCTTTTACTCCTATCAGCCTCACAGATGTTTTTTAATGTTTTTTTTTTTTTTTACTCCATCTCAGTCTCACACTCTCTCATATTTTTTCATCAGGTATTTGGTTTTCCTCTCCTTCCCTCTCCTCTCTCTCTCTCTCTCTCTCTCTCTCTCCTCTCTCTCTCTCTCTCTCCTCTCTCTCTCTCTCTCTCTCTCCTCTCTCTCTCTCTCTCTCTCTCTCTCTCTCTCTCTCTCTCTCTCTCTCTCTCTCTCTCTCTCTCCCAGTATGTGTTTGAGTAAATATTGAGTAGGGTTTTGAGAAGCGTTGGATTGTGTGCTAGTGACTTTATCTTTGTGAGCCCCGGCTGTGCTGATCTCTGTTGTTGAGCGTCGTTGTGGTTTGGAAATGCTATTAAAATGCCTATACATGGAAACACTTCCAATGTGTTTGTGTGCAAGATTTCTGTCTGCTGACAGTTCTGAGACACCATGTTGTTACTGAAAGAACAAGACAGAAAAAATATATTCACACATATTTGAATTTGATGAGCAGAGCTATGCTAATGACTAGCCTCTGGACTCTTTTGGTTTCCAGGTAACTGTGCTCTCCTAATTGGTTTTCATAGACATGGAGGTCTTCGTCGTCCTACTCATCCTGTTTCTTGCTCACTCTCTCCGTCTTTCTTTTCTCCTGCATTGGACTGCTTTTCGTTTGATGCCTTTCTTTCGTTGAGTATTTGAGAAGCTTTTTGTGAACTCTTCAGGTTGGATCATTAACTAGAGAAAGCACATCAATATTGATGATTCGTTCTGAAAATCAGGCCAACCCCTCATGGCAAAAGAAAAATAGCACTCAGCCCAACACTGCTGGATTCTGCGTTCTCGTGGCCCCCTGGTATTCCCAAATTTGTCAATCTATTCCACCATATCACAGTTCATAAACAAGATGGCATTTGTGAAATAATGTGTATTGCCACAGGAAATAATCTCCCAGATTATTGACACATCCATCCAAACCGTAAGATTCTTAAATTTGAAAGCAGAAATGTGAAGCTTGTGCTGTATATTTGTACAAGCAGCATCAATGAATTATTCATTAAAAGCTTTTTATTATTTGTATTTATTATTTTATTATTTAAGTCAAACTTTTTCATTTGGCAGCACTTTTCAGTTATCTTGGTGGATGAAAATGTTGGTTATTTGTTACCAAATGCAAAGTGAAGCTCTACACATTCAAGGTCAGAAAGTGACTCATGCCAACATGCATAATATTGCTATTCAAACTGTGTATTTTAATGTATACATCCAAGTGATTTACTTTATTTGTGATTTATTTATTTATTTTGCTTTTTTTGTTGAGTTTTTACACTTACTGTTTAATTAGTTTGCACCTTTTTATTTTGCAACTGATTTATTTCTAATTTATTTATTATGCCTTTTACTTTCTCTCTCATATTAAATAATAATTAATATAGCTTTTGACCTGAAAGATTCTTTTAGGCAGTGGACATAGCGTATATGATCATCCTCTGTATGGCGTTCTCAGCCATAGTCCCACCAGCAAATGTGTGCATCATAACCTGTACTAATTATTCAGTTTGGCTTCATGCTGCATGGACTGATTTTATAGTTTGTGGAATTATTTATTTAAATATCAGAATTTTTAATGTTTCCAGATGAACTTCAAAATAATGCCTGGTATACTCCAGTGGCACGGCAGACAGCGTAAAAAAAATAATAAACTATAAAACGTATCTGGTTTGCTCAAGTATTATTTGTGTGATGACATATTTGTGATTTAAATGTTGCATGCAAAAAAACGTATTACATCAATGTATTTGTATATACATTATATGGAAGCCCAAAGAGGGCATGCATTATTCTCTTTTTTTCTCTCTCTTGTGATCACAGTAACAAAAGATGATTTTTCATGATTTTCTCCCAATTTGTCTGGATGGTCACAAACCACATCTCAGTCTCTTGGGTTGACTGGCAGTAAAACTGACCACATATTTACTATAGTGTTTATGATAATAAAGTATCCTTCTCAAGTGTCAGACACCAAATTTGAACTGGTTTATCACTGAAAGACATGGAGCAGCTTTTATATTGCACTAAGAAATACCTTTTGTGACCTCCAGAACAAGATACAACAAGATTGTGAAGAATAACAACTTTAGGTCGAATTCACAAGAACATTTTTGCTGAGATCTGGAGAAAACAACTGATGTGGAGGTCACAAAATAACAATAAGAAGACAGAAACAAATAATAAAGCATACATTTGCTCTCATCATTAGATGCATATTCATTTAATACTACAGGCCAACATTTAAGTGACCATGCCATGACATGATCCTACAGGCTTATGCAAAAGCCAATAACCAAAGTGGTCTGATATTCTGTCTTTTTTTTTCATTGCGTAAATGTTCACAAATATTTAAATTATGTTCAATAGCAGCCCCCCCCCCCCCCCTTAATTTGTATTGCCCTTGTACTCCTGCCCACTTTAACGTGTTTATATGCCCTCTTATCTTTCACTTTTTGTCATTTTCTTATGCTTTTCTCTCCGTTATGTTCTCCCTTGCTGTCTGATGTGTTGTGAGGCGCCACCGCTGGTTTGTTTTGAATTATGTTATTAAGGTTGGGTTGAGCGGGAGCTCACAGCCGAAATTAGAGCGGTTTCATCACTCTCTCCAAGGTTATCCTCAGGCAGGCTGTGCAAGAGGCCGGATTGGGAGATGAGAGGAAAGAGAGAAAAAGTGAAGAGAGCAAGAGGGTGGTTAGGGACGTAAAATAACATGTATAAAGACAAAGAGAACAAAAGGGTGAACGGAAGTTGCTGTCAGATACGACATTGTAATCAATCTGCTTAATGACGACATAATTCAAGCTCATTTGCATGTTTTGCAATGTCAGGTTTAATTGTGATTCTGGACAGATTTAATGCCAATTATGCCCACATTTTCAGAGAGAAAGGAATGAACGAAAGTGAGAAGAAGACATTTTGAGTTCAGGGTGACACTATTTAAGTGCACTTTATTGTATAGTTACAACCGTTTCAGTAATTCTGTCACCTCTTTCTCTTTCTCTCTCTCTCATTCCATCGCTTTCTCCGTGTCCCTGTGGAATATTGCCTCCTGTTTTCCCCGCTTCTTGCCATGGGCACTCTAAACAAGTATGCAAATAGAGTGATAACATAGACTTTCATGTTGTACTCATGTCATCCCCTCTGTCAATCAGCAGTCAAAACAAGATGAGACCTGAGACTACAGTCACTTTAGCCCTCTGAACTCAGTGCTTTCCTTCTAATTTATTCAGTTATTTTTTTTTGTCAGATGTCAGAAAACCACAATAAATGCCACCATTGTCATCCATACACTATATGACACACACGTAAAATAAACAATGTAAAAATAGAGAAATAAACAGCAAACTTCAAATGAACCAGAGAAAAGTCCACTGTATGTCTGACATGTAATACAGCTTCATTCAGTCCCCGGGAGTTGGATTATTGTATATATCTGAATTCATATATAATTCTCATATATATATTTATAAATATTCATTTATTTCTATATATATGCAGTATGTCTGTTCAGTACATTTTGTACCACATTTCATTACACAATTTCTTGCTTACACAGTCTGCTAGCTCAGTTCTGGTTCTACGGATTGACCAGGTGTCCGATGCTCCGTCCAAGCCCGACAGGCCAGCCAAGAAGCCCGTCGCTATGACAACTGAAGAGTTCCTCCACTTCAACTTTTATCCTTGCCTTGGCAACGCCCAGCAGTGCGTGACAGTGTAGTCTTCTTATCCCTCTTCTGCAGTCAGAGGGAGATTCTGAGTTGTTTTGGCGGCATTTCCCTTGGATATAATGGTATCTACTCCTGTAGGGGGCTGCGTTATGTATGGGTAACAGATTTGCAGCCAGCTTTGTGGGCAAGTAGCATTCAAAGTGGGACTATTACCTGAAACCAAGTTGAAGCAAATTAAAATTGATTTCTAAACGGTATGTTTTTTGTGCAGCACTGTTGTGCTCATGTTCAGCGTTTAATATAGACACACAATAGTCAGCGAACTCTCGTACGAGAGCACCAGGGGAACACTTAATGTTCTGTTGTTATCTGTGAGTGTCGTATAAGTAGGGATCTAAAGTATCCTGTGACCATGAGAAGACTGAAGGGAACCACTAGGGGTTTGCTGAAGATGTTTCTTGACTGAGAGAGAGAGAGAGAGAGAGAGAGAGAGAGAGAGAGAGAGAGAGAGAGAGAGAGAGAGAGAGAGAGAGAGAGAGAGAGAGAGAGAGAGAGAGAGAAGGAGAGTAGAAAATAGAGAAGGAAGAAAACCTGAATGTGAGAAAGTGAAAAAAGGATGGAAGGAAGAAAGAAAGAACAAAAGAAAGAAGGGATGGAAAAGGAAGCAGACAAAAGAAGGAAGAAAAAGAACAAAAGAAAGAAGGGATGGAAAAGGAAGCAGACAAAAGAAGGAAGAAATATAGAAAAGAAACTGAATGAAAGAAAGAGAGAAAAAAGGATGGAAGGATGAAAACAATGAAAGTAAGTGAACAAAGAAAAGTACTGTAATAAAAGATTGAACAAAAGAACAAATTAATGTGAAAAATATCAAAGACCAAACAAGGAAAAGAATGACTGAAAATGATGAACTAATGAGTGAGAAACAATGAATGAAACCAACAAAATGAAGTTGAACGACGGAAAGAGAACAAAAAGAATGAATGAAAATAAACAAGAAAGAACACACGAAAGAGTAAGATTAAAAGCAACGATAATGAATGAAACAAACAAGAAGTTAAACGATTGAAAAAGAACGAGCAAAAAAAGATCTAATAAAAAAAGAATGAAAGATTCCTGCAAGTGAGCGATTATACCATTACGTGAGCATCTCTCTCTCTCTCTCTCTCTCTCTCTCTCTCTCTCTCTCCTCTCTCTCTCTCTCTCTCTCTCTCTCTCTCTCTCTCTTCTCTCTCTCTGTGTGTGTGTGTGTGTGTGTGTGTGTGTGTGTGTGTGTGTGTGTGTGTGTGCGCGTGCACTTCTGTGCAGGCGGTAGTGTAGTTAAGCTGCAGGAGATTAAGAAGCTCAGTCCAGACCAGCGCCTGAGGGAGAAGCGAGAGCCCCAGCGCTCAGTTCACCAGCAGGGCAGGCGAGACATGCTGCACTGGGCACAGAGGTGTTTTATTTTCACATGTGTCTGTTTTGAGAATCAGACTGAGGCAAATTTCATATGACCAGACTGGCCAAACATTTCAACATATTTAGTTGCATATTTAGGAAGCAACGGAGACAGATCAAAGCCTCAGATACCCCTTTTTCACCAAGGCAGTTTGAGTGCCGCTTCAGAGCCAGAGCCTAGTTTCAAATCAGTTCTTTCGACACCCAAAGCACCAGCTCTGAACCAGGAAAAGTGGTTCCTAAGTAGCACCAACACATTGCTGGTCTAGAAGTAAGAACCGCTTGCGTCCGGGGCTGCGGGCGGGGTTACCGTGACCAACAAGATGAACAGAAACTTGTGAGCGCCATTTTTAAATAGCAGCTAATCGAGCTAATAGCAGCTTGATTGTAAGCTCCGTCTATGCAAGTTACGGCGAGCTGCACAAACGCATTGGATTCGGCGTGTTTGGATGTCGACGTAGGTTCGCAAAGCCATGAGCATCAATAGTAACGCAACGACTGCCATTGTTGATGGAAGGCTTGTTCGAGATGCATCGGGAGTGTTTGGAGAGCATACGACTCCTTGTGCTTTTGGATCGCTCTCGCAGTGCTTTGATGTCACGCGTCGATCGGTCTGTGAGAAGGCCATGCATCTCAAACAAGCCTGGTGTGCAACATGAGATTTATACAGTGACGTAAGATCTGGCTCTGTGGTGGCTCTCTGGCTTGTGAAAAGGCAAACCGGTTCTTAGAAGGATCGTCAGTCGAACCAACTCCGAACTGGCAAAAGCTCTGGCTCTGTACTAGCACCAGGTTCATGCTGGTGGAAAAGGGGTAACAGTCTGGATCATATCTTCAATTACACAGATCAGACACAGGCCTGTTAGAGGGATCACAGGTGACTCTTCTTCTACATGCTCAAGCAATTACAGGGTGCAGAAAACACTGAGAAGGAATTGCAGCATGGTTTAAGTCAGATTGTAAGAATGAAGAACTAAGTTTAATGTCTTATAACGAGCATCATAAGCTTGTCTTTGATGTCTAATGTTTTTGTTCAACTTCATGCGTGTTTTATATAATGTATCGTTTTACCAACTTGTATATGATGCTACAAGTTTTGTGATGACCTGCTGGTGATATTGTCAGGTAATTTCGGACCTGTAAAATTTCTTTGTAAAACAATAAATTTCAGAATAGAGGGAGATAAATAGTATGTCTTTTAAGAACATGGTTAAACTGATCTATCCAGCAGGATATTTCCGTCTTTGTAACTCTCTAAATTGCGTGGAAACCCACAGGGATATATTCACCATACTGAATTTAACTTCAGGCAAAGAGTTTTTTTTCCCCTTCGTGGGCTCATAAAAAGCTTCTTCCCCCCAACTCTCTCGGTGAGACGACACTTTGATGTTCCATATTGTGCTTTTATGTTACTCTATTTAGCATCCTGAGTTTGTTTTTCAGTCTTTTTTCATGATTCTCTCCTCTTCCCCTCCTCTATATTCATTCTGTCCCTTCCTCATCTGTTTGTTCCCGGTCCATCTCCTGTTAGTTTGCTCATGTTGTGAGTCACCTTTCATATCCTCTTTTCTCCTCTTCACTCTGTCATGTACACCTGCTCGTCACTGCAAACGTCACAACACCCACTGCTGTTTTTACCTTCCATCCAGTGGTGTAGTCTAGTTTTTTGTAGTGAGTATACTGTGATATACCAGACCCCCCCCCCCCCCCCCACCGGGTTTTATCAGCTGACAATTAAAAGATGTGATATTCCTTTAAAATTATTTAAAATATTTCATTATTGTTATTTTAAAATGTACATCTTACTATGCAATTTCTTTCATAATTCCCTCGAGTTACTTTATTTATCTCTACAAACTTTTATTTTGGTGGGTTGTAAATTAAAGACATTTGAGCTTCTGTGTGTTTACTATTATTAGTAACTACTATTATTAAAAACTATTATTATTAGGCCTACTTGAAGTATACTCTACTGTGCAATAATAATATATTTCTGTTATATTTTCTTCAAGTTAGCCTATACAAAACTTTGATTTTGACAGGTTGTCATGAAGACTTTAAAGTTTGTGAGTGTGTATATGGTACGAATGAATGACGATAGTTTTATCAAATGAAATGGTAAAATTCGTGTGAAGTGACTCTCATAAAAGCTCTGCGATGAAGTTCAAATGTGTGCATGTCCTCCTCATAGACGCTGAAAACACCACGAGTGTCGCGCGCGCGTCAGTGTGTAGTAGAGCACACATTGAGCGCTCATTCACAGAAACACGCAGAACATGCCGAGTTTATTTCAATAGCAGTCTTTCTGAGCTTTAATATTCATAGACACTTAATACATATCAAGATTTGATTCATTGTATCATTACTTTTGATTTATTCATTCAAAATGGCCAAATTGCGTGACGTTCCGCTTTACAGTAGGCTGTTACATTTGTTGCTGGCTTCCGCGATTCGATCCGTGTCGCTGCGCAAACACAGACGTCACGGCGGGGTGAATTTATGAATGAAAATTCTTTCACAAAACGATGTTGTTACGAATCCTCGCGCTTTTTAAAGTGGGTATACGGAGATCTTTGACATTTCCTAGTGGGTATACGGCGTATACCTGCGTATCACGTAGACTACACCACTGCTTCCATCCTTCCTCTCTGTATTTCCTCTTCCCTCATTTCTCCCCCTGATGATTTCTGTTCACCTGTCTTGATTTTGGCCAGTCTGCCCTTGTTTGGCCTAAATCCACTTGCATTTTATATCAATGATTTTCCTTCACATTAATTTGTCAATAAACAGGGTGTTCATTGAAGGTCAGCTTGAATTCTGTTCATGTAATGTGGAAATTTTACATCCAGAGAATACCTTGGACAGGTAAATCTCAAAATGTACTGCAAGCTCTCCCATTTAGCAGTGTGATTAAATTATGCAAAATTAACTTGTTTTTTTTTTCTCAACTATAAACCAGCTGACTGTGAGGGAATGTTCAGACAAGGTCGAAGCAATCGTGCGTTCAGCAGAACAGTTATCACAGCACAAAGTCAGGAATCCTGACCAAACAAAACCTCTTTTCTGCTCTTCCGTAACAGTCAGAACAATAGAGAGATTGGGCTCAATGCAGACTCAACATCTCTTTTTCAGTGCTGTATTTTTAATTAAAGTGCTTTCTGTCCTGCTTTTGGTCTTTTCGTTGATATTAAGGGGGAAGTTTTTATCATTTTGTTAAATCTGGTCATTTTGCTCTTACACTTGCTACACTGCATTGTGCACCTACAGCACTAACTTTTTTTTCACTAAAGTTTTCTTTCGGTGTCATTCTTTACGTTTTTGTTATATGCAGAGGTGGAAAAATTGAGGTGTCATTGATGAATGTTGTGTGTTAATGTCTTGTGTGAGCTAATGTGTTTAATTTTTGGAAAAAAAACCTACACTCTTGTTTTTTTCACCATTTTTGGTTCCCTATAGAACCATTCAATGAACAGTTCTTAATTTGTTTTCTTAGTGTGAAGAACATCTATCCATTTAAAACAAACTTTTGTGCAATGGGTCCATGGATGTTTAAGAACCATAGTTGCAAAAAAAAAAAAATTCTGGCAGAGCAGCCTGTGGTGACCAGTATGATTTCTTGCTTCTGGGTAATAATTAGAAGATCTTAACACTGGGCACTGATTAGAGCAGCCAATCAGGAAAACTGACTGATGCAGCGAACCCTTCCACACTGAGCATCTGGGCCTGACCATTTGGTTTTGCATATATGTATTTTTGCAGGTCACATTTGCCAGGTTGCTTTAGAGGTTCTTCAAGACATCAACTGCAGTACATTAAATACTGTACATTCACCTTTTGAACCACCTGTGATGTTCAGGTCAAGAGAGGGTGTCCATAACAGCTCAACGATAAGTTTCTGAAGAGTCTTTAGCTGAAGACCTCTGTGTCCTTTAAAACCCCTGTCCCAAATTAGCATTTCACATTCATCTTCGTATCCGTAATAGAACCGATCCCTCATATGCTAACACCTTCCCCCATCCATCCTTCCTCATTCCTCTAGTCAACTGCTCCCCACAGCTCTACCCTGAGGGTAGATAGGGCATCTCATTGTGGTAGTTATAGTCTGGACAGACCTTCTGCACCAGTCGGTAGTCTGTGCTGTAGAATGAAATGTAGATACAAATGACCTTAAATGGTTTGGAGCAGATCCAGGACACATGGCTTTGTGTCTGCTCCTGGAAGCAGGTCTTGGAGGGGTCGTAGTTGCAGAGCGAGGTGCGTTTGCTGCGGTCCACCTTCTCATAGTCTATGCGGCAGTTGAAAATCTTTGAGTCTTTAGGGTAGACCACGCTCTGCCGCTCCAAGTCAAACTCCACAGCCTTTACCGGAGGTACCAGGCTGACTGAGATGTTCCCCTGGCCGGTGGAATTGTGACGGAAGTAGACACTGAAGGTGCCGTTCCCATGATCCACAATCTTACCCGTGATGAGCAGGTTGAGGCGCACTGTCTTGATGTTAGAGTAGAAGTCGCCCCAGCCAAACATCTTCTTAAATTTGCCTGTTTTGACGATCGGGGGGCGGCGCTTCACACGGGAGTTTCCCGACTCGTCCGTGTCCGTTTTGAGGAGGTCGCTACCCAGCATTTCCCAAAATTCCTGTTTGGAAAAGGGCACCGGAGAACGATAGGGCAGCTCCATTGTGGAAGTGTTGGCAGCTCGGCCACGGCTGTGCATCACCCAGCGGCTCAGGGGTGAAATCGAACCCTGAGATCCCAGAACCCCAAGAGTTTTGGAGGAGTCTGCTGGGGAGGAGGACTTTGACGTAGATGAGGGGAAGGAAGAAGATGATGAGTGGGTATCTTCCTGTCCTAGAGCCAGCTGGAGGAAAGAAAACAGGAGCAAGAGTGAGCCAGTTAGTGGAAGTATAATAGAGATGATGACATTTAAAGAGAGAGGAGGTTACACAGACAGGAATTTGAATAGAAACTAGATTTGCATATCCCAAAGGAAATAGCGGCATTTGCACGGAAGCAAAGAACAATGTTGAAGTTTACTTATGCTTAGGGTTTAGACTTTGTTTTTGCAAAAATGTGTGTGTGTTTTTTTTTCTATAAAAAGCCAAAATGAGCTGCAGACCTACGGCTGAAATCTGCAAAACAAAGTTTGAATGGAGTCAAATTATTGAATGTATGTTGATTTGTTTTTAAACTGTCGAGAAGATGAATAATAATATAATGTTTGATAAATATAAGTGCTTGCCTTGCAATATATCATGATTTGAATGACTGACTTGAAAGGAGGAAAAAAAGAACTGCTAAAAGGGAAACATCATTAGCACTTGAATCAACATTCACCCACAGCAAAGCGTCATTGACACCTCACACAAATGGTCAGGCCACATTAGGCTCATGTCAACAGGAATCAATCTCTGCAATCTGACCTGTCCTCTACATTCACTGGTTCACTATATTGCTTTATTTATTTTGTTGGAATGATTTGTTCCCTTTATGGCTGTTAGGGTTAGATAATCTGTTTTTACAGGAGATCTCTAGGACTCCCAGAGCTAATTTGACTAAGAGAGAGAGATATGAAGAGGGCAAACCAAAAAAAATTTTCAAATTAAAATGATTTTTAAAATTGAACAAATGATCAACGAACAAATGAACAAATACAACAACGAAAAAAAATCATCAGAGAGAGGAAGAGGTCTCGGGTTGGATAGAAGTAGTCCAAGAGGAGAGAAGGATGTTGTTAGAAAAAAAAAGTGTGTGTGTGTGTGTCAGTGTATATAGAGAGTTGTGGAGGTGGAAGAGAAGCCTCTTCATGTGGGCTCATGGATGGGTGAAGAGCCCCAGAGTGGGCGCAACTGGTAATTATGGGATTGGTAATGATCTATTTGAAACACCTCATACACAGATAATCCTACAAGAGCTCTCATACCTTGGATCAAACATTTGGATGTGACACTTCACAAGTTTGTGTGTGTGTGTGTTGCAGAGTGTCAGAAAACAATGATGCTTTGATGTATTGTTTATTATCTGATGAGCTCTAAATTCTGTTTGGTCTGTCTCTCTGAGCCTGAGCCGCATTGTATCCGCATGGTCAGGTTCAAAGCGAAAACTCCCCCAAAAGACTCATATATTTCTAGGAAACAGTCTCATGCTGTACAGAAGCTCTCTGACTTCACCAGAGACCAAAGAGTTCTTCACTCTTCACTAAAGAGTGGACACCGTTTTAGTTGTGCTTTTTTTCATTGTTAATGATTCGCCAAGATGAACTGGTTTTTGTAGCGTTGCCAAGTTCGATTAATGTTAGCAAATCCAATTTGTTTGGACAATGTATTTAAGTGTACTGCTTGATGAAAAATGGTTAATCGATCACTTGTTTTACATGCTTTTTTGTAGTGAAATAAACACTAGTTAGATGTTAGTCATTTGTGTTTTGGAATTAGTTACATAGATTGTTTAAAGTGTAGTTTGGCTCCAACATGTCATACGAAGGAATATGAAGGAAAGGACAAAAATCATATTACCATTATGCACTCAGTTGTTTACAATACAACAATTGAGATATTAAAGAGAAATGTGAATTTTCTTATCAGTAGGTATATGATGATGGTTTTGTATGCCAAGTGTAAAAAGGAAAAACAAGGAAGAGAAGAAAAGAAAGAACAGAATAAGGTAGAAAAGAAAGAAAGAAAGAACAGAAAAAGGTAGTGCCTTTAGAGACCTTATTTCAAACCCAACTTTATTTCGCGTAGTATATTCCAACCAGAATATATGCCCTCACAGTAAATGTATGCAGTCATAGTCAGTGTTTGAGGATTCTGCCTATCTTTGTGTGTGTGTGTGAGAGAGATCCCGCTGCCAGACTATTTAAGCATATATTCAGGTATGTGTGTGTGTGTGTGTGTGTGTTGTGTGTGTGTGTGTGTGTGTGTGTGTGTGTGTGGTGTGTGTGTGCGCTTATGTATGTATGTATGTATATATATATGAGTCTGTTCTCACTGTCAGGGCAGGCCTGATCCACTGAGCTTAAGGATCTCTCTCTTCCATAATGCATGCTGCCCTGTCTCAACCCTGATCCTTCAGCCCACTCTGATGCTTTACGCCCATCTCATCTCGTCTTATGCAGGCTTATTCTGGCTTAATCAGGCTTACTCATGCCTGATACTCATTTTACTTTACCCTAAGTGCCTATCTCCAATCTTGATAAGACAGACTCCATTTTATACAGTACGGATTAGCGCAAACACGCTCTGGCTAATTCAGTCTTCCGTAGTCGTGCCCGTTTTTCTTCAGGCTCTCAGTCTCTTTGCTTGGATCTTGTGTGGACTTCATTGTGCTCTATAAAAGAGGTCTCTATAAAAGAACGTGTGGATTAATAACTGGCCTTGACGAGCGTGTAACGCCTCTACAGACTGAATAATTCAACATTAGCTCCGTTGCAGATCTACTAATCTGCTCAGAAGCTATGCAGAGCAGTTTTGCATCAGTGTCATGCAGGCTAATTGGAAGTATAAATATTAAATTGCATTATTCTGCATAGAAACACCTGTCTTGACCAGCCTTTGAATGCGATATATTGATGACTGCGATATTCGTTGAAAGTTTTGCCTAAACCTTATGAAAGTGTTATCAGACATATTACATATTGTACAAATATGTTCTTATAATGACCAATTAACTGTATAAATCACTGCTGTCCCAGGTAACTGATTTCCTACATCTTTATTTTATTTCAGCATGTCCTAATCACATGTCAGGGTTTATTTTGTGATGATGTCCAACTGACTGTACTGTACAATATCCCATGTTGTCACTCTGTCGAAGGTTTTTTTTTTTTTGCAATGATTGTGGATTGTATTTCCATAATTGACTGGAGTGTGACAATTTTTACGTTTTCCGGCCCCCTATTCATCTTGGATCAGTTTGTAAGACTTGCTTAAAACATTCATTTCTTTTTGTTTTCTAATAGAAATTGGGTTAAATACAAATGACAAATGCTACTGTTTATAAGTGCTACACATAGACAGTCACACACACACACACACACACACACACACACACACACACACACACACACACACACACACACACACACACACACACACACACACACACACACACACACACACACACACACACACACACACACACACACACACAGACACAGACACAACACACACACACACACAATTTTTGCTGTGTCCCTGTGCTGTATGATGCAATATTGTTTTCACCAAATAAAAGCTTTGTTCTTCATACCATCCTTCTCCGAGGAGAAAACATTCCAGTCTGAAAACCCTATTCTGATTCGAGTGATGTCACTTTCTTCCACAAGGCAGAAGTTATTCTGGAATGCCTGTATGATTAATTAGTCAATCAATCATGTCCTTTTTTTAAGAAAAGTTGAGATCTTGGAATGTCACAAATCTTCATCTCTTTGCATCCTTTTTTTCCAGTGCTTATTTCATTTGTGCTGCTCAAACCACCTTTAGAAATGGCACACAGGAGGCCCTGCAAGTAAATCCCATTTCTCCCATATCTCCCTGGAGAAGCATCTCAGCCCCAGATTAATAATGAACAAAAATAAAAAGCAGGTAGACATATTGATTTTAATCTATTCAGACTTCACTCTCATTTTCTTCCTTTCTTTTTTCTCACAGAAGAGAGAATGAATGTAAAGCAGGTTTAAGAGAGGAGGGGTGAGGAGGACCAACCGCACCATTACCCCCTGTTCCTATAACCTGATCTCAATTTCAGTCTCTCTCTCCTCTCTCCTCTCTCTCTCTCTCTCTCTCTCTCTCTCTCTCTCTCTCTCTCTCTCTCTCTCTCTCTCTCCTCTCTCTCTCTCTTATCTTCTCTCTCTCTCTCTCTCTCTCTCCTCTCTCTCTCTCTCTCTCTCTCTCTCTCTCTCTCTCCTCTCTCTCTCTCTCTCTCTCTCTCCTTTACTGCCAATATGTTGGGAAAAAGTTGACTTCGCACATTGATCTGTGGCCAGTTTTCTCCAACAAGCTTACAAGCCTTGACCTCATCAAGAGCAAGTGAACTGAACAAGACAGAAAGGTTAAGATTTTAGAAAAGTCACAAAATCTTTGTTAAAGTTAAATATGAACAATTAATTACTTAATAAAATGACTTAAGCCAGGTGTCCACTGTACGATTTTGCCCACGATTTTGCTTTCTGGGAGACAAATTTAGCAAATCCTAAAAGATACCTCTGACCTTGGCTAAAATATTAAGTATTTGATCGTTAGTTTAACATGTTCACTGACAGCCGAATCCGATAAATGACCGTTGTGATCAAATTTGACCTCCAACAAAATTCTAGCAGTGTCAGATTTAATTCACAGTCCTGCAGTGTGACTTAATGACCATCAAATTGTCTCCGTTTTTCAAGATAAGCCATGACCAAAATTAATGTTAGAAATTTCTTTGTAGCCACCATTTCTGTCCAGCGTGTAATGCAGCTCAGTCACCTAACGTGTCATTGATTGTTGATGTAAAACTCCAGACGTCTGTTTTTAACACGTCTTGACTGACGTACTACACATACTGTGAAAGTGGTGCAACTGTTTTGTGAAGAGACATTATAAGCACAGCAGGGTCCTAAAACGGAGATATCCTTGTTCATTTTTGGTAAAGGAAACTTCATTCCAAGGATTCGGTTCAGAAATTTCCAACCATAAAAAAATAACAAGGGGGGGGGGACGGTTGGGAATTGACAGGATATTATAATCCACACTACGAACCAAGTGACAAAATGAAAGCATCTCTGAATGAGATGAATTAGATTTTATAACTTCTTTGCCCTCCATGAGAAATTAAGAACATGATTCATCCAATATCACTGTAATTTTCTGCACCTCTTGACAGGGATGTTCCTCCGCCTTTTATTAATAAGATCTGTAACTAAATCAACCACTTCATCGCCCTACAGACTTGATGTGGTATTGACTTTATTCACTTCCTTCTACCACTTAAAGTGAGCGGTGCAAGACAACGCAGCATGCTAAACACTGCGGGTGGAATAACACAATGTGTTTTTTGCCAGATGAAACACTCATTGGAGGGGAGGAACGCAGCTGGAGGCATTGGTACAGGAAGTGTAACGGCTGTCTAGACTGACCAGCTCTCTAATCCTACACTCAGCTTTCATGCGGATTACGGTGGGCTGAGAAAGAAAGAAAAGTCTAGATGTGATAAACAGAGGAGGGGAAAGACAAAGACAATAAGAAAGAAAAATAGCTCTGTGGTGCAGGCTCAATTAGGGGAGAGATTCTCTTTCATATAGCTATGTGTGGTAAAAGCACAGTGGGTTAAACGCAGTAGATCCCATTTATTCATTGAGTTTTAATTTGTCTTTACGAACCAGGGACTTGTTTATGCGATCCCAAATAAATTTGGTCTTTAATGAGTATATGGCGATGATACCTGCTTTGAGTTGCAAAACTTGTTTTCTAAGAACTCAAAACCTCCATTATTACACACAAGGACAAAAAAAAAAAAAGGCAAAAACATTTAAACACCAAAACAAATGTTAACATAATTATAATGAGCCCTGATGTCAGGAATAGTAAAGAGTTAAAACATAATAGCTTGAGCCATGTGGTTAGTGCACATCTGTTTATCATACAAAGCGTTACTTGCGTTGCTTTATTCTACCTTTGCAATATGTGTATGTGGACTAAAACAGCTGTAACATTATTCAAAATAATGTTTTGCGTGTTCTACAGGATAAAGAAAGGCATACGAGATTGGAATGACATGATGGTGAGGAAATGATGGCAGAATTAGATTTTGGGGGATTTTAAACTTTTTGTGTGTTTTATCACATTTAGCTTGGGTGCTCATGCGAGTCCAGCTCACATCATGTACTTCATATTATTTCCTGTTTTTCCTCTAGTATTACTGTGAAATAATTACCAATACCAACAGAAATAGAACTTACCACATACACTCAGACACAAAAACATAAATGGTTTGAATAGTTTTAACGGTGAATAAGCCTTAGAGACCGCAATCAGAATGAGAAGGCTGTTATAGACTGTGTAATGGGGCATTCACCTCAAATTTATTGTTGCAGGTCACCGAATGGCTGTATTGTTGGTCATAGTGTGCTTTCTTATAGTTGGATGCCCTAATGCTATTAGTAGGCTGCGCAACTAGCAATAACTATTGAAATTTTCATCACAAATGCTACCTATTCTCATAAAAATAACAAGGAGTATAATTTTTTAAACATTGCAAAAAGGAAAGTGATCGCATACTCTATAAACTGCAGCATGATGAATGATTATAATGTGAATGAAACCCACTAAGAGCAAGTGAATGAACGTATGTGTATGTGTATGTGTATGTGTATGTGTGTGTGTGCGTTTATATCAGGGGGTCAGGGTTTGGCATGGTCCAGTTAGCCCCCGCTGGTACATTCTTTAACTACACCATGGAGTGTTTTCCTTCTGTGCCGTTAGCAATGTACACGTCTGGCCGGTTGGTGTGTTTAAATAGACCTAATGGATGATTAGCAGGGTGATAAAACAAAAAAGGACAAGAGCACTGCTTTAGGCAGCAGATGGTAAATAGCTGAGCAGAAGAAGGGAAAAATAACTAAATACAGCAACTGAATCACAGAGCTAAAGGTTGCATAAAGAGGCATGGGCGAGAGGGAAAGAGAAGTAGCGAGTGAATGCGAAATCTTCTTTGGAGGTGAGCCCATGTGGGCTTTGCGATTTGAAAAGATCTACTCTGATCTTGACAAGTGCAGAGCTAGATCAGGACAAGTAACATCTCAAAATCTTATTACACAGTAGAAAATCCAAACACAGAGGCCGACAGTACAGAATATTATGTGTGTAACATCTAAATAGAGGATCGGATTGACTTCAGAAGTAATAAATTAAGATTTGTGTCTACAGTATTAGTATGACCTGTTAAAGGGACAGTTTGCCCAAAATGAAACAATTGTCATCAGTCATCAGCATGGACGGCACCTTTTTCTGCCTGAAACCGTTTCTGGTGCCTCTTCCTCCCTCACTACCCTCGACGGCGGAGCAGCTAAGGGTTACGTGGAGATCCTCGGTGGAGCGGTCTGTGGCGATGCAGCTGTGTCCCAAGACCGCTACCTCCTGGCGGGGAAATCCGCGCCTCCCTTCCCGGTCGAGTAAGCTCTTATCCGCTCTAGCAGACCAGGCTCGCCAGGTTAAACGGCGGGATCCTCAGGTAACCCAGGCTAGTTCCAACCCAGGTATTATGCAGAAACTGCGTACAGCGAAGGACCTCGCCCTCTGGGCGACAAAAGTCACTGCAAGTGAGTCACGCTCACTGGGTTGGGCGATGTTCACGTTAGTGGTCCCGGGGTGACACCTGTGGCTGAACCTGGCAAACATGCGTGAGCCCGACAAGGTGCAGTTCCTCAACACTTCTGTCTTGGCCTCTTCGGCACTGGGGAAAACTTTGCCCAGCAGTTTTCAGCAGCACAGAGGCAGACAGAGGCGATTAAGCACATCCTGTTCCGATCTTGGACAGTTGCTGAGTCGCTCCTGCTGCTCATTATATGCTCGCGCCGCGATGCATAGCAACTGGTGTAATTATCGCATGCCAATGTACATTGGCTTGTTTAGTTTTACTAGAAGTAGATAGGCTTACAAGTGATCCCCATTACTTGACTTACGTCTCCGTTCCCATATGGTTTAAATATAAAATACATCAGGAAAGAAAAACGCACATTGGGCAATTTTGCAGGGCCTTCAACATGCTATTTAATAATCACAACCCCCCCCCCCCCCCCCCCCCCCCAAAAAAGATATGGCTGAAACTGGGTTGTGTTTTTGCCGTCTGGTGTGTGTCATGTGTCATGAGAATGCAATGGGGGTGGGGGATTTGTAATTGTGACTCATTTAGTTATTGACAACAAGCCTTAGGTGTTTCTCCAGGCGACAGAAAGAGAAGATGATTTTCATAAACGAGGAGTTGGAGCTAAAGCAGCAAAAATGGATGAGATGACAGAGAGAATAGTGTACTATAGTACCTGCACCCTACAGAATGCACACTAGCATTGAAATTATTATGATCAATGTTGAAAACAGTTGTGCTATTAATGTTTTTGTGGAAACCATGATATATTTTTGAAAGAGAAATATAATGTAATGTAAATGTAAAAGTCTTTTGTCACTTTTGGTCAATTGAATGCATCATTGCTGAATAAAAGAATAGGTTAATATATAAATTATAATTTAAATTAAAGCTGCAAGCAACATTTATCGGGGTTCAAGTGTTTAAGGCCTTTAAGCACATAAGCATTAAAGACATTAAGTTTTATTTGGCAAGCATTTATCCACTGAAATCATAGATGGAAAAGACTATTTACAGCCAATACAGGCAATTTACTAAGGAAAAATATGTTTTTTAAAATATTTTTAACAGTAATAGCACAACGACTTGCCTGATCTCCACCACTTTTATTAGGTGTTCTTAAAGTGTGCCCATACATGTGTGTCAAATTTGTTGTAAATATCTCATTTACTTTTGAAGTTTAGACACATGAGCGCATAAAAATGATCCATGGGTGACATTGATTGGATTTTTTTTTTTGTCAGTTCCTATCATAATTTTGACATTTGGGCGTTATTGTTTAGAAGATTTCGAAGATAATCACAAGTTTTTTAAGCGCTAAATAACACTGTTTGGTATCGTTGGACTCGGTAAGGATTCAGGAGTCTAAAGAGGTCACTCCTGTGAAAAACGGTTTGCTTGAAACTTCTTAGGCTCTTTCAGGGCATTGTGCCGATGACGCATACTGAGTTTTATGAGATATGCCAATGTTTCTCATAGACTATCATGGCACCCTGGACAAAGACAATGCATGCCAATTTTCATCGGACTAACGGTTCATAAGTTATAGCCGTTTTAGTAAAAGTGGTCCTGGTCACATCAAACATTTTGGTTCCCCCTAGCAACCGTGAATTGAAATTTCGAAATGTTTTGATGATTATTGATAGTCACTGTCCAGAGAATATTTCTGCAGTGGTAACCACTAGGAATCAGGCCAAAAACCTAGAATATTTTCTCGGAATTGGAGCCTGAAGGACAAGAGCCAATGATTCTAACGATGTAAGACACTTGAGCCTACGCCCAACGGTTTAGGAGTTATGAGACATTTTGTTCTTTTGCCCGCTGTAGCGCCCCAGTCAGGCCGATCGGGGCGGGCATTGGTGACGTTGTACGCGGTGTGAGTACTACCAGCCCTCAAAGTTTCAAGTCTCTGCAACTTACGGTTCGGTCTGCCCGATCAGTTTTAGATGGAGAATTCTGCATCATGGGAAAATTAACAATAACAATAGGGTTTCAGCACTTTGAGCTTGAACCCCTAAATATCCTACTCGAGTCATTTTTGGATCCCTTCTCCCCACTCATCTACCTTAATTCCTATCAGTGTCCCCTAGTTAAAGTAGATTAATCGCTTTGTTATCTGTTAAATGAATAATTGTAAACGCAAAATTGGATCGATTGGAAGATATATAAATATGTGTAATAATATAGTGAGGAGTATTGCAGATGGTTTACTCTATAGTTTTATACTGCACAGTTTGCACATCAAAAAATTTGGATACTGTACAAAAACAGTATAGTGTGGCTTTCCGAACATAGCTAGAAGGAGAGAAAAAGTGGAGAGAAGGTGGGATGAGCTGGAGGAACAGCATCTCCAATAATGAAGAAGGCAACTGGAGAGCAGGCAGATGACATTCAAAGCCAGAATGAGACAGACAAGTGTAGAAGACAGAGTGCGAGCTGGGAGAACAATGCAGGCAGTTAAGAGAAGAGTAGGGAGATGACCGGTGTGGGCCTGTCAGCTCCAGAGGCAATAAACAGGCATTTAAAGAGACAGGTACACAGTTTCACCCCAGCCAATTAAAAACAGACTGGCACAACATTCTACCTGAGTCTCTTAAAGGGACAGCTTCAGTGCTCTACCGAGGCCAATTAAAGAGACGACAGCACCATTTTACTCAGCAGAGCTCAAGCGACTGCATCTGGGAATATCACTGATTCTGACTGCTGATTTATCCGATGGAGAATCTGTGACTGTTCTCAGTGCCATGAGGATCTGTATTCCATGGGCTCTTGTCTGAAAACGTTGAATAACAGCTTTCATAATCGTTTTACAACTGAGTAATGAGGTTTATTGTAGCTATCTAATTGAATACTGTATATGTTGTCACAGACTAAGGTGTCAGTGAAAAGAGTCCAAGAGTCCAATTTATGCATAACATACAGAAAAATAGCATTCCTAACTTTTGGATTCTGGTTAACACCATACATAAATGAATAAATTCTAGGCAAAATATATGCAAGCTCTTTCTCAATACTGCATGCATTTTCAGTTTTAATTGTGAAATATTAAAGCAGTTGTTAATTAAATATGTGTGCTTATTTTCATATTGTCTATATAAAATAAACGTGCATATAATAACTTGCCATCTTTTAAGTGAATTTTCCAATATGGATTATTTAAGCCTATCAGGTAGATGCAGGCTGTGGGTAACCTTTTAAAACAGCAACCTTATGGCCTCAGAGGGCTGAAATATTCCATAACGAGTGTGTGAGAGTGTGTAGCTAGCGCTGGCCCTTTGAATCACATCTCCCCTGGCAATAGTAGAACAGACAGATACACTATTATAGAGTTTCAGACTGATAGCACTGGAGAAAGAGGTACATGTTTTTGCCTAGTCGTTTAAAGAAACAGGCTCTGCAATTAATGTAAACCTTCCTGAAGGGAAGAACCACTGTTACACTAACTCAAATTTCTTTCTGAAACAAAGAATATGGCAGTTTTTTCCGATGTCCTATAAAAAAGTAGCTTTGCAATTTTTGTTCTATACCTTTTTCAGACTTGAACAGCAACATGAATCGAAAATTACTGTAGAAATCTTAGTCCACAGTATATCAGAGCATGTTATTCTAAAAAGAAAAAAATGGTATGTTTTCACCTTTTCATCCGTCATTCGGATGAGAACGTTAAACCGAGGTCCTGACTCTCTGTGGTCATTAAAAAAATCCCAGGATGACCTTCGATAAAGAGTAGGGGTGTAACCCCGGCATCCTGGCCAAATTTGCCCCTTGGCCTCTGTCCATCATGCCCACCTAATCATCCCCATATACTGATTGGCTTCATCACTGTCTCCTCTCCACCAGTAAGCTGGTGTGTGGTGGGCGTTCTGGTGCACTATGGCTGCCGTCGCATCATCCAGGTGGTGGTTGAGGAGATCCCCCTTCCCCCTTCCCCCTTCCAAGCGCTTTGAGGTCCCAGAAAAAGCGCTATATAAATGTAACAAATTATTATTATTATTATTATTCACAATATTTAAATCAAAATGTAATAACTTTCTCTCTCTAAAACCTTTCTTTTCTTCTAATGTAGCCAATGCTGAGGGACAGAGCCGATCAGCCCTATACGCACACTACGCAAGTTGCGTAGGGCCCCACAAATTACCCACGGCCCTTCTGTGTCTCAGAGCAGTTTGTGACAGAAGACTTCGCCACTATGGATCCAGCAGTATGTCTCGTCCGCCTTCATCAAGGAACTCGCTCGCTCGAGGACCACATTCAGTACTTCCTAGATATTGCCAATTTCACTAACCTCCCAGACTATGCTCTCATTGACTTCTTCTGTTATGGACCAGTACAACATGGGCATGATGGCACTTCATATTATAGGCGCACATAATTTTAAAATAAGACAATGATTATCGAGTCTCCAAATCAGTTTAGTTAGGCTACAACTCTGCAATAAAGCAAGATGGAAAGCAATTTAATGACATTGACTATTGATTTATAGGCTAAATTGCATTTAAAATGTTGATTGGCTGGACATCTGGTGGTCAATATGGATGCACATCCCTCAGTAAATAATAACCATCAAGTATCAAGTATTGCTTTTATCATTTAAAACACTGGCATGCTATGACAAGCCATTTTAGCTTTTATTCATTCACAGGGTGCAATTTTGATATCAATAATAAAATTTGTACTATTTAAAATGTGAATTCTTGATATTAAGAATGTACTGTATATACACAAATATAAGACGAGGTTTTTGTCCTAAAAATAGGCTGAAAAATGAGGGGTAGTCTTATATTCGCGATGTAGACAAAATCACGGGGGAAAAGGGAGAAAGCAGGGTGAAACAGTAGAGGGCGCCAACACAAGGGGGCAGGCGCCGCAGTGCGCTTCATAAGAAGAGAAATATGCTCGTTTTGGATGCATTCCGCGGACACTTGACGGAGCCCGTCAAAACTCATTTGCGGAAAATGAAAGGCGATCTAGTGATCATACCGGGGGGATGACAAGCCAGCTACAGGTATTGGATGTAGTCGTCAACAAGCTATTCAAGGATAATCTGCGCAAGAGGTACACTGAGTGGCTCCTGTCAGGCGTTCACTCACTGACGCCTACTGGAAACGCAAGGTCTCTCGCTTTCTCATTCTCTGCCATGCATGCGCTACACGGTTTGGTTTGGAGCATATACAGAAGGCTATGTTCTGTCTCGCATGTTTGGCTCTAGTCAAGATTCCAGGAGATTTTGCGGGCATCAGGGAGCCACTATCAATATGCGGGATTTGTATAGGTTAATAATAGAACAATTCAGCGCAACTGAATTGAAAACAAAAACAGCGCTGGACAGGGGGCTTAAAATCCGGAATGTCCGGCCAAAATCCGGAAGTATGGCCACCCTAACCACAATTACATACATAGGCCTACATAATTATTGCATTTTTGTGAAAAGGTTATTCATTTTTGTCACTCATTCATTCATTCATTCATTTCTGAACTCATTAACAGAGTGCACTTTATTTTGTGACAAATTAATCCAAATATTTAATGAATAGTGTTAAAATGTTTTTTTTTCCCCAATGAATTATCACTAGAATTTTCAAATAAAATAATTTTCGGTTGAAAGCCAGATTTTTGCCACAAAAGACTCTTTCCCCAAAAAATAAGTCTGGAACATGGGGGGGTCGTCTTATATTCGGTATACTTTTTCTAGTAAGAATGTCTATTTCTGATGTCAGGAATTACATTTTCATTAGTACTAGTTAAAGGAGTGGGAGCACTGGGGTGTCAGGTGTGACTGTGTGGCAATGGCAAATGGTTTACATGGCTCATGGGTCAGGTAGGAGGGTAGGAGGGTGGCGGCCATGACGGGACGAGACTCTGGAAGGGCGGCGGCCATGACGGGACGAGACTCTGGTAGGGCAGCGGCCATGGCAGGACGAGACTCTGGAAGGGCGGCTGCCATGGCGGGACGAGACTCTCTGGAAGGGCGGCGGCCATGACGGGATGAGACTCTGGAAGGGTAGCGGCCATCTTGGCTGAGGGGTCACGGGATGGAGTTTATGTGTGTGCTGCCCACACACACAAAATAGCCATGGCCATGATGATCAGCGCTGTATCATCCGAAGCCGACTCAGACACGGCGGCCTCGACGTGAAGAAGCACAGGCTCGGCAGGCATGCCGTGAAGAAGCTCAGGCTCGGCAGGCATCTTCACTGGACATGGTGGTAAACTTGGTGGGCCAAGCTCCGCGGCCACCGGAGCTTGGTTCATACTGCCCCCTTCCAAAAATTTCTAAGGAAAACGTCCTCCTCAAACTCCCCGACAGTGAAGGAGGAACCAGTCAAATGTAGGGCATAGTCTAGGAACTTGCTCAGTGATCCTCGAGGACCATCATGGATTAAAGTGGATTTTAACGGGTTGTTGAGTCCATAATAGAAGAAGTCAATGAGAACATAGTCTGGGTGGTTAGTGAAATTGGCAATACATAGGAAGTCCTGAATGTGGTCCTCGAGTGAGCGAGTTCCTTGATGAAGGCGGACGAGACATACTGCTGGATCCATAGTGGCGAAGTCTTCTGTCACAAACTGCTCTGAGACACAAAGGTTGTGGATCCTTTGTGGAAACCTTTGAACAGGGTAATCCAAAGTACAGGCAGGGTCAAACACAGGCAGGCAGTCCATACAAACAAACACAACAAGGCAGGGAACACGGGAAAAAGAGTAATCCACGAAACAGGCAAGTAATCCAAAAACCAAGAGACATGAAACCAGGGAGAATGCTCGGAATTGCAGTGTAACACTAAACAAGACTTCGCCGATAACGAATGAGAAAACCAGGCTTATGTGGGGTGAGCTAAACAAGATAATGAGACACAGGTGAATGTGATAATGGATGAAGAGTCTGGGCAGTAAGGTATGGGAGATGTAGTCTGTGAGTGAATTACAATAGTGCCCTCTGGTGGCTCTCAAGGGCACACCAGCTGGTGACCATTACAGCCTCTTTCTAACAAAACTATTTACTGTGAGTTTAAAAAAAAAATACAGGTCTCTATTCCAGTGCATTTTCACCACTATGGGCCAAGCTTAGGAAGTTAAGGACTACTGTCAGCCAGAAAAAGTAGTAACACCAGCCACTGCATATGAATCCATGAAAGAAATATATTGACAAGCCAGACTCATGATCTTTACAAATCTCCAAAGAGGAAGGTAGAAAATGAATCAAGGTAAGGATTCCTTTTCAAGGTAAAAAATGCTCAGCATTTAACTCAGCAAATGCTCAGCATTCCACTTCCTGCTCAGCTACTGTTCGGACGCTATTGCTTACTGCTCCGCGATTTGCTCTATCACTTTATATATTTTTATATTTGATCTCTTTTTATCACCTAATTTTAACTTCAGCAAATCAGCACAGTGCTCAAACGACAAAGCTTGAATTACAACAAAAAAACAGAATTCTTTCATCCGACCAGGCTCAGCTTACATTCCGGGGAAGGAAAAACACAACTGCCTACATTCAAAAGGCTAAGGGAGAAAATGCCTCTTCTGGTTCAAGAATCTACTCTCTGCAGAAACTGCCAAAGACTTTTACAAAGGATTGCAGTTCTTGAAACAAAGTTACTATCGGGACCACCAAACCAGACGGAACACCCAACAGAGCTTCGCCATGGACGCCCTCAGCATACAGCCAGTGAGTCACATAAATCTAGTGCTCCTCGACAGGCTATACTGAGTGTAGAGAAACATGTAACTCATCGACATCGAAATCGATGGCACAAACAGGGAGCGAGACCCAAATGCACTTGAGACATCAGATTGTCACGAGCATCACATATTGCCGCAGTAGCATCCTCTACCCCAGATATGGCTCTGATAAGCATTGCAAATACTGGTTTCCTACCACCGCCTATACATCTTGAGAACAGATTTGAAGTATTAATGAATGTAGATGAGGAATCCCCAAACGTGATGAATGTGATCAAACAAAGATCGAATCAGCCAGTAACTTAACACTGATGCTAACTGGCGCTCAATGTCGAGCACACAGCGAACTCAGCTCAGAGCGCAGCCGAGCCCAGGACTCTGATAATGGGTAACTCCATAATCAGAAACATTAGCAGCAAGGATACAACTACGTGCTGCCTTCCACAAGCAACAACTTCTGATGTAAACAGAGAACTTCAGAACATTCTGATGAAACATAAGACTGCAAATCAACTTATCATTCATGTTGGGAAGAATGATATTCATAAAGAGCAGTCAGAACTCCTTAAGAAGGATTTCAATTCCCTTTTTGAAACACTTAAAAGACTGAAATTTCATTCATCAGTGGACCACTTCCAGCAAGAGGAACAAACAAGTTTTCACTGTTGTATGGGATTAATACATGGCTGCAAAAAACCTGCAATATAAAAGGAGTGAACTTCATTGACAACTTCAATCTTTTCTGGAATGAGAGATGACTGTTTCAACAGGATGGCCACCACGCAAACAAACTTGGTTCAAGAGTTCTAAAGGACAATATCTACTTCTCCCTCCATCAACCTTCTGCAATGTGTGCCAATCCACTCAACCTGAATAGCACACCCACCCCTGGACACAGTATGAATGACCACAGGACTACACTTCAGCACCTGAATGCACATTCGGTTGACAAATTACACAAAGACAATGATAACACCACTCAGCCACAACAACCTCTGCTCACGGACACAATCTCAGCTGAGCTCACAGACCTCACCACAGACAGACTATGACATATTAGAACTGCTCCAAGATTCAGCACCCAAGGACGACTTTCTGGAAAACAGCCAGGAAAACCAGGACAGCATATTACAGCTTCTGATAACACCAGAGCAACAGCTCCTCTCACCAGACACGTTACCCCTCTCTCCAGAATCTCCACTTCTGTGCTTCTCTCCCTCCTCCTGTGAGAGCTCTTCGGCCTCTGCCACAACGCCAGGGCTCACACTCCTCTCCAGTGGCTCTAAGTGAACCAAAAACAACTGAAACCAGCTCTCAGTGATATGTGTCGGGTCCCCTCTATGATAATAGTAACTTTCTCAAATGTTTACAGAACAAGCGGGAACCCAGTGTGCCGTACAGCCATACAGCAAACCCATCTAATCTGGTGCCTATTACACATCAAACTAAAATTTCTGTGGGGACAAAAAGTAAGACTGTTAAGTTAGCACTTTTAAACATCCGCTCACTTAAAAATAAATCACTTCTAGTCAATGACTTAACCACAAACAACCTGGATTTTATGTTTCTAAATGAAACTTGGCTAGAAGACAGCTGCAGTGCAACAGTCCTCAATTAAACATCCCCTCCTAACTTTACTTTTTTGAGTGTCTGCTCTGCAGAGCTGTTAGGAGAGGTGGAGGTGTAGCTGCTCTTTTTAAAGATGTCTATCAATGTAAGCAAATATCATTTGGGAATTACCCGTCTTTCGAATATCTGGGTATTGTGTTAAAAGGTGCTCCACGCATTTTACTTATCATTATTTACAGGGCTCCAAAATACTCTCCAGCCTTTGATGAGGACTTTACAGAACTCTTATCAACAATTTCCTCAGAGTTTGACTGGTTTGCCTTTGCTGGAGATTTTAACATTCACATAGATAATGCGGAAACCAATTGTTTTGGTTTTCCAAACTCCCTGAAAACTGCAGCTATCAAGCCCCTCCTGAAAAAGAGCAATCTGAATAAGACCATATTAAGCACAGACTGATCTCAAATCTTCCTTTCATAGGCAAGATCATTAAAAAAGGTAGCATACAATGGCAGAGGGAGGTGAGACGCGAGTGCGAGTAATTAAAAATGCTCCAACTACTTTAAAAGCCTACATCTGGGCACATTTCGTCTTTTATGAACAACCTGGTAAGCACGACCTGGAGGCCTTCTCATGCGCACAAATAGAATATGCAGGAAGTTATACCACTAACTTGATAAACCACGTTAGCCGTTTTCACCCCGAGCTGTTAACCCCTGGCAGAGTCTGACTGCTTTGGAGTAAGCGGATGAGCTCCAACGTCACCCGAATCTGCAGCCAAAAACAAATCATCCACCCACCCCAATAATTTCCTCTGATTTAAGTATCCGCACCCGATGGTCAAATTACAATTATTCTGTGTTGTTACGCGTGATTAATGGATGATCGGAATCGGCGACGGTTGATGCGGCATCTCTAGGGTAACATTATACACTGATGAATGAGTGCTGCTTTTAAATGAACATTTCTTTAAAACAAAATTGATTTGACAGAATTTAATTTTCTTAATGGATAAACAGACTACTCCCTTGAAACTTAAAGGGCACCTATTATGCCCCTTTTTACAAGATGTAATATTGGTCTCGGGTGTCTCCAGAATGTATTTGTGAAGTTTCAGCACAAAATACCCCACAGTTAATTTATTATAACCATTTGAAAATGTCTTTTTTGGGGCCTGTTTTAAAAAGAGCTGTTTTGGTGTGTATCACCTTAAATGTAAATGAGCTGCATATCCCCGCCCTGCCTTTGGATGAGGGCGTAACTTGATACCTATGGCTACAGTCGGTAGAAGCAGAAACTGAGAGGGAGACACCCGCTGTTTTGGCATTCAACCGTACATGTTTGAATCAGACCCTGATGATTAAGAGACTCCGGCAGAATAAACACAAATTAGAATGGACCAGGACGTCTCGGAATTTGCAATTATGGAAGAGCAACACACACACACAGACACACAAACTGTGATAACGTTGGTGCAATTTTTGGAAACTACAAACACAAATACTGTGATAACGTTTGCTACGTACAAACGAAATTACATTTATGCGAGGGACCGTTGCGTCATGTTTACATTAAAGGTGCTTATGTGGCAACTGTGAGAAGATGGCTACAGAACATACACAGTTTTTAATTCAATATCTTTAAAATATATATTTATAAACGTGGGTTACACACTATACAAACAAGGTTTAAATTATATCAGACATCCTACGACGACGAAAACAACTTTAGACGCATTTGTTGTTGAATTGGCTGACGACTGAAATGACTGTTTGCTCAAAAATCATAAAACACACTTAACTTACTTCTTCTGGAGGTGATGTTGGATCGCGAACAGTAGGCAACAATCCACACTTGAGGATTAACCTGTTAACCTTCGCCAGAGCGAGGGCGCTCTGAGCGTTTTTTTTTTTTTTAAATCGTTCAAAGTTATCAGATTCAATGTTATTACCTTGACAAACTATACATCATTAAAAAGATATAAGACTGAAGGTTTAGTATTTGACCACTATTGTATTCTGAGAATCTTATAGTGACAGTTATGTCTTAATTTGTGTCTGGAGTTATGTAATCAAAAAATGAGTCGATACCTTTGATATGAATTATGAGCGTCAGCCGCTTCCATTCAGAAAAAAACTCCAGTGAGATCGTCACGACTGAGCTTGACAAAACAACGTCCATCAGGGCTTTTAGCTCAAAAGTGTACAGATTTGGAGAAATATTGATAGATTCTCATAGGTTTACATCAGATTTATATAGACAGGAATCATATTTATTTAATATCTACCCAAATGCGTCGATTTAATCATTATGAGCGCTGGAGACAGTACTGTGTTTTCAATACATACTGGCAGCCTGAGGGCGCCCTGTACACATATGGACTCCATATATGGAACACGAAGAAGAATCATATCATGTGACATTTCAGGAAGTCCATCACGACGTAAACACTAACAGAGATCGCTGTAACATGCAGATAAAGATGTTTTGAAGACAATAAACATGATTGCAATGATATGTGGTTTACCTGTGTTCTTCGAACCATGTCATGTATTTTCATAATAATAGATTATATTTATAATGTAATGCTAATCGATATAGACTTTATCATGGTGAAGAATACTATAAAATACTATATTTTCTGTCCGATTTTTTTTATCTGAAGCCAAATCAGAGCACAGAAGGTTATTTAAAACACTCGACTTGTGCTATAAAGTAAGTTTTAGAGCACAAACATGGTTTTAATCTCATAAATTGTCGTGTATTGATGGTGTGCTAAGCTAACATGCTAGCTAGCCCTTGGTGCACCTGCTACCTAGCTGTTATATTTATGAATATTTCTAAATAGGACTGCTTGCTGAAATGTTTCTTTTTTCAAGAAGGTCATTTTATATAGTTTCAAATGTATGGTGAGAACTTTGAGAACTTTCCCTAAAAGAGATTAGGGGTTGAAACAGTGTGAATAGCCAGTCGTTAGTAATTATAATGCAGACAAAAGAAAGCATATTTAGAGCAATAACCAGAGGCTGGAGAGGTGTGAATGTGTGCAGGGGAGACTGACACTGAATGGAGATCGTTTAGACCACAACACAATAGAGAAAATAGACTGAATAGATGCTTAGAAAATGACAATAAACATCAGTTTGCTTTTTAGAGTCTAATCAAAATAAAGTCGTTTGACATGATCTTGAAAAACATTTAACTAAATAAAGAGTTTTAGACATATCATCTTCAGATTTTAAATATAACATGGTCAGACATGTGGCTTTAGCTGCAATGCATTTCTAGATTGCTACAGGGCCAACTTCAATTTTATTGTCATGAAAATATTTCATAAAAATACATTTCTAATAACTTGACAAAACTTTGAAGCTATTTATAACATTTATTTTTCATTATGACAATAATTAATTCTACATTTGCAATAAACTGCCAGGTGTCAGCTTTCAAATGAGATCATACTTGTGCTTTTAGAACAAATGGTTCATGAACTGTATCTGTTTAAGTTTGGGTATGCCATTTCTGGGGATTTTTCAAAATTGGGGGTGAAGCTTAACAGGTTAACTTTGAAGCAAGACCTCCTTTGAATTGACCCTCGTTCACAAAACAGTCAGTCAGAAATTGATTTGCGCAAACATAAACGTATTTTGGAAGTTTAAGTGGCGCCTTTCCTTCGTAAATAAAATCCATCCACTGCGTTTTCAGTGGCTCTGATGTCGGAAGTAAGTGAAAACTACTATGTACATTATTACATCCCACAGCAGAACACTTCTTTCTTAGGAGACCTTACCGGCTGTCGTTGAAACAATGGAAAACGTACAGATCACAGAGGGCGGGGTCTATGCCAAAACCACACTGTCAATCAAACCACGTCAGTGGGGCTTGCGCAATTCTACGTCACAAAGTGCCAAATCTGAGAACAGCTTGTTCTGAGACAGTGCTTATGATTTATTGAGATTGTAAAAAAAACCACTGGGCGGATTTGTATCATTCTAGGGTGGTTTTGCTCACACACTGCCAACACACGTTTATGTTCAAACAGCATGTAAAAGTGATTTTTGCATAATAGGTGCCCTTTAAACTGGAATGTCACTGTTGTCACTGCGACTTCCTGAAATGGCGAACAGGCGAACATCACTTTTTAATGCATCGAGATGCATCGAATTGAATGCATCGAATTGAACTGAATCTATGGCATGATAATCGTAATCAAACCAAACCGTGAGACCAGTGTAGGTTCACACCCCAACTGTATATGCTCCCACTGAGCCAAATAATGAAAAAGAACCAATTTGCTTACCACAGCTATGCAGACGACACACAGATCTACTTAGCCCTATCGCCTAACGATTACAGCCCAATTGACTCCCTATGCCAATGCATTGATGAAGTAAACAGTTGGATGTGCCAAAACTTTCTTCAGTTAAACAAAGACAAAACTGAAGTCATTGCGTTTGGAAACAAAGATGAAGTTCTCAGGGTGAATGCTTCACTCTAGGGGTCAAACAACTAAAAATGAATGCTTCACTCTAGGGGTCAAACAACAAATTAAGACTTAATTTTTAGTTTTTTGACCCCTAGAGTGACTGTTAGAGTGACCCCTAGAGTGACAAACGCAATGACTGTTTACTTCATCTTGGTGTGACTCTAGAGTCAGACCTTAGTTTCAGTAGTCATGTCAAAGCAATAACTAAATCAGCATACTACCATCTGAAAAATATTGCAAGAATTAGATTCTTTGTTTACAGTCAAGACTTGTGCATGTTTTCATTACCAGTAGGGTGGATTATTGTAATGGACTCCTCACTGGCCTTAAGACAGTTGCAGCTCATACAGAACGCTGCTGCCAGGATTCTGAGCAGAACCAGAAAATATGAACATATCACACCAGTCCTCGGGTCTTTACACTGGCTCCCAGATTTTAAAGTATTATTACATGTATATAAATCATTCAATGGCCTAGGACCTCAATACATTGCAGATATGCTCACTGAATATATACCCAACAGATCACTCAGATCATTATAGGATCACGTCAGCTCGAAATACCAAGGGTTCACTCTAACCATGGCAAGTCCGCTTTTAGCTACTATGCCAGCCACAGCTGGAACCGGCTTCCAGAAGAGATCCGATGTGCTCCTACAGTAGTCACAATCAAATCCAGACTCAAAACACATCTGTTTAGCTGTGCATTTAATGAATAGTACTGTCACTGTTCGTCCGACTATTTGTACTGTATTTTACTTTCTTTTTTATTCTAAACTGTTTTAATTATTCTTATTTCTTTTGATTATTTGAATTTCTTCTTTGTAAAGTACTTTGAATTACCATTGTGTATTAAATGTGCTATAAATAAACTTGCCTTGCCTAAAGTGTATGTCAATAAGTCTGACAATATGTTTTTAATTAGGTGGTATGATTCAGATGATAACCTCCTCTGAGCCACACCGACAAGCACACACTGTATTATGTCCCTGCAGAAAGACACCGTGCTGCTAACCTGAGTGTCAAATTAAGTTTAAATATTATGCAGAAAACAATGTGTATTAGATGAGATTTTCATTTTCTAAATAACTCCATATAATTAAGGGAGAGGATGGGAAGCAGACAGGGTGCAATGAAAACTCTCTCTCTCCTCTCTCTCTCTCTCTCTCTCTCTCTCGTTCTCACTCGCCGTCTCTCAATATGAGCCGTGTGCTCCTGTGTTTCCTCAGGCTGTTGGATTGAAATCTCCATCTCTAATATGACATCAATTTTTAATTAAAGGCCCCAGATCCCACTCAGATTCCTGAGTGTTCGCCGACACATTTATTTCTCTCACTCTTTGCAACAGACCTCATCCGCTCACGCTGGGAGATTTCTCCTTCTGTTACATGATTAAAATCTGCAAACGGCTCTGCCCTTAGAACTAATTATTCCACACCAAGACAAGAGGCGCAAGGGAGAGAAAGAACACAAAGGGGAGAGAAAGGTAATTTCACAAGAAACAAGCCGTTTGACTCTTAATGAATAATTTATGCCGGCTTCAAGGGGGTCACAAGAGCCAATAAGCAGACCCTTACACCCACCTTAGCCCTGGCTACTCGACAAACATCAGTCTCTTACTTCCTCCTCATCACCTCTGTCTCTGTACCCCTTTTCACGTGGCCCATCTCACTTGAACTGACCATCTGAAATTATTTTGATGGGCTCAATTCAGTGATGCTCGCTGGACCCAGGGATAATTCAGTATTTACGGCGAGATGGCGGTGCCTGAATTGGCTGATACATTTTTGCTTTATGACATATTGACAGAGAGAACGTGCATTTGGGTGCAAATCAGCTGCAAAACAACAATGTGGCCAGTGAAAGGTGAGGCATAGACAGGCTGGGAGAGAGAGAGAGTGTGTGTGTGTGTGTGGTGTGTGTGTGTGTGTGTGTGTGTGTGTGTGTGTGTGTGTGTGTGTGTTGTGTGTGGGGTGTGTGTGTGTGTGTGTGTGTGTGTGTGAGTGAGAGTGCGTGCGTGCGTGCGTGCGTGCGTGCGTGCGTGCGTGCGTGCGTGCGTGCGTGCGTGCGTGCGTGCGTGCGTGCGTGCGTGCGTGCGTGCGTGTGTGTGTGTGTGTGTGGCTGCCATGATCTTGTCAAGTAAGACATCTTTTGTTGATCCTGGAACAAAAACATATTCCTAAACCTAATCCTACCCATAACTTACCCCTAAAATCATAATAATAGGTGAATAAGAATTTTGTGACCCTTGTTGTAAGCCTTAACTTGACATTAGCTCTAACCTATTGCTTAAATCTGACTGGTTGATTAGAATGTTGTTCCAGGATCAACAAGGAATCCAAAGGATTAAAATGTTTTTGTTTTTTTATTAATACTTTTATTCATAAAAGTATGCATAAAATGTATCAAGCGTGATTTAATAAATATATTTTAAATAAACGCTGTTCTTTTAAATGTTTTATTCATCAGTCCTAAAAAAATGTGTGACAGTTTCCACAAAAATAGCAAGCATCAAAAACAACAGAAATTTTTCTTGAGCAGTAAATCATCATATAAGAATGATTTCTGAAGGATCATGTGACACTGAAGTCTGCAGTAATGATGCTGAAAATTCAGCTTTGCCTTCACAGGAATAAATTACATTTTAAAATATATTCAAATAGAAAAAGGTTTTTTAAATTGTACAAAGATTTCAAAACATTATTGTTTTTGCTGTATTTTTAATCAATTAAATGCAGGCTTGAGAGAATAAGAAACTTATTACAGACCCCAAACTTTTGAGCAGTACTTCAATAGTATGAACTCTCCTCCCCTTAAAATGAACTTTTAAAGGGAGGAGAAAACGCTTTCCATATCTTTTTTTCTTAATGCCAAAGGCTGTGCATCCAATTAAACTCAAACATGTTGCATATTATCTTTAGAAAACCATGACCTAAACTAAACAAGAAAGAAAATATAACGTAAATGAAATATGAGTTCCCTTGCCATGGAAAAACAGACCACATTGGATTTTATGAATTCTTTTCGGCAGAGAGCTTGAAAACAATCAAAACTGTAAAATATTAGGTAAAACTAAAAAGGAAATTGTCTCATTTCAGTCTGTTGTGTTAACTTTGCACATTGTTGAGCCTATTCCGTCTGATTCCTGAAACAAAGCCAGTTGAGAACCACTGTTCATTGTACCCATAAACATGTTGTTCCGGGCCCTGTGAATTTTAGTGATGGATCTTTGAGTCATGTAGGGTGAGGCTGGGTGATAAAGGGTGACACAGTAAGATCCGACAAGCCGTGTGGCAGCGGTGCAAGACAGTCTAATAGAAGAGGTTTGATTCTATGTCATCGACACAAACACCATCCTAAACTACATCTGTTCTCTTTCCCTTCCTCCACGGCCGAGAGCACAGCTGATGCGCAGGGTAATGGGATTCTCCATAGCACCATAGAACGGGCTCTAACAGGCAGTTTAGATCTCATCTATTTGACCCCATTTGCACTTGTTAGGATCATTCATGGAACGCACTGAGCATCAGAGAGAGAGATAGAGAGGGATGCAGAGAGCAGGAAAAAAAGAAGGGTGGGGAATGAAATTGTGGACTCCAGTCCTTTGATAAATTCTCTAGTAAGAAAAGTCATGTCTGGTATTAAGGGATGACTCTTGGTGTGATAACATTTCAAAGGAAAAGTACCATGAACATGTTTTCCATTGTTCAGGAAAGCCTGAGGATCACGAACCACTCCATCCATGTTCTCCACATCTGATAGCAAAAATCAAGGCTGAAAGTTAAACTAATTATTTCCCCACTACAGTATGTCAGTTTAAAATCCTATAGGACTGACAACTTTGATTTAGCAATTTTGTGTATATTTTAATGTACATTTTTTTGTGTTTTTTGTGCTCTTTAGACTTCAGCTGTTAAAAAACACACACTAATCTTAATGTTTTCAAACTCTATTTGTTACCAGGCTTGGAGGTAATCCTTAAACTGACAACTCATTTTGAAATTTCAAGAATTAAAAATTATGGGGACACCATGGGTGAGGACTATGAAAACCAATATAAGTCTGTTTTCATCCAGCCTTGAAGGTTTCGCCAACAGATGCCTATGTCACACACTAATGATGTCAGCAGATGCCTTTGTCACACCCTGATGAGGTCACTGCAATGCTCTGGTAGTACAATAACCATCTGTCTACTTTCACAGATGGTGACAGATGTCCATGCTTCAAATAAACTGGATGTAACACTGTGTCCATGAAGAAACTCATCTTTGCCCCTCTCTACAAGTCTATTTGAAGTCCAAAACCTCCTCAGACATAAACAAATATGTACTGCTTTCCAAGTCATAATTAATCCAGCAGTTCATTTGCTTTTTGTAAAAATGGATTGTATGTATTGATTAAAATCCACACTGGAGGTAAACTTGAACGTGTTTGTGAATAGCAATAACATTAAAAGACCCAAAAGTACTTCCTTAATGTATGTAAATGCAAAAACAGACACATAATTATAAACTGTGTTAAGTTTATGTTAATGAACAATACTTTTACAGCATGTATTATTCTTGGTTAATGTATGTACATGTAAAAATGCATTTTAAACATTGAAAGTTGTATACATTAACATTAACGTTTACACATTTTAAATTAACTTTGAACAAAATGGAATAAATTAATATTTTGTATAAATGTATTTAATATATAATTTTACCTTAAACCAAATTCATAAATGCTATAAAGGTTGTTCATTGTTAGTTTAAAGGGGAGCGGAAACTCCAGCTTATGTAAAGAAGTTTCACGTTTTGTTTCATTCCAAAGCTCAAACTTGGTGAAAACCTGGCCTGTGAAATTGTATAATGTGAAGATGTGTGACAAAAACAAGACAAATCATTAAGGCGCTACCTCTTCGCTGAATTAAAAGAACACAAACTTTAAAGATGCAGGTTAGCAGCATTGCAGGAAAGTGGAGAAGATTGTATATTTTAACATTTTGGATTTATTTTTATTTGTTT
The DNA here is from genome assembly GCA_036326025.1 of Chrosomus eos. Taxonomy (NCBI): domain Eukaryota; kingdom Metazoa; phylum Chordata; class Actinopteri; order Cypriniformes; family Leuciscidae; genus Chrosomus; species Chrosomus eos. Next base: position 18,772,275 of record CM070821.1, read on the forward strand.
ATGTTGAATGTATGTTTCTTTTTAAGACGCTTCAGAGTGTCGTCACATCACGACAGTTGCAGTGTCCAAAGAAATTTCACATGCTAGTTTAACCGACCTTTTACTTTGCCTTCTGTTCTGACATACATTTGACTGCAAATGGTCTGATTCTACAGTCAGTTTGGTATGTCACGTCAGCTACTGTCATCATATAACTGTTTGCCTAAACAACACATCGGTTTAATGTCACAGGCATGACATGACAAAGGTAACTCTGTCGCCCCCTTGAGTACAGAGGGGTTTTTTTTACCACCACAGTAGCCCTAGATAGAGCACATGCCCTTGCAATGCATTGTCTGTCTTTGCATGTTTGGTGTTTTCGATCTTAAGAAAATGGCCCTAATCACAATGACATGAGACCACTACAAAGTTCACATGCTTAGTGTAATGTAAGCATGGTGACTACCACAGCATTAGTTTCAATTAAGCAGTGCCTCGATATTTATACAGTGGCATTTAACTGAGATATAGCATATCTGGATGTTCACAGTTGTGGTTAATAATCTATACAATAACATATGTGCCATTTTAGCTGTACTGTGCATCTCTCTAGCTTATCTTCAAAAGGGAGAGCCATGCCAACGATGCCCATCTCAGGGAAGAAGGTCGATGGGGGGGTTAGTCAGTCTACAGTGAAAAATCATCAACAGAGTTTTAACACACATCACACAGGTAGACAGCAGTGTTTAATCAAACTGTATGTAGCTTACAGTACCTTTTGTACTGTGCTTTGTCTGTCTTGTTTGTCTATGAGAGACTAACTTACTCTTACTGTCTCAAGATGAACTGTCTAGGGGTTCTCCAATCTAGGGGACAGTCTCTGAATTTTCTTGTACAGTAAATCTGGCCAGACAAGGCAGCAGACCGTGAGGGACAAGAGAGGCCTTGTTGAACAGGTGACTCACAGAATATCTGACATTCAAACAGATTTTTTAAGAGCTTAAAATCAAGCGACACTCTTTAAGCAACACTAGATTTGGAGACAGTCAGAAACACTCTCTCCTGAATGGCTTCAGGTCTATTGTATCCTGGATTTAGTTTTAGAAGAATGTCGGTCCAATAAGAAATGTCCCTCTAAACAGAACAGGTCTGAAAACACAAATAGCTTTCACTCATATTGATCACATGCATTTGACAAACAATTTGTGAATTGATGTTTTGTGGACACACACACACACACACACACACACACACACACACACACACACACACACACACACACACACACACACACACACACACACACACACACACACACACACACACACACACACACACACACACACACACACACAACATACAACACACACATACATGCATACACTTGAACAAATAGTCGTTTTTAATCTTTTCTCTGTACGCCAAAAACCAAAGCTTATCGCGCACACCCAGACAGATGGACTGAAGTTGTCTGATTTTAATGTCAGTGTTTAGTTTATTTTCCCTTATGACTATGTAGAAAGTGGACTGCCGGCTCTGAAAAATGACATCTTGTAACTGTATTAATTTAATGAGCTCATAATGAGAATGATGCTAGGCCAATATCATCAGCATAAACACGTTTAACACGGTAATTACCTGCAATAAGCTCTTGACTGCATGACATTGTTCTGTGGAGAAATCACTTAAATCATCACAATCAGGAGTGAAAGAGGGTTGAAAGGATGACTGTTGATTCTGTGAATATTTAAAGAACAGAAAGGAGTTGTCTGCCTTATGTGCAAGTATGGCCTTTTTAATTTGATATAGCTATTATATAATTTTTATTGTATTATTTTATATTGTTGTGTATTATTATTTTATAATGTTTTTGTTGTTTATATCCAGAAAGCAACATAGTGTCGGCCCAGATCCGGCCCACATCTGTTACGCGTTGAATCCACACAGATCTGGGCTTGCGCACTATGTTGCTGTCTGGATATATTTTGGGTGAGATGTTTGCAGTATTGATCTGTTTAGTATACGTTCACACTGCAGAAAAATATTGTTGTGACTTGACTTCCGAACTGAGTGCTTATTTCGGTTTGGTGATATATGGTAATGTCAACCTCATTCTACAACTGAATTCACTCCTAAGAAAATTCAGTTTTAAAGCACATTTGAATTAAAGTAACAGTGTGATGGAAGTATATGATGTAGATCTTCTACACATTGTGAAGTATACCCGAGTGAAATGGATTTACTAAAAATATATATTTTTAGGGTGGAGACTTAATTCTATCCAAACGTTGATAGGATAGAGACAGATCTGACTGTGAGCTTGCAGTCATTTGTAAGAAAACAAAGGAGGCAAAGGCACCAGCCAACGCAAAACGAACGGTGGTTGCCTCCGCGAAGTGCATTAAAATTGATCCACAGCTAGCCGTTGATTCTCGCGCCTCTACCATGGTCATTTGCCAGCATTGACAACTTAAAGCTGTTATTGATGTTTGCGGCATAATATTTGACCGGAAGGGTAAAATTGACGGTTATTTTCGTCAGTTACAGCTTGTTGGATCTAGCATTCTGCCCGCTTTAAATCAGACACAGAGATAAAGTAGTGTGTAAGGTTACATTGATCATAATTAATTAATTATTTGAATTAATTATGAAAAGAGAGAGATTCATACCTGTGCCTGTTCAGCGTCTCTCTCCCTCTGTTAAACAACAAAGCTGTGAGATGAATTACTTCAAAATAGCAATCATGTAACCCCTTGTTGCTGAGAAATATAATGTAGCGATTCAAGCTATTTTATTAATAAAAGTCACTGGGCAGCATTGATAACAAGTTTCTGTGCTCCTGAATGTTTCTGTGTGCCAGCGCAATCTCCACTCTGTGTGCGAGTGACGTATGCATGCCTTGTGTCGCATCAATGAAAGCATTAATATAGAACGGTGATTAAACTGACTTAAACGGTTTTATTGCACACCTTGCAGCAAATCAGAATCGAGCATTTGGACAGATCATGGTATAAGCATCAATGATTGGAGAAGTCTGGCATATGTTGCCATTGAGAAGTCTGCCGTTTCACCGCAAGATCAAGTTTTTTTTAAACAAACGATTGGGTGAATTTCTATTTAATGCCGACTCTATGTAGTGTGTACATATCCAAACGGAACAACTACTGTAATTAAAAAGTAGAGAACATCAACAGATTTTCTACAGTATGTCAGCTAAGACTAAGATTTTGTAAGTGTGACTTCTGCATTGAGTACACACACAAAATGATAATTAAGTGGATTTGCTCACATAACTTGTAATGTATATGTGGCCAGGTTTTAGATGTTTCTAACCTCATAAGCATCAGTTGCTTTTCTTAGTTGCTAAATTCAGTCAGCTCAAAGGGCACAGATTTAATGAAAGCTCCTGAGTTTAACTAGGCAAACGCTTGAAGGCTTTATTAAGGCAGGCCCTTTAGTTTCAATAAAGCTGCTGAAAATGAAGGTTGATTATTAATGTGCTCTACATGTCTATTAATAATAACGGTATAATAGTGTTTAATAAGGGATAATTCACGGATTGCTCTATAATTTATCACTGTCACACGGCAAATGAATTATCCATGATGCCCAATTTAGGTGTGCGAACACATAAGCCATTTTCTTGCGTCTGACTCTCCCTGAGGTTTTAAGTAATGTGGCAGATGAATGACCTAACGCCGTAAGCTAAATTGGATAATTACATTATTAGTGTCTTACTGACGTAAAGTATGGCTATATATCTGAAGGTATTCACTGATAACATTCTGCAGGCAACAAGAGGAAAACCGTGTATGGTATTTTAATGAAATTCCTTGTAACCTTCACCTGTAATTTTACGAAGTCTGCTATTTTCAGCATTTCTTTTCTTGGCTATATATATATATATTTTTTTTTTAATCAAAGTAAGACTATAAGACTGTATTTTTTCTTTTTTAAAATTGGTGATGTCCTGATATGTATGCTGTATATTTGTCTCAGGACCGACACTCTTCAAAACCAAACTTGGGTTACAGATTTAAGGGGATGTGACCTTATTAAATTTCCTCTCACTGGCAGCCCCTCTCAGTTAATTACACGTAGGTGTTTTGTAATTATTCTAGGGAAGATTTGTCATGGTTATTAGTTGTCCGCCCCCTTCCGAATAGACAAATGTAAGTAGCCAAATGGGAGGCTTTACAGCAGGAAGCTGGATTTGTACTAATGCAACATCCTACCAAAAGACCCTGTATGTGGCATAATTAAACTCTACAAATAAAGCAATGCTTGCTTGTTGTTTAGATTCCTAATTCTGATATGCTTCTCTTTTTTTCACTTTAATGATATCATTTTGTATCCCTGTAGAATACAAGAGGATTAAAACGTGTCAAAGAAGAAGTCATGAATTATTCCAGCTACACAGCAGATAATTGTAACACAGAGACTGCTAGAGGGGGATTAAATTTAGACCGCGGGTGTTAAGCTATAACACCCTCGCAGCAGGTGCATAAAAAACAGGCAGCCGTACACAACCTTTGCTCTAAAGATAAACTGTGGATATTTTACTCATTGATACCAGTCATAGGTGTGCCAAGAGCAGTGTAAGACTCTGTTAGAGTGTGCCAAGATGACAATTGAGTCCCAACCCCTGCGGGAAATTTCCATTAAAATGTTAGCTGTGGAGTTATTGTGAAATGATTGAAACTTGGTCTTTAGGATTGGTAAAGTATCATCTGTCTTATTCTCAGAAGTGTCATGTCTATATTCAAAGGAAGCACGTGCCCCCTTAGATTGAGCAAAGTGGATTTTGAGAGCTGCTAAAATAATAATAGTAATTATTATTATTATTATTATTATTATTACTATTAGTAGTAGTTTCACAAATCATGCCGGAAAAAAATTCTAAATATGCTGTCACAGATATCAATTTTAGTTCAATCGAGTCACACCTTTCACAAATAATTTAATAAATCATCAATAAATCATCAATCAATAAACCCTCATGTAATGCAAAACTTTTTTTTGTAATGAAAATTAAATTTTAGCACATGTCTAATTGCACTTTGTCTATTTAAAATATACCAAAATAGGTCTTGATTTTAACCTTTGCCTCTACGCACTATGTAGATGTTTTTCCTCTTTTTTAACTTTCAGTTTGTATCAGTTACTTGTCTGTGTTCATAGTGTTGCAGACTAGTGTATGTGAGTGGTGCAAAGTGAAGTTTATGTATGTTAGAAAGTTGTAATTTTCTCTTGCTCCATGAAACGGCAAAATGGAAAACTCGGAGTGGAGTTTTCCAGACCGGCTTTCGTGTTGTGCTTTGATTAGTGATAAAAGTTTCCCTATTGTGATGTTTATCCGAGTGATACACCTTCTCGACAATACTTTGTTTTTCATGAATTGTTAGATCGTCAACTGCAAATAAGCAACTAGGCTACAGCTTCAAAATAAGCCCAAAGCAAGCCCGATATTATTATATTATTTATTATCATCAATATTATTTATTATCAATAAATGAGCCTGCAGCATATTAAGCCGAAACCACTCAGAATGTCAAAAGCAGAAACATAAGTTATTTTACAAAAATCGTCAAATTGCAACAAAGCGGGACGGCAAGCACTATCCTTCAATAACCTGTGAGCAGAATAGGTTTGGAGATGGAAAAGGAGAAAAAGACGACGACTATTTTTCTAACGAGCAACTATATTTTTAAAATGAATCCCAAAAAACCTAAACCCTTGACCCGTGACCCCTAACGCGACTTACAAAAAATAAAAGAAGCCCAAAGTCGCTTATTATAAGCGGACTTGGCAACTCTGGTTGTCGTTTGCTATTGCTGTGATCTCATGTGAGGGTGACAGGTTGTCCCACCCTAGCGCAAGCAAACACGTTATCAGAGTAAAGAAGAGATGTCTGCAAGTGGGAGGGGAAGTTATTTTGATTAAGCAGTAAAGAACACGGGAATTTCGAAAAAATTGCGGACTGCTAAACAATTTATAATAAATACTGCAATAGTCCATAAAAACCAAGAACTGTCAATTTTGATTTCATGGTGAGTAGGCTAACTTCTTCTGGAAATATTTTCGCTGACAAAGAATGAGACTTAGGCTAAATAACACTTAAATGAATTACTTATAAAACTGCACTATCACACTCACAATTGTGCTGTATAAAATATTCAGCACATTTGATGTGATATTGCTTAAATGTTCTACAAAAAGTTTGTAGCATTGTTACATTGTTTTTATTTCCCTCTCTCTCTCTCTCTCTCTCTCTCTCTCTCTCTCTCTCTCTCTCTCTCTCTCTCTCTATATATATAAAATATATATATATATATATATATATATATATATATATATATATATATATATATATATATACATACATACATATAGGCTACTGTCACTGGTGCCCCCTCGAAAATTTAGGATCAGGACGCCCCTGAAATTTCTCACTGTATCTTTCCTCCCTCTTATTCATTCACACACACTAACACAAAATATATGGGACCCCTTATATTTTCAAGCGAAGCATGACTTCCAAGAAAGAGTCGATACGCTCTCGAGCAGGTCCATCCAAGAGCTCGTGCCCCAAACTCCCGCCCTTAACTGTGAAGCGCGAGCGCTCGGCGGGAACCGGGAAGACGATAACGGTCACCCCTTGACGCACAGGTGAAGGCCACGTGAAGCGCACCACTCAACCGTTGACAGAGACCCAGTTTGGTTCAATAATGAAGACTGAAACTTAATATAAAACAAACTTAATATATCACATTAATATTTAAACCTCACCAAGCACGCTGTCCCGTTGAGGAGCAGCAGGATGAAGCCGTGGTCGGAGCGCATCTCGTCGTTGTCCAGCTGTCGACAGCTCTTCGTTCAAGAAGACACGGTTCCTCCGGTACCGTATCCAAAACAGGTGAGACCCGGTCCCATGTCCAACAAAAAGTCAAGCGCGAGCTCTCCTTTTGAGTGGAATCCCACCTGCTGTCTGTCACGGTAAACTCCCGCTACTTGGAGCTCGTCACATCCAAAGGTGTGTGGAAACTGACAGGACACTTCACCGCTTCCATCTGCGTACACTTTGATCCGTTTCGTGTTGCTGTGTGAAGAGAATCATCTCCGTTATCCGCGCTTTTATGTGCTGGTGACGGTAAGGATCCCAGTGCGAGAGCCTGACCGGAGCGCAAACTCCTCGAGCGTCGTGCATATCAGTACATGCAGACTGGCAGGAGGGCTCCTATGCTGACGTTTTAAACCCCCCTCTCTCTTTCTCTCTCCTTCGTCATAGCCCCAATCATCCCTTTTCACTCTATCTCTCTCTCTCTCTCTCTCTCTCTCTCTCTCTCTCTCTCTCTCTCTCTCTCTCTCTCTCTCTCTCTCTCTCTCTCTCTCTCTCTCAAGCATACTTTTCTTTTTCTTTCTTTCTTTCTTTCTTTCTTTCCTTCCTTCCTTCCTTCCTTCCTTCCTTCCTTCCTTCCCTTCCTTCCATCCATCCATCCATCCATCCATCCATCCTTCCTTCCTTCCTTCCTTCCTTCCTTCCTTCCTTCCTTCCTTCCTTCCTTCCTTCCTTCCTTCCAACCCCCTTCACACCTTCTCTTTCCTGAACCTAAATCATAATAATTAATTTCAGTCATTTATATGACAAAAATGCACCATGATGGATTGCTTGGTAAATTTATCAATAGCCTGAATATCCCTGGACATGAATTATTCGTGCTTCCTGGAACACCACTCTTATTAAACAATCATTTCCCATTCACTTTAGGGTTAGAAGGATAGTTCACCAAAAAATTTAAATCTGCCATTTAGTTACCCTCACACATTTGCTGTCATTGCATCTTATTTTTTTAATTTGTTTTTTTTTTTTAATTTGTTTTACCTTGCAATGAAACTCAGTGGTGGCTGGTGCTTTTATTCTGCCTAATATATTTTGTTTTCCTCAGAAAAAGAAAACTGGTTGATTTTGGAACTACATTAAGGTGAGTACATTGTTATTTTGAATGTTTTCAGATGACGTATTGATTAGTGACTAATAATGCACATTTGTCTAGGGAACATGTTCTTCTCACATTGCTGACGGGTGACGGCAGTCACAGGTTATCAAACCTGATGCCAGTGGTACCCTGCCATGCCATAAGGTACAGACTATTCTCATTGGTTTGTCTGCATCAATGTACCTCTGTTATCTGTTTTGGGTTATTTGACTCTTTTTTTGTCATCAAAGATACTCACCCCTCCACCTAACTGGTAATTGGCCCAGGGAGAGCCCTGTGTGTATAGGAATGCCAGTTGTGTAGCCTTATTGATTTGAAACAGCCCGGTATCCTCTGCCTTTCTATGCGAGTCTAATACAGTATGAAATCAGATCGCACTGTAGAACCACTCGCTTGATTGCCACACTTTTGTTATGAGCCATAATTTATTTTCTTATCTATTTCTTTTTGGTGCTCAGGGGTGATAATTTGCCTCTTTTTCAATGTTATTACTTTACCCTCCCTCTTTGTGCATAGTCCACACATTTAGAAAAGTGACCTTTGACCCTTTAAGGTCACTCTACATCCCCTGTCAAATATTAATATTGGGCATTAAAGCAGTGTGTGCGTGTATGATTAAGTGCAAAGTCTGTTGGCTTGGTAATGGAATGGCGAGAGGGCAAAGGGTCAAATTCTCTGATTAAAACCCTGGAGATTGAGACACAAAATGTAAAGATCGAAAAGCAATGAACTACAAAAAAAAAACAAAAAAAAAACAAAACAAAAAACACAGAAGATCAAAGCAACAGACTGATTTCTTCTCTAAATAGGCTGTTTCCGCAAACATAACTTTTCATAGAGAGTGATCAAAATACTTTTGGGTGACTCTCATGAAACTCATGAGGTTTTATTACACCCTAAAATAAAATAAAAACTAGTTTTAAAATAATGTAATTAACTTGACAAACTACATCATTGAAATGGTCTCACACTTAGCTATTTGACCTCTGTTTTACTAGAAAAATCATATTATTATGAAATGCCTAATTTTCAATAATTCTTATTGGTCATAAAACAGGCTTAATATAGCATGTTATGCAGTATGTACATAGATTATACATCTATATACATAGATTGTTTTGGGAAATGTGAATTAGACATGTTTTTATAAAATTCATCCAATTAAATTTGTTCTGCAGTATTCAGAAAGAAAATATCCATAAGGATGATGTTACAAACGTGTATCTGTGATTGAAAGCGATAGTGTCTCTGTTTGTGTATGTCTGTGAGCCTGCATTAGTGTAGGGATCAGGGCTGGGGGCGTTAGTGGCTTTATCTTGTTTCACAGCACTAATGTCATTTGAGTGTGCTGTGTTGGAGACAGTGGGTAATCCAATGAAGAGAGGCTGCCTGCTAGTTAATAAAAAGGTATTTAGCTCCATCTTGTGTTGATTTTTGTTACTACAGCCATCCTGAAGAAAATTGTCCAATTGATTGTCAATGGCTGTTTGAAATGACTAACAACTAACTGTCTTGCTGCCTCGGTGCTCAGCGCTGTTAAAGGGTTAGTTCACCCAAAAATGAAATTTCTGTCATTAAAGGCACACTGTGTAAGATTTTTGAATTAAAATATCCAAAAACCACTAGAACAATGTCATATATTTTGTTGATTTGTTTACTTACATTATCCCAAATATTTATAAGAATGTTTAGATCCAGAGAAATAGGCTAAGCAATTTTTACCAGGACAGGGACCGTGTCCGTGCGTCGCCTATCAATGACATCATACCAGCGTTATCCTTGATTTCCGTAAGAAACCATGAAACACAAAAGACACTTTAATATATTATGTGTTTTATTAGACAGGTGATCAACTGTTTGGATACATTCATCAAAAGAAAACGAATCATTGTTATACAGCTCAAAACAATCTTATCACAAGTACCATATTTACCATGCCTAATGTCGATCTAATTGACCTCTGGTGGCAAAAAAATTACAGTGTGGCTTTAATTACTCACCCTCATGTCGTTCCAAACCCGTAAGACCTTTGTTCATCTTCGGAACACAAGTTAAGATATTTTTGATGAAATCCGAGAGATTTCTGTCCCTCCCATCATTGCAGCTTTCAAGTCCCACGAAGAAGGTAGTAAAGACATGATTAAAACAGTCCATGTGACTACAGTAGTTCAACCTTAATGTTATGAAGCGAAAAGAATACTTTTTGTGCTCAAAACAAAAATAACAACTTTATCTGTGTCAGACTCACATAGTGCTGTAAAAAAAAGTTGAGAAAACTTAAAAGTTTAAGGCAACCAGCTGCAGGACATTTTTTGAGTTTTCTCAACTTAGGGTCATTAGTTGTACAAACTTTTTCATTTTATATAGTTGAATAAACTTTAAAACCAGAATTTGTCAAACAAATGTAAGTTGGATTTTTTTACAGTGTACGTCAGAACGCTGGCTCACCATTCTGACACAGACAAAAAAGAATCTGTTTAATAAAGTCGTTATTTTTGTTTTGTTTATGAGTTTATTTGCGACAGTATTCTCGTCGCTTCATAACATTAAGGTTGAACCACTGTAGTCACATGGACTGTTTTAACAATGTCTTTACCTTTCTGGGCCTTGAATGTTGCGATGATGTAGCTGACTATGGGAGGGACAGAAAGCTCTCGGATTTCATCAAAAATATCTTAGAATATAGATGAAGATGAAAGAAGGTCTTACGTGTTTGGAAGAACATGAGGATGAGTAGACAGAATTTCCATTTTTGGGTGAACTAACCGACTGACTTCAAATTACAGTTATGTTCATAAAGTCATGTTTAATGTCAATTTAAGTGAGCTTTAGTGGTGAGACTAATTTATATTTAATGAATGTTTTGCTTATATATTTATAGTCAGGGGTGCACATAACTGGTGCACATGCGTTGTAAAAATAAATGATTTATAAAATAAACAAATAAACGAAACCGAGCATTTTTGGGAACAGGGTTCCCTGTAAGTGTGTTCATTAATTATTAGGGGTGCAACGTGATTTGTACAGACCAGTCCCCATGGTTCGGCACACATGTGATTTGTGGATTAACTGCTAAGTTTAGCCATCATAGAGTGAGAGTTTATCATTTGGACTTGTTTTGTCTTGCCAATTTACACATTCAAACAATTTTAAACACGGAAAAAAGGCGAAAATCAGGACTCAGAGAGAAAATACAGTACATCATCATCATCTACCATGTTCGAGAGAAAAGAAGATAGTGGGGAGAGCAGTCAAGAGTAAAGTCTGAGTACCAAGCAGCATCTCCAGGTGCTCCCTTAAAAATCAGACCAAAAAAGTTATGTACACCTCTGTTTATGGTAATTGATTCATAATTAATTTACTACTTTCAACAAATGGCAGTTCTATTGTTTCAACCAAGAATGTACTCAGAATTGTGGGTTAACAGGCAGCGTACCCCTGTGCTGCATGCCTACAAACAGCCTCCAGATGAAGGCATTTTAATAGACAGGATGTTATGTGAACATTATGTCTTCCTTCATCCATATACTTACCTTTTTTCTCAGGTTTTAATTTTAGTAAAGTGATACAATTTATTTTTTATCTATTTATTTTACATAACATGCATTCATCCCTCTTTGGGTCTGAAGGTGTGTTTTACCCATAGCAACTGAAGAGGGCACCCTTGCTTTAAGGAAAAATATACCAAAATGTTCTCCATATGTGCAAAGTATGTGTGTACTGCGTAAGTGACGTGATAGTTTTCTTTAATTCTATTCTCAGCAGTTGACACAGCATGGGCTTTTTAAAGGTGGTTTGACATCAAACTGTAAGTGACACTCACTCAGTTATTCCAGCTCAAATGATCCTCACCAGAGAATTATGAAAGATATGATTTCACTCCCACTGGTGTGTCCCCCATGGCTATGTTTTTTTCCCCCCAGGGGGAGAGATTAAGAGACGAAAATAATAAGGGACCAAAGCACATAAAATGAGACTGAGAGAATCGGGGTGGCCGAATTATCATCAGTGCCAGAAACATATTCACAGCTGCCTCTTAATGTTTAGGCGAGTTCAATTTAATCAATTTAACATCACTAAACAAACCTGCAGTGACACACACTCATTATGAATGTAAACAATGGAAGATGAGGAGAGGAAAACATGTAGATCACAAATGTAAACATAATCAGTGAGAAGAAAAAAAAAATGCTTATGATTGGTGTTTGTTTTGAGCTGTGACAAATTGTGCCAAAACATACGATACAATCCCCCAACCCCCAACTTTACATAAGGCCGGCATTTACTCAGCTTTTGTAAAATGACAAAATTACACTTAAGACTTCAGAGGAATGTGGGATGAAAAAGATAACATCAAGCAGGGGACAGATGGGTCAACAAAGAAACATAAGCAAACCCTCAGCAAAGAAAAGCCTGCATGAAAAACGTGAGAAATGTGCAGATGAAGGATGAAAGAGCTGCAGTTTCAGTAAAAGGAGAGCAGGGAAGAAGCTACTAGAGCTGCCTACAGAGGTCGAGTTCACTTCTCTTTGAGTTCTGGAGCATCAGGCGTCATCAGTACCTTATTCATCCTTTTTTTTCTTTTGTTTCTATCTGCTGCCCCTTTTCTGAAGGATGACACAGAGTGAAAAGAAGTGCAAGCTTCCAGTTTTTCCCATCTTTGCAAATAGTTCATCTGAGGTTGATCCATTTGGCAGCTTTTAATAGACAGACCCATTACAGCTGTAGGTGTGAGAGGGGTGATTGTCAGATGGTAAATAATCGGCCCATGGCTCCATTTACACTCTAATGTATTCTGGTCGCTTGATACACATTACCATTCAAAAGTTTGAGGTCATTAATATTTTTAAAATACTAATAATACTTTTATTCAGCAAGGGTGCATTAAATAGATATATTCAACATTGATAATACTAATTACAAAAATAATTCTTTAGCAGCAAATCATCTTGTCTGACATCATTAGATAGCTTTTTAGTTGTGGCCCACAGATGTGTTAGTGTTAACATAAACACCACTGAATATGTCCTTTTTTTAATATAACAAAAGCTGAGGTGTGCGAATTCTGCATTGTTAGCGTCACCAAACAGGTTTCCCAAACACTCCCTCCATCTGAAAATTCACAACTGTCTGAAATCTTTTAGATCTCAGAATTACATTGTTTGTAATAATGTAGCCTTTGTTACATGCAATTAATTTATCTGACCAGCCTGACCAGCAGTGAAGGCTATAAGGCACCAGCATGAAATGGGTGTGTATTTTGCCCTTTTCTCTTGTTTTAAAGAAATAGTTTCCAGACTTTGTCAAGGCCAAGCCCACAACTCAGCAGCAGCAGCGGTTTTAGCAACGTCCTAACTCTTTCACTTCCACCAGATCATTTTTTTTTTGCTGTTTCTTCTTCAAAACCTTTATTAGCTTCTCTGGTGGCTGTCATTTAAAGAGCACCAAACAACTTAATCAATATGACAATGAGCCATTAGCCTCAGGCATGTATTCTGTTGGTTGAGTCTGAATCCAGATGATGGGGTGGAGCTAAAGGGGCAGGCAGGTCTGTCCTCTATGGCCTCTATTGATCTGAGCCTCAAATTGACTTCATTAAACTGCATCAGCATGCTAAATATAAGCACATATGCCCATAAAAACATAGAGATAAAACTGAAATGTCGCCACAGTTATTTAATTTGTGTCTGTCTTTCTGTTTCTGCCTGTCTCTTTCATATGTCTTTTGCCTTCTCTTGCTGTTTTGTTTATTATACAGTTCATAAGTAACGATAATAATACATGCAGGCTAATTAAGGATTATACCATCTTATTTGGAGCACGACAGCTTTACCTGTCTCTGCATAATTATGTGCTTGTTTGAAAGCCTTTGAGTTCTCTAACAGTGTCATATATCCGCCTCTTCCTTTCTCAAATGAGCTTTGGTCTTGATATTGGAGGGGAGAGGGCTGGTGGGCCTTTTATATAATTTTAACTTTACAACATTACACAGATGGATAGTATGGAGCACTTTTATGGCCTTAACCATCCTTTATGTTTTGTTTGATGCCTAAGAGCTTCAGTCCCCATTCATTGTAATTGCATGCTAATGTTCTCTTTTGTGTTTTGCAGAAGAAACTAAGTCATATGGGTTTGGAACAACATGAGGGTGAGTAACTTATTTTTTATGAGAATTTTCAGTTATAGGTGCACACCTTGAAGTTAAAACTATTCTGCTGGCATTTTGTTCTGTTAGCATTTTTAACAAAAGTAATAGGATCTCATGGGAGAGAGGCAGACCACGGGTCTTTTACTATATGCTGACAGAGATGCACACATGCAGAGTAATCTTTAGATATGCTTTGCTCTGTTGAAAGAGGATGAGAATCCTTTGATAAAGGTGAATGGGGAGCCTATTGAAATAGCTCTGACCCTGCCACAGACATACACACATGCACTGCGGGCCTCTGTGGAAGTGTAATTTGAGAGATCTCTGTGTATGTGTGTTTGTGTGTATTGCTCCCGCATCACCCTTTTGCCATGATCAGGTCAAAACAGGAAGCAGCCATGACCTTCTAAAAAGGGTTAGACGCGACCTAAAATGCTGATGCTAATTGAATTAGTGTTTTCATATGTCTGAGAAAGCAGAAACCATGGTTTGGTTTGCTAGTTTGGTGATATATATGTTCAAACACATCCAAAAGTCCAGACTCCAGTCATTTTCTCTGGAAATTTTACCAAGATCATTTAAGCATGAAGGTCATGTCTGTTCTTTGTTTTCTGACTCTGTTATACTGTCAAAGATATGGAACCAGACACAGTAGTCCTCATTAATACAGCAGTGATGCATGTTTAATGTCTGTCGATGAGGATAAATGGCTTTAAGAGACTTTGGTTAAAGGCGAGTGAATACACTTCATATAAAAATCAATAATCCCGGCTACTTATCTCCATCTGATGTGACTCATGCCGTTAAGGGCTATGGAGAATGTTCTGATGTTATCTCTAATGATGCAGTTTGTTTATTTATTTAAAGATGAATACTTTGAAAAGGAGAATCTTCATTGACATATGACTGCTCAATTATTAAGAAGTATTTTTGTTTGTTAGTTTATATTTAATTAATTAACTTTTTTGTATATTTGTATACTTGTGTTTTTTTAGATTGGTCACATGCACAGTTGGGTTTAGGTCTATCAGTCTTTCGTGATGGGGTGTAGAGGTTGGGGAAAGAGAGAGAGATCAAAGACTAATGGAATTCATAATTAAAAAAGCTTTTAGTGTAAGAAGGACCACTGAGGTTGAATGGTCAGGGCAAAGCTGTTTCACACGCACACTCACTATCTCACTCGCTCATCCGGGCATTGGATATAAGCAGGGCTTGACATTAACACCCGCCAAATGCGGGTAGATTTCAGCAGTGGCGTGCAATGCAGTCCTACTAGCCACTTTTGGATTACTAAAGGATACAAATAAAATCGGTTACTTTTGTGAATTGATTGCGTTATTAGTGTATTTGTAAGTTTCTATTTTCAGTCACAGCATAGGACTATACTGAGAAAATGTATTTTGTGTTCCACGGCAAACAAAATAAATATTACATGATAAATAATAGTTAAACGATTATAGAAATGTAATCGACAAACAACCCCAACAAAAAAAGACTTCAAAGACACAAATAAAGAATAAAAACGGATTATTTCAACACATGTAAACTTGAAAGCTCAAAAGTAAAACATGAGAACAAGTATGTGAACTTGCAATAGAACACAATATTTTTCATTTGATTATTTTATTTATTTCTAAGAACTCCTAGAATATGTCTGTGTGCCTTAAGCAGTCATTCTGTCTAGGAACCAGAAATCACTCTTAGACAATTCTGCAGCTGTTACCTGGATGGGATAAATGTTACATTTTTTATCCATTTACTTAAATTAGGACTACTTTATGTAATTATTTGTCCCATTTTTAACAAAATAAACTAACTCGTTTTTTTAAAACTCTTTTAATATAGATAACCATTATATAGATAAGAAAAATATAATTATTTATAATCTTCATAACATTCTAATAATATGTAAAACATGTATAATCTTAATATCAATCAAAATAACATTATTTATAATATTAATTATGATATATATCTAATAATGTCTAAAAAATATAATAATTATCTGCCTACCAAGCTCTGATAATATATGGAATATTATTAATAAATAATATTATATCAATAGGGGCGCATGATCTCCAGACTTCATCGTTAGTGAAACAAAGACGCTAAAATGCAATCAGAGCAAAAAGAGCTTCTCTACTATATTGTGAAAAATGTGACATGTGAAAAATTCTGCATATTTGCTATAAGTATTCTCCACACTGCAAAATCCAGTGTGATTTTTTTTTTTTAATAAAGCTATGTGTAGGCATATCTAAAATAAGAGACAAACGTTTTGATTTGCATAATTTTACCTTTAAATATGGGACGATCACATCTTTTATGAGATGGGTGGCAACTCTAGATGTGTCATGGACAGGAGCATTTTGAGGTGTGGTAGCCATGATTTTGTCATTGTATGTCCTCGACATAGGATCTGTATCTGTTTGTGACCATAAAAAGCTAAAATGACCCTTTTGTCTATAGTCTGTAATATCAACAGTCAATTTATCATGATGGCCATAAATTGTTTAGAAAGAGTCAAGTACATTACATAGTGGCTGTGAATCTTTTTTTTTTTTTTTAAATCTTCAGATGCCTGTAAACTGCAGTAAAACAGTAAAGTTAGCCTTTTCCAGTGAAAGGTGCCATACATGCAAGGATCAGCTTTCCATGCCTTATACATGAGCCTACTATTTACATAATACTTCTAGATGTCATTAAAAGTTGTATCAGCAATTTCAGGCCCAAACATAAATGATCACATTCGTCTAATCTTTCCTAACGATCCGCTAGCTGCCCAAGCAGGCCGTCAAAAAAAATAGTCGTTGATAGACACTGACTTTTTCTTCAGCTCCGATTTCGCATGCAGCCGTGCACGAGCGTAAAACCTCACAACACCCATCCCCGGTCGGTGATTGGTAGGAAGAACACTATTTATTTTGGTTTTGAGTGGTTGGTGAAACCAATCGTTTTTGTGTGCAGATCTCAGAGCCTAGACTGCCTACAGAGATTCGTTTTTTGACGGCCTGTTTATGGGGCGGGCAGCTAACGGATCGCTAGGAAAGATTAGATGAATGTGATCATTTATGTTTGGGCCTTTTTTGGGCCTGAAATCGCTTATACAACCTTTAACCAAATATATATTAAACTACTAATGAAGAGGCACTGTTTATTTGAAGATGAATACATAGTTTAAGCATGTGTTGATTTGTTGAGCACCTGATTTTCCATTCAATGTTCATCCATAAGCTTCATTTGCAAAATCATTAGAGAATCAGGAGGTAGTCAGTGTACAGTAGCAGTGGTAGAGCGTTAACAGCCCTAGCAGCTTAATTCCTTGCTAAATCAAACATTTATGATACAATTTTTGTCCGATTTAAGTGCTGATTTGAAATAGAATTGTGGCAAAGAGTTTTGGAGATTTTGGTGTTTCCTCTTTTGGCTCCCTCCTCATATGAGGAAGCTGCACTCAAGGGATAACTATTGATTGTTTGTTAAAGGGTATCAAAACATTGTTGCCAACGTTGATGATATTGAAATATGATACACAAAAACATTTTACTAAAAAAAAAAAGAGGCCAGTTTTGTATCCTAAAGTTTACAAAAAATAAACAAGCAAACAAACAAACAAACCAAGGGTTCTCAACTCACTTTCCTGCAGTGTTTAGTTTAGTTTAGTTTAGTTTAGTTTAGTTTAGTTTAGTTTAGTTTAGTTTAGTTTACCTTTGAACTGTGACATTGTTTAATTTTATTCACAGAAGATGACATTCAAGTTCACAACAAAACAAACAAAAACAACAAAACAGCCATGTCTATAGTCTTCTCTGAACAATTAAGTGTCTTAAACTATTTCCGAACAGTTGAACAAATACCACACAGATAACTACTTTTTATCCCCTGAGAATGATGACTGTATTTGTAAATGCCTAAAACCGTAGTTTTCCACCACCGAATAAGGTCTCATATCTGCGGCTATGGATACTCCTAAGGCGCTTGTAATTGCATTTGCACGAGTTGAGTTACTTGGAAGTTTAATTCCAAATGAAGATGGAAGAGTAGTTTGTGTTACAGTTGTTGGTTTAACCGATAAATCTGTTTTTAAGGTGTCTGCGGAGATGCCCAGGCCATGTTAGTCGTGCTGCCAGTGGACGAATATGGTACACGCACATAGCAGAGCTTGCAAACTGTGGCTTTTTTGTCGACAACGCGAACGTTGTCAACATAACTCACTGGAAATCCAAAATACTTCCACACTGGTGACTTAAGTGAAAGAGGAGGGGGCTCTCCTGCATCTGCAGTTGCCATGCTATATCTTGTTGCTGGCTGTAGCTAAGTTACATAGATATACTATATACACTAGATCAATGTAGGAAAAGGTCTAACGGAGTCCAGAGAAATTAATTAATTTTTTTTAAATTCACATTCTTGCAAAATGTAATCCCTTGCTGTCTAGTTTTTAGATTTTGTTCGTGTGAACATCCATACGCAGCACAAAAGTCCGGCATCATCCATGAATGGCGGAGATAGCAGCGTTACCTAGCTACTTCCTATGACAAGACCCCTGTTCCAAGATGGCGGCGGTTTTGACGCATGTTTAGAACCCCAAGTGCCTGTTAAAAGTATAACATTTAAAGCCTCTGAAATGAACGAAATGACTAGAAAAAAGATTAATTAATTTTGATGAACGAGATCGAAAAAGAGAGTCAGTAAAATGATTCGAACTTCCCATCACGGGCGATGGGATGCAATTGGGTGATGCATGCTCTGTTCCACATCTTTTGCAATTAAAAATGCTTGCTTTGTCTTTTTCATTCGGTTCTTATTTATTTCGTTGCTTATTTTGTACGTGTCTGCTTATGTTTCACTGCATCAACGTGCTTGCTTTCACGTACAGAGGCTTGTGCTTTGTGATCCTCGTCATGCATTTGCTTCATCTGAGCTTTTGTAATTTCTGACGCGATACACAGCTGGGTATCTTTTTCGAGACTTATGTCAACTTCTCAAATCTCTCTCTCATGGCATCTGACGTGATTCACAGACAACTCGATCTCTTATAAGATATTCTTGCAACAGTCCAAACTCGCATGACTTCGTCTTTAGCTTTAGTTCTGTAATGTATTAGCAATTGGGCATGTCCCCTTGCACACACTTGTAAAAACGTATACCTCTCATAGGTTATGTACCTTTTTGGGTTACAGTACTCTTCAAATTTCTCCATTATTTTCGACAGACTATGCTTATCATCGTCCTCTTCGAACGTGAAGGTATTATACACTTCAACCGCTTCTTCGCCAGCTACATGAAGAAATAGTGAGGACTTTACCTTGGTTGGCTTGCTAGCGCTTCCCGTTGCGTCTAGATACAGCTCAAATCTTTGCCGAAATCTCCTCCAGTTTTCCGACAAATTACCGTGCAGTTGATCAAGTCCTGCAGGTGGCTTTAATCCTGCCATTTTCGTTACTCTTATCGTCGCTTTATTTTCTTTAGTACTGTGGTTCCAAACAATTTTACATCACTGAATACGAGACAAACATTTACCAATTGTCTTTAAAGGTTATTTATTTTCTTGCAAGAAAAGATCAACAGTCATACGGTCATACAAAGTGCCTGCAGAGTGTGACAACGAGTTGGGGCATCCTTCCTTCTTTATAGTTGTTCCTCCCCCAAAGTTGTTTCTTGAGGCTAAATGAAGATATGTCTTAGCCATTACTAACACATTGTTAAGATTTGTCTATTATATTATATCCTAGAATGGAGACCCTCTGTCTCGGTCATAAACTTGGTCAAATGAACAAGGACATACATACACATATATCAACACTACATTAATCTAATTACCATTATATTTCTAAGATTCTAAATATAATTAAATGCCAACATGAAGAACATTTACTTCTGACACCATGTTTCGATGTGTTGTAAGGAGAAGACATGTTCTAGGTTTCAGCCATGTTGCTTTTTATCTGCCTTAACCCCGCCCTGTAGCCCCAACATTACATTTTTGTTTCAGGGTGGCAATAGGTGACTCATTTATTACATATCATGACAATTCATAAAGCACATTTAAAAACAACAGATGTTAAAACCAAAGTGCTGTTTAAGAAATATAAAACATAATTAAAACAAATTAAAAGACTAGACAAAAAAAACAAAAAAGGACAAATGAAAAAGGTAGCTCCAACTCTAATCAAACAAGGAGCTTAAGCACAAAACATAAATCATGTGAGCCAAGCCACTACACATAATTAATGACACACGATAGATGTCTTTAAAAATAAAAAACATTATTTTATTATATTTCAGCATAAACATACTTCTCTAGACAGGTAATGCACATAATCAAGCTAACATTGATAACTAATGGCTGAAATGTTGCACATATTGTACACATGTACATTTAGGGGTGTAAATCGGACAGTTCATCACAATACGATACAATGTTGATTCTCTCAACCAGCGATACGATATTTGCAGATACCTTAAAAAATTCTGCAATACAATTATGATTCGATTTGATTCAGGGCTATATTGATTAATTTACCGATATTTAGATATTATGTGCCAAGTTTACTTAACCAGTTACGTTTATTTACGCACAAATGCAACCAAAATATATAACAGGAACATTTAATTAAACTCTTTGAAAATTGCACACCCTCTCCCAATTGTGAAATTTACAACAGAAGAGTTCATTTGCAAAAACAGATAACTCCATTCTTGTTCATTTTCATAAATCATGTTTTTTTATTATTATTATGCATTCCAAGTAATATCAATCAAATTGCAGCTGGGTTGTGCTTTGGTTAAATAATAATAACTTACTGGTAACTTAAAAAAAAGTATGTTCTTATTAAAAGGTATTTTTTTTATGTTTCAGAGTTAAACGAAACCTATAGTCTCAGCCTCAACCTAGTGACGCCCACGGACCGTTGGCTGAATAGAATAAATGTTCTTTCAATCCAAAGAAATCTGTAGGCTTTCTCGTCTCAGCAATGTCAGCACCTCTGCTTGACCTGTCCTCTTTGTCTGCTCTCACCTGTAGATTATTGTGGGAGTTTCATGTGTTTTCTTATTACATTCCGTGCTGGAATTTCTGATTTTTCTTCATTCCTCCAACATTTTTTCACTTATTACATTTTCATTACAAGAATGCATTAAGTTGATCAAAAGTGACATAAGACTTTTATATTTCAAATAAATGCTCTTCCTGAAAATGTATCACAGTTTCATTAAAAATATTAAACAGCACAACATTGATAATAATAATAATAATAATAATAAATGTTTCTTGAGCACCAAATCAGCATATTACAATTATTTCTTATTATTTACAGGGTATGTGACACTGAAGACTGGATTGATGATGCTGAAAATTCAGCTTTACCATCACTGGAATAAATTATAGTTTAATACATATTAAAATAGAAACCAGTTCTTTTATTTATTATTTCACAATGTTGTTGTTTTTACTGTATCAGATAAATACAGCCCTGATGAGTATAAGAGACTTTCAAAAACATAATAAAAAAATCTTACAGACACCAAATTGTTCAACGATAAAATAGAATTGTGTATATGTACACCCTAATTATTGGTATTCTTATCTTGATGTAGCTATAGCTGTGACTAAATATATCCACCATGCATAATTTGAGATCTTACTGGCCTGTTATACATGTGTGTATATGGTGCATATGCTGTTATTCAAGAAGTATCAAGTGAATATTATAACCAAGTGTGGTTATGATTAGCAGACACTCTAACTCATTCAAGCTGTCAAAACATTCAAAATGACTTTTCATTTCTTCCAGATGAGCATGATACACGTACAAACACACACACAGTTCTGCACATTCTACTGTAAAATGAAACAAAGGTTTTTCAGTGACCCAGGTCAGAGGTCACACATTGGGGACAAACTGCAATCTCAGGCCATATTTTACAGTATTTTACTAGCACTTACAGCACCCCAAACGTTCTCCCAGGGGGTACACAACGTTTCCATAACATGCAAAGCACATATTGAGCGACTCAGCGAGCCCAGCATGCTCCAGCACCACATGCTGTAAGGGAGAAGGGTTGATGTAGAGTTTAGGGGGACATGGGAAAGGTAAGACTCCCCTGGGCGGTTAGGGCTGAAATCATGGACAAAGACCCCTTCAGGACCGTCTGCTGACAACTCAGGGGTCTAGTGATCCACTACCAGATCAAATTTTTATGAAAACTGAATTGACTGATGACTGCGCTCTATGTGTCGAAACGGTTAACCTTCCACATGCAGACGAGAAGAGAAAGGGAAGACGTAAAACCAAAAACAAAACCAGCTTTGCACTTTGGTCTTTTTATCCAGGCACTGAGTGGAATACCTAACTCCCATGGCATTGGGGTCCTTAGGGGGTCCTCATGTTCAGGAAGAGGGGGTTAGGCTCTTAGGATCTGTGTAATTACTTTGTTTTGGTTCCAGTGGAGCTATTTATTTATGTGGATGTGATACAGTTTTGACAGCTCAAACTGCATGAACTCCATTTAAATACACTGAGGACAACGAAAACAGTAGAAAGAGAGAGACTGAGGGAGAGAAGTAAAAGAGTCTGAAGTTGTGACTTCAGACTCTATAATAAAATATATTTTACAATAGAAAATACTTAAAATACTTAAAATATTCTGGGTTTGCCCTTTTTCTATAATTTGTCTAAAATTAAGTATTTTAGCAGGTGTCTTTTAGAACATCTTTGCTTAAAGGTGCATCTGGGAAAATGCGAACTTTAGCCTGATAGCACTAAAAGCATACGTCCCACCCTGCAAATCGCCGTCCTGCAAACACACATTGAACGACAGGGAACACATGCTATAGGACCGTTCGGACCAAACGCAACGATTGAACAAACTTTCTATGGGTCCTTTGCCTTCCACAGACGATTGAAAACCGCTTAACAGAGTGATTGCTATCAGGATATGAGGAGACTTCCAACCAGCATAACCAAAAAAAATCTGCAAAGAATCACTGGCACCTTTAAAATACTGCTTCCATACACTCTTAGAAAAAAAAAGGTTCTATAGAACCTTAAAGGGTTCTGTCAGGCGCCTCATAGAACCTTTTTATGCAACCGTGTATTACATGAAATACGTTCTGAGGAAACTATTTTGCAAATCGCAATTACGTTACATGCCAACATATAAGCAGTGCTATTACGTTGGTCCTTAACCTAATCTATTGCAGTGCTATTACGTTTGTCCTGAACATAATACATCCAAAGCAGGTTTCTTTTCACACGTAGCAGCACAACGTAATTTATTTACGTATGAACAAATCTACCGACGTAGAAATTTGTACGTATTGCTATTTATGCATAATCGTGGTATTAATGTTTTGACTCTATTGCATTCAACTGTCTTATCAATTAAGTTTTCATTCGCATTTATTAATATAATAGGCCTACGTTACTTATAAATATTAACATTTCGCTCTGTGCCTTCTGCAGCAAACTCGTTTCGGAGGACTAGCCTGCGTGGTTAAAAAGGAATACACTTTTAACCTTAAAAATACCTTGTTTAATCGTTTAAAATTTGTAGTATTTATATTGTATTTACACAAAAAGCATTTTCTCCAATAAAACACAACATACTGATACATTCACAAAAGACATACATTTTATTAGCTTGATGTAATCCAAATCCTAGAATCCATACGTTGTTTGCAAGAAACAGATCCAAATTCAGCCTTTTATCCAGCGATCTTCATCTTCATTTCTCAGCAGCGACCGCAAACGTCAAATCTACCTGCGCTGGTGATGAATTCAAATTCAAAAATTGCGCCTTCAAGAAGCGTTACGACATGTTTTACGGCCGTGATATCAAACGCTCATTGGCTCTCGCCTGCTTCGTCACAGACATGCCGTGTTTCAGTCGGTGTAGTACATTTGAAATGGAGAAGCGCGTCGCCTTCAGAGATCGAACCGAAATCGGATTAACATTTTCATGGATTAACGTTAATAACTTAAATTCTGATCTGTACCTCATATCATACACAACTACTATAATACTGCCAGAGAGGACTGCGACTGCAACGCATCATCATGTGGACGTTTGGTAATGTTAACGTTACCGGTTTTGACATTTTCGCAATAAATAAAATATTGTGAAAATGTATAACTTGTCTGTCTGTTGTGTTTTTTTTCTTCATAATTGTGTTAGCCTACGTAGTTTTAAGGAATGGTTATGGGTAGTTTAGGGGTAGGAGCAGGTTAGTGGCTCAAAATATATTTTAATGATATTGTTAATAAAACTGCCATTTACGTACATCTCTGTCCAAGTGTTTTATCCTTTTTATATTCTGTATAAAATGGATATGTTTAGGTTTTCTGTCTTTGAAAATAACGTATTAATACCTACATATTAACAATGAGACCAGGCTGCTATATTAGGTTAAGGACCAACGTAATCAATAATGCTATATTAGGTTAAGGACCAACGTAATAGCACTGCTTATATGTAATAGCACTGCTTATATGTTGGCATGTAACGTAATTTCGATTTGCAAAATAGTTTCCTCAGAACGTATTTCATGTGATACAGGGTTGTTTTTATGGCAAGCCGTTTTAACTTTTATTCATTTCCAGGATATGAATTGTTGATATCAACAATTCAGTTGTTGATATCTGTAATTGTATTTCACTAGTGAAATGTCACCATAGGCTGCCATTCAAAATCAATTGTTGTTCTTACTAGTAAAAATATAATTTTTGATATCAATAATTACATTGTTACTAGTAAAAATGCGAATTCCGGATATCAATCATTCAATTGTCACTAGTTGAAATGTCAATTCTTGATATCAACAATTGAATTGCTATCTGAAAATGTATTTCTGATATCAATATTATTTCAGATATCTAAAATGGCTTTCTTACTAGTGACAACTGAATTCTTGATATCAAAAGTAAAGGTTTTTACTAGTAAGAATTGTATTTCTGATACGTGAAATTGGAATTAGTAAGAAATAAATTCTTGATATCAACAATTGATTTTGAATGGCAGCCTATTGTGATATTTCACTAGTTAAAAATACAATTACAGATATCAAGAATTATAGATTTTACTAGTTGCAATTCAATTGATGATAGCAATAATTATCATTTTAACTAGTAAAAAATGTATTGTTGATATCAAGGAATCATATCCTTGAAATGAATAAAAGTTAAAAAGGCTTGCCATACCTTTAGGGGTTCCATCATGGGATCCTTTTATGGATTTAGTTTTAACTCATTATTTAGTTTTAAGAATTTTTTTAAACATTTTTGATTAAAGTTGATGAATTAAACAGCTCGTGAACATAATTTATCACTAGAAAAATCTAAGTAACCGTTTAAACATGAACTAATTAGGCGATCCAGCCTGGTCTCATTGTTAATACGTAGGTATTAATACGTTATTTTCAAAGATAGAAAACGTACGTTTTTGTACGTTTGGATAGACGTATTTGCAACATTTAAACGTAAACATTATTACGTTTTTACAGCTACAAAACGTTAACAATTTACGTATATTTTTCACATCATAAAGATATCTGTATACTTTCACTTTTAAAGATAAACGTAACAAGATCCCTTAATCCTACTCCCAAAACCTAAACATATCCATTTTATACAGAATATAAAAAGGATAAAACGTAACGTTAATGGACAGAGATGTTTAGGTAAAATGGCAGTTTTATTAACAATATAGCATTAAAATATATTTTGAGCCACTAATCCTACTCCTACCCCTAAACCTACCCATAACCATTTCTTAAAACTACGTAGGCTAACACAATTATGAAGAAAAAAAACATAACAGACAGACAAGTTTACATTTCACAATAATTTATTTATTGAGAAAATGTCAAAACCGGTAACGTTAACATTACCAAGTCGTTTACATGATGATGCGTTGCAGTCGCAGTCCTCTCTGGCAGTATTGTAGTAGTTGTGTATGAGGTACAGATCAGAATTTAAATTATTAACGTTAATCCATGAAAATGTTAATCCGATTTCGGTTCGATCTCTGAAGGCGCGCGCGCTTCTCCCATAGGGCTTCTCCATTTCAAATGTACACCGACTGAAACACGGCATTTCGCAATCTGTGACGAAGCAGGCGAGAGCCAATGAGCGTTTGATATCACGGCCGTAAAACATGTCGTAAAGTAACACTTCTTGAAGGTGCATTTTTTGAATTTGAATCTTGATTTCATCACCAGCGCGGTATGCTGGGATCATGCCGATCATGCGCGGGATAGATTTGACGTTTGCGGGCGCTGCTGAGAAATAAAGATGAAGATCACTGGATAAAAGGCTGAATTTGGATCTGTTTCTTGCAAACAACGTATGGATTCTAGGATTTGGATTACATCAAGCTAATAAAATGTATGTCTTTTGTGAATGTATCAGTATGTTGTGTTTTATTGGAGAAAATGCTTTTTGTGTAAATACACTAAATACTACAAAATGGTTAAACGATTAAACAAGGTATTTTTAAGGTTAAAAGTGTACATTATTCCTTTTTAACACCACAGGCTAATCCTCCGAAGCGAGTTTGCTGCAGAAGGCACGAACAGAGCGAAATGTTAATATTTATGAATAGGCTAACGTTCTTAGGCCTATTATATTGATAAATGCGACTGAAAACGTAATTGATAGGACAGTTGAATGCAATAGTCAAAACATTAATGCCACGATTATGCATAAATAGCAATACGTACAAATGTCTACGTCGGTAGATTTGTTCATACGTAAATAAATTACGTTTTAGTGCTGTAAATACGTCAGTATTATACGTTTCTGCGTGTATAAAACGTAAATAAATGTACGTATGATAGAACTACACTTTACGTAAAAATACACACGTATTCTCATGAGATCACGTTGGGCGATCAGTTGAGACATTTCTCCTTATATAGAACCTCTTTGGCATAAAGGTTTTTTGTTTTTTTACTCCATGTAAAAAAAAAATCTAGAACCATAAGGTTCTATATAGAACCCCACTGAACTTTTTGTTGTTGTTGTTCTAGGAGTGATAGGCATGTCACTAGGTTTTGGCAAAGAGCAATAGACAGAAAGAGAGAAGAAATTGTTAGTGGGTATATATGTTGAAATGTCTGCATGGTATGTAACCGATCAGTCTTCTATCAATGTTGCAATCCTGAGGTTTGCAATATTTTAGTTTTGAAGCATTTGTGTGGTTGAGCTGAACTTGCTGATTTATAGAAAGTGAGCATGTGGAAGTTTGGATGTTTCAGTTCAGATCTATTTAAGTGCATAATGTGCACTGAAATACTGTCTTTGTGTCCGTCTTTGCAATTGAGTTTGCCTTTGGTTTTCTCTTTCTCTTATGAACAGACATGGTCTGTGACAACGTGACACATTCATCTCATGCTTTTTCTGTTCTCTCTCATGCTTCCTCTAAACGCCCTTGAGCTTCACTTAAAAACAGCTCTAATGTAATACAGTGATGCGTTTTGTTCATGTGCAAGACCCTTTCTTAATCTCACAGCCACTAAAACATTTAAGTAAGCTTGTTGAGTTTAGATAGCCTCTCTTTGCACATTCAGATACAATGCATTTTTGTTAAACATTTTATATCAGCATTAACGCAATTGAGATTTGCTTATTTTTTCAAGGTGAGAGGTGGATTCAGATATAATTTTTCGAGCTAAACACTCATGCACTCTGGTAGTGCATGATTAATGTTGGCAGAAGTACAAGGTATTAAAGAAGTGTGCTTGACTAAGCCCACTGTAACCAAGGTCGACTAACAGAAGTTTCAGAGAGAAAGACTTTGCTTCCAGAGCTGAATTACTGATGGATGTTGATACAGTTGATCCTCTGCAGGATATGAGATGGACTAATTGTTCTATTGTAGTGATTGTGACTTACATAATCCACCTTTGTGTTAAATGTAGTTCTATACATTGTTGGTGATAAATGCAGTACTTTATTCTTAGCGTTTTTCCTCATAACTGTTCCGGGATCGTGGTCCCTTTAAATGTTCTGAATGGGTGATGACGTAGGACGCTTGTCAGCGCCATTGGTGTTCTGTTAGTTTTTTCATACGAAATAAACGACACACGTATTTGTGTGCTCAAAGTGAGAAGTTGTCTCTTGCAAGTTACTGCAATTTCCACACTGGTGACCCCGACATTAGTCTGCTGGACGTATTCAGTGACACAACACGATCATGACTGCGAACGCTGTCACCCTCAAACTCCCCGAATTCTGGGAATCGTCCGCATCGGCCTGGTTCGCACAGACTGAAGCGCAGTTCGCGCTGCGTGAGATCACCGCGGATACAACAAAATACTACTACGTAGTGTCGGCTCTCGGTAATTCAACGGCATCCAGAGTGGTGAGCCTTCTAACAAATCCTCCTGAAACCGAGAAATATGCAGCACTTAAAGCCCACCTGTTGAAAACGTTCGGACTGTCGGACGCTGAGAGAGCCAGCAGGCTTTTCTCCCTTCAAGGACTGGGTGACAGCAAACCGTCCGAGCTCATGGACCGCATGCTGGATCTTTTGGGAGAGCACAGACCCGATTTTCTGTTCATCCAGCTTTTCCTGCGTCAGCTGCCTTCACAAGTGAGAGCTGCATTGGCCAACACCACAATCACTGACTGTCGGAGACTGGCTGAGGAAGCTGATAAATTTTTCCTGGCGAGTCACGGACATTGTGCGGACGCGCTTTTTCCCGCGCACATCGCTTCAGTGACACGTGACGACTCCACCGTCGTCGCGGCAACCACTTCTCGGCGGCAGTTGTCTTCTGGCCCCCAACAACTTCCAGGCTTATGTTTCTACCATGCTAAGTTTGGAAACAAAGCTAACAAATGTCGCTCTCCATGCAGTTTCGGTGGGTCGGGAAACGCAGGGGCCGGCGCCCAGTAGTGGCCATGAGCGTCGGCCGCGTAGGCAGGCTGCTTTTCATCCACGACAGCATCTCTGGACGGCGTTTTCTGTGCGACACAGGAGCACAGAGGAGCGTCCTGCCTGCATCCCGTTTGGACATGGTGACCGACAGCCACGGCCCTCCTATGGAAGCTGCCAATGGTAGCCCCATCCGCACATATGGAACGAGGTACATCGAATTGTGTTTAGGAGGACAGCACTTCGGCTGGAACTTTGTTACCGCAAAGGTTGCCGTTCCCCTCCTCGGCGCTGATTTTTTGTGTGCACATGGACTGTTGGTGGATGTAAAGAATCGCCGTCTAATTGACGCTGTCACGTTTTGCTCTTATACATGCACGCTCAGCGGGACCGACTCCATACGGCTGTCTAGCATGGTTTCGGCTTCTGATGATTTCCAGCGTCTGCTTGCCAGTTTCCCAGCCCTCACTCAGCCCACTTTCTCTGCATCTGCCGTGAAGCACGGTGTGGAGCACCATCTCGCCACCACCGGTCCACCCGTCTACGCCCGCGCTCGGCGCCTCGACCCAACCAAGCTTGCCGTTGCAAAGGCTGAGTTTGCGAACATGGAACGCCTGGGAATAGTTCGCCGATCCGACAGCCCATGGGCATCGCCCCTCCACATCGTCCCCAAACCTGGTGGCGGCTGGCGCCCGTGTGGCGACTACCGGAGGCTTAATGAGGCAACGGCGCCTGACCGATACCCAGTCCCGAACATACAGGATTTTTCAGCACACCTGTCTGGCAAGGTGATTTTTTCCAAGGTGGACCTTGTTCGTGGATATCATCAGGTGCCGGTACATCCACTGGACATCCCCAAAACGGCAGTGATCACGCCGTTTGGGCTGTTTGAGTTCCTGCGCATGCCGTTCGGCCTTAAAAACGCCGCCCAAACTTTTCAACGCCTCATGGACTCTGTTTTGCGGGACCTGCCTTTTCTTTTTGTGTACTTGGATGACATTCTAGTAGCGAGCACGTCCAAGTCTCAGCATCTGGCGCACCTCCAAACCCTTTTTGAGCGGCTTAGCCAACATGGATTGATTGTCAACCCCGCCAAGTGCCAGTTCGGCCTCTCCACCATTGACTTCCTTGGACACAGAGTCACTAAGGACGGGGCGGTCCCTCTCCCGTCAAAGGTGGAGGCAGTGACACAGTTCCCACGCCCGCTCACTGTCAAATCCCTGCAGGAGTTTCTTGGCATGGTGAATTTTTACCACCGCTTCATCCCTCGAGCTGCTCTGCTCATGCGACCTTTGCACGAGGCCTTGAAAGGTAAACCACAGCACGTTGTGGACTGGACTGAGAGTAGAGACAGGGCTTTTGCCGCCACTAAGGCAGCCCTAGCGAACGCCGCCATGTTGGCGCATCCTTCTCCAACAGCCCCCATTGCCATCACCTCGGATGCCTCAGACTATGCTGTCGGTGCTGTCTACGAGCAGTGGGTAGGCGGTGCCTGGCAGCCGCTGGCTTTCTTTAGCCGTCAGCTGCGCCCATGTGAGCGGAAGTACAGCACTTTCGACCGTGAGCTGCTGGGTCTCTACCTCGCCATTCGGCACTTTCGTTCCCTGCTGGAAGGCCGACACTTCACTGCGTTTGTTGACCACAAGCCGTTGACTTTTGCCATGGCCAAGGTGGCTGAACCATGGTCCGCCCGGCAGCAACGTCATCTGTCCTACATTTCAGAGTTCACCACGGACTTGCAGCACGTTGCTGGTAAGACCAACCACGTGGCTGACTGCCTATCACGGGCTGTGGTGGGGGCAGTCCACCTGGGCTTGGATTACAACAGCATGGCGGCCGCTCAGGCCACAGACCCGGACGTGCAACTCCTGAGGACCTCGACTACAGGTCTGCAGATCGAGGATGTAGTTTTTGGCGATGCTGGCACCACACTCCTGTGTGACATCTCCACAGGTAGTCCTCGGCCAGTCGTTCCCTCGGGATGGAGACGACAAGTTTTTGACGCCATCCATGGTCTCTCCCACCCAGGTTCGAAAGCGTCACAGAGACTGGTTGCATCTAAGTTTGTTTGGCACGGCCTCAAGAAGGACGTTAGGGATTGGGCTAACATCTGTGTTGAGTGCCAACGGGCCAAAGTCCACCGCCACACTAAAGCACCGTTAGGTTTGTTCCCGGTTCCGGAGAGACGCTTTGACCATGTAAACGTAGACCTGGTCAGTCCTCTGCCCTCCTCTCACGGTTTCACATATCTGTTCACCATGGTTGACAGGACCACCCGCTGGCCCGAAGTTGTGCCTTTGACGTCAATGGCGTCTGTCGAGATGACACGGGCATTTATTGGCACCTGGGTTGCCCGTTTCGGCACTCCTTCGGACATTTCCTCTGACCGAGGCGCGCAGTTCACGTCTGAGCTGTGGGACGCTGTCGCACAGAGCCTCGGAGTGAAACTCCACCGCACGACCGCATATCACCCGCAGGCTAACGGACTCTGTGAACGTTTTCATAGGTCAATGAAGGCTGCCCTGCGTGCCAGCCTCAAAGACAGCAACTGGGTCGACAAGCTCCCATGGGTGTTGCTGGGCATCAGGACTGCGCCAAAGGAGGACCTTCAGTCCTCATCCGCGGAGCTTGTTTATGGACAGCCACTGCGGGTACCGGGGGAGTTTGTCCCTAGTGCCACGGTTCCCTGGTCTGCTACTTTCCAGCGGTCTACTCTACTGGACAATGCAAGGCTTTTCGCACCTGTCCCTACTTCACGTCACGGCCTCCCTCAGTCTCACATCCCCGCTGGACTTCAGACGGCTGACTACGTTTTCATTCGCCACGATGCCCACAGGGGACCGTTACGTCCGCCCTATGAGGGCCCATTTCGGGTTCTGGAGACGGGGGACAAACATTTTGTGGTGGACAGAGGCGGCAAACCGGAGCGACTTTCTATCGACCGCCTCAAACCGGCTCATTTGGACGTGGCCAGGCCCATCGACCTGGCCCAGCCCCCACGCCGCGGACGGCCTCCTGCTCTGCCTCCACCCCTTGCTCATAAACCTCCTACACTCCATGCCCCACACCCGGGTCTTGATGGCACACCGGCTGCAGTGAGGTCTCCTCAACCTCCAGTGCAGCGCAGCCGCTGTGGTCGTTTGATACGCCCACCTCCCCGTTGACAGTTTGGTTCTTTGGTTACGGTGAATTCTGGGGGACGTGTGTAGTGATTGTGACTTACATAATCCACCTTTGTGTTAAATGTAGTTCTATACATTGTTGGTGATAAATGCAGTACTTTATTCTTAGCGTTTTTCCTCATAACTGTTCAGGGATCGTGGTCCCTTTAAATGTTCTGAATGGGTGATGACGTAGGACGCTTGTCAGCGCCATTGGTGTTCTGTTAGTTTTTTCATACGAAATAAACGACACACGTATTTGTGTGCTCAAAGTGAGAAGTTGTCTCTTGCAAGTTACTGCAATTTCCACACTATTGACTTTCTCTTAGATCTCTTGCCATGAGTTTCTCCTGACTATACACTTGTTGCTTTTTGAATATACAGTATCTCACTCTGTCCAACATATCACTCTTTTTTTTGTGAATTTACTTATTTTGTTTAGTTTTTTTATTTATGTTTTGTTTCTCAAATTCCAGAAGTAATAACAGATCAAGTAACAGTCAGATTTGACACATTTTAACATGTGCAGCAAACATTTGCTCCTCCTTTATATGCACAATGTGAGTTTTCTTAGATTTAAATGGCTTTTTACCTTAACACAAAGTTCTTAGATATGTGGAGATTGTTATGATGTGGAGGGATGGCGGATGAACCCAGACGCAGACAGAGTACACTTAACACACGATTTATTGACAAAAGGGGAAAATAATGTCCACGATGGGGTAAAACAAGACAAGGCAGAGGATGACTAACTAGACTAACACTTGACAAGACTAGACTAAAAACTAAGACTAACTACTAAGACAGGAACAAACAAACACTTCTTTGAACAGACTTCCAACAAGTAACTTACGGCTGATTGACACAGAGTAGGTCACAACATCAAACAGAGTCAAACAGAGTTAAACAGTGTTAAACAATGAACCGACACAGGACAGCAAACACACAGGGATTATAAAGGCAACACTAATGACGAGGACAGGTGAAACTGACTAGACAATAATGACGAGACGAGGATAACAAGGGGGCGGGGTTACATTACGAGACAACACAAGCACATGGCCCAAACAGGCCATGCGCTTGTACACAAAACACGGGTCTGTCATGATTCTGCCACAAGACCAGAGAAATCAAAGACATGATGGCAGAATCATGACAGAACCCCCACCTTAAGGAGCGGCTTCCAGACGCTCCTCAAAGCGAAACTAAACACAAGACAAGACCGTGACATAGATAAAAACCAACAAAACATGGAAAACACTAACAATGGTAAACATGAATAAACAATAACAGGGTTGGGGTGAAACATCAAAAACAACATACAAGGCAAAGGAGGTGGAGGAAACACAGAGTTCATGGGGGGAGGTCCAGGGTGGATGGGAGGACTGGGGGTCTTGGGTCCACGGGATGAGGGCTGAGGACGAGGACTCTGGGCAGGCTTTGACGGACACACACGAGGAGAGGACTTGGGTGAAACAGTCCGGGGCTTAGTGGAGACAGGGAAGACAGTCCGGGAACTATTGGTGACAGGAACAAACGGGGAAACTGTCCGGGGGCTGGTGGAGACAGGGACGAACGGGGAAACAGTTCGGGGGCTGGTGGAGACAGGGACAAACGGGGAAACAGTCCGGGGGCTGGTGGTGACAGACTCAGACACAGGGGACACAGAGGACATGGAGGAAACGGGACTTCTGACAGGGGACAAGGCTGGTGACAGGACAGGACTGTGTGCGGCGCCCACGGGGACAGGCGCAGCGCTCTCGGCGGCAGGCGCGGGTGCAGCGCTCTCGGCGGCAGGCGCAGCGCTCTCGGCGGCAGGCACGGGTGCAGCGCTCGCTGTGATAGGCGTGGGTGCAGAGGACAAGACAGGAAAGACAGGGGGTTCAAGGATAGCGACAAGACGGGACAGGTATTTCGACAGGGTCTTGGCCGCTATGATGACGGGCATCTCCTGACGCGCCGAAACAGCTTGCAGGACATCTTTAGCGGCTAGATCGGCCGCAACTCTCTCTGCAGATCCTGGGACGGCGATTGCTGGAGCGGGCTCATGGACAGCGCTTGCTGGAGCGGGCTCATGGACAGCGCTTGCTGGAGCGGGCTCATGGACAGCGCTTGCTGGAGCGGGCTCTATGACGGCGCTGACTGCAGCGGGCTCTATGACGGCGCTGAATGCAGCGGGCTCTGTGACGGCGCTGACTGCAGCGGGCTATGTGACGGAGCTGACTGCAGCAGGCTCTGTGACGGCGCTGACTGCAGCAGGCTCTGTGACGGCGCTGACTGCAGCGGGCGCGTGCTCTAGGACAGGCAGGGGTGAAGGACGAGAAGCTCCCCTCCTCCTCTTCTTCCTAGGTCGAGGAGCAGAGGACGTAGCCGGGCTTGTGACCATTTGAGGAAGCACAGCAGGGACTGCAGTCTCGGCGGAAGAGGACTCCGAAGTCGACTCCCACGACAGCCGTCTCTCTCGCTTGCCACGGAGGTCAGCGGGTGTGGAAGATGCCTCTGGAGTCGAAACATGGTGACTCTGGTCTCCCAGCGTCACGACGCCAATCATACGACCCTCCGGGATGTCAGGAAGGCGGGCAGAAGGTGAAGACCTTGAGGGTGCCGCCTCGGACTCCTCCCGGGAGAAGTGATCCCAGAGGCGGGCATAGTTCCTCAGGATCCACTCACTGGACTGGGACGGAACTGGACAATTGTTCCGCTCTCCCTCGGCGGGCGCAGGCAACCAGCATTGCTCACGGTACTCCGACTGTCTCTTGAGCAGGGAGGACCTACTGTCTGCTGGGTTCTGTTTTGGTCGGTTCATTCTGTTATGATGTGGAGGGATGGCGGATGAACCCAGACGCAGACAGAGTACACTTAACACACGATTTATTGACAAAAGGGGAAAATAATGTCCACGATGGGGTAAAACAAGACAAGGCAGAGGATGACTAACTAGACTAACACTTGACAAGACTAGACTAAAAACTAAGACTAACTACTAAGACAGGAACAAACAAACACTTCTTTGAACAGACTTCCAACAAGTAACTTACGGCTGATTGACACAGAGTAGGTCACAACATCAAACAGAGTCAAACAGAGTTAAACAGTGTTAAACAATGAACCGACACAGGACAGCAAACACACAGGGATTATAAAGGCAACACTAATGACGAGGACAGGTGAAACTGACTAGACAATAATGACGAGACGAGGATAACAAGGGGGCGGGGTTACATTACGAGACAACACAAGCACATGGCCCAAACAGGCCATGCGCTTGTACACAAAACACGGGTCTGTCATGATTCTGCCACAAGACCAGAGAAATCAAAGACATGATGGCAGAATCATGACAGAGATAGGATTGCTATTGAATGTTTTTATTTATTTTTATTTGCAACATCATCATTTCTTTCCGCTGTATTTGGATCTTACCCCCAGACAATTATGTGGGCATCACTAAAATTTTCTAATCAATTATATTATAATCCCCATTGTTGCTTATCCACTTATCTCCTCACATCGAGTTCTGACGAAGACTGATGAGAACTTTTTGTGCTTCCAGGCTGGTCCAGACAGTTCTGTCTTCATCTAATGGTTGTGGGCTTGGTAAATCAGGCTTTAGGTATCAGCTTTAAAAGGTGTGACGTGCATGTAAAACTGCCAGTCCTCTATTAATCAGAAAATCCCCCAGGGGGAAGATGATGAACAATCCATTTGAACATGATTACACTAATTTATTCCACCATTAGAGGAGGTAATTTGATTTTTGTAATAATGAAAAATGATCAGCTGTGTCATCTTGGTCCATTATGTAGCCCTTCCCTATATTCCTTGACAGTTCAGACTTTTTCTTTTTACTTCTTGACATTTTTCTCCATTTATACTGCCCTTCTTCCCTTAGCTGCCCTCCTCTGCATTTTCTTTGTATCAAATATCCAATATAGAGAGAGGTAGGAAAAAAGAGAAGAAAAACAGAATAAAGCAAAAATCTTTTTGATAGAAAGCAGGTCGCAGTTTTGTTTCCCATGATTGAATACAGGCTTGTGCCACCCTCACAGTCGCGCTTTAGCTGACCAGAATTATACTGATTGCCACTTATTACTGCGGTGACAGATTGGTGACAGACAGTGAGGAAGTGAAGGTATGTCTGACTTAGTTGAATTATGGAAACTGAAGTTCACCTTGAACACATAAACAAAAGCATCCCGCCAACCCAGCATTCCCTGTGGCTAGTAATGGGAGACATCTTTTCAGTTTTGGAGCATTTATTGTGATTAGAGGACTCTTTAAGCCTTTGGCATAGTGGGATAGTGCAAAATAATGACTTTATGTGATGTACTGTATGATAAGATGGAACATTTTATTTTCCCCTAAAGATTTTCATGTGACCAAAGGTTATTAAAAAAACATGTCTCCAGTCTTTCTATTCCTCATACTGGACAACAAGTGAGTGATGACAGCAATACTCTCCAATCAGTATACATGTGAAAATCATGAAACTTTATTTACACAATCAGTACCCTACTCCTAGTATTACCCACTGAGAGCTTCTAAGCGTCTATCTGAGAGACTGATGGACTGATCTGAGAGGGCGTCCTCACCTCAACTTACCCCACTTTGACTTGATTCGTCTGGGATTTGAACTTAGAGGTTCAGGCTTTCTCAACCTTTGCCCTCAAGAGAGATGGATGTATTTTTTCGTCCTTCCACTTCTGCTATACAGCAAATCCCTCCTGTCCTTAAAGTAAATTAAAGGCCTAAATTAAAGGCCTAAAAGTATAGAATAACCCATATTTATTTTCTTCGAAAAATACCAAAACATATTCTTGTGTTTATGTGTCCAGTGCCCAGATACACATAATTGATTTTTAAAAAATATTGTAATATATATATATATATATATATATATATATATATATATATATATATATATATATATATATATATATATATATATATATATATATAATTATTATTATTATGTATATATTATATTATTATATTTATATTTATTTATTCATAGTTTTGTTATCTCAATGGCTGTCAAATTTTATTTTCCTTTTTGGTTTGGATCCTCTAATTCAGGCTTTCTCACTTGATAATGGAAAAGACTCAATATTATCAATAAATGATAACCGATTAAGTTGATTGTCAGTCACACTCAAATTCGATTATTATTTTTACCTACAAGAAGTAGCCTACAAATAGTATTATATCATAGGTTTAAAAGCATATAATCTGACCCCAATGTGTCCATATTTGTAAAATATTTAAATATTGATAAATATACCAAGTATTTTTCTCTGTAATTTGTTGATTTTTATATTAAGCACTTACAGTTAGCCCTCAACATCTGGTTTAGGAGCTGCTGTCAAACACCTTAATACTGAATGTAGTTTGATTGCATTGGAGTCATCGTAAAGTCATCACATAATTGGATATACACACAAGCACTCAGCCACACACTGTTGGCTTCAGCTGATTGCATTATTTCCTTCACTGGCTTCAAAGACATGGTCACGTCATTTTAAAGTAAAATAAAGCAACTTGCACTGAACATTAAACATCTAAACCCCTCACAGATTTTTGAGCCAGCAGGTAACGCTCATACATTTGTTTATTTTACTGCTTTATCGCAATGGCAGCCATCTTGAGCTCTGTTTGTTTTTATGGCACGTGAAATGGAGGGAACAAAAGACCTTGACTCCAGAGTTGATGCTTGCTCAGTCGGAAGAGAAATGAAGAGAAAAACCAATAGAGAAACATTCTGGTGAAGATTGATATGGTGCTGCTGAGGCTGGGTGGCCTGGGAGGCTTCAGAGCAGCACATCAAGTGAATTATGTTTGAAGAAAGTAAGGAGGTGTATTTTCCTACCATTGTTGAAGTGCTAAGACCTAATTTTGTGTAGTTACTCTGCTAACTTTGCTTCTGGTGTTGGTGTTGGTGTGGGTGTTGTGCTGTCTCCTGATGATCTCCAGATACGAGCTCTCAGGGAAAATCACATCTGCTGTAACCTGTTTATCGAGGCTCACAGGATTTAGTTAGAAAGTATCTAAGTATCTGACAGTATAATGTACAGTAGCAATAGATAACCATTAACATAGATTTTAATGGTCACTCACACACCCGTGCATAGGCAGATTCACATTTGTGCTTAGAAGTGCAGCATATGGCCCCAAAAGCAGTGAGACACTCAAGAATTACTTGAAAATGTATGAATTGCATTGCATAGGTATCAGATCAAACCATGTGACATTTGCAAATAAATAAATCTAGAAATTTTCTGTACAAAATGTTCTTTTCTTAGGTACCGGTCCCAGTCCCCTGAAGTCATTACCCACTACATCACACAGGTTTTCTAGTAGAATAACGCATAAGAAGAATAAGAAGATGCTGCGTCGAGAATCGACACATTGGGGAACGCCTTCAGTGTGACGCGTCTGAAGGCTGTATGGAACTAGTCCAATCTTGATTGGTGTTGCGTGATGATGTCACCCGTGACGTTGCATGTGATGGTGAAGCAGAAGCTATAAAAGGACACCGGAACATAACAGCGGAGTGCGAAAAGTGTGGCAGAGGGACGCAGCGTCGCATTCCCTTCTCAGGGAACAAGGGTTACAGTTGTAACCCGAGACGTTCCCTTTCGAGGGAACTCAAGCTACGTCAAGGATCGACACATTGGGAACGAAATGCCCACTGCGCCACACTGAGAGAATAGGCCCTGTTATGAAGCAATCTGGCATACTCAAGACGAGAGAACTTGTGACCCTGGTGTAGAGGGCAGATCTAAACTGTAATGTATCATGAAGGTGTGAGGGGAGGCCCAGCCTGTGGCATCACAGACCTCTTGAAGAGAAACTCCTGACAGCAGAGCTTTAGAGGAAACCACTCCTCTAGTCGAGTGGGCTCTTATCAGAAGAGGCGAAGGCAAACTGCACGCCTCGTAAGCTGAAGATATAGCCTCTACTATCCATCTGCTGATAGTTTGCTTAGAAACAGGGGAACCCTTCTTAATTGACCCAAAACACACAAGAAGTTGATCCGACTTCCTCCAGCCCGAGGTTCTCTGAGCATAGACCTCCAGGGCTCGGACCGGGCACAATAAATGTTGCTTAGCTTGCTCATCCGACACATGCGGTGGAGGATGAAATGCCTGAACAATTATAGACCGTGCCACATTTGACGGCACCTTAGGCACATAGCCAGGTCTAGGGTGGAGAATGGCCTTTACTCTGCCAGGAGCGAACTCGAGGCAAGAGAGAGCAAGCGATAAAGCCTGGAGGTTCCCAACTCTTTTGAGGGTGTAATTGCGAGCAGGAAGGCTACTTTAAAGGACACGAATTTCTCAGACACCTCATCCAAGGGCTCAAAGGGAGCCAGGGACAAAGCTTCGAGGACCACTGTCAGGTCCCAAGAGGGAACTTTGGACTGGATGACAGGCCTCATCCTCCTAGCTCCACGAAGGAAACGTACAATAAGTGGGTGTCTCCCCAAAGTGCCCACCCCTAGAGGCGTGTGGAAGGCAGCTATGGCCGCCACATAGACCTTAAGTGTGGACAGGGAGAGCCCGTCAGAGAAGCGACTCTGGAGGAACTCCAGCACTGAAGCCACCGGGCAGTTAACTGGGTCCAACGGATGTTCTCTGCACCATAGGTTGAATACATTCCATTTTAATGCATACAGTTTCCGCGTGGAGGGGGCTCTAAAATGGTCTCAACAACCTCAGTTGAGAGACCGGCATTTATGAGTTGGTCCCCCTCAGGGGCCAGACCCACAGCTTCCATAACTCCGGCTGAGGGTGAAATATTGTGCCCTCGGCCTGAGAAAGAAGGTCCCTCCTGATCGGGATTTGCTAAGGAGGGCCTGCTAGAAGAACCATGATGTCCGAAAACCATACTCGGGTCGGCCAGTATGGGGCTACTAGGAGTAAGCTGATCCCGTACCACCGGACCCTCTCTAGAACCAGGGGAGCTGGATGCGTGAGGGAGAACCAGAGTGGACAGTGAGTGTTCTCGTGAGTGGCAAATAGATCCACTTCGGCCTGTCCAAACTCCTTCCATATTAGCTCCACCGTCTCTGGGTGGAGTCTCCAATCCCCAGTCCTCAGCCCCTGCCTCGACAGGATGTCTGCTCCCAAATTGTTGTTCCCAGGGATAAACATCGCTCTGACTGAGAGAAGTTTGCCCTGGGACCACAGGAGTTCCTGGTGTGCCAGTCTGCAAATGGGCGCGATCTCAGGCCCCCCTGTCGATTTATATAGGAGACCACTGACGTATTGTCTGTCCGTACAAGAACATGATGGCCTCTGAGGTTCGGAAGGAAGTGTCTGAGAGCCAGAATCACAGCCAACATCTCTAGGGAATTGATGTGCCAAGAGAGATAAGGGTCCTTCCAGAGACCCCTGGTGTAGCGGCCTTCCATAACCGCACCCCAGCCAGTGAGAGAAGCATCCGTGGTCACAATCTTTCTCTGACACGGTGCCCCCAACACAGGACCTAGGGACAGGAACCAAGGTTTCTTCCACATTATCAAGGAACGAAGGCATCTGCGCGTTACATTGATCGTGCGAAAAGGGTTCCCCCTTGGGGAAAACCCTCTGGTTCTGAGCCATCACTGTAAGGCTCTCATGTGCAGCAGGCCAAAAGTAATTACGTCAGACGCTGCCACCAGGAGACTCAGCACTATTTGAAAGTGTTTGACAGTGATAGTTTGGCCCAGCCTGAAACTCATTACTGTGGTCAAGATGGTATTTATACGAGCAGGAGATAACTGTGCCCGCATCGTAACTGAGTCCCATACTACCCCCAGGAAAATAGTTCTCTGAACTCTTCTAATCTTGACATTGAGTCTTAGTCCCAAGCACCTTAGGTGGTCCAGAACAACATCTCTATGTTGAACAGCCATCACCTCTGACTCTGCTAGAATCAGCCAGTCGTCGATATAATTAAGGATGCGAATGCCTTGAAGTCTGACAGGAGCAAGAGCAGCATCCATGCATTTTTTGAAGGTGCGAGGTAACAGTGCTAGGTCGAATGGAAGAAATCTGTATTGATAAGCCTTTCCCCCAAAGCAAACCTTAGAAACTTCCTGTGTTGAGGAAGGATGGAAATATGGAAGTAAGCATCCTTTAGATCTATCGTGACAAACCAGTCCTCAGACCTGATTTGACTCACGATCATAGGTATGGTCAACATTTTGAACCTGTGTCTCCTCAGAGACCGGTTCAATACCCTGGGATCTATTATGGGACGTAAACCCTCATCCTTCTTGGGAACTATGAAGTACCGGCTGTAGAATCCAGTTTCTCGCTCTTGAGGAGGAGCATGCTCTATGGCCTCCTTCGCTAAGAGGGACTGAACTTCCTGTTCCATGACCTGACCCAGCTCAAGGCTGACCAGTGTGAGCACGACCCCACTGAATTTTGGTGGGCGATACTCAAACTGGATTCTGTACCCCTTTTCTACTATACGCAGGACCCACTGATGGCGCTTTTCCACTGCATGGTACGCTCGGTTCGGTTCGGTACGGTTCGATTCGGCGCGGAACGGTTCGCGCTCGGTTGCTTTTCCACTGCAGTTAGTACCCATTCAAAGTGGGTGGGACTGATCGTTACACTGTTTGTAGGTCCGGTGATAGCCGTGTGCGGCTAGCTGAGCTAGCTGCTACTTCTTGGAACACTTTTTCATTCTGTTTTGCCCCATCCGCTGGACCCGCTCCTAGGCAACCAACGAGAGGAACGTCTGCACCTCGACCACGATTCAGCCATTTCCTTTTTAAAGTGTTGATCTCTTCTTCTTTTTTTCAAGTAAGTAAAACACAGGTGCTACCGTGTTGGCTGTTGTCTACTGGTTATATGACTCTGTATAGCGTGTTTAGTGTCTCGTGTCGCAAATCCAATGACGCTGGTAGTGACGATTCTGTCTGTCTGACCAATCAGTGATCTGCAGTGTTTCACGTCACATTTTAGTACCGGTACGGTACGCTTGGAACCTCAACAGATCAGGTACCATTTAAGCGCGCCGAAGCGCACCGTACCGTACCGTACTATGCAGTGGAAAAGCACCACAAGTGAGCCGTACCGAACCGAACCGTACCGTACCATGCAGTGGAAAAGCGCCATGAGATATATTTTGAAGACCCTTCCAGGTGTCTAAATAATGTACTAGGGGGATCAGTCTCTCGAGACCGACCTCTGGTGTTATATTTAAAACCTCGGTGACCTGAAGCAGTTGACTGCCAGGTTTTAACCGAAATAATTTTTCTACAGGCCTCGTGAGAGGAAGCGAACTCGACAGGGCCGCCAATTTTTCAGGAGGACACTGTGATTTGCGTTCGCTGGAAACCGATGCATCCCGAGGCGCCTGTGGCGGCAGGAAGCAAACATCAATTTCCTGAGGGCTCCGCGAAGGAGCGAGTTTTTGAATCTCGATCGTGGGGGGGAACGCCCTCAGAGGCCTGCGCAACGCATCAGGGCCTCTTCGCTGAAGCCTTCCTTGCCTGAATGACAGTCCTCAGATCTGTCCTAGGCTTGGACGACTTCGGTTGAGAGTGTTGCCTCTGGCTCCAGGCCTTTTGCGGGGCAGCGCGAGAAGCAACACTTTCTCTCTGCTGTTGCTGGTGTGAGGAGCTGGTGGCGGTCTCGTGGGACTGCCCCCTGGCAGCAGACCCACGAGACTTGGAACGACAGCGGGGGATAAGTTGTTTTAGTGCGGCTGACTGTCGTTTCGTCTCCTGCAACCTCTCGACGACAGTACTGACTGCGTAGCCGAAGAGGCCAGAAGACGAAATCGGGGTGTCGAGGAGGAAGGCCCTGTCCTTGTCCCCGACGCCCGACAGATTCAGCCACAAATGTCTCTCCGTGGCTACCAAAGCTGCCATAGAACGGCCGATTGTACGGGCCGTCTCCTTGGTAGCATGGAGAGACAAGTCAACCGCTCGACGCATCTCCTGAATTTGTGACCTCCCCTCTATCGTCCACCTCTTTTAACAGGTTGGCCTGGTATGCCTGCAGGAGCCCCATTGTGTGCAGGCATGCACCAGCCCGACCTGCCGCCATATATGCCTTCCCAACCCAGGCCGATGTTGTACGGCAGGGCTTGGAGGGAAGCGCCGGAGCTCTCAGGGATGATGCAGCCTCGGGCGAGAGATGAGATGTGAATGTCTCTTCAACCCGTGGCATCGTCCCATAGCCCATTTCTCTCGACCCCATAATAGATGAATATATATGTACATTAGGGCTGGAAAGTCGAGAGGAGAAGGGCTTATCCCACGATCGTGGAAAAATGGGAGGCTCTGGCGCGAAGGCTGTGACCGGGCTTGCAGGAAGCGCTCATCGAGTTTACTTTTTACTGTCGCTTCCTGCTTTTCTGGTGGCCAATTGATGTTTAATTTGGCCACAGCCCTAGTCATAACCTCCAGCAGCTCCTCAGATGCAGGAGAATGGGGTGGCAGATCTTCATTTTCTCCTGCATCGATGCTCAAAATATCCATCTCCTCAGAGGCAGATAATTCGAGCATCGTGTCCTCTTCACAAGCGGAAGAGGCCGCAGGGCGGGCTTCCGAACCGTGAGCGAGACCGTGGGAACTGGCCGATGAATGTTGAGAAAGGGCCGAGGCTGTCTCAACATCCTCAGCCAGATCCTTTTGCGATCCCCATGAATGCAGATTCATTCATGCTGCCTCGATAGACGCGGGACCTGATCCCTGGGGAGCGCGTGCCTGGCCTTTATTATCAAACAGGCTCAGGCGGGAGCGGAGCATTCTCATGGGCTTGAGATCACAGTTAGCACAGACAGCGCCCTCGAGCGCTGCCCGTGCATGCTCCACTCCCAAACAAACAACACACAGAGAGTGTGTCACCCTTGCTCAAAAAGCGCAGACAAGGGGACGCACACTGCCTGAATTGTTTCTCTGCCATCTC
The DNA here is from genome assembly GCA_036326025.1 of Chrosomus eos. Taxonomy (NCBI): domain Eukaryota; kingdom Metazoa; phylum Chordata; class Actinopteri; order Cypriniformes; family Leuciscidae; genus Chrosomus; species Chrosomus eos. Next base: position 18,816,352 of record CM070821.1, read on the forward strand.
TCAAATATATATATAAAGGGTATAACGACAATACAACACTGAATAAGACACACAGTCACATAGAACGCTTGCTGAAGAACAGAAAGCTGACGCTGTTATGTTCCGGTGTCCTTTTATAGCTTCCGCTTCACTGTCACATGCGACAGCCATACAGGCTTCAGACGCGTCATGCTGAAGGCGTTCCCCAATGTGTCTATTCTCGACACAGCGTGAGTTTCCTCGAAAGGGAACAACAGGTACAGTTCAATACATAAATGGCCATGTGCCACCAAGTTTGATAACTATTAAGCATCCAAAATCCCTTCTGTCTTTTAATAAAAATAATGTACAATAACGTCTGCATTTTCACGTCCTTTGATTGGATGGTCAGAGTGTATATTATTACTAGTAGTCAGAGCTAGCAAACCTCATCTATAGCGAGCTACATGAACTAAAATTATATCCCTGTAGATTTAATAGTTTTTCAACCCACAAATTAATGTTTCTCTCCCTCCTCGGCCCCCAGCAGTTTCAAACCTAATGGGAAAAAATCCCTTATTCAGCCTTATCCAGCATAACGCACTGTATCCGACTGTATGCCTGTCTGATTTTGAAGGCAAAAGTTGAAAACTCATTGTTGGAACTGAAGCGCACAGATAACCTGTACAACAGAGTAACTGAAGTCTTCTTGAGGAAAGAAATAAGGATGGATTTTGTGTAAAAATAATCGTAGTAGTATTGATGAGTATAATGCTTATTTTTGTCCATGTTTTTTCCGTGCTGAATATGATTTTCTTCTTAATTTTTCTTGTAAATTTATGATCTAAACCTTTTTTTTCCAAACATTCATACTTTTGTAACGTCTGAAGAACGACAGACAAGGGAGGCTCCGTTTCTGAATTTTTTTTATCTGAACGCAAAACAACATGAAACATGAAAACGAGCTTCACTCGTTCGTTTTTTCTCTACCCGGCCTTCTCCGAACTCACCGCATTAACCCTATATCTGCTGGTGCAAAATAAAACAGCAATTTCACAGTTATAAAGAGTCTGTGCACTATTAAAAGTGTATTAAGAGGTGGGTTAATTCAGGTACGAAACCACTGAAGGCCTAGGTGTGAAATGCACCGCCTGCCACTGATTCAATGTATACACAGGGACAGAGAATTTCTCAGGGGCTCAAATGTAAAAAGGGGGAATTTATCTCTACACGGTTATTCTAATATAACAATTATTACAGTAAATATATTTACAAGACCGTAGACAGGGCCAGAGAGCCAGTGTCGCCTTTCGTGCGCCCCCTACATGGAGGAGCAGGTTGCAGAAAAGGAGTGACTCCTGCAAGAAGAGGGATCTGAGGCACGTGATCCAGCACAAATGCACACAGTGTCGGTGATGGATCATCTCCCCGGAGGGTGTGTTACATCTCAGCCCACTCCTCTCTTCCCGACTACCCAGGCATTTCTTACATCAGGCCTGGGACTGGGCCCATGATGAGAACGATGTTCTGATGGCCCGCCTTGGCTTGGTTATGGCACAGCTCAGTTCGCTTTAGCTCGGTTTGCTTTTCCACTGCAGTACCGCTTCAAAGTGGGTGGGATTATAGACTGATCGTTATAGTTAATCCACTCCTCTGCAACCAACGAGAGGAACGTCTGCACTTCGTCCACTGACCACGATTCATCCATTTCTATTTTGGACGTTTTTCTTTCTTTCTTTTTTCTTCAAGCAAGTCAAGCAAGTAGTTTTAAAACAGGTGTTACAGCGGTGGCTGTTACTGGCTATTTAAATCTAGCGGGTTTGATGTCTCGAAATTACAATGATGCTGGTAGTTACAATTCTGTCTGACCAACCAAACTAAATCAATCAGGCTCCGTAAGAATGCATAAGAAGTGATCTAAATTTGAATTAAACATACGATTAAATACTTCCATCTTTTAAACTGTAATATCATAATCTGCCCTCTGCAGCTTTGTGACAAATAATTGGAATGGCACATGATTATTTAGCCATTAATTACACAGATCCATTTGACCAAACATGGAAAATAGACTAATAAATACCACTAATGAATTTAATTTGACTATAAGTAACTTGGCAACTACAAGTCAACTTATTCTACTAACTCGAACCCTAACACATTACCATAACCTAACTAGTGGTGTCAACAATAATCGATTCGGCAATGCATCGCAATGCGGGAAATGCTCGATTCAGCATCGATGCGGCAAAGTGCCATAATCGATTATGTCACTGTTTATTTTCTGGCCTTGGACAATAAAGTTTTGAAATTTCAATTACTTCCGGGGGCATAATAACAACAATAAAGATGGTTGAGGTGGAGGGAGATGACCGCGTTTGAAAATGCTATATTCAATACCCTGTACCAATCAATTTTATTTAATGTAATGACATTGATGTCAAAGATACAGGAGTTATAATACACACATAGCAGCCAATAAAATATGTTGTTCAATATGCTTGTATTGCCTCATGACTGATGAAAAATGTGCCTGGTTGTGTGCAGTAGAATTTTGATGCATCGCAGTGCATCGTAGAATCGAATTGAATCGAATCGTTACCTGGTGAATCGTAATCGAATCGAATTGTGAGGGCAGTGCCAATGCACACCCTAAACCTAACAATCTACTGACAGTCATATTACAGATTTAGATTTACTTCTTATTTATTCTACGGAGCCTGATTGATTTAGTTTACCCCTAAACATTAATTAATGCATTACTATCAAACATGTACTAACATGTTTAAGGCTGCTGTTATTCATGCATGAATCATTATGACTCCTGTTGTAGTTAAGGATGGCTCTTCATTGGTTCATATCTTCAATAATCATGAGTTAATGTTGAAGTAACTATTAATTCAGGAATTAGTATGTGATTATTAATGGTTACCCAGCCGACAGGGTGTCATTGGTTATATTGCGTTAAATCTTACCCAGATACAGTGCTATTTTCTGATTGGCTAACAACACCAGACGAACAACACCAGAGGAGACGCGCTTGATTCCTGCCGGTTCCACAGTGAGAGCGGCGCGGCCAGAGTTTTGAGCGCTGCGGCATATTAAATATATTACAAATAGTTTTTCAGCGTGAGAAATACAATGTGTGGCGGGAGAGCGTGACAAAAGACCGAAATGAGTGACTGTCAAGCTCAATGCGTGACACTTGAGAGCCCTGTGTTTGATATTTCATGCAATATTTTATTTTGTAGAGATGAAACAATATAAATTTACACTTAGAACTTACACTTGACTTGAGAAACATGCACTCACACACTACAGAAAACACAAGTGGAGCACCCAAACAGTTACATTTTTTTTGGAAATCCTCCTGTTAGCAGCTCATTTTAAATGACCAGGTGTGGGAAGGTAGAGAAAGAGAACATTCTCCATGCAGGAGGACTCGTACAAGTTAATCTCATCCTTGTGTGGGGGAAATATTATTATCAGCCTCTGCTTCAGTTTAAAGTCAGATCTGTGTTGTCTCTCCGAGACTAGGCAGAGCCAATCATATCCTGCCCCTGGTGTCCGAGCAGACACTGGATAATGAAGAACATAAGCTGTAGCTCTGAACTTAGTCACCCTCTCTGTGAAAGCAAGACTCAACAGCTAATATGTTAAAGGGCACCTATTATGCCCCTTTTTACAAGATGTAATATCGATCTTGGGTGTCCCCAGAATGTATTTGTGAAGTTTCAGCACAAAATACCCTACAGTTAATTTATTATAACCATTTTAATATGTCATTTTTGGGGCCTGTTTTAAAAAGAGCTGTTTTGGTGTATATCACTTTAAATGTAAAAGAGCTGCATATCCCCGCCCTGCCTTTGGATGAGGGCGTAACTTGATACCTATGGCAGTCGGTAAAAGCAGAAGCTGAGAGTGAAAGACCCGCTGTTTTTATGGCATTCAGCCGTACATGTTTGAATCAGACCCAGATGATTAAGAGACTCCAGCAGAATAAACACAAATGAGAATGGACCAGGACGTCTCGGAATGGTTATTTGATACATTTATGTACGTATAGAGTTGTAATCGCGTCCCCTTTGCAAGTATGGATGAACAACACACACACAGACACACACAAACTGTGATAACGTTGGCACATTTTTTTTAAACTACAAACACAAATACTGTGATAACGTTTGCTACGTACGAAATTACATTTCGAGGGACCTGTTGCGTCATGTTTACATTAACGTCACGTACAGCAAGTGCTTATGTGGCAAATGTAAGATGGCTACAGAACATACACAGTTTTTAATACAATATCTTTAAAATATATATATTTATGTGTGGTTAGACACTATACAAACAAGGTTTAAATTACATAACAGTTACACAGACATCATACGGCGACAACAACTTTAGACGCATTTGTTTTTGAATTGGCTGACATCGACTGAAATAACTGTTTGCTCAAAAATCATGAAATACACTTCTTCTGGAGGTGACTTGGTTTGCGAACAGTAGGCAACAATCCACATTTGAGGATTACATTGAAGCAAGACCTGCCTTGAATTGACCCCCGTTCACAAAACAGTCAGTCAGAAAATGATTTGCGCAAACATAGCTAAACGTATTTTGGAATTTTAAGTGGCGCCTTTCCTTCGTAAATAAAATCCATCCACTGCGTTTTCAGTGGCTCTGATGTCGGAAGTAAGTGAAAACTAAATGTACATTATTATTACATCCCACAACAGAACGCTTATGCGGCTGTCGTTGAAACAATGGAGGATGTGTACAGATCACCGAGGGCGGGGTCAATGCCAAAACCAGTGTCAATCAAACCACGTAGGTGGGGCTTTCCCATGTTCTACGTCACAAAGCGCAGTATCTGAGATCAGCTTGTTCTGAGACAGTGCTTATGATTTATTGAGATTGTAAAAAAACCACTGGGTGGATTTTTATCATTCTAGGGTGGTTTTGCTCACACACTGCCAACACACATTTATGTTCAAACAGCATGTAAAAGTGAGTTATGCATAATAGGTGCCCTTTAAATGAAGTGTTGATTTGTGGCCGTGCTGATTATGTCCTGGTTATAGCGTCAGCCTGATTATAATGAGCATGCTATATACATACACAATAATATGGTGAGTGATAAAATGTTATGCTTATTACAGCAACCAGGCAATGCAAGAAAAACATGTTTACATGTTCCGGTAATTAAACAATTCTGTTTCTTTTTTACATTCGTGATATCAAAATGTAAATTGACATAAACACATGTGTGGTGAGCAGGACGAGGTCAAGGGCCATGAGAGAACGGCTCGTGTCTCTCAGGGAGGAGCGGAAGCATAATTAAAAGGAGGAGCAATGAAAGTGAAGATCGAGAGAGGCCAGGCCTGGTTTTTATGTTGTTTTATGCATGTGACAGCAGTCATTCGTGAGGGGGCTGCTGTCTTTACTTTGGTTTTGTATTTGTTTTATTTTGTTATTAAAGTCTTGTCATTGTTTCTTTTTTAAATGTCTCAGTGTTTGTTTTCATTTCCTTGCTATGAAAGCCAATGAGGTCCTATGTTGGGACCCTATATTGTTCTTAAAACAATTATTTTGTTTGTGTTCTGCAAAAGAAAAACGATTTAGAATGTTTATTTGTGGGTGACCTATTCCTTTAAAATCTGCTTTACATTGGATTGTTCATTCTATTTAATTAATAACTTATGATAGTGTTACAATGTTGTTAAATATTGTTGACAGATAAATAATGCCTAACAATAGAACAAAACACTGCATTCTTCTTACATATCCTTTATCACTTAACATTCTTTATTCTCCAGTAGTGATGGGGACGAGACCGCCTATGCCGAGTCCGAGTCAAGACCGAGTCTTTGAAGGGTCGAGTCCGAGTCGAGACCGAGTCCGTTGGTGTTTAAATACAGTCGAGTCCGAGTCAAGACCGAGTCTTTGAAGGCCGAGTCCGAGTCGAGACCGAGTCCGTTGTTTTTCAAATACAGTCAAGTCTGACGCTCGTTTCACACATACTCCGTTGCGTATGCGGTGCATATTTTTTTCCGTACCCATGTTAACAGGTTAGAGCATGGGTCACCAACCTCGGTCCTGGAGGCCGGTGTCCTGCAGAGTTTAGCTCCAACCCCAATTAACACACCTGAACTAGCTAATCAAGGTCTCACTAGGCATAATAGAAACTGTCAGGTGGTGTGTTGGACCTGGTTGGAGCAAACTCTGCAGGACACCGCCCTCCAGGACCGAGGTTGGTGACCACTGGGTTAGAGCTTTCACACTGCACGCAGGTGCGGTCCGGCGATCCGTTCCAGGTGCAGTGCAGAGATCGTTTCCGCACCGAGTCTATTTCTTCTGTGCTGTACGCGCTGAATTAAAGTGACAGCGCATAGTTTGCGGTCAAAATGAACACAAATTGACATGAAAATGTAGTAATTTCATCATAAATGTATTTAATTAAATAAAATGTATAGTAATTTTACCATAAATGCATTTAATTAAATACTACTATTTTTCATAGTCATCTTTTTACTTTGAGACTGGGGTAAACAAGGAAAACTGCAATTTACTTCAGCAAGGCGACATAATGAACGACACTCGTCTTATTCGTGGAGGTGGAAAAAAGGTTCTTTGTGATGCAAGATTTATTGTATAAAGATTTAAATTATGCAAAAGAAAAGGTATGAGTCTGCTGTTTTTGTCAATTTTAAGATTTAATTTAAAATGTTTGTGATTTTAATAAGTAGCCCACATATGGTTCAGTATGTTACCTTGCTTGAGCAACTTAATATATAATCTATATAGAAGCAATGCATTGAATAATTCGTTGCTTAAATAGTGTTTAAACGTGAATACGTCTATTAAAGTGTGTAGCCTATTGTGTACAAAGAGAATCGCACTGGTAACAACTTTTTTAAAATAAAAGTTGCTGATAACTTCTGATTTTGAAATACAAATAAGTATTATAGTGAGTAAATATGCTTGTTTGTGTTGTGGTAGCCTACAGCCGCGGATCAGTTGCGCACTGCAAACGCAGCATGAAAGCTCTATAGCGCGTGCTGCTGCTGTACCGTATAAGCTATACGCACCCCAATACGCACCGCATACGCACTGTGTGAAACGGGCGTTAGTCAAGGCCGAGTCTTTGAGGAAGCAAGTCCAAATCAAGATTTTCTCTCGACATGTCAGTTTTGATATTAATGATTAAAAGACCGGACTCGAGTACTACATCACTATTCTCCAGTCTAGTCAAAGGTCATAAAAAAAGAAAATAGCTTTATGGCTATGATACACAACAAATATGCTTTGACCTTAATTATATTACTGTTGAGTTTGCGGTGTCTAATTGCACACTGTAAAGGAGATGGTAGACTATCAGATTCTAGCAGTGATGAGATGCAGCTCATGGATAAGTTAAGAACAGAGATATCATCTTTCAAAAAACATCCTTTGTTAAGAACTGAATAGCATATCAAATCTAAACATTGATATGAAAAACAACATGCATCGCTTTTCCCCTGTTCTTTCATATTACACATGAAGTTTGTTAGAGCATATGTTGGTCATTTAGTGTGTGACAGTAAGATTATATCTATTTTATAGGATGATAGGCTGTGGTTTTTGTGATGCGGTGACTCTTTGCCTTTTTTGTTCATGTTCAAGAGTGTTTTCTAGATTAGGTAAAATTCGATTAGTCCAGAATACAGCTACACTGACCATAGTACATGCATACACACATGTCAAGACCACCCTAAACTCTTTACTGTCTCATTGTGACTTCAGCATCTGTACAAAGCAACCAGATTCAGCTGTTTCTTTGCCTGCTCAACTAAGCTAAAATCAAGAGACTTTTCACAGAGCATGAGTTACCAAGCTAACACACACACACACACACACACACACACACACACACCACACACACACACACACACACCACACACACACACACACACACACACACACACACCACCACACACACACACACACACCACACACACACACACACACACACACACACGTTTGCTTTTCTATCTCAATGGGCACTTTCCATCGAGTGTGTTTACGTGTACAACAAAATATTGATTACTATCAAAAATCGTCTTAAATAACCAAACAATGGGAAAAAAAAGTGTTTACATGAGATTTTAAAATTGCAAAACAATGAATAAGCTGACAAAATAAAATCACATGAAAAAAAAACTAATTCGCATTTAAAGGACTAGTGGTTGGGTTATTAAGCCTAATTGGTCTAAGATCATGCTTGTAAACACATTCATTGCATTTTATTGGTTTTATGTTGAGGTAGGCCTACTTACATTTTTCATCTCTTAAACATAACCCTCATTGAAACCTTTGTGCATATGGTACTGTTCAAAAGTTTGGGGTCAGTATGAATTGTTTTTAAATATATTTATAATTTTATTCAGCAAGGATGCATAACATGTATCAAAAGTGACAGTAAAGATATTTATAATGTTACAAAAAGTTCTATTCCAAATAATTTCTGTACTTCCAAAAAAAAAAAAACTTGGTTTCTTGAGCACCAAATCAACATATTAGAGTCATTTCTGAATGATCATGTGTTTGTAACGGAATAAACATCACAGTAATAAATTACATGTTAAAATATATTTAAAAAATAGAAAACAGTTATTTTAAATTGTAATAATATTTCACAATGTTACTCTTCTTACTTTAGTATTATTTGATTTAGTCCAAAAAATGCAGCCTTGGTGAGCATAAGAGGATTTTTTTCAAAAACATTACAGACCCCAAACTTTTGAGTCATATTTATATATTTTCTATTAAGACACTATTTATTGCTTTTTTCCTTGTTAGAAAGGTTGGCATGTCCTTTTTTCAGGACCCACCATGAACCTGTCTTTCTTCCTTCCTTACTTCATTTCTTTCTTTCTGTAATGACTGTAATCATCCTTGCTGAGTCTCAGCTCAGGTCCCTATTCTCTGTGTAATCGACACGTCACTACTGTACTCTCCATATAACAGACACATACTGTGTCCACCGCCTTCCATTTCTTTTCTCTCAAAATTCTCTTTCCTTAGAAGGGCTAAAAAACACAGACCCTTTTCACCTGCACACTTCCGGTGGGGACACAGTTTTGTTCAATGTCAGATGATGCTTTGATGATGATGATGTTAATTACACCATAACAACATCACTCTCATTCTCTCTTACTCTGGACAACGAGCATTTTTGGAATCAGATAATTGTGGACCACATTAATTCATCCTTTTGTACTCTAATGCTAGCGGGTTTATAACAGGAGCAGGGTAACATTTGGTTTCATTTTAGTAACATTTGGCAAAATACATTGCCAGAGCAGTTGCAACGGACAATGAAAAACAGTGGAAAAAATAAAATAAACAATGCAAATGAAATTAAATCTTTTACAAATGACAGAAAGCACTACAGACATGGAGCTCTCGTTATTCCCAAAATCCTACATATCCACTGGTGTGCTTAATCATTAATAATGTGGCTAATTTAATTTAGCGCTCAGCTCCCAATACGAGTATACTGTATACTCTCAGCTCTGTTTGACACATTTTTCTGTCTTTAATTCTGCAAATTGTTTGTCAAAATCAAGGCAGAAACAGTCTGCAGGTTCCCGTTGGGCCTGGTTATTGCTTATGTCAGCCGTGACTACTTGAATATCAACAGCAATGTGGTGTGAATGCTTTTGTGAAGCTTATTGACTTTAAAACCCTCGGATGGCACTTATCCGAACAGCGTTTGACTTTAGGAAGGAAAAGGTCAGGCGATCTAACCTTTTAAAGTCAGCTTTTGGGAGCTTAAGACTGTGTGGTCTCTTAAGTCAAGCTGTGATCCCATCAACTTATCCCTCTGAAATCTATTTCTGTCTGTCCATCCGTGTGAAATGTTAGTATTTCAAACATACACAGACACCCTTTTCTGACCTTTCACCTTTAAATTCTCTCGGTCGAGTTTTTAAAAGCAGAGAGGCTGTGAAGGTTTAGTCTCTATGTATGTATTAGCAGTGCATACTCTGAACCTAGACTCTGACCATCTGGGTTTGATCAGGAGCGATGGCTAAATAGCTTAAATAATGGTTATATCTTCTAGTTTTCTCAGTCTTGGTTTTTGCTCTGAATTTTTCTTCTAGAAAAACCGACACACCTGTCTTAGACATTTTGTTTGACCTTCTTTGTCAATCCCTTGTTACTTTTACTTGTACCTCTAAGGTCTTAAAGACATGCAGACAGACACACACACTGACACACACACCACAAGCATTAATAGCCATTGTCTCTAGATTTTTTGGAGCAAAATGGATTTTGAATGTTACCTAAAGTGCAGAAATATAGGCCTACATATGTACTGTAGATACACATAGAGGTAGCATTCACTGTTCATAGTAAAGGAGTTAGTGACTCACTCATAAAGACACTTATTTTGTTTATGAATGAATCATTGTGTTTTTTTAACAAATCGGTCGAATGAATCCAATGAATCTTAACACTTAAGGTATGTTCGACTTGAAGAGGCGGCGCTGCACAGTCTGATCTGCGTATGACATCAAAGTACCGCGAGAGCGGCGGCTCCATATGCTTTCAAATTGCTGTCACGATATTATTAATTATTACAGTTTTTTTAGATTGCTAAACGACAGTGAGCACAACTGGAGCTAAATGTGCAAAACTCTAACTAGTCTGCTCTACCAACAGTCAACTGAGCTAAACAGTTCACATCACCTGCAAAACTCATTCCAAGCAACACAACTCTTAACACATGGCTCAAAACAGGCTCAGTGCAGCCAAACACTATGCACAACCCTTACTGAGATAACACACACTGTCACTCAGAACACACTGAGAGTAAAAAAATATATTATTATTATTATTATTATTATTATTATAAAAACACTAGCATCAAAACACCCATACAGAAAATACAAACTTTTCATCTTTACAGTTTGAACAATTTCAGTGACTTCATACAAAGTAATATTTTCTTCAAAGAAAATAGTGACATTCTTTCAAATGATTTTTTAATTTTTTTTACAACATAACAATTATTTAAGGTAAATGAAAATTAGCAGTTTGCTTCAATAGTCTGTAGTAATATACGGAATTACAGTAATGAGAAAAAAAGGTAGAAACTAAAAGTACATAGGCCTACTGTAATTCGAACAAATAATTGCAACTAAATTGCAAAATAAACAAGACACCTGCTTAGCCTTTCAGCTGAAATTGCAATAAGCAGTGTTTGAAAGGCACAAGGCTGAAATCTATTCTGTTTTGAATGTGTGGTTCACAGTTTTGACAGCAGTGTGTTAGCATTTGAACAAAGTGCTGTAAATCCACAGTGTTGTGCAGGTTGTGGTTAAAGTCATGGGATAAATGTGTAGAGTTTTGAAAACTGTGTTCAAGCAATGAAAAACTAACTAGAGTTTGGTCCACATGAACTGCTGCTGTGCAGACTGTAGTTAGAGTTCCCTTATCGAAAAGGGAACTTCGAGATGCGTCGAAAACGCTACGGGAACGCCTTCTGCGTGAATGCGTCTGAAGCATCTATGCCAACTAGTCCAATGGAAAAAGAGAATGAGCGTCACGGGCGGGTGACGTCATGACCAGGAAAGAATAAAAGCACTTCCGCTGCGAAACGCCAGTTAGCTTCTGTGCCTCAGCAAGCGATCTTTGTCAAACTGTCCCTGTCTATTTATTGTTGTCTGTTGCAATATTGTTGGTATCGTTATGGCGAAACAAGTCTACAAACAGTGTGTTCCTCCCTGCCCGCGTTATTTAACGGGTGGGGACACACACGAGCTTTGTGTGATTTGTTTGGGATTTGAGCATGCAGCCTCAGCCTTCGAGGGGGCTGAGTGCCAGCACTGTGAGAAGCTTCCGCTTCGCATGCTCAGATCCCGCCTATCACTCTTTGACAAACAGAGTGGACAGGCTCGCGATCCTCAGGGTGATCCGAGGCAGGTGATCGCGAGGCAACGCGGAGAATGCATTCCTGGGGATCGCAATTGGATCTTTCGGAGGGGATCGAGACGGGTCCGAGGACCCTTTCTCCTTCCTTACCCGGGAGATCCAGCTCTCCTCCCCCGGTGTCGGAAGCACGCTTTGCGGTTTCTTCCGCCCGGGGAGAGAGCCCCTTACTGCAATGCTCATCTTCTGAGGAAGTTGACGTTGTGAGTATGGACAGTGATAATGCACACACGGGGGAAAGGGATTTACAATTTATTTCCCCAGCGTATGATGAGCTGGTGGATGTCATGTCTCGAGCTGTAGAAAGATTAAATGTTGACTGGCCATCTGAAACTAGAAACACTCGCCCCAAAAGCAAGTTAGATGAGCGTTTCCTTTCTTCAGCCACATTATCTCCACCGCGAGGGCTTCCTTTTTTTCCTGATTTGCATGACAAGTTATCTAAATCATGGAAAAAAACGTTTTCATCTCGTGTTTTTAACCCTCAGTCCAATATATATTCTAAGATTAGAGGGTCTAAAGATTACGGTTATGGTTCGATGCCCCAGGTTGAACAAAATTTAGCGAGTTATCTCGCGCCTGGTCCTGCATCTTCCATTAAAGCCCCAGTTTTGCCCACTAGACCATTAAAAAATACATCTATTTTAGTGGGCAAAGCTTATTCGGCAGCAGGTCAAGCTGGAGCGTGCTTGCACACTATGGCATTGCTTCAGGCTTATCAAGCTGATCTGCTGGGGGATCTGGATAACAGCGAGGGAATTAGTCATGACGATGTTCGAGAACTTCGTAGGGCTACCGATCTTTCTCTCAGGGCTACTAAAGAGACCGCCAGAGCAATTGGGCGGTCTATGGCAGCTTTGGTAGCCACTGAGAGACACTTATGGCTCAATCTGTCTGATAGATCGAACTTTTTTGTTAGACGCTCCGCTTGAACCCTCTGGTCTCTTTGGTGACGCAGTTCATGAAGATTCTAAAAAACAGTCGGATGCGTTTAAAAAGTTAATCCCTCGCCGTGTCCAGCCCCCTGGGGCTGCTGGGCGTGAGCAGCCCCAGCCGTCTGGCTCATCATATCGCGTGCAACAGAAAGAGAGTGTTGCGTCTCGTGCTCCTCCACGAAGATACTGGAGACAGACGCAGCCCTCTCAACCGAAGTCGCCTACGCCTAAGCCGGATCTGAGGACCGTTCTTCAGGCGAAGAAAGCTTCGGTTAAAAAAAAAAAGGTCCTGATGCTTAGGCATCAGGCCTGTGAGGACAGCCCCGACCGGAGTGGAACGGTGTTCACCTCAGTACACGGTGCCCGTTCCACTTCGGGGTCCTCACGAGACCCTCCTGCCAACCCTCCCACCTCCGGTGTTTCAGGGCGCAGTGGTCTCCAGCGAGTCGCTGATGCTATGCTGCGGCACAGCATCGGTTTCGCGCCCTCTGAGGGGGGTTTTAGAGCAGTCAGGTCAGGTAGTTCCTGCCGGTATGTTTCAGGCTCCAGATTTGGCTCTCTCAGTAACACCAGAGACCAGCCTCGAGAGGCTGTTTCCCTTAGTAAATTTTCTGGCAGCGTGGAAGCTTCTGCCGAATATTTCTCCTTGGGTCCTGCAGATTGTAGAGATAGGATACAGAATCCAGTTTGGCTCTCGTCCTCCTCGTTACAGCGGGGTGCTGCCCACAGTGGTGCATCCCGAGCAGGCTCTGGTAATGGAGCAAGAAGTAAAGGCCCTGTTAGCAAAAGAAGCTATAGAACAGGTGTACTCACCCGACCGAGAGTCGGGTTTTTACAGCCGTTATTTCATTGTTCCAAAAAAGGATGGAGGGTTGCGTCCCATTTTAGATCTTCGCCTGTTAAATCGGTCAGTTCAGAAACTCAAGTTCAAGATGCTGACCCTCAAACAGATCGTGACCCAAATCAGATCCGAGGACTGGTTTGTCACGATAGATCTAAAGGATGCATACTTCCATATCTCCATCCTCCCTCAGCACAGGAAGTTCCTAAGGTTTTCTTTCAGGGGCAAAGAATACCAATATCGGGTTCTTCCTTTCGGCCTAGCTTTGTCACCCCGCACGTTCACGAAATGCATGGATGCAGCTTTAGCCCCGCTCAGGCTTCAGGGCATACGCATTCTGAACTACATCGACGACTGGCTGATTCTAGCGGAATCAGAGCAGTTGGCGGTTCGGCACCGAGGTGTCGTTCTCGCCCATATGCAGATGTTGGGGTTGAGGCTCAATGCCAAGAAGAGTGTTCTTTCTCCAGTACAGAGAACCACTTTCCTTGGTGTGGTATGTGATTCAGTGACGATGAGGGCCAACCTATCGCCCGTTCGTGTAGCTGTTATCCTGGCAGCCACCAAAGAGCTAAAGCTAGGTTAGTCACGCACTGTAAAACAGTTCGAGAAACTGTTGGGTCTACTGGCAGCAGCGTCCAACGTGATACCTTTTGGCCTGCTGTACATGAGGCCTTTACAGTGGTGGCTCAGGACCAGAGGGTTCTCCCCGAGGGGAAACCCTTTCCGTATGATCAAGGTTACGCGGCGATGCCTTCGTGCCTTAGAGATATGGAGGAAACACTGGTTCTTAACCCAGGGTCCGGTGTTGGGAGCTCTTTGCCATCGAGCTATTATCTCGACAGATGCTTCCCTCACCGGCTGGGGAGCGGTAATGGAAGGCCGCTCGGTTCAGGGTCTGTGGAAAAGCCATCATCTTTCGTGGCACATAAATTGCCTGGAGATGTTGGCCGTCTTCAATGCGTTGAGACATTTCCTTCCGGACCTAAGAGGCCATCATGTGCTCGTTCGAACAGACAACACATCTGTGGTCTCTTATCTGAACCGTCAGGGGGGTCTCAGGTCGCGTCCGCTTTGCAAACTGGCGCACCAGATCCTCCTGTGGTCCCTGGGGAAGGTACTCTCCCTGAGGGCAGTGTATATTCCTGGGGACCAGAATATAGGAGCAGACATCCTGTCGAGGCAGGAGCTGAGGCCAGGGGACTGGAGACTCCACCCCGAGGCGGTGGAGAAAATCTCGGAGGCATATGGCAGAGCAGAGGTGGACCTGTTCGCGTCTCACAGCACGACGCACTGTCCCCTCTGGTATTCACTTACTCACCCAGCCCCCTGGGGCTGGATGCCATGGTGCAGACGTGGCCGAGGCTACGTCTGTACGCCTTTCCCCCTGTTGCTCTGCTCCCAGGAGTTCTGGAGTGGGTCCGTCAGTGTGGATTAAGCCTACTGCTAGTAGCACCACGCTGGCCGAGTCGGATCTGGTTTTCGGACCTGATCCTTCTGCTAGACGGGCCTCCATTGGAGATCCCTTTGAGGAGGGACCTTCTGTCTCAGGCCGGGGGCACAATATTTCACCCTCATCCAGAGATTTGGAACTTGTGGGTTTGGCATCTGAGGGGGCCCAACTCATAGAAAGTGGTCTTTCAGCTGAGGCTGCTGAGACCATCCTAAGCTCCAGAGCTCCAGCTACTAGGAAACTATATGCGCTTAAATGGAGAGTTTTCTCTTTATGGTGTCACCGACGTCATTTGGATCCAGTTAACTGTTCTGTGAACACAGTACTCGAGTTCCTGCAAGAGCGCTTTGTGTCAGGTTTATGCCCTTCCACGCTAAAAGTTTACGTGGCAGCCATTGCGGCTTATCACACCTGGTGGGGGGTACATCCTTGGGTCGAGACCCCCTGATTACACGTTTCCTTCGTGGCACTTTGAGGCTAAGGCCTGCAACTCGCACTAGGGTGCCAGCTTGGGATTTGACTATAGTTCTAGAAGGCCTGTCTAGGGCCCCATTCGAGCCCTTAGATTCAGTCTCAGAGAAGTTCCTTACCCTTAAAGGAGCATTTCACCCATTTCAACATGAATCTTTATTGAAAGTGGATCATATATGTAGTCGAAATGTAAATAATTTTTGAATTTGTTGCCCTCTTGACCGAGAAAAGACAGAAAATAACCGAAGGGTGCATTTGTATGAAAGACTACAACACCCACAATGCACCACATTGCACAGCTCCGCAAGCCACACCCACTAATCCGGAACTGCGCGCACATCAAAGAAATCATTCTTTCGTCAACAAGGCTAACGTTAGCTGCCACCAGAGTTTGAAATTCATTTCACGCAAAATTTCTAGTAAGTGATAATGAAAGTAAAGAGACGCACCGACCGGTCTCGTATCTCTCACAGAGGAGCGGAAGCATAAACGGCAGATCGAGAGAGGAACAGGCCTGATTTTATGTTGTGTGTGGACTTCAGTCTTCAATGAGGGGCTGTTGGCTTATACTTTCGTTGTGTATTTGTTCATTTTACTATTAAAATGTTTAAATGTTCGCCGATTCCAGCCTCCTTCTTCCCACAACAACAAACCCCGTTAACGTTAAGTTACATTGGCAAATTCATTAAGTTAGTGAATTACTCCTCGTTTGTATTTCTTTCTGAATATGGTGTATTACTGCATGATACCTGGATGTTCAGTCAGGCGAAACTATGGTGGTTCACATCACAACACAAACGTCCCTTCGTTGAAATTCTCTGCAGCAGACGGACTCTATCTGTGTCCGTAGCGCACAGCGAGAGCACAGGCACAGCAGTCCGCCTCAGCTCGAGCCAGTCCGGGCTCCTCGACCGCGACAGGCAGCCGCCTCCTGTTCCTCCATCAGCCTCAGCTGCTCTTCACTATACTGCGGCTCGTAAAGATAGCCACGAACATCGGATTCGAGCAGCAGACTTTCAAAATCCTCTTCTTCCATATCATGTATAGTTTCTTCAGTCATTGTCATACTTCCTATCTCCACAGCGCTTGTTAGCTTAGCTTCCAAAAACAAGATGGCGGATATTGATTTCGGTTTCTGCAAGTGAAGTCCCACCCACTGATCTGTAATAGGCCTGTAGGGTGAGTGGGTCCCACACCCTTGAATAATAATGAGATAATGTTTGTAGTCTATACACTTTTCAATGAAATTTATCTTCCGTCCTATCGTGACGCAAAATGACGATATTTACGTCACGATAGGACGGAAGTAAAACACTTAAATCCTTTTTTCTCCCATCTCATAAAAAAAACAAGCAAAATTCCACCATCATTATAATATATGACTGGGTTTCTAACAATACAAACCTTAATGCAAATGGGTGAAGTGACCCTTTAAGACTATCTTTCTGCTAGCTATTTCGTCCCTCAAGAGAGTTGGTGACCTTCAGGCTCTTTCGGTCTCCCCCACTTGCCTTGAATTTGCCCTGGGGATGGTCAAGGCGTTCCTATATCCAAAACAGGGATACGTCCCTAAGGTGCCGTCCTTGACTCCGAGGCCTATCGTGCTGCAGGCTTTCTGTCCTCCTCCTTTTACAACTGCGGACCAGGAAAGACTGCACCTCTTGTGTCCAGTGCGAGCATTGGACACATATGTACATCGGACATCCTCAATCAGGAAGTCCGATCAACTATTGATTTGCTTTGGATCACCTAAAAAAGGTCTTCCTGCTTCCAAACAGACAGTCAGTAAGTGGATAGTCGAGGCTATTTCACTTGCTTACGAGTACTCGGGCCAGCCTTGTCCTTTGGTGGTCCGAGCTCACTCGACCAGGAGTATGGCGGCTTCTAAAGCCTTACTGCATGGGGTTTCTCTCCAAGACGTCTGTGATGCGGCGGGCTGGTCCTCTCCGCTCATATTCGTGAGGTTTTACAGCCTAGACCTGGATGCTGCCCCAGGTTCTCAGGTGCTTAGTGCTTAGCTTAACAGTCTGACACTCAGGTACTTGAATTATGGCGCATTGGGTATTCTCGTTCCCGTAGCGTTTTCGACGCATCTCGAAGTTCCCTTTTCGATAAGGGAACGTCTCAGGTTACTATTGTAACCATAGTTCCCTGAGAACAGGGAACGAGACGATGTGTCCCTCTGCCATACTTCTGGCGTCCCTGCGATCGGCTTGCTTCGGCAATTTCGAAGCTAACTGGCGTTTCGCAGCGGAAGTGCTTTTATCCTTTCCTGGTCATGACGTCACCCGCCCGTGACGCTCATTCTCTTTTTCCATTGGAGTAGTTGGCATAGATGCTTCAGACGCATTCACTCAGAAGGCGTTCCCGTAGCGTTTTCGACGCATCGTCTCGTTCCCTGTTCTCAGGGAACTATGGTTACAATAGTAACCTGAGACGTTTTGCACATGTAGCTCCAGTATTGCTCACTGTCGTTTAGCAATCGAAAAAAACTGTAATACTAATACTTGAGTTACAGGCATGTAATCTTCGGGGGGAAACACAATAAGTTCTTTTTCCACATTTTTGTCACCGGTTGGTAATAAATTTTTTTTTTAAAAATAAAATATTTGAGCCGGGGTGTCACGCAAAGAGGAATCACAGGAAACAGGTTTTAATAACAGAAACTCAGGAGATAACTTAAAATACAGTTCAAACTCACCATACATTGAAGAGAATAGCAGCAGAGCCCGTCTACGGAGAGCCTTGGCACTTCCTGTTAGCCCCATTGTGTATCATCTTGGTTGCAGTTCCATTAGAATTCCACTGGAGGTGATCGCGGGCGAGTGCAGAATGAATGGGAGTCGATGGAGCTAGACGGCTACATGTATCTCTTTCTCCTGCTTGTCGTTGAATCAACGTAGATTTTATTGTTGATTCCGCAAGTTCAATATAGACTATAGTCCAAAAGTCGAATGAACGAGTACTTATGTCCTTTCGATTGCTTACAGGTTAGGCCGTTGTTGGGCGGAACACGCTAGCATTCTGCTAAACTGATTTGCGACTGATTATGACCAGAGACCCCGTTTGATGGCACCTGAAGCTAGAGCAGAATAAGAAACATTATCTTAAGGAGGACTTTCTGTCCTAGAACTCTTTGTAACTCGTGTATTAACCGAAAGAGCCTTACCTCAATTAGCAGCTGAGGTTATCGTTGCCGATGCCACGAGAAAGGAAGCCATGAAGTAAATTGCCGTAAAGCAGAACCTCTGGCAGTATGAAACGTCATCACATTTTTTGAATGGATTTTTAGAACAGATAAGTGAGCTTAAAAATGCAATTTTCAGCTGAGTGTATTATCTTAGCCCCCCTTTTGAATGCAACTTTCAAATTACATCCTGAGAAAAGTGGATTTCTGGGGGTGAAACCCCATAGACTCCCATTCATTCTGCAATCGCCTGCGAGCACCCCCGCATGGACAGAGACGTGTTACTGCAGCCAGTCCAGAAACCGGAAGTAACCAGACAGTGACAATTCTCTTCTATTAGGGGGCTTTCACACTGGCAGTTTAGTTCGGAACGGGGCACGGTTCGCATGAAAAATCGCTAATGTGAACGCTGTCATGGGACCCGGGTGCGCACTGGGGTACCGAACCCGAGACTTCCTGGAAGAGGTGGTCTGAGTTTGGTTGCTCCCGAACCGTGCCGCGGTTCGCGTGAATGTGAAAGCAACACAGACTCGGGTGCGCACTTGTTCAGGAAGTAAAGTAACCTGTGCCTGCGTTTTAGCTTATTGTGATGTATTCAGTTAAATAAAACGCTTGTAACTGATGATAGTGTTGATGATTTACCTTGGATACGAGCGAGAGTGAGCCTGCAGTGTATTCGTGCAAGTTGGAAATCCACTGTCTCCTCAAAAGAGTTCGTTTGCAAGCAGCAGAAGTCTGTCTTATGTGACACACGCACAGTAAACCTGTAGTGTTCACTCAACTACGCATAATAGCAGTGAATTAATAAAAAAAACCCACAATATTGTCCCATGTTCTGTTTTCTATCATGCGCCGTGCGCGTTTACGATGACGTCATATGCACGCAAGAGCACAAAGGTTCGATAGAATCAAGTTGTGTGTGAAACCAGACCAGCGCTGCGGGGGGCGCCGGGAACAAACGCGCTCGGGCTCGGACCGCAGCAAACGAGTAAAAACACAGGGTATACAAGCACAGGGAATAACGAGTTAACTAATGAGACGACAGGTGAACTAAAACTAATCAGACACATTGGGAAACTCGGTCACAGTGAAATAGGGGAAAACCCAATGAAAAATAACAAAACGGCCCTGTCAACACGAACATGGTATTTTAAAAACCCCAGATTTTTTGGTGCGGGTTGGCCATTCGTCCACATGCAAATGCAGTATCTGCTCTCTGAAACCAAACTTTTTTGAAAACTCCTGCCAGGGTGAAGATTTTTACAAACACCGGTTGCAGCGTTGTATTGTAGATGTTGAAACCAGAGATTTTGGCTTGTGATGCCAGAATGTGCACTGTTATCTTCTTTGTTTGACGTCAGATTGTGCAAAGTTATCTCCTTTGTTTACATGAGGCGAGTCTGTGCAATGGGGATGTAGCCAAAATATTGCTGCTAATAACTGTGCTGACAGGGCTTATAACATGTATACAGATATGCAGAGTTCTCCCATTATATTGCGAAACATCAGAATGCAACACTACGCAGGTTACTGCTTATGGCAACATGTTGTTAGCATACCAGAACCGGTAATAACCTTCTTTTCAGGCTTCTGAGTGGCCAACATGGCTTTAAGGTTAGGGTTATATCGACACCTGTTGGTTTGGCATGCTCTTCATAGCTCGTTTTTGTGTTTTCATGTGGATGGGGATTGTTTTAAACAGTGCTTGTCTTGCGACGAGATTTTTTATTTATTTATTATTTTTAACGAAGGAGGAAAAACGTACCCGTGTTCGTGTGAACTAGGCCTATGACATGGGGGAGTTTCTTAAATTTCCTTGATTTGACACAGAATGACTCAAATAACAATTTTGCTTATAGCTCAAAAATGTGTTGCATATTAGGTCAGAATGTGAACCTGCCATTCTTACGTGCCCCCAGGATACCTTTTGTGCTTTATGAGGCTGAAAGATGAACTGTTAATCTCTCAATTTAGCCTGGGTTGCTATTAACACATATAACATTTGTTATTTATAAAACATTTACAGGGACACCAATCAACACAGGCAGCTCTGTATATTATCTTTTATAATCTGTGTTTGCCAGTGATGGTTTGGATTGGATGTCGCAGACCTTGAAGTAATTTAGAGAACTTGAAATGGCGACATTATAAACAGCGTTTTTGATCAGATAGCCTACTGTGATATGTAACGTCCCAGTGACTCCAGCGCGAAACATATAATTATTGGAGTCTAGAAATGCAAAGTATTTCCATCAGTTTCACACAATATTTTTTATTGGCATTTAATTAACCTTAATTAACCTTAATAGACCTGTGCTGTATTTGAATGCCAAAGTCACATATTTCCTGAAGCTTGTGGCAGGCTAAGGATGTGGGTGTCTCGTTTCATGGTGACGGCTTGTTTAAATTGGTTAGTGAGACTTAGACCTCAGTCTTTTCATTTAAAAAGGCAGAGAATTAGATTGCATTAGTGGCTGTCGGTGACATTTTACTTTTTTTGAGTCATTAATAGTGACAAGAATACTAAATTAAATTAGATAAACACCACAAATATTCACCATTCAGCCTGAGTCAAGATCAGTTTGAGGGGCAGATGGAAGATCAAGTGGCATCAATTAAGACCAGACCTGCATTGCATTTACTTATAAGTCTCTAGAGGATAAACAGGAAATAAAGAGCTAAATTACATCCAAATGTAGATAACAATTCAAACTCATTTTGTTTCTTAATTTTAATGAAAAGAGGGTGCATGTTTAAATGGTTGGCATGCTTAATGTCTTGTAAGTAGCTTAAGTAAGAAAATGTCTTACAAGAAGATACAAATAAATGTAAATCTCCTTTCAGAATGTGTGAATGTTTTTAAATATTTTTTATCGGTAATGTGATTTATCATATCAATGTATCTCCAATTTGACTGATTCTAAAATTTGATTGCAGAATTTGTAACTGAACTTCCATCTATCAGTTATAAGATCAGTGTTAAAGGATTAGTTCACTTTTAAAAAACACTTTTGCTGATAATTTACTCACCCCCATGTCATCCAAGATGTCCATGTCTTTCTTTCTTCACATGAACGCGCATCACAGAACAGAGCAAGGTGAGCATTTGTGCTTATAAAACTTAAAGTTTTTTATTAATTTTTGAAATGACGGATCGTTTCGCTAGATAAGACCCTTATTCATCGTCTGGTGTCGTTTAAAACCCTTTGAAGTTGCACTGAAAATGTCATTTGGACCTTGAACCGTTTGGGTCCCATTGAAGTTCATTATTATGGAGAAAAATCCCGGAAAGTTTTCATCAAAAACCTTAATTTCTTTTCGACCGAAGAAAGAAAGACATGGACATCTTGGATGACATGGGGGTGAGTAAATTATCAGCAAAAGTTTTTTTAAAAGTGAACTAATTCTTTAAGCCTTTGCATATTGCGTCTTTCATTTCCATCATTATTGAAATCATGGAGTCAGTGCATACCATTTCTTCCTTATTGATCCTTGAGACATCAGCATTGATTAATGACTGTTGGTTTCGAGAAGGGAGGAGTTCTCAATAAATTATGTAATTTTTTGGATGGTCTATAATAGAAGTGGCCTTTATGACAGCAGTGCATTGGAATATGCATGATTGCGCTCTGTGGACAGAGGACCATTAGTGATTTCAGGTTTAAAGTGCAAAAAAAAAAAAAAAACTGATCATCTAATTATGATCAAAGTAACTTATTGATCGCTTGAGTGGCCTAAGAGAGTAATAAAGGAGTCAGCCCCCTCCCTCATTTCTGTCTATTTCACCATCTAACACTGATTGATTAGCTGAAGTAGAGAAACTCCCATACTAATGACTAAATTTAAGTCTTTATGGTTGGGGCCTCCAGACCAGGAGGGCCCAGTGATTAACCTACCTAGACCAAGGCCACTAAGAGCAGCGCTGGGATGAAGCTGGAGCATTTTAAACATGTTTACAGTGAATAATTGTGCTCCTTGGGTTGATGAAAGGGAGGGAAGTGTCATATTGCAGTATACGACAAACCAATATTGCAGTATCTTTTTGCTCCTTAAAGGGATGTATTTTGGATTGGCATAAAATATGTAAAATCTCAGCCTCAGTGTTTATTTTTAGTTTATTCCGTAGATCTTCATCCCCATCTTTACCCTGCTCCCGACTGAGTCCCGTCAGCTACCTCACTGATACTTGAGGTCTCTAGGGGCCCAGGATTCTTTGTGAAGGGGGGGAAAGGCACCCAAAGCAGGACAGAGATCATCAGTATTTCTCTGTTTGATCTGAACAGCACTGACACATGATATTGAGACCACCGTCGCCCATCACCCCACACTAATCTATCCATCCCAAGGGAGGAGAGAGGGAGTAGGGTACGCTAATATAGGAGGAAGCATTTGTGTTTAGAGAGACTGAGCGAATATTATGTTTGATCGTGTTTGGACTAGAGTCAGTCGTGCATTTGTCTTTTGTTTTTTGATTAATGTTGAGAAAAATTTCTTCATACTCTGACCATCTGCTTTGTATATTTATACCTTTCAAAAGTTTTGGGTTGGTAAGATTTTTTTAAGTTTTTGAAAGAATGCTCAATAAGGCTGCATTTATTTTACTGTGTCAAATATAGTAAAAACAATAAAATTATATAGTAAAAAACTATTTTGATATTTGATAAAAAATAAGTGTAATTTTTTCCTGTGATGTCAAAGCTGAATTTTCAGCATCATTACCCAATGTCACATGATCCTTCAAAATTCATATAGTATACTAATTTAGTAAAATTTCTTATTATTATCGTTCTCGAAAACATTTGCTTAACATTTTTGTGGAACCTTGATAAAAAATTTTTCAGGACTATTTAATCAAAAGTTCAAAAGAACAGCATTTGTTTAAAATATAAATCTTTTGTAAAATGATTAGTCACATTTAAACAATTTAATTCATACTTGCTAAATAAAAGTATTAATAAAAATATCAACATTAATGAGATTAACATTTTGAGTCATTAGGCACAATATCCAAAACACAAAAATGTTTTGACAATGGTGTGTGAAACATACTCTTTCAATTATACACCTTCTACATGCAAATATTAACAACCAGACTTCTCAAATGTAAATGAAAAAAAAGGAGCATGGCTGACTCCTGTTTACAAATTAGTCGGTTCATATGGAAACACAATTTGCACACCACGTTGTAACTGTAGAAATCTTCAGACTCATTTTTAACGTGTTCAATGTTGGCTGTTTTATACCCATAGTGTTTATTACCTCATATGGTTGAAAATGATTATCTTTGAATTACAGGCTTTTTTCTTTTTTTTTCTTCTTTTTTTGCAGAGTGGGTGGGATGGGGGACATGTCCATTGCTCAAATGACACCTACACAGCTGGGTTGATATGAGAAATAAGAGAGAGAGAAAGACAAAGAAAATCAGAGGGTGGCCCTTCGGGGCCAAATTTGGGTGTTTTTTGGAAACCGGCAGAGCCAAAAACAACCTGATCTGTCTGTTCTCAGTTCAGAAGTTTTGATCTAAAAGGGAAATCTGAGAATTCTCCAGCTCCCCATTAACATGTTTTTTAGACAATAAAAAGTTGTAAAAAAAAAAAAAAAAAAAAGACAAAAAAGAATTCACTCAAGAAATTGGCCCACACATCTGTGTGTGCACGCGCACATATCCACATGTGTGTGCAGATGTAAATGCAAGAAGAGAGTTACATGAGAGAAAGAGAGAAAAAAAATATTGTGAGTGAGGCCTCATAGTGAATTTTATCTAATTAAGATAAAATTAAGCTACAAAAACATTAATTCTATAGTTAAGACCACACTGAAAATCCCTTGACCTCTCACTAGACCTTAATCTTCAGTGGAGCACTAAACTAGAATGAATGTTTATGTAGTTTAATTGAGCTCTGGATGGTGTCTTGGGGACCTTGTTCAGGAGATTTCACCCATTGTAAGGCAACAGAACATTTCCATTAAAAAAGTATGCTTGCCTTCTTTCTCAAAGGCTAATAAAATTACTCATAAATGTCCATAGCTTTATGATGTAGCCTTTCCTTCACCTTCTAAAAGGCTTTTTGCTATTCGGTTATATTTCCATTTTTATGGTTTGGTGCCTTAAGAGCTTGACACCATATTGCCTGACCTTCACTGTACAAGGTAACTGACCCAAGAAATATGCAACACAATTGGCTGACCTCTGTGCTGAAGGTGTATTCTTATTGGCTGCTTTGAATAACCCACTCTCCCTATGTAGCCTAGTGAGATTGAAAGGAGAGCCAATCATACCTGACCCTCATGATTTTATTAATACAGACAGGAAGAGACCGAAAGCTGTGGTGATATGATTTTCAGCTGTTGATTGGTTCCACATGTTTGGGGTTTGGCTTTAGGGATATAAGGCTGAAGTGGATTGATCCCAACAGTCTGACTGCTAAAACCTTTCCTCTAGTTTCTCTCTCTTCTCTGCACTTTCAATGTCTTAGACTCGCAACTTTCCTTCCCCTCTCTTACATAAATCTTCAAACCACCCAGACACACTCTCACAACTCTAATGTGCTGAAGTACACTGAAGTATAGGATTAGTTTGGTATAACTTTAGTAAGATCCCGTCGCTGCGGCCCAGACTACTAGGATGACGTCTCAATATTTGACCCCTGAATACTCCCAAACCCTGGTAAAGATAATGTGGAGTATGATGATGTAAAGTTGACCTGTACACCGATGTGGATCAGCATTGGCATTAACATGCTTTCTGCTAATGCAATAAATTACTCTACTATTCTCAACTATTTCCTTGCTTTCATGTATTTTTCTGTCTCATCATCCACTTCTGTGCTGTCAATTCTCTCTAATGCGCATGATTCACGTTTACTGTAATTTTGCACTATAAAAAACAGGGCCGTCATTGTAAGCATCAAGGCCTCGTCATCAGAGACATTGTGGCTGAATATGGTGAGCTCCCCACTGTGTGAGGTTGCAAGGAAAAAGGAAGAGCAGTTTGGTGATTTAATGTTTTTTTTTTTTACTGGAGGTGGAAGAGAGGCTGAGACCTGGGTTGAAGAGGGAAATCAACTGCTCTGTTCCAAAACCTAGTGGGCTGCATTTTAATGCGTCGTTGCATAAGCAGCATCGCATATCCTTTGTGGAAAGACAATTCCGTAATGCACTGTGATGAACTCACTGAAAATGATGAGAAGTGAAAATGTGGATTTTAAAAAAGCTCATATTTAACTTGATACAGTTAATGTAATGGATTATTTAACCTAGGGCTGCGTGATCAATCGTTTTAGTATCGCGGGATGTGTGATGACAAATATAGGGTAGTTGATCTGTGATCCGTACGGACCAGGTACCACATTTTGAAACGCACATGATTCTCTGATTAATTGCTAAGCTTAACCATCGTAGAGTGAGAGTTTATCATTTGCACATGTTTTTAGGTCCTGTCGGTTTAAATGTTCAAACGATTTTAAGCCAAGACTCAAAAGAGAAATCATTTTTGCTTGAACGGACACATGCACTCAAAATAATGTTAAAATAACAGTCTAAACGAGTATTCTTGTAAACACAGTACCATATGGCTTACGTGAACATAATTAATAAAGAAAATGGATGCAAATCATTGTATTGAATCTGTGGATTAGCTCTACTAAAGTCAAATATGGCAGATTAATTCACTTTTAAAAAAACTTTTGCTGATAATTTACTCACCCCCATGTCATCCAAGATGTCCATATCTTTCTTTCTTCAGTCGAAAAGAAATTGAGGTTTTTGATGAAAACATTCTAGCATTTTTCTCCATATAATGGACTTCAACGGGACCCAAACGGTTCAAGGTCCGAATGACAGTTTCAGTGCAGCTTCAAAAGGATTTAAACGAACCAGACGATGAATAAGGGTCTTATCTAGCGAAACGATCAGTCATTTAAAAAATAAATAAAAAAGTGTAAGCTTTATAAGCACAAATGCTTGCCTTGCTCTGTTCTACCTAGGCCAGTCAATGACTGTTGGGTCCATGGCAGCTGCGTCCAACGTAATAACTTTTGTCAGACCAAGATACTAGGAGTATGGCTGCTTCTAAAACATTATTGTCAAGAGTTTCCCTCCAATATGTTTGTGATGTGGCAGGATGTTGCCTCACACATTAGTGAGGTTTTGACCTTGACCTCAGGCTCCACTCCAGGGGCGCAGGTGCTTTCGTCTTGGTGTGTGTAGAGATTTCACACGGACAGGCACTTGTTACTTATGGCATAGTGGGTATAGTGTTCCCACAGCGTCTCAACGCAGATCGAGTTCCCTTGAAAGGGAATGTCTCAGGACCTAACCCTGGTTCCCTGAAGAGGGAACGAGATGCTGCGTCGCCCTGCCATACTCCCTGCATGCCTTTGATCGACTTGCTTCGGCCTATCAGAAGCTAGCGAGGTCTGTTTTCAGGTATCCCTTATAGTTTCCTGGTCGGTGACGTCACCCGTCTATGAAGTCTCGTCTCTCCATTGGACTGATCATACATGTGCTTCATGACGCAATCACTCAGGGGCGTTCCCACAGCGTCTCAACGCAGTGTCTCGTTCCCTCTTCAGGGAACCAACGTTAAGGCTGCCTGATTTATACTTCTGCGTCAGACCTACGCCGGAGCCTTACGCTATAGCTACACTACGCGTTGGTTTTACTTCTGTGTCATTGTCCGCGTTGACGGGCAATTACAAATGCAGAGGGAGCATGTGAAACCCGAGGAAGGGGTTCTAACAGACCAATCACAGCGCTTGCGTTCACGTAGAATTGACGCGTTGTTACATTTTTGGAGAGGTGCACGTCAGGGTATGCCAGAGGGTACGCGCGCTACACACAGCCTACGCCGTAGCTACGGCCTATAAATTGGGCTTTACAGTCATAACCTGAGACGGTTTTTACTGTGCTTTTTTTAAATTGGTTAAAGTTACAGACATACTTAACAAGCCGAGTGTGTAGTTGTTGAAGACAATTTTTTTTGTATTTTGTCCATTCCACAGAATTTTGTGGATTGCCCTTACAATTAGTGCAAAACTGTGTAAAAGTGGATCCATATGTCACATTCCAGTCATATATTGAACAACATAACCGTATATCAAACCACGCTTCTGTAATTAAAAATACCATACAGCGTGTCATTCCACAATATGAGCTTGGCAGGAAAGTGTGAGATCTTTTGTGTCAGAGGTTTAGTCTGATTTTTTTGGTCATAGGACACAGATGTTTCACATTAGTCCTTGACCCCTCTGTCTCAAAGCCTTATAGAAGTTAAATGTTCATGCCTGCTCATAATATCTCTCTTCCTCTTCAAGTGTTAATCTGTTCCTCCTTTCTATGATATGTTTGAAACAATTGACATAGCTGGGGGAAACACCTGTCAGCAACAACAAAAAATCCCTTTTCCTTGGTGTAGATTGGAAAACTCTATGAGATCAGATCCTACCTCAAAAGGACAAATTTGACCTTGAGGGGCTGAAGAAAGTGTTCTGTTATTAAATCTATACCTCTCCTCCTCTGCTTTTTCTCTTTCTCTCTCATTCTTTCAGTTTTCCCCCTGATTTATCTTATTTCTCACCTTCTAACTTTTCATTTCTTTTTTCACTTTTTTTCCTCCTCTTATAGCTGTGTTCTCATCTTGCTTATATGGTTACAATACAAGTCCATTTCTCTCTCTCTGACTCACATCTCCTCAATGTCTAGAGGATGCTTGCTTATTGAGGGGTGGGTGGCTACTGGATCAGCGCCAGTCTCAGAATATGGGGTGAGTCATATATTGCTGCTGGCACACTGTGACAGCGGCCACCGGTTCCTCTTCATCAGCACATGACAGAGACGCAGGCACATGGCCAGTTACCGGCGGCAACAGCGTTGTGAGCTCACCCAGGCTCAGCTGCTTTTTCATAATAACATCCGTAATGCAACATCAGTGTGCATTAGCTGTATGTGTGTGATCGCGTATGATTTCTGGAACTTGTTATGAATGCTGTTTGTACATAGATGAATAGTGCAAACAAAATATTGTAGATAAGTGACTCAAAACAGTTATGTTTTTTTCAGTGCTTTCGGTTAACTTTTTTTCCGTTACATTTTTTTTTTTTCAGTACAACCAGCAGTTAGTCTACAGGAATTATCCAGCAGAACATCCAGGCTGCTCTTTTATTACAAATCCAAAATGTACCATAAAAATAGGTCATACCATTTAAACTATTCCATTAATATGTCTGTGTTTGTTATGATCTTCAGCTGGAGTGCCCGTTATTGCCACCAGAGGGCACAGAACCTCAGACTTTTGGCACTCTATTAAGGACTCATTACCCATAATTCACTGCCCAGACTCATCATCCCTGATTGCTGTCAGCTGTGTCTCATTAGCCTCATTAGCTCACCCTATATAAACCTGGTCCATTCAGTCATTCTTTGCTAAGTCTTGTATGTGTCTGTATTGGTTGGTTTTCAATTCTTTGCATTTTCCTTTGAATTACTCTGTTTTGCCTCTGCCTTGGACTCTGTTATTGTTTGGACTGTTTGCCTGTATTCTGGATTATGATTGTGAATTACCGTTTTAATACTGCGATCCTCTATCTGTGTGTTTCGGAGCAGTACATGACAGTGGGTTTACTTGGCTAAGGTATAGGTTGGGGACAAAGTCCAAAATCGAGATCAATTTGACTAAATGTCATTATGCACACATTTGTATGTTCTCAATTGGAAAGTTGATTCTGTATAGGAGATGCTGTTTTTTTGGTCATTATAAACTGTATACAGAAATACACTACCAGTCAAAGGTTAAAGATCAGTAAAAAATTTTTATACTTTTACCCCTGGTTTTATGCCGCCTTCACACTGGCAGTTGAAATCAGCTCCGTAATGCGCAATACGCCCCCAGCGGACGTCGTACTACGCCGTTGAAAAGCGTCGGAAGCGAGTAGAACAAAAATGGCGGAGAGATTAGAAAGATTGATTCTGTCAGTGTCAGTGACGATTTGCTATCATGGAATTTTCTGGCTGTATGTGAATGAGCGGGGTGAG
Source organism: Chrosomus eos (assembly GCA_036326025.1). NCBI lineage: Eukaryota > Metazoa > Chordata > Actinopteri > Cypriniformes > Leuciscidae > Chrosomus > Chrosomus eos. The sequence goes on from CM070821.1 coordinate 18,846,210, forward strand.
GATAAACGGCCACAATATTTAATTATAGCCATTTTAATTATTTAATTATAGCCTACATTTTAATTGTATTAACTGCCCTAATAACGTTAGGGGGAAAAAATGACATGACAACTTAACTTAATAAAATAAATAATGATTTTTAGAATCACCCGATAAGAATTCAGGTTTTTTTATCAGTACCATAGCAACGCTTAAAGGGATAGTTCACCCAAAAATGAAAATTAAGTCATTAATTACTCACCCGCATGCTGTACCAATCCCGTAAGACCTTCATCTTCGGAACACAAATGAAGATATTTTTTATTAAATTTGAGAGCTTGATCACTCCTCCATAGGCTTCCTAAGGGATTGAAACTTGACGCCCCAGAAAGTCATTGAAGAAAATGTTTATATATTCCATGTGACTACAGTGGCTCAACTATAAGTTTATCAAGCGACGAGAATACTTTTTGTGCGAAAAAACAAACAAAAATAACGACTTTATTCGACTATTCCTTTTCTTCCTTGTGGGCCTGAGACGTGAGTTCAAGAGATTTCCACGACGCATGCGCGAGAACTGAGAAGAGGACGTTCTACTTCTACTACGTCTTGTTACTAGCTGCTCACTGCTTAGGAGTATTACCTAAGTATTTCTTACGGCGGAAAGTGGATTTTCATTGAGGGAGTTTTAAAAAAATAGTAATTATTTATTGTTTTGTTATGTTACGATACTGTTAGTAAGTGTGCGCACTTGATAGTAATGATTGTTGCTGTAATGTTTACGTCCATCGTGTCTGACTCATGTTGCTCGGATTGCCCTAAGAATTTCTACTGATGCACTGTGTATACGTGTGTGACAAAAAGGGATTTGATTTGATTTTGATTTGAAAAAGAAGCCTTCGTGTTTGGGCCAAGACGAGCAGTAGCCGCGTTTCCACTGCGGCAGGGCGAGCCTATATGCGTGCCAGGGCGTCGCGTTCCCTGTCACTTCCGGTGCTTGATCGGGCTTACTCGGGGCCAACGGCCAGGATTTCTGGTCCGTCGAATACCTTGGGCCAAAGCGGGCCAGCTCGGGCTAGAGGCGTGCTCAAGGTAAAAGGCGGAGTTTATCGGTGTTATGGAACGTTATGATCTGAAGCAAGATGCACATTTCACTTTTTTATATTGCGCAAAATAATCGCTGCTCGAAATGGAGAATCCCTGTACTGGTCTGTCGAAGATACCAAAGCTCTTCTGAGCATTTGGGCAGAAGAAAGGGTACAACGTCAATTTGACGGCGTGTGAAGAAACGAGGACGTTATAAAATACAAGATGCTGATTCTAGCTAAGCATTCAGCGGATGCTGAACTTTCTAAGCTAAGCATTCACGAGCAACGCTTCAAGTTCAGGAAAAAATTAAAAAAGTTGCGGGCGCAGTATTGTACAAGGCGATTAAAATGCACAATGGATAAAGCGGAGCTCAGAGAATTAACTTTACATGGGTTCGACTTGATGGACGGTGTGCTGGGTCACCGTGTGCTGGGTCACCATTCCTCTGTTAGTGGCGACTAGAGAGACAATGGGACACTATTGCAGCCACAGCCGGTGAGTTAATATACATGCTATCTTCCCAAGTTAAAAAATAAATAATTCATAATACCCGCTGAAATGGGTTGGGTTTTATGACGTTTGATCCAGAAAGGCGTGTTAGGGGCGGGGTTTTGGGCAACGCTGCGGGCCCACTGGCTCGGCTCGGTTCGCTGTTAGCCCTGGCCCGGCCCTAGCCCGGCAGTGGAAACGCAGCTAGTGTGTGCCACAACACCAGTGGATTGCAGCACTTGTTGTCCAGGGACATTGACATAATGTTTATATTGGGCAGAATTCTGTCCAGCTTCCCTCAATGACATATAATTTATTTACATGGTCAATTAGGGTGGCTCTGATTTTAATTGAAACCCGTCTGTACCCTATCCTTTTATCTCTCCTCCCTCCTCTTTCACCTTGCTCTTCCCTTCCCCTCTGTCCATGTCTTCTTATATTTTTTCTTATACTTCTTATATCTTGCTATTTCACCAACCATTGCCTTCACTCTACATCTCTTCTCACCTTAACTCTTCTTTCTACATCCTCAGCATTTCTTGCTTTTCCTAAATCTCAACACTTCCCGCTCATCTCATCCTCGTATACCATCTATTCATTGTCCTTATCTTTTTACTTTTTCCACTATTTTCTCCCTTCATATTACCCCTTCCATTCTCTCCAAAATTCTCTCTTAATTTCATCCTTTTCCCATTCTTCTTTTTTGCATTTTCTTTCTCTTTTAGATTTTGATTGAGATAGCTGTTTAAACAATTAGAATGTGTGGTGATTAATAACTAGCAGCTATTTTGGGGGGCAATGGAGTTAATGAGAGCGCAACTAGAATTTACAAATAACACGAGCTATGTTTGAAAATGGTGCACACATAAAAAGAGCTGCAAATCATTCCCCCCTGATATATTAACGTCTAGCTGGCTGTATGAATGTGAAACATTTGGGGAGTTTTTGTGCACAGTGTTTTGAAAAATTTACAACTGTTAAGGACAGTTCAAAGTGTTCAGATCACTGTTTAAAGGCCAATATGTAAGAATTTTGTATAAAATATTAAAAAATCACTTGCAAGTGTAATATTTTCCCGCAGTTTGTACTTACAATATCCAAAAGTCTCCAAAGATTTTTTTTTCAGAGAAATTCCAATTTTAAATAAGTGGCCGTCAATTTCCGCGCTATCCTCAGGTTGCCTCGAACTGCCGTACTGCGTATGCGTAAATTTAACCGCACGCGTTCTTGTTTCGTTCAAACATTATAGACCATGGCAAGCGACTTTGCGACAACAAGAGAATTGAAATAAGGATCAATATCAGCGTGGCGTTTTTGAGTGCGAGTCACGTCCACTAGTCCGACTAACTTGACCTTGACAGTTCAAAGAGTCATGACTTGACAGCTTTATAGACAGGTTGAGCAAATGTACAAAAATGAATCAATGATAATAACGTTAGCTCAACTGATGAAATGTAGATATGGTAATATGCTATTCTAATGTTGATCTACTTAACTTAACGTTACTGCTAGTTTCGTATAGCAACGAACTACACCAGAATAAATAATAACGTTCAACATCCTTTAAATGCGTTTGTGTGATAGGACGTTGACCAGTGAAGCAGCGCTACATTACCACAATTTAAAGTCCCTGTAAAGGCAATTAAAAAAAAATCTAACCTTATAAAATGTTTAGAAATGTATTTGCTAAAATATTACAAAGACTGAACTGTGAAGTACTGAATTGTGGATTTAGACCGTTAAACAGTTTTTCACCGTTGCTATTTTCCGGATTTTCTGGGCGGGCTAAAGGGCTCGATGACGCAATGGAGCCTGAGCTCCTGACAGCCACTGATGACGCACTGGAGCCCCTCGAGCTGCTGGACTATTATTAGTAACAGCCTACAGATTGCTAGCTAGCTATGCTATGCCTTCGTCACAGAAATGCGTACCACCTGGATGCGATTACCGGATCACGTAAAAAACAGATCGGTGTCCTTATTTAAATTTCCGAAAAACGATTACATCAAGAAGAAGTGGATTAATTTTGTGAAGAGCCACCTTGATGGAAAGCTGGGGAATCACCGCCAAAACCCCCTCTGTAAGTGATCATTTTACACGGGATAGTTTTTATAAACTTTCGTCGGAGACAACTGGGAATCACTGATAATCCGCTGTTACTGGTGAATGGGGCCGAACCGACTCCCGCCTCGGCATTGATCCTCCCGTCGCGCCGACAACTGGTGTCATCATCGGCAGTGCGTGCCCACCGTGCGAGCATCCATTTCCGGCTGTAGAGTTGAGTGTGGCGCCGCGACGGCAGCTTTCCCGCGAGTGGGCGTGGTTTCAGCGCAGCCAGCGGACACCCCCCAACGTTTGAAAGCAGAGATTACTGCTCATTTTTTCAAGATTTTGATAGCTTATTTTATGTACTTGCTGGCTTTTTTTATCATTCAAATTTGGCTGGGTGACTAATAACACATTTTTCTGTGGTGTGACAAACTCAGAACACATACTTAATTTTGACTTTACAGGGACTTTAATTCTCTAATAAACTGACCTGACCTGTGTGAGTAATCCAGCACTTGCTGGTAGTTCGGTAGAATGAAATTTCTTAGTCCTTATTCCTTTATATCCGCGGGACTCACGTGTGATATCATTTATATCCGTGGGACTCGCGTGTGATATTATTTATATCTGCGGGACTTGCGTGTGATATCATTTATATCTGCAGGACTCGCGTGTGATATCATTTATATCCGCGTGACTCGCGTGTGATATACTTTATATCCACGGGACTCGGTGTGATACCTGTCTCTTTAGCAATCACAACCTGCTTCATACCACTATAATGTTAAAAAAACGTGAATGTTTGCACTCATCCATAAACATTATTAGATCCATCAGCTTGACAGTAAGTCCCATCATTCAGCTCGTCACTGCGTCATAACATACGCCTTTGTTATTGTTGGAAACTGCGCCCTCTAGTGGCGAAAAATCTTACATATTGTGCCTTTAACTGCTTTGAGAACAGTGACCTGAGCTTGGAGAAATGTGTCAAATCGATTGAGAAAAACTGTTTATAATCTGTAATAAACCTTATTCACAGCAGCGCCATCTTTGATTTTTAATGGGAATGAATGCGAGGCTATGAGGGACAGACATGCATCTCTTTAATGGGCTGTACTGTTATTTAATGTTTTTTTGGATTGCTTTGCTCATGTAACACTGGGAAAATATCTTTCCAAGAAAGCTATGGAAAATTGTAAGTTATCTAGGAGCTTTATACAGCTTTTTACAGCGGATGCCATTGGAAACACGGCAAGTCTATCCCTCACAGTCTCACTTTCATACCTGTCATGACGCTGCTCTGAATAAGGTCTATTGTTTGTGAGTTAGGGCAGATGCCCTCGTACAAAAAGAAAACACCTCTGTAATTCTGCGAGTAATTGCCAGCACAGGCTGAATTTAATGATAATTTAACAGCATGTTGAGTGGAATTGATGTAAACAGAGTAACAGAGGAAGTTGTGTTCAGTCTCACAACTCTTAATGAGCAGTAAGGAGGGGTGGATGTCTTTCAGAAAGTATCAGAAGTTCTTCACACACTCGTAAAGATGAAACAGATGCTTGTAGTCCTTCACTCTACATCCCTAATGTAAAACAATTACACAAATACAGAGATGCAGTGAAAGAAAGTGTTAACAGAGAGACTATGAGGTTCAAAGGTGCTATAGTCGCATGTGTTTGTCTATTTAAAAATAAGTGTAGGCAATCTAGAAATTCATGGGTGCAGTTTAAAATAGGGATGCACCGATATAAACCCGGTGTCTGACTGATGAGCTGATCATTATTTTGTTTGTAATATTTGTCTCAATTAAATAAAAATAAAATACACAAATTATTTTAAAAGGTTTCACAACATGCATAATGTACAGTATGCATTTATACAAATGCATATTTATTTTATGATTTGCTAAAGATTAAATTTAACAGTGTTATTAAATTATTACTGTTTTAAAAAACTTTAAGTAATCGTTAAATGAGGGCAAATGTAATATAAATGTAAAAATAGCGGAAAAAGCACAATTACAAATCCAATAATGGCTTATTCAACAAAGTTAAATTAAGACTTTATCATTAAATGAAGGTTCAAATAACAGTTTCAATAATTGTGATAGTAAAGTTAGGTAATCACAAAATTAAGCAATATTAAAATCAGAGAGTACATTTTATATTTATTTATTTATTTACCTGTCATCAGTTACACAGATGGAAGTTGCACTTGTAACTAACAGGACCTATAAGGAATAGGAGCCACTTTGTTATAATATTTACATACTGAGATACTAACTTTTTTAAGATAGAGTCCCTTTCGAGGGAACTCACGATGCGTAAACGGCGCTTTGGGAACGATTCCAGCGTGAATGCATCTGAAGCATCTATGTCTGCTAGTCCAATGGAAGGAATGAACATCACGGGCGGGTGACGTCATGACCAGGAAGTGATAAAAGAGCATCCGGTGCAAACCGGCATTAGCTTCTTCAGCAAGCAATATGTTGTAAACTGTCTGTTATATTTACTGTTATCTGTCTGATATATATATCTAAACACTATGGCGAAACAATTGCACAGACTCACGTTATTTAACGAGTAGGGACACACACAAGCTTTGCGTGATGTGTTTGGGAGTAGAGCATTCGATATCAGCCTTCGAGGGGGCTGATTGCCAACATTGTGAGAAGCTTTCGCTACGCATGCTCCGCTCCCGCCTGTCACTTTTCGAGGAAAGTGGCCAGGCTCGCGAATCTCAGGGTGCAGGACCGCGTCTGAGAATGCATTCCTGTGGATCGCAAATATAATCTCTTTACGGGGTTGGAGACGGGTCCGCGGATCTTATCTCCTCTCTTTCCCGAGCCCGCGCTGGGGTCTCTTCCGCCCGGGAAGAGAGATCAATGCTTCAGTGCTCTACCTCCGAGGATCGCCATCTCATTCCCCAGCGTATGAAAAGAAATATATATATATATATATATTATATATATTATATATATATATATAATATATATATATATATATATATATATATATATAAAATAAATTAAAAAGCTGGTGGAGGTGTTTACTAAGGCTGTAGATAAATTAAATATTTAATGGCCAGCAGAAATAAGGGGGTGCTCATCCTAAAAATAAAAATTTATTAAACAAGCTTCCTTCCCTCTATTTTTTCACCTCCATCACAGGGCCTTTAATTTTTTCCTGATCTACACAGCGAGCTGTCTAGATCATGGAAAAAGCCTTACTCATCTTGTCTTTTAGCCCCCAAGTTCATGTATATTCAGATATTAGGGGGTTAAGAGAGTATGGCTATGGGGCAATACCCCGGGTAAAACAGATGCTTGCGAGCTATCTGTCTCCCAGTTCAGTATCGTCCCTGAAGGAGTCGGCTTCTCTCACTAAACCATTATAAAAACTATTTTTAATCTAGTGGGAAAAGCATATGCGGCAGTGGGTCTAGCAGGAGCATGCTTGCACACTATAGCAGTGCTACAAGCATATCAGGCTGACCTGCTGGGGTATTTGGACAGAAGTGAGGGAGTTTGGCCCGATGGGGTTTGAGAACTTCGTCGGGCCACAGATTTATCTCTCATGGGTACTAAGGAGACAGCCTGAGCAATTGTGCAGTCTATGGCAGCCCTTGTGGTCACTGTGAGACACCTCTGGCTCAATTTGATGGGAATCATGAAGAAAGATACAAGAGAATCTCTCCCTCACTATGTCCAACCCCCTGGGACTGCTGGGCGTGAGCAGAAGCTGGATCCGAGGATCGTTCGTCACGCTGAGAAGGCTTTGACTCAAAAGAAAAGGTCTTGGCGCCACCGGGGTCCACCGAGCCCCAACCGGGGTGGAACGGTGTACACCTCATTATACAGTGCCCTTTCCATTTCGGTGCCCTCGGGGGACCGTTCTGCCAACCCTGCCACCCTTGGTGCTTCGGGGCGCAGCGGTCTCCAGCGAGCTTCTGGCGCAGCGTCAACTCGACATTGCGTCAGACTCACGCCCTCTAAGGGGGGGTTCGAAAACAGTCAGTTAGGGTGGTTCCTGCCAGTATGCTTCAGGTCCCCGAACTGGCTGTCTCAATTACACCAGAGGTCAGCCTCGAGGTGCTGGTTCCCTTGGTAGATTTTCTGGCAGCGCGGAAGCTACTGCTGAATATATCTCTATGGGTCCTGCAGTTAGTAGTAAGAGGCAGATTTGGTTCTCATCCTCCAGGTTACAACAGGGTGTTGCTCACGTTAGTGCATCCCGAGCAGGCTCTGGTAATGGAGCAAGAGGTAAAGGCCCTGCTAGCAAAGAAAGCTATAGAGCAGGTGTACTCACCCGACATTGCGTCGGGTCTTTACAGTCGTTATCTCATTCCAAAAAAGGATGGAGAAATGAAGCTTAGCGTCATGTATTACCTTCTCATCTATCCAATCACATCCTAATAGCCAGTATAAAAGGGTGGTACTTACTCTTGTCTGAGTTCTCAGGACTGGGGACTGGTTTGTCACGATAGATCTGAAAGACGCATACTTCCCTATCTCAATCCTCCCTCAGCACAGGAGGTTCCTGAGGTTTTATTTCAGGGGCAAAGAACAACAGCATCAGGCACTTCCTTTCGGTCTTGCTCTATAACCCTGCACATTCACGAAGCACGTAGATGCAGCTCTGGCCCCGCCAGGCTGCAGTGCATACGCATTCTGAATTGCATAGACGACTGGCTGATTCTATTAGAATTCTGTTCAGATTCGGAATCAGAACAGTTAGCGGCTAGGCATCGAGATGTCATCCTCGCTTATATGCGAAGGTTGGGGTTGAGGCTCAATGCCAAGAAGAGTGTGCTTTCTCCAGTACAGAGGACCACTTTTCTATCCTTACTGCCACAAAAGAGCTAAAGCTAGGCCAGTCACACACTGTGAAACAGTTCGAGAGACTGTTAGGCCTCAGGGCAGCAGCGTCCATTGTGATACCCTTTGGCCTGCTGTACGTGAGACATTTGCAGTGGTGGCTCAGGACCAGAGGGTTCTCCCCGAGGGGAAACCCACTCTGTATGATCAAAATCTCATGGCAGTATCCCTGCACCTTGGTTATATGGAGGAAAAACTGGTTCTTGTCCCACAGACGTATGATCAGCCTCTTATTGGCTTATCTACGTTGGTGGCCTCTTATTTTGGTCCCTCAGGAAATAACGCTCTCTGAGGGCAGTGTATATTCCAGGGGGCCAGAATATTGGAGCAGACACCCTGTCGAGGCAGGGGGTTGAGGCCAGGGGACTCCACCCCGAGGTGGTGGAGCAAATATGGAGTTTTACAGCCAGGCAGAAGTGGATATGTTCACGTCTCAGCATACACGTCTCAGCTGGATGCTATGGTGCAAACATGGCCAAGGCTACGTCTGTACGCATTTCCCCCCGTTGCTCTGCTCCCAGGAGTTCTGGAGTGAATCCGCCAGGATGGAATAAGCCTATTGCTAGTAGCACCACCCTGGCCGAGCCGAATTTGGTTTGCGGACCTAATTCTTCTCCTCGACGGCCCTCCCTTGGAGATCCCGATCAGGAGAGACATTGATTCTCAGGCAGGGGATGCAATATTGCACCCCCGGCAGGGGATTTGGAAACTGTGGATTTGGCCTCTGAGGGGGGCCAACTCATAGAGACTGGTCTCTCAACCGAGGTTGTTGAGACCATTTTAAGCTCCAGAGCTCCCACTACGAGGAAACTATATTCACTATTTCGAGAGTTTTTCACTTCTTGGTGTCACCAGCATCAGTGGGATCCGGTTAACTGTTCAGTAAAAACAGTATTCCAGTTTCTGCAAGAACGCTTTGTATGAGGTCTATGTCCTTCCACGCTTAAGATATACGTGGCGGCCATTGCGGCTTTCCACGCCGGTGGGTGGGACATTTTTGGGTCGAGACCCTCTGATCACTCGTTTCCTTCAAGGCACTTTGAGGCTGAGCCTGCAACCCTTAGATTTGGTCTCAGAGAAGTTCCTTTCTTTTAAGACTATTTTCTGCTAGCTATTTCGTCCCTCTAAGAGTTGAGACCCTCAGGTCCTTTCGGTCCCCACCTGCCTTAAGTGCACCAGGATTCTTGAGTAATTTTACTGGTATCTACTGGTTAAAGTATTTTTATTTTTTTACTTTTAAAACGGCATTTTCCAAAAGATGGGAAAAAATCTTACACTAAACCATGTCAAATAATCCATGTTTTTCCCCATGAATGAAATTTAGAAATGTGGGTTTTTTATAAGGTAAATTTTACATTAAAAAAAAGTTTAAAAAAAAGATAAAAAAAAAAAATAATTGTTACAAATTACATTTTGTTGCCTGGGGTCTCTGAGACCACAACAGCCCGACTGTAAACCTCAAATGAACAGCCCACAAGGGTTAAAGTGGTAGTGCAGAACAAAGTGCAGCCATAACAGGGCATTGTGTATCAAAGTTAAATAAAAATAAATAAATAGAATGAAGAAAAACAAAAAAACAAATGACAAAATGGCAAAAAAACGAAAATAACGGTGCATACAGACAGACAGTACTCAAGAACAGTAGAGATGTAATTTAAAGGGTAAAGTTATGTTTATGCACTAAACAAGTCCAATAACCTTGATTTATTAACCTATTAACACAGTATACCCATTTCCCCATGATATATGTACAAGCTGCAGCTTGGACTTTTGACTAAGTATACAAAAAACTATAGATCTCTTGTAATATTTGTTTTGTTTGGATGTTTCTAGAGACCTTCATGATTATATATATATCTCCTCGACACTTATTAGGAACATGAAAATGACCTTTCTTTGGAGGGTTTGGCTTTTCCATGCTTTCTGGAAGTAGGGTAGGAAGTTGACAGCCTCATGTGACAGGGAGGAAGTGAATACCTTTTTTTTTCTTGAAATCCTTTATTTGGTTGTTTCCTTGCATGTCATTGAGAAATAAACATGGATAACATCTAGAAAAATACTATACACTGCGACAACTATAGTTGCCGGTGGGCTTTTAAGCTAAAACGCCTGTAGGAGCAGCAAAATACAGTGGTGACAGCTGTGTTGTGACTGAATGAGAGGTGAGGAGGGAGAACATAATGAATTATTTTCTTGTAAAAAAGAAAAGAAGACTCATAAAAAATAGGTGAAGGCTTGTAATGTATCAAAATCTCCCATATACTGTAGTCATTTACAGTGAGTCACCAGTTCATGAGAGTGGGAATCCAGCAGAGAGCAACTCTACACTGATGACTGTGCTGTGGTGGCCACTAACCACACCTGGCCATTATCTTCCTCCCTGCGCTCTGAGGCCTGGGTGCCTGTGATGGAGGCCCTAATGGCAACACACACACATACACACACACACACACACACACAACACACACACACACACACACACAACACACACATACACAACACAATGAGGTTGTCCATGTAAGTCCATAGCTGCTCCCATCATTGCAGTCCGAGCGTAATTTCATAAAAGTGGATTTTTAATAAGAGGCTTTTAAGAGAGTGCTGGCTTACTGTAACACACACACACACACACACACACACACACACACACACACACACACACACACAACACACACACACCACACACACACACACACACACACACACACACACACACACACACACACACACACACACACACACACACACACACACACGACCCTACAGCAGCAGAATACTAGTTAGACTAGTTCATAATGAGAGATGTTCATGATGAGTGCTTGACGGAGAAAAGAAAAACACCAGACAGTAAGAGCAGTTATTTAGATCTGTTGATCTGTTTCTCTCAATCTATCTCTATTACAGGAGCAATTTGGATCCTCAATTTGGATCCTCAGCAATTCTTGCTGTTCTTTTACTCAACTGTATGTAACAGTTTGTGTTCATGTTTCTGAGGTCTCTCAAACACCTACAGCCAAGGGTCTTCTCTCCTTCCCCTTTATTTACCTTTGTTCGTGTGCAAGTTAAGAGAAATGATCTAAAGAAATACTTGGTAACACTTTATTTTACAGTGGCCTTGTTATTGTGGTAATAACTAAATTAGGCCTAATTACATGCAACTAACCTTAAACCAAACACTAATCCTAACCCCTTTAGTAATCACTTTTCATACATATTAATTATTATTACTCTGTAGCACAGACAGCTTGAAATAAAGTGTAACCAAATACTCTAATATTTTTTTTACTTAAGTTTAGGTGTGATGCATGTGGAGAATCTCAGCTTTAAACATCATTTCTTACATCAGTCTGTCTCTGTAGTTAGATTATGTGCCGTGAACTTTGCAAACCCCTGTGAATAGTTGTTTCCAAGTGTTCCAAAAGACTACATTTCAGTCACACAGATTGAAAGGTTATGAGGAAAGATACTAATCCCAGAGCTCCCACAGTGAACAGAGCGGCTCCATAGTTTTGTGGCCTGAAGTTCATTACTGTATATAGCGCTTGGAGGAGCAATGCATAAACAGTAATTTTTCTTAGAGGGATGCGGTATGCACTCCAACAATAAGCAGTTACAGTTACCATCAAAAAACAATAGAAAAAAAGTTTTGCATTGTTTACTTGATATTAGTTTGAGTGTGTTCATTGTCTTGAGTTATAGTGAAAGGTTTAAACCGAGGTGGCCTAACACGAGGGGGTAGCTATAAATGCCACAATTCAAGGACTTAAATGTTCACAGATGCCGGAGTGAGGAAATGTAAAGGCTGATAAAGAACTACACCTATAGACAGATGGACTGAACCCACACATGACCTGACATATGGATTAATGCTGGAGCTCTAAAAATCTATGGTTAAATAAAACTTTTTTTTAGTTTAGTTTTGTTTGTATTACTGTTAGTTTCGTTCCCCCCCCCCCCCCCCCCCCCCCAAGTTTTCTATAACCCACACCCTCAGCTTTTAAGAAAACTATATGCCAGTGCACTTTTAAATGTTTACTTTTAGCAGACACACGCATTGAAGGGTTTTTTTTTTTTTTCGTCTGGTAAAACAGACCACAAATATTGATGAATCAGGCTGGATAAGTTTAGACAGTTGCTGTAGGGTTCACCTTCCAGAAATTGTACCAGTGGTTTTCATGGCACATTAAACGCTTTGATGACTGTAGTTTTACATCAATGGACATGGCTAAGCTCACTATGGAAACACCTCAGTTGGACTTAATTACAGGTACTGTACTATTTGGAAGCTTGACTCTGTTGTGCTTTAGGGAAATTCAGCACATATGGTTTCCTCTTAGCTGCTCTAACCCAATCAGACACGCTCCATTTGGACCATTTAGGCAGCCCAACTCAAGTGCTGAACAAAGCTGATTTCACACACCAGCCAATAACAGATGGGGTCACAGGAAGTGGCATAAGGTGAGGTGAGCCAAATTATGTGACCCAGTGAGTGATAATTGAATAATTGTGATTGAAAGAGTATGTTGATTACAGGCATATAAATGATGATACACAAATCTGGTCTGCTAAGGTAAGAAAATAAATGTTATCATTTTGGGTCTGTGACAGTGTCTCAAATAACACATTGATAACTTTTATTTAGACTGTGATCTTACCTTTTGGGCATCCCATGAGCATATGTACATAAACACAAAGATAGGCAGGAAAGGATTTGACATACCACCTCTAAACCAATCAAGGAATGTAACTCCACTGTGTCACTTTCTTTAGGGTTGTTGGACTCATGTCCATGTGATTTGTGAGGACATGTTTGACATCAGTGCTGATGTGCTTTTTCATTACAGTGTGGTATTGTACTGTCAGTGCAAACACTTACAATCCTCATTTGCCATTTAGATTGTGTTGCTCAACTCTCTGAAGCATTCAATCTTTAAAAGCATTTGTAAGGGGACGGTGTTTAAAGTAATGCAGAGATTCTACATCAGAGGTTTCAAACTTGGGTCCAAAGGACCACACATTTGAACTAAAATAAAACAAATATTACTACATTTTAACAGTAGGGATTATTTTAAAACAAGTCTCTCCTTCCTTGTGTAACCCCTCCACCCGGGTCCCACTCGACCCGCTCCGAGCGGGCCTCGAACCCGGGTCTCCGGCATGAGAGTCAGGCGCTCTAACAAGGAGGCTAAAGACTGCAGCCTCTAGCATCTGTCGCTAGAGCGCCTATTGAGATCAGAGGAGTGAGGTTTACTCGCACAGCAACTACTAGCTGGCCTCCGTTACACTCACCCCCCTAAACCTCACTCCCATCCGGGTCACGGCACCAATGTAACCCTTGCAACAAATATTCAAAAATAGTTTGTATATGTTTTGTAGTTTTTCATTTCCATGTGATTATCTTTAGATTGCACACTGGTTGAATGGCACTATTTTGAGTAAAGCTATACAAATATATATTTAAATCGAATTAAATGTTGCTCTAAAATCTATTTTACATTTTGAGAAAAAAAAGTCCTGTACAAATAGATATTTCATATTTCAAGAATTTAGTGAGAAAAGTCAAATATTTTATTTAGGAAACTATATGTTTGTCTTTTTTTTCATCACACAAAAAGTATAAATTGGTGTAAATATATCTTCCTTTATATTTTAGTAAGGAAGGTTCCTTTGCAAAAGTTTGAAAACTACTTTATGCATGGTAAATGTAGAGGGGTTTTGTTTTACAGGTATGTGTATGCAATGTTAATATTGTGTAAAATAACAAACATTGCAGTGAATTAACAGCTTTTTAAGGGTTAGGGCAATGATAGTTTGTGTTGCATATCATTATTAAAATTTGACAAAAAAAACCTTTGGCATGTCAGCCCACATTTCAAGTTGTGGTTTCTGTGATAATACTGTCTTTTGTATTTTTATTTTTTAAGAAAATATTGACTCCACTGGAGCACTTACGTGCCTGTCACCTGAGATTTAAATTTTGTTCTGGTTAAATTTTGTAAGCTAGGCTTAGAAAAACAGTTCTATTTGTATATATTTTTTTAAACTTGGCCTTATGCCCTTGCCATTCCTTGGAGGCATGAGAGCATAAAACCACTTCCGTATGATTTGAAAGGGAAATGTGGATATACTGTATCCCGCAGATTTAATGATGCGTGTATGATTGGAAAGGACATCACTGAACTGCCCGTCCCTCTGAAATCACTATGAGTAGTGATATCAGAAACCCCTGAAGTACCTTGTCTGGTTTCAATCTTTGCTTAGACGGTTAGACAGTTAGTGCTATCCTATCTCAAGGAAGTACACAGTAGTCCAACATTATCCAGGGTTTTTTGGCATATGGGATTATTCTTCTCTGTCCCACATTCTTCATTCTGTTTCTGTCTGTTTTCCCCAAATCCCTCAAACTAATTTGAGCGAGGGTGTCTGTTTACCCTCAGAGAGGTCAGCGAGATTGGTTTAGGGTGGTTAGCAAGCGCATATCCGTTCAGAAAGTAAGTCTTTGGGTGGAAGCAGGAAGTAGTGACTCTTCACCTGAATTTGATTTTGATGGGTCCTTCTGAAAAGGATCAGATGGAAAGTGGTTTGTTTGTGTTACCCTTAAATGTTCCCCCCTCAACAATCAAATAATTAGCTTCTGAGTCCATCAATCTAGACATCAATCAGCAAGTTGTAGGGTCAACTAAACAAATCATTGCAAAATTAGGCCACCCTTCGGGCTATTTTCTCCAGCAACATCTGTGATGAGATTAGACGGGAAGATCTTGTTTGTTGAATATAGAGGCTTGATTAAACAAGCAAACGGTACTACTACTACTGTAAGACAGATCGCACAGTGCCATAGTGTGCTGTAACAAATCATCCAAACCCTATACAAAGCTGTTTATTTGATCTACACTTTTAAAGTGTCTGTTCCTGGTTGGCAGTCAGATAAGATCAATTTTATTCTTTGAAAGATGAATGGCCACAAGATACTTCCACTTTCTAGTCTGCTTTATGCTGGCTGACTTCAAGGCAAATTTTTATTTAGCCAGTGTTGAAGACCAGCATCAACACAACATGTGCTGGTGACCAGAAATGCCTTAATTTCAGCATGAGAGGGTAGGGAAAGAAATGCAAGAGATAATGTTGGGGATTGGATGTTAATTTAAATAAACTATTGCAGAAAAAAATATATGCTGTGATGTAACTTAGTTACAGCACTAATCATCTGTATTATGTTTGTTGAATCATGCAGATGGAAGGAGAGGAAGGAATGTACTATTTCATACAAAGATATCAACAGTAAAGATATCTTATTCTGCTGTTTGGATATGTCTTAAAGGGTACCTATCATGGAATTTTGAAAATTACCTTTCATGTACTGTGTAACATACATCTAAGTGAACAAAAATATCCTGCAAAGTTTTAAATATGAAAGTTCACCGTATACAAGTTATTGTCTCTCAAAAGTAAGAGTCGACTCTGAGTCGCTGATATGAATCGATAGACAAACGATGCTTTCTCTCTAACTTTCGTACATCACTTGTACAAGTTATTTGAATTCGACACGTCCACTCAGTGCGCGCGCCGAGCAGACAGAGAAACCTGACAACAACATGTCGACGAGACTCTGTTCTGAAGTGCGAATCAAAAGCAAACTTTTTTTTTCACTGCCCAGGGACAAGCATGTGAAGACTCAGTGGCTAGAGTTTATATTTACAACTATACCACACAGGTATAGCCGAACCTTGAGTTGTGTTCGCGTTATTTTAATGACGACCGCTTCACAAACACAAATGCTTTCACGTGTGGATTCGCGAGTCGCCTGATACTGAAGGAACGTTCAATACCAAGTTTATTTGGATCAGCTTCCTCCTCCAAATCACAACCTGTAAGTACTATTAATAATTGTTGCTTTTATGTGTGTGTGTGTGTGTGTGTGTGTGTGTGTGTGTGTGTGGTGTGTGTGTGTGTGTGTGTGTGTGTGTGTGTGTGTGTGTGTGTGTGTGTGTGTGTGTGTGTGTGTGTGTGTGTGTGTGTGTGTGGTGTGTGTGTGTGTGTGTGTGTGTGTGTGTGTGTGTGTGAGAGTTACGCTCAGCAGCTTCTAGGTCTCCAATGTCATTTTTTTTTGTTTTGTGAAATTATGTGAAGCGTATTGTAGTACTGCAGTGCTTTATCAATATGTTTAAGCTTTGGGCTAACGCAAAATATAACTGACTGCGTCATCTGACCAATCACCGCTGATTAGCGTCACGCAAAGGAGGGGTTTGGACAAATGAGTCGTCAAACGAATCATTAGGGAGTCGGTGAGCAAATCAGGTAAAAATAAATGCATATTATAAGACAACAAAAGTGTTTTTTGTCATTGCATGCATGTAAAACTGTTGTTGGGGACTCCCAGAACATTATTAGGAACATTTTAAATGCCATAATAGGTACCCTTTAATACCTCAAGCTCTTTTCAAATAAATCCTAGCCAGGAGAGTGAAAACATTGAAACTTAATATAATATTAGCTTTTTATGTAGGCCTCAACAATAAGGATTTTCTGCTGCCCTGAGTAGGCCAGTATTTAGATTTGTAAAAGAATATATATATTTAAAATGTTATTAGATTTATTTTTAAGATGAATTTCATTGCACATTTATGAAAAGAACAGTTATAATTTAACAGTTCTCAATACATAAACATACTTTGGCATTTTTGGCATACAATACAGAACAGTTCTGAAAAACTGATTCCTTGAAGATGAACATAATCTATGTAAGCCAGATAACTTTACCCCAGTGGTCTTTAAATTGGCACAGTTTGCATCAAAAATGTTTAATACTAAACAGAAAACTAAATGTTTTAGTTTGCATGGCAAAAAAACAACACATGTACATGGCCAACAAACATAACATGTGGTGACAAAGCAGCACCATCCATATTGTTGGGCCCTTATGTTATACGACAGCAATATCATTCAGATGAAAGCATTCCACTGGCATAAAAATGAGTTATGTATACCATAATCTATAATTTTATAAATGACTTGTAAACTTGAAGCCAATTTTTCAAATCCTCTGCAGTCTGAACCCAATGTAAAGTCCCTCTAAAGTTGTTTGTTTTTTTAGAGCAAAAACATTGTCAGTATTAAAATAAAAATGTTCATGTCTGGGGAAAAATGAGGTTAAAGAAGCTAATCAATTCCTCATTTGTAGATTTATTACCATCTTTCTCTCCCTATATTTTACTGTACCTGGCTGGCATTTCTCACAAACACCTACTAATGATTTTGCCAGAGAGACGCTGACGCTACAAGATACACATGTAACTTAAAACCTTTTTGTTTTTATAAACCTTGTAAGTTCTCATCCACCTATACACACAGTACAATAAAATCCTGCATGCTTGTTGAAGGGTAGTTGCTACTGGCTGTATAACATATCAGCTGTATTGGATCATATTAGATTGCTGCAACAATGGTCTCTAAAGTGTTAGGTACAATTTCACAGAATGTCAAAGCCACGTTTGATTTTACAGTTAGGAACAAGTCACCACTGGTGGGAAAATGTACCTTAGAGGTTCAAATTGTGCTTACCAGAACACAGCACCAAGTCCTTAATGACCCTACTGGCCGAATTAAAGTTGCTTAATTTCAACCCTTATGCAATCAACTGTTCACATTGATTGAGGCAATTAGATAAAAAGCTCTTATTCTCCCTGGCTAAATTAGGACGGTTGACTTGGCTATCAAAGCTCTCCTCAGCTCCCAAACAGGGTGTAGGGCTAGTTGTCATAAAGACTACATCTCAGTAACTATAAGGTTAATAGTCAAAAGTCACAGTACACACATGCTTGTTGTTTGTTTTGCATAAATGTTGCTGTGTGGAAATATGGACATTTCCATATATGGTACATTTCTGTACCACAGCAAACACTTTATCTTTAGAATAGATATTATCAACAAAGAATTTCTGATCCATTTCTTTAATGGCCTTATTCCAGAAAGCACCCTAACTCATCCTAATGGACTTTCAAAAGGGAGCCCTCTTGCAGTAATCTCAGTCTTGTGGTCACTGATGGGTTACGGCTGTCATCACATCCTCACAGACTGAAAAGAGCCGTGTGGTTTTGAGGGAATGTTATGATCCCCCTGTGATGATGAGAAATGAGGTAGACGTGATCTGTGTCCTTTAAAACACATTTTCTTTTTATCTGAAACACACGGTTTAGGGTGCTTTCACATCTGTAGTTCGGTTCATTTGGACCAAGGGCAAAAATGATACTTTGTAGCATTTTCAGGCATTTTGGTTCCTTTTCACACCACACTGATTGCTCTGGTCCGAATCAGTTGATGAGTTGATGAAACGATCGAAAATGCAGTCACCTGAAAACATCCACATCACTCGTTGGCCAGATGTGTCTTGAACGTATTTCCATAACTGCACTTCGATTGGTCAGAATTAACGTGCGAAAAAATAACCCTACACTGTTCCACAGATCTATGAAACCCCCTTTCCCTGAGCTGTTTGCCGAACAAAGCAAAGATTTTGCTGTTCTATCAAATTTATATGAGGCTCCACACCTCTTCACAACTCCAAGTTTGTCCGCGAGCTCTCATGCTAAAAGTGCAAACTGTCAACAAACATTAGTCCTCATCCCATAATGCACAGCGCAGCTGACTACGGCAACTGGTTTAGTCCAAAAACGCGCAGTTCTTTGGCAGTTGGGTCTGTTCAAGGTCGGATCACATTCTCACCACAAACAAACCGCTCCAGAGTTCGTTTGAAAGCATACCGAGACCTCTTTTGGTGTGCACCCGAGTGTGATTGCTGCCTTCACACCTGCCCAAACGAACCGCACTAAGGGGGACAACAAACTCTAGTGCGATTCAACCAAACTAAATTAGGAAGGTGTGAAAACACCCTTAGATCCATCTTGCTTCTGAAAGTACTTTTCATAAATATGATACAATGTGCCCTATTACTTTAAGGCACATTTTTTGACATTTTGATTTGGTAGATTAGACTATTTTCTAATCTATTATCAAATTTGGCTGAAATTGCAACTGTTAGGACTGGTTGCAATGAAGCACACAGCGATGGAGAATTCATTAGAACAATCTTTAATTACAAATACACAGAAAACAAGCATCACCACCACATAAAAATATAAACAACACGGAACGATGAACAGAGGAAACAAAGGGTTTAAATACACAGACAGAGTAATTAACAGAAATGAGAACAGGTGGGTAACTAATGAGTAACTAAACTAATAAGGAGCAGGAACAAAATGGGAACAGGGAAAACTAAACCAAAGCACAATATAACATCTCAGTTACGCATGTAACCCTTGTTCCCTGAAGGAGGGAACGGAGATGTAGTCGACGTGTCGACTGATTGGGATCACGCTTAGGGACCCTGTCATCTTCGAGTACTGTTAAAATGAGTACATTGTACAATGTGAGTTGTACATTGAGTACAATGTACATTGGCGTGCGAGATCTGCATCTCACAGCGTGGGTATAAATACTGAAGTGGATGCACCTACCAGTTATTTTTCGCTGAGGAGCCGAGCGGAGCCCGGAGTCAGCGGTGGTCCAGCAATAGTGGCGATGGGACTACGTCTCTGTTCCCTCCTTCCCTCCTACTTACGTAGCAGAGACGTTCCCTTTGTGTCGCTTCACGTTCAACGTAGTCAACGTGTCGACTGATTGAGATCCCAATTAAAACGCCACTAGTGCTGCCACCTTCCAGTGCCTAGACAAAAGCCTCCTGATCCCCCGCATTATTGAGGCTTAAACAGGGCTTAAGCCAGGGAAGTCACTGCTGTTCCGCAAGACCCACTCAGTTAGACTTGGATAACAGTGGGAAAGTGTGCCCTTTCGATGGAAGGAGGGACGCTACGGAAGCCACATCCATGTTGTGGAGATACACACCTGGACTGGGCGGATTACCGGGCTGTACAACATATGGAATGTCACTGGGGTGGCTCCAGCCTATAACAGGTGGAAGACAGAGCGGGCTCTGCCAATGGAAGACACAGGCTTGCCACAGGGAGCCATACCATGGAAGAATACACCATGGGATCACCAACAAGAATAATACCATGGGATCACCGTAGGGATCACGACATATGGACCCAGCCTAACACAGGTTTCACCAGTGCATACGAGTGAAAAGCCTGGCTTCAGACGCTCTGCCACATTCGTTGCCGAAGGGTATGGAGGAACTCGACAGGGTTCGGCTAATAAGGAGAACTCTACTGTAGCAAGAATTGAGCACGTATACAGTCCATAGGAGGGGAATGGCACACCAAGCCAACACTTTGAACCGGGTTTACAGTGAAACTGGCTTCATGTGAAGGGAGCCCACGGGAAGCAGCAGTTCGACACAGGCTAGTTCTCTAGCGAACGTGATAGGTGTCGCACAGCCCCCAACCCTATTTAACATCTGTTCAGCGAGGCACTCTGTGTCAACGCCTAGGAGAGAGCAATACTCTCACTTAGGAGTAGTTCACCACCCTGGTGGTTACATGCATCTTGGGAAAACTTTCACACCAAGATGAAGGTAACCACATGTAGTGGGCCAACCTCTGCTTGGAAACGGCCTTCTCTTTTGCTGGTCTCTGTAACAGACAAGAGCTGGTCTGAGGTCCAGGCTTTGCATTCTGATCTTGTATAACCGCAATGGAGAGGACGGAGAGAGAAAAGCCAGGGCTGGGTCTGCCTCCTCCGGGGCAGTGCTTGCAGGCTCACCACCTGGTCCCGTAGGAGAGGTAGGAACCATGGGCACATATTCAGGCCAGGGTCTCAGATTTAATGAGAGTTGCCGGCCCGAATTACAGGCACGATTCGTTGACCGAAAATGTGTGCAAGTTCCTACCCTCTAGATAGAGACCAAGCAAGCAGTAACTCACTGCCTGCAGGCCTCTGTAGTGCAGTAGCACCAGAGATAAATCGCAAGAGGGTAAAGAGGGGCGCAAGGTGGATTAAGTATCCTTGCTCCCCTCAGGAACCTGACGATCATGTTGTGCTTCCAACGGATTTGTATCCACTGCATCATGATGTGTATCAATATTAGAGATGTGTATACACAATACACACCATTTTGAGGTGGAGGAGACAGCCCTCACTCCAACCCATTAGCAGGAAAGTAGCACTGAAGTGATCAAACACCTTCGGTATCTCCTCACGGAGAGAAGACTCAATTCAACAAACAGGTTCTAAGGGGTAGCATGCCTCATTTTGAGAGAGTGCTCTCACAGAAGTGATGGTCTCTACTGCATAAAAATGATTGCGGTAGTAACCAGAACCTCCGTATCCCATTCTTTTTTGGAACCAGACCTGGAACTCTCCAAGGTCTAAACATGGGTGGCATCATCCCCAACCCTGAGAATGTACTCAGAGGAAGGAGTCAGCAAGGGCTGTAGGGAAAAGAGGTCTGGTTGGGCCAATAAATGGTAACTAGTAAGACCTGCTGCATCTCCTCCCTGACTTTAGCACAGTTGTGTGCAAGAAGGTTCACTGGGGAACACATTTATGCGGGGGCCCCGGGGCCAGCTGGGGCCAGAGTTTTTTCTGTGTGGAGGGATGTCCACTCAGACAGGAGAAAAGAACAATTGGTGGAGGGACTAGTTCGGAGGGGCAACAGATGTAACTTCAAAGTGGTCCCAAACAGCTGGACCACCTGGGGACGGAGAATCCACTCTCCCTGGCCATAGGCTGTCTTGAGGCTCGTCAGCGGCATGATTGAGCAGACCTTGAGAAATAAGTGGAATGAAGCAAACTCGGAAGCTTCTGTCTCCGAGGAGGAGGTGGCAGGCTAGTTGTGACATGCGAGGGAAGTGTAGCGCAATGTTCGCAATCTTGCAACTCAAGGCATTGGATGCCAATGCAGTTGGAGGGCCAACCAGACTCCTTATGCCCTTTGTACGTGGCCCCACAGCCGGTATTGATGGACACTCGTTCTAGGGACCGATGGTCCGTGACCCACCTCTCTAGGGTACAATGAAGTACGGGCTTATAGAGGCCGGCCTTCATAGCGGCTGAAGGGAGAGGCAACAGGGACCGCACACCACCAGTCTGGCACTCTTGAGACCCAGGAACAGAGGAATTTGCTCTTTCTTTTGAGTCGGGTACCGCTGGATTTCGGGGAGTCAGCAGCGGAACAGTAACCATCTGAAGAGCTCATTCCCCCATCCCTGGGTGGGCTGTGTCAAGGATGCTTGGCCTGCTGTCATTGTCATGGTCATGGTCAACTGAGAAGGAAAGTTTAGACATCAGCAAGGTCGTTGATGGATCCGATGCTGACATCAATTTGTGAGTTGTACAGTAAGCACGCGTGAGTCCGTTATATTGATGCACAAACAAATTGTGTATGTGCACTCTCAACGCACATTGTATTTATGCACTTTTCAGTACATTCACGTTGTTTCCACACACATTAAGGATAATGTTTTGATTTGTCATGGAGTAATGGGCGTGCCGAAAGGAGGAATGCTAAAGGGTGAATTGCTACATCAGAAACTAACCCCTAACCTTACCCCACACCTTGATGGACAGCTTTCACGACCAATTATAAAGACCTGCCCCCACATTTATTATAAAGACCTGCCCCCCAGCATGCTCCCACCTTTTGTCACACCCATTACTCTGAAGATACCCACACTTGGAGAGTATGTTGTTGCTATGTTTAGTAATTCTGAAATGAATCCATGTACTAGCATAGGTACAGTATATGCAGTCAGGTCAATGCGGTTGGTTTAGATTTTTTTTTTTTTGCCATCTCCATGTGGTCCTGTATGGCAGTGTTTCCCAACCCTGCTCCTGAAGGACCCCCAAAACTGCACATTTTCTTTGTCTCCCTAATCAAACACACCTGATTCAACTCATCAGCTCATTATCAGATATATCCCCATGTGATAATGAGCTGATGAGTTGAATCAGGTGTGTTTGATTAGGGAGACAAAGAAAATGTGCAGTTGGTCCTTGGGGGTCCTTGGGGGTCCTTCAGGAGCAGGGTTGAGAAACACTGCTGGACGGTGTAGCAATTGACTTGTCTAAAATGTAAACAAGCTCTTTGCTGTTGCACTACATACTATATACACAGTGAAGTTTTTTTCCCCATATTTTTTTTTTTCATGGGTGCTTTGGTGTGCATGCATACATTTATGAATTATATGGACTCCTTATACCATTTGGCTATTTGGTGTCCTTTTGGTGTCTCCAAGTGTTCTTTTTTGAAAAGCTTGCAGAAAATACAGTTTTGAGAGAATCATCCTTCAATCTGATGTTTTACTTTGCTGGATATAGCAAATGATGACAAAATTAAAGTGTTAAACAAGATAAATGGTGTATGCTAGTTTCACGATAAGGGTGTGATTCAAATTGTTTATCTATTGTCAGCCCTAATATAGTCTTTATACCCTGTTCATGGAAAGTGACACAAAAGAGACATAATTTTAAGGGACACTTGCATTTTTTCCTCTTTCTCATTTGCGCTCAGGCACTTATATTCCAGAAAGCGTTGCAGACATGTCTTTAACTATTCTGCCTGATGACCAAAATGCAATGAAAGCAAATCTAATTACTATGATCAACAACAAAGCTGATTTGTTATGTTCTTTGTCTCCTTGACCCACTGCCTTCCACCATTGGGTCCATCAGTCAGACTTTGGAAAAGCACACCACTGCAGACTGACAGAGCAAGGGAAATTTTGATGGATGGGCCAAAAGAGAAAAGTGAAGGAGCTTATATTTGATAGATGTTGTGGAGTTGCACGTATATGCAGAAGAGAGTGTGCATCATATGTCCCTGTTTGGGTGGAGGTCTTCTCTCTGTTTGAGAACTGGGCCACAGTCTCGAGGGTTGACACTTCAGTTATTACTTCTGGATTCATGCATGTCAGATGGAACCATTCTGTTAAAACTACTGCCACTGTGTCCTTGAGGAAGGAGCTTTTCATCCATCCAGATGGTTGAAGGTACTCTGACCTCTTTGTCGGTCTGAGGGCAGTTTGATCTAACTGAAAAGTCGCAGTTTAGTACATACTGATACTGTTCAGCTTATAAAAGTGTCCCAAACTTAATCCTAATGTTTCTCTAAACTGAAATAGTTTTCAGATTGTATAATTAATGGGGAATACCTAATGATAATTCTCTCAGGGGAAAAAAGGAAAGTATACAAAGGAAAATCCATAGAACAGAGTTTGATTTGTGCCCCAGTTGTGCCTTTGCAGTTGGATCCGGCTGAATTGGTGTCTGCTTCCTCACCAACAAACAGGAAATAAACACAGACTCGCCTTCATTTGAGTTTTTGTTAAGCTGTGAGTGGTGTCCTGGAAAATACTCCAACATGTTTGAATACATATTCAGTTGTGGTTGATGCAAAAGAGTTTCCATTCAAGATGCTGGAGATATTTGGATAAAGTCAACATCATGGTTCTGGGTGATCTGGAGCACATATTTCCCACCATAGAGAGTTTATTCACCTTGATCTTCTCAAACGGTTTGCTCTAATTACACCAGACAGAGGTGTTGTGTGGGGGTGGATGGGTGGGTTTTTAGAGATTTGAGCTAGTTACCAACACCACATTCCCTGCTGGGATTTTATTTCAACATGAGATCAGCATATTTCACACGGGTGGCGTGCGGTTGACATTGCATGTGCACAGACTTAGTGCTATGTTAACAAAGCAATGGAAATAGGATTAAATGAGGGTTTTTATTGCTTTTACTCAAAGGAAATGAATAGCAGTGACCTGTAGTGTGACGGTTTGGTCTCTTTGTAGTTTAACAGCTGCATTTCGATTTTCTTTTTAATTCTTTTCTTTTTTGACCTGTGAAAAGTATATTACTACTTATATGAACAATCTAATATAATATAGGTATGATATAATTCGAATATAGGTCTAAAGGTTTTTTTTTGTTACATTTTATTTATTATTAAATTAACATATATAATATAACAATATAAATATTTATTTATTTATAAAAATAATTGTTTTATTTACTGAATATTTTGGTTATGTATGTATTATGTATCGTTATGTCTGAACTGAACTGACAAATTGGGCTCTCGTCTGAGAGCAATTGTAAGCCATTCCCCGCCAGTCTGATCTATATGGCAGCATGCAAACTCAGACAGTAAGCTTTCGCTTCAGGACTTGTTTCACTCTGCTCTTCAATCATCATTCAGAGAGTATCATAACAAGAGGGAATCTGTACCAGTGTTAGTGTGATGAACCGCTTAAAGAGCTTTTCACAAATAAGTGCAGTGACTAATGATAATACCAGAGAGGCATCTACATCTGGTCCGATGCGGCCAAAGCAGCAGCCTTCACCCAGGCCGCAACGTCGAGCTGCCCACAGGAAGGCGACGCCGACCATCTCAGCACTGAGGAAGTGCTGTCTCAGCAGTCCTCCAAGCGTCTGGTGAACCAGATCCCGGATGGAGGGAGCTGCTCTTTGGGAGGCGGTGAAAGCACCACTCCTTGCCCCGGGCTGGACGAAAAATCGTTAGTTTTTTTCAAAAAGAGTATTTTTCTATTCCCCCACTTGTCACGCATCTCCAACCACTCCCTCACGGGAATCCTGGAGCTAGGTAAGTGTGCAACCACAGCGGGATGCTGTGCCTTCCAAAGTATAGGCTCCTGTGCTCCACAGCACTGCCCCACCGCAGTCCATACACTTGTCCTACTGGTCCCCCTTGCACAGTGTCTGGAAGCCTGGCTAGCACTTACCAGCCCGGCTCGCTGGACCATTCAAATGATCAGACTCGGCTATGCAATTCAGTTTGCCCGGCTTCCACCCAGGTTCAGCAGCATCCGGTTTACCTCAGTATAGACATGTGCCGGTATTCGGTAATGCTATAAATCGCGATAATGAATATGCACGATATTGTTATCGCGGGCACTTCAAAATACCGTGAAAAATAATAGATCCGAATTTAGATTTTTAGAATCCGCATTAGCTTATTTTCCATCAACTGTTAAAAAAAACCACTGCGTATATGCTGCGCAAAACACGTGCGCACTCTGATGTAAACAATCCCTACATAAGCACTGTGTGCATGCGGCGCAGTGCGTGCTCTAGTCTAATGTAAACAATCGCCGCATGGAGAAGAAGCATGGCGAAAAGAGGAACGCTGCCGACGATTTATCTCCTTTCTAAAAGCAGGGCTGCCAACTATGAAGGCAAAAGAGTAGCTAAACTCAAGAACACGTAGATGTGAAATTGAGAACTTCATAGCATTCAGCTTGAGACTCACGCAATCAACACTTTTCACATGCGCTCACGCCAAACATCCATTTTCTCACGCAGAGAAAAATCGCGGAGCAAAGAGGACACTGACACCGACAGACTAGAGAGAGCAGGTTACTTTTTATATGAAAAAATTCTCAGCTCTCAGGTTCTGTCCATTTTATTACGAAATGCAGAAAATAAATACCTTTTTGGCGCTTGTAAATGTGACGTGACAGATCACTGTAGCACCTTAGTTCAAGTGAACCGATCTGTTACTTTTTATTTAAAGATATAGTTCAACTTTCCGAAAGGTATTATGCCTCATACATAATAGATCAATCAGTGTTTTTCAATCACGGAAAGAGGTCAATAAAACTGCAGGAGAACAATCGTCACAGAACGTTACATTTACCTCAGGAAAGCCATTTAATTACCAGCACGTTAGTTGACTAGAAAAAATAGAGAGGAGAATTTTTCGCTAAATATGTGCACTATATTACATATTTATTATATTTTTACTTATGTCATTAGGCTACATAATTGTTATTAAAAATAAAAACCGCATTATATTTAATTTGTTATTTTTTAACCTTTAATAATACCAGCTGATAGGGCTTTCTGTATGTTTACAGAATGGGCTACTTGCACATAGCAACCTGACGTCATATCCACAACGGGTAAATACGGCTCGCTCTCTTCCGGTTTGAAGGCGTACATACACAACGTAGACATTTTCCGCCTAATACTAGAAAACAGTACAACATTATAACACGCATATTCTGTCAGCCCTGGGTTGTTTATTAGCCTAATGTAAGCTAGCAAACTAACGTAAGCCATAAAGTTTGAGATATATAGACTTACCTTCATATCCGTGGATATATGAAGAGGCATACATTTTAAAGCCCTTTTCTCTAATTTGCTGGTAGGTGATTTGGAGGAGGACTTACAAAGGCGATATACGTCCGTTATTGTAAGTTTCGGCAACTCTTGTAAACATCTCATCTCATAGTGTAGAATAGCGCCGGAAAAGACGAGGCCACATTTCCGGTATAAGGAAGTAGTTACGTGCAAGGAGCCCATTATGTGAGATATATTTTTTCTTGAGAAAAATGTACATATAGGCTATCTACTGAATAACCTACCTACTATTTATCCAAATGAGTCAATATTGAATCAAGATAGAAATCAAATCAAGAATTGAATTGAAATCGTGAAAATTGTGTTAAGCAATAAAACAGTAGCCTACCCGTCACTGTACCATGTAAACATTGTAACATGTTGTCACTAAACTTAATAAAATTCTGTTTAGTTATCAAATGTTTTGACAATCACAATTACACCTATTGTGATGCAAGTTGTTTTTTTACACCCCCCCCCCACCCCAATCCATCTGTTTATCTTATGTAAATATATTACCGTGATAATACCGTATACCGTGATAAAAGCTCAATCAATTAATCGCAGCATGAAAATTTGATACCGGCACATGCCTACCTCAGTAGCAGACAAGGATGCAAGGACTGGCGAAGGTCGGGATAGAGCCTGTCCCTCCAGCCAATATGAAGCCAGGGTTTTACAGCCCATACTTCATCGTGCCCAAGAAAGGTGGTGGACAGATCTTGGATCTGCGCATCTTGTTCATACGTCGGGTCAGAGTTCACTCTTCGGCCAGAACTCGACTCATATTCCGCCGTTACTGGAAGCCAGTGATTATAGTTTATAAAGTTATTAATGTTGATATTTTTCTTACAAAAACATATTGATTCATTTCAGAAAGCCTTTATTAAACCCTTGTTGCCCATCACACACACAATGGTTATCATTTCAATGTTCAATAAATGGGAGTATGTTTTTGTGTTCTAAAAGTCACAATCTATTTTTATATTACAATTAATCTTTTATCTCAAATGATTAAGCATAGTTTGATTCCTCATGATATTCTGAACCCCTTTGAACACAAGCACAACAGCTCTTCTGTATATTTCAGATGAGAGTCACGGCCTACACACTATACGTTTAATCAGAGAAGCTCAAACAATTTTTCACAACGAGGGCCATTCTGCTACCAGAATCCACTTCACTCTTGAGGGCCATTGCGGTCCGGATGAGTAAAATGGAGGGGAGGAGATGGACTATTATTAGAGTGACTACAAGCTGTCAAACCCCAGATATCTCTGTCACGACTGAGTCATGCACGCCGGAGGCGAAATGTCATTCAGCATTTCATTTTGCGGAGACTTCACTCTCTTCAGACTGCATTAGCGGACAGTGCAAAGCTTGATGGGGGCAACGATAGGGGCCTTTTAGTTTAAATATCAAATGGAGGCTGCATTCAAACAAATGAAAAAGTGAAAGGCTCATGTGATTGGCATTTTCGCCTGAGGGACACTCCCTTTCTTGGGGACAAATTAGATTTGTTCTCTTAATGTCTCTCATCCTCTCTCTCTCCAGCTTTGTTTGTCTCTATCTTTCTCTTCCTATGCATCACTATCCCCTCAGGCTCGACTAGCTTCATATCAGACGTATTAAGCTATCGGAAAAACAAATAATAGATTGAAAAATATTTTATTCGTTTGAGGTGGAGAATTATTACAAATTATGCATGATTCTTGCTAGTCAGCTGTACTGGTTAGGGTGGTTTGAACTCTTATCTGTGTACTGTTATTGTGAATAACTGGTTGTTACTAAAGCCCAATTTATACTTCTGCGGCGAACTCACGGCGTAACTACGTCGTAGGCTGTGTGTAGCACGCGTACCCTTCGGCATACCCTGACGTGCACCTCTCCAAAAATTTAACAACGCGTCAATTCTATGTAGACTGCAATGATTGGTCTGCTAACCCCTGCCTCGGGTTTCACATACTCCCTCTGCATGTATAATTGCGCATCAACGCGGACAACGACGCAGAAGTATAAATGAAAACCAACACGTAGCCTACAGCGTAGAGGCTCCGGCGTAGGTCCAACGCAGAAGTATTAAATCAGCCTTAAGGTTGTTTTTTGTAATATGTACAATGCAGCGGTGTGTGGTTGACATCTGAGATTAATAGGCAAAGTTCTCTCTCTGCTTTTGGCTTTTTTGGGTCGAATGTAAATTCATGTTCCAGTTACAATTGATCAGATTGCTTTTCTGGTTTAAGGTATATATATTCAGTTTAAATTTTTTTTTAAAAGTGATGGAGGACACAATATAACCCAAATCAGCTTTGCTTGTGAATATTCATTATAGGTGATGTAATGTAGTTGTTTTATATTGCGTGATACAATTTAGTTATTCACTTTTTTTTTTTAAATCACAGTGTTACTTTAGAAAAAGGTGTTTAACACACAGTAGGCCTATATAATATCATATTTTGTATTATTTCAATATTTCACAATGTTACTTAGAAAGTAGTTTTTTTCACAAAGTATTTAATATCATATTTTATTATATTTATTTTTTGTTTGTTTTACTGTTGATTCATTTCTGATGCACATGCCTTTGCATATGCAGTAACCACTCCCGTCAACGTGCAGGGGGAGGAGTCTTTAGCATCATTACTATGATGCGAAGCAGGGGAGTCTCAAGAGAAGCCAGGTTAACCCAGTATATTGTATTATTAATATGAAAAATTGCGTATATTGTGCAATATAGCAGGTTAATTATGTATATTCTGTATATTACAATGTTATGATGAATTATATCCCAGAGAGTATATGGGGCGGCATCCATCAAACTGACAGATTTATTGCCCCATAATTAGCCACGCCCTTTCCCACGCTTAGCCCCGCCCCTTTTCCCACGCTTAGCCCCGCCCCTTTTACCCATCCCACCCACTTCCGCAGAGGTCATGTGACCGTGGGAATTCCCACGGTACGGAATCCCCTCCCATCCGAACCGGTTCAGGAACCCCACCCATCCGACCCGGATCTGGACCGGGCACCTGCTGTATACCTGTTACGGGCACCTGTCTTGTTCAATGTAAAAATGTTCAAAATGATGGAAAAACATTAAAAACAATACATTTTCAATCTTTTAAGACGGATGACAGAAAACAGAGATAGGTTTAGTGTTTTTTATTAAAGAAAAGGTTCATAACACGTAGTGATTAAAACCATTTCATTTTATATCTTTAAAAACCATATGTCTTTAGCGTTCACACATTATTTTTAAAATGTTCCATTTTTACATAAAACATCTGTTTTAAAAAAGGGTTTTCAATCACAATAATAACTAAAACAACGAGTATTAAAATTATATCAAGTAAATAGCTATGTTTTCTTAATAAAACATCTAAAACCACTTGTATTAAAATTTTATATCAAGCAATAGATCTATTTTCTAACATATATTTGAACAAAAGTAGTAATTTCACAATGGCAGTGCTGTTTAAAAGAGTATAAAAGGCTGTATAAAGTTTAAAATACACATATCTTTAGCGTTATTACACATTTTTAAATTAAAACACTTCATGATAAAACTACATCGTGTTAAAAATCATGTTTAAAACAATGTATAAAAGTGTGTTTTTAGCGGTCTCCATACACTTTATAAAATGTTAAAAACGTTTAGACATAAAAAATAAATAATTAATAAATTTAAAAATATAATTCAATAATTAAATAAATAAAAGTTTTAAATTGTGTTTTCTTAAAATTATCAAAATGTTTTAGCATTAAAACATCTAAAACAAGGTGTATTAAAATTATATCATACAAATATAACTAATTACTATATTTGAAGATGTACTTTTTTCACATAACACATATAGTGTTTAAAACTATTAAAACAATTTATATCATTAAGATACTTTCGTCTTTAGTGTTCATACACTTAAAACATTAATGAAAAAGTTTAAAAGTGTTTTCTTAAAGTTATCAAAATATGTTAATATTAAAACAGCGTGTATTAAAATTATATCATGCAAATATTTATGTTTTCTTAAAACATCTAAAATCGCTTGTATTAAAACTACATTAAACAAATAGATCTAATTACTATATTTGAAGATGTACTTTTTTCACAATTACCTAGTGTTTAAAGGTGTATAAAGTTAAAATATATATATATGTCTTTAGTGTTCAGACATTTGTAAATGTTAAAACATTAATGAGAAAGTTAAAATTGTGTTTTCTTAAAATTATATTATGCAAATACATCTAATTACTATATTTGAAGTCGTGCTTTTCACAATTACACATAGTTTAAAAGTATTAAAATGTTGTATAAAGTTAAAATACACATATCTTTAATGGTTTTTACACATTTGTAAAATGTTAAAATGCATTTTCTAAAACTAAAACATCAAATAAATGTATTAAAGCATATCAAAACTACATCATGTTAAAAATCACAGTATCAAAAAACTGACTTACGGTTTTACAAGTCCGTTTGTTGAAAGAAGAACAAGAGTTATCCAGTTCAAAGTTGTGTAAATGTAATTTCCTGAGAGCTCCACGAAACACGTCCGAACACTCCAGAGACAACCCAAGACTGACAATAGCAGCCGATGCACAATACCCAGACACAAGCTCCACCCCTAGACCCCTCCCACACCTAGACCTCACCCATGTCAGGTGTTGATGCGTGAGAAAAAATAACAACAGATTCCCACGCTCAGAGTCCTCGTGACCGTTCAGCTCATAAAACCCCTCCCCTGGATCCCCCAGACTCACCCTCATCAGCATCCCTAAACCCTCCCTTAGGGGTGTGAACACCTGAAGAGTGGCGGGGTGGGGGGTGTCACCCCACGATTAATAGTTCTCAATGTGAAAATGTTCAAAAATGATGAAAAAACATTCAAAACAATATTTTTTCAAATCTTTTTAAAGAAAATGTATAATAAGGACATAGTCAGAGATGAGTTTAGTGTTTTTTATTAAAGACTTTTCATACATTTCAAAACAATGTGTTAAAAAGTATACATTTTCTTAAAGTTATCAAAAATGTGACCTTGTTAAAATAGCTGTGTTACTTTTTAAGATGTTAAAATGTAATTTAAAACGTTTTTCAGTAAACAAGTTAGAGTTTTTTACCTTCACACAGTAATTGTAAAATTGTTGAAAACTGTTTCAAACACACCATAATATTTAAACTACATGTTTAAAACCATATTAAAAAAATACCTTACATTTTTACAAACCGTTTGTTGAAAAATAACAAAAACTTTGGTTTGCAAAAAGATCCCATGTGTATTTTCTCAAAAGTTTAGAACAATGGGCTAAAAAGTATACATTTTCTTAAAGTTATCAAAAATGTGGCAGTGTTAAAATGATATCAGACAAATAGTTGTGTTTTGTAACATACCTTTTAAGTTGTTAAAAATGTTAAAATGTCATTTAAAACATTTTTCAGTAAAACAAGTTAAAGAGTTTTTACCTTTAAAATTGTTAAAACTGTTTCAAGCACACCATAATATTTAAACTACATGTTTAAAATCATATAAAAAAAATACCTTACGTTTTTACAAACCGTTTTGTTGAAAAATAACATGAATTAACCAGTTCGCTGT
Organism: Chrosomus eos; assembly: GCA_036326025.1. Taxonomy (NCBI): domain Eukaryota; kingdom Metazoa; phylum Chordata; class Actinopteri; order Cypriniformes; family Leuciscidae; genus Chrosomus; species Chrosomus eos. The sequence goes on from CM070821.1 coordinate 18,879,393, forward strand.
TTAAAGATGTGTAAAAGTGAACAGTGTATTTTCTCCAAAGTTTAGAGATGTTTCAAGTAATCTCCTTGAGTAATGTGAAACGCGTCCGTTCGCTCCGGAGGCCTAGCCGAAAAATGACAGTCTGAAAGTGCACGCAGGGCCACACGTAGACTCCTCCCACGACACGCCTTCCACACCTGGGAGCGTGGGAAATAGAGCACCCCCCACATAATGAAAGAAGAGACGCCCCGGCGCTCCGCTTGAAAAGCCACAAACTCAACGTAGCCTACTGCATTCTCTTGGTACGCAAAGACTCCCGAGAGATGCCTTGATGAAGCTATGGCGGATTTAACTTTAGCTCCGCGAAAATTACAAGATCGTGATTAACAAAATTAACCAGCAGAACGCATGGAATATAATTTTTCACTTGTCTGGAGGATGTGCGTGTAGGCCTACATATGATTTTGACAAGGACTTACGTGAAGGCTGATTGACCAGTGTGGATATAACGATAGAAGATTTACATGGAATACAACAGAGCACCCTCGATTTGGTTTTCACAGAGTGAGATAATGGATTTTATTTTTACCACGTTATGGATCGGTATGAAAAGACTGAGGAGACGGATTAACAAATGAGGAATATACAGACTGCTCGTGGACCACGTTAATAAATACCCGGTATTAAATAAATGCATTATTTAATGTAATAAATAATAAATATACTACCTTTGCATATCCTTTGCATCCTTCCTATATTGTTTTAACAGGACATTCTGTATTACACCGAGCAGAAAAGTTAAAAGTGAACCGGAGTTTTTCGAACCGGATAAACATGCCCTTACATGCTCCCTGAGACACAATCGACGTCTACAGAATATGCAGATATACTGTACAGATAAATAACACGGGAAGATCACGTAACGATCAACGTGCAAACATAAATAACAATGTGAACATAAAACGTTAGGCCTCAGAACAATTTAAAACAGGTTAGAATGTTTTCTTTCACACAGCCTACAGATTTTAAAACCAGCTAAAAACAAAAAAGTCAACGTTAAATCTTTTAAAACAAGAATGTCTTTCACGAACAACTTTTAAAGATAGGCCTACTAGAAAAAATAGTAAATTATGTTTTAAACAATGTTTCAAACGTGAACATTTACATATCAAAAGTTAAAAACACATAAAACGAATAGTTTTTAAGCAAAACTGTTTAACATTTCAATTCACTACTAAACTTTTGTTTAGTTCTTAGCTAAAAATATATCGGTAACACTTTACAATAAGGTTCGTTAGTTAATATTAGTTAACTACATTAGTTAACATGAACTAATAATGAACTACACTTATACAGCATTTATTAATCTTTGTTCATGTTAATTTCAACATTTACTAATACTTTATTAAAATCTTGTTAACATTAGTTCATGCTCTGTGAACTAACATGAACAAACAATGAATAGCTCTATTTCTATTAACTAACGTTAACCAAGATTAACAAATACAGTAACAAATGTATTGCTCATGGTTAGTTAATGTTAGTTAATGCATTAACTAATGAACCTTATTGTAAAGTGTTACCAATATATCTTTCATTGTCCCGCAAAGCATCCTCACGGCTCGCGCTCCGAAAGCAAAACATGAATGAGAAATAGCTGGTCTGTGAGTCCCCGCCCACCTACAACTCCGAACGCATGAGAATACGCATGTGCAGAGGTATACCTACAGATTTCAATATTGGTAAAAAAAAACTTAAAACAACGTTTTACATTTTATTTTATTTAGTTATTAATTCACTATTAGATCTTTCTAGCCTAATATTTTGAAGCGTTCCTCTAGCACAGCGCCCCCAACACACGCACATGCACGCACACACATACGGATGAGCGTCTTAACATTTAACTACATCATAGAGAAAGGGAGAGAGCATCACTTTGTACCATGACATGTGTTATGCCTAGAAAACGAGAAATGATCTCTTGTGAACTCTGAATGGTACTGTGAGCTATGGGAGATAGGCTAGGCTGCTGTAAACTTTTGGTTTTCTAAAAAATAGATTGATGAAAGCTATTTTTAAAGTCGACATGAAATCAAAATGTACCCTATTTACCATTCCCCTCAAGTCTGAGCAGAGATGGAGAGGAGGAGCGCTAGAATAAAACACTCCCTCTGTTCAATATTCCCTTTCACTGGGAAATCGTCACAACACTGGAGAAAAGTTGTTTTGCAACTTCCGGTTCACAGGGACTTTTAAAAACATTAATACAACTCTTTGCTTTACAAAAACTGTTATTACACTAAAACAAGACACAATATTTAATTTACCCCTACAGCTAGTCATATAGTTAATTCTTTTTTTATTCTCTATTTTTACAGACCTAAAACCATGATTAGAAGTAGTCAAAGACACAAACGATTTTTAACATTTATATACATTTGTGTGTTGCAAAAGCAGAAGTCTATCTTCTTTAAATAAAGATTTACCTCTATGCCTTAATTTCTTTAAAATAACTGGGTGACCTGCGTTATCTCTGTGATTACTTGATTAGTAATATTGCGAAAGGTTTCTCACGCGTATAAAAACCTCACTTAGAAGACTTTTTAAATGTATTTAACATTTTAAATGTTTTTCTTCTGACAAACTTACATTTCATATGAATTACCTGTGGAGGTTAACAACCGCATAAATGCATGTTGATTTCAGGCATAGTGCAAACATGCTATGTTCGAGAAAGCCAATATTGGTGTAATCTTTGTGAGATCTCACATAGCTTTAGTTAGCTTTACAAGCATGGCTTTGCTTTTTAAATGAAAATATTATGGAAGTAATTTTCAAACTGTAATTACCATATTTTATATATTATGTTTATGGTTCCATGTTGCTTTAATGTTTTTGTTTGTTTGTTTGTTATTAACTAATACCCATAACACACTGCACAAATCAAAGAAACAATGAGCTAAGGATGTTCTCTAATCCCAAATAAACAGATAATTGAATGTTCACAATCTACAATTAAAAACATTAATACAACTCTTTGCTTTACAAAAACTGTTGTTACACTAAAACAAGACTCAAAATAAGATATTTCATTTACCCCTACAGCTAGTCTTATTGTACAGACCTAAAACCATGATTAGAAGTAGTCAAAGACACAAACGATTTTGAACATTTATATACATGTGTGTGTTGCAAAAGCAGAAGTCTACCTTCTTTAAATAAAGATTTACCTCTATTTATGCTTTCATTTCTTTAAAACAATCAGGTGACCTGCATTATCTCTGTGATTACTTAAGAATTTAAGTAATAGTCTTTCTGTTTGAGAATGTTTGACTAAATTGATACTTTGTTTAGTGCAACTTTCCATCTGTGATGTTGAATCCCGCAAAGTATTAAAACGGAAAGTAAGTGCAGTTTGTTTACACTTAAACCATTACCACAGAATCATATACGACTATTGCACTACGAGATAAAGCTTGAGGTTGAGACTGTTAAAGTCCCACACTCCGCTGAAGCCTGTAGATAAAATTGCACTAAAGTAGATTCTGGACAACTTGCTAAAAAGTAAATGTAGCATGAGTGTGAAACTAGCTCAGTCGCATTAGGCTGGATTCTTGTTTATATTGTGCAATGTTATTGAATCGCATGTTTAACAATGGTAGTGTTCTTGGTCTCAAAGTTTTCACCAGAGCATACCGACTCTGAAACAAGACCAATTATTAGCATGTAACATTTTGAACACCTTTGTGTTTTATGCATATTTGATTTTGTTTGCATTTCTTCTGAAGCACACTGTTTTTGAAAATGTTTACCAATTTTTAACATCACCATTCTTCTCAATCTAGTGCGTCGTGTCTATTTTCCTTACAATTTGAAAAACAAACTTTGAAAACAACTACAGTATGTGTTCTTAGAATGTCATCAGCCGGTAGAAATGTCTTTGCGTAGGGGAGACCGGGTATGGTTGTAACACTTTTTGCTTCAGTGACTATAACTCACTGAATTTTGTAGCTAGAGTTCTCAAATTGTTATACAAAGTACCCACATTTTTCATACAAATGGCATCTATTCAATCCTCTAAGATTCACAGAACTCGTGGCGATTGTCAAGTCTGGAAACCGACACATTCTATATTTATAGAGAAAAAAAGGATTTAGGTATAAAGTAATTTTTTGACCAATACTATTTTTTGTCTAGTATCTAAACTAGATAACATAGTTTGACTTATATTAGATTAAAATGTAGTTTCTTATGTAGCATGTGATGCAGTTTTCCCCTGCTAATTTCAAACCAGTATACTAATACAGCTAGCTAACCAGTGACTGACAGGGGTGGGGCGGGTTGTAACACTTCTTGAAAAAGTGTTGCAACCATCCCTTATCATAGAACTGATTGATTTTAATATTTTTATAGAATGCCTAGGCAGTGGAAAAGAAAGACAAACAGAGGTGTGACTCACAGTTAAAATAACAATACAATAAAAAAAAAAAAATAATAAAAAAAAACATCTGATGAGGTCACGAAGAAGGGCAAGTCAGTCAGATCAGCTGACACGCACGAACGCACGCACGCACGCACGCACGCACGCACGCACGCACACCACACACACACACACACACACACACACACACACACACACTGATATATATATATATTTTTTTTTTTGTTAGAAATTGTAGTATGTTTATCAATACTGTTAAGAACATTGGTTCAAGTAGCCACATTTACACACACACACACACACACACACACACACACACACACACACACACACACACACACACACACACACACACACACACACACACACACACACACACACACACACACACACACACACACACACAGTTAATGGCATTGGTATTGTTAATCAGACAGTCTGTTCCAGAGAGGGAGTGAGGCATTGTTATTTTATGTCAATAAACCTGTTTTTGAAGCATTTCATATAGTGTGGCATCCATTTCAGCTTCTTTTGTGTAATTGTTACAACTTACCACATCATGTGTTACAACCTACCCCGGTATTGTAGGTTGTACCGAAGGTGCTGCATGTATTTGACACCAACTCAATGCACATCTTTAAGTGTAATAGTTTACAGAAAAAACAGCAATACCCATCTTTCATGTCGATGTTTCGTAGACATAGCAGAAAGATGTTCTAAAAGAAATATAATTTTAGTCTTAAACACTCATAGACGACTGTAATTTAATACTCTTTATGCCATATTTGTACGTGTTTTTCATAAATTCCCACGGCTAAAATATAAAATGCCGCTTACAAACATTCAAAACTGATGTGGCTTTTCTGTATTTGTTTTAAATGGCTCATGCTACATTTACTTTTTAGCAAGTTGTCCAGAATCTACTTTAGTGCAATTTTATCTACAGGCTTCAGCGGAGTGTGGGACTTTAACAGTCTCAACCTCAAGCTTTATCTCGTAGTGCAATAGTCGTATATGATTCTGTGGTAATGGTTTAAGTGTAAACAAACTGCACTTACTTTCCGTTTTAATACTTTGCGGGATTCAACATCACAGATGGAAAGTTGCACTAAACAAAGTATCAATTTAGTCAAACATTCTCAAACAGAAAGACTATTACTTAAATTCTTAAGTAATCACAGAGATAATGCAGGTCACCTGATTGTTTTAAAGAAATGAAAGCATAAATAGAGGTAAATCTTTATTTAAAGAAGGTAGACTTCTGCTTTTGCAACACACACATGTATATAAATGTTCAAAATCGTTTGTGTCTTTGACTACTTCTAATCATGGTTTTAGGTCTGTACAATAAGACTAGCTGTAGGGGTAAATGAAATATCTTATTTTGAGTCTTGTTTTAGTGTAACAACAGTTTTTGTAAAGCAAAGAGTTGTATTAATGTTTTTAATTGTAGATTGTGAACATTCAATTATCTGTTTATTTGGGATTAGAGAACATCCTTAGCTCATATGTTTCTTTGATTTGTGCAGTGTGTTATGGGTATTAGTTAATAACAAACAAACAAACAAAAACATTAAAGCAACATGGAACCATAAACATAATATATAAAATATGGTAATTGCAGTTTGAAAATTACTTCCATAATATTTTCATTTAGAAAAGCAAAGCCATGCTTGTAAAGCTAACTAAAGCTATGTGAGATCTCACAAAGATTACACCAATATTGGCTTTCTCGAACATAGCATGTTTGCACTATGCCTGAAATCAACATGCATTTATGCGGTTGTTAACCTCCACAGGTAATTCATATGAAATGTAAGTTTGTCAGAAGAAAAACATTTAAAATGTTAAATACATTTAAAAAGTCTTCTAAGTGAGGTTTTTATACGCGTGAGAAACCTTTCGCAATATTACTAATCAAGTAATCACAGAGATAACGCAGGTCACCCAGTTATTTTAAAGAAATTAAGGCATAGAGGTAAATCTTTATTTAAAGAAGATAGACTTCTGCTTTTGCAACACACAAATGTATATAAATGTTAAAAATCGTTTGTGTCTTTGACTACTTCTAATCATGGTTTTAGGTCTGTAAAAATAGAGAATAAAAAAAGAATTAACTATATGACTAGCTGTAGGGGTAAATTAAATATTGTGTCTTGTTTTAGTGTAATAACAGTTTTTGTAAAGCAAAGAGTTGTATTAATGTTTTTAAAAGTCCCTGTGAACCGGAAGTTGCAAAACAACTTTTCTCCAGTGTTGTGACGATTTCCCAGTGAAAGGGAATATTGAACAGAGGGAGTGTTTTATTCTAGCGCTCCTCCTCTCCATCTCTGCTCAGACTTGAGGGGAATGGTAAATAGGGTACATTTTGATTTCATGTCGACTTTAAAAATAGCTTTCATCAATCTATTTTTTTGAAAACCAAAAGTTTACAGCAGCCTAGCCTATCTCCCATAGCTCACAGTACCATTCAGAGTTCACAAGAGATCATTTCTCGTTTTCTAGGCATAACATATGTCATGGTACAAAGTGATGCTCTCTCCCTTTCTCTATGATGTAGTTAAATGTTAAGACGCTCATCCGTATGTGTGTGCGTGCATGTGCGTGTGTTGGGGGCGCTGTGCTAGAGGACCGCTTGAAAATATTAGGCTAGAAAGATCTAATAGTGAATTAATAACTAAATAAAATAAAATGTAAAACGTTGTTTTAAGTTTTTTTTTACCAATATTGAAATCTGTAGGTATACCTCTGCACATGCGTATTCTCATGCGTTCGGAGTTGTAGGTGGGCGGGGACTCACAGACCAGCTATTTCTCATTCATGTTTTGCTTTCGGAGCGCGAGCCGTGAGGATGCTTTGCGGGACAATGAAAGATATATTGGTAACACTTTACAATAAGGTTCATTAGTTAATGCATTAACTAACATTAACTAACCATGAGCAATACATTTGTTACTGTATTTGTTAATCTTGGTTAACGTTAGTTAATAGAAATAGAGCTATTCATTGTTTGTTCATGTTAGTTCACAGAGCATGAACTAATGTTAACAAGATTTTAATAAAGTATTAGTAAATGTTGAAATTAACATGAACAAAGATTAATAAATGCTGTATAAGTGTAGTTCATTATTAGTTCATGTTAACTAATGTAGTTAACTAATATTAACTAACGAACCTTATTGTAAAGTGTTACCGATATATTTTTAGCTAAGAACTAAACAAAAGTTTAGTAGTGAATTGAAATGTTAAACAGTTTTGCTTAAAAAACTATTCGTTTTATGTGTTTTTAACTTTTGATATGTTAAATGTTCACGTTTGAAACATTGTTTAAAACATAATTTACTATTTTTTCTAGTAGGCCTATCTTTAAAAGTTGTTCGTGAAAGACATTCTTGTTTTAAAAGATTTAACGTTGACTTTTTTGTTTTTAGCTGGTTTTAAAATCTGTAGGCTGTGTGAAAGAAAACATTCTAACCTGTTTTAAATTGTTCTGAGGCCTAACGTTTTATGTTCACATTGTTATTTATGTTTGCACGTTGATCGTTACGTGATCTTCCCGTGTTATTTATCTGTACAGTATATCTGCATATTCTGTAGACGTCGATTGTGTCTCAGGGAGCATGTAAGGGCATGTTTATCCGGTTCGAAAAACTCCGGTTCACTTTTAACTTTTCTGCTCGGTGTAATACAGAATGTCCTGTTAAAACAATATAGGAAGGATGCAAAGGATATGCAAAGGTAGTATATTTATTATTTATTACATTAAATAATGCATTTATTTAATACACGGGTATTTATTAACGTGGTCCACGAGCAGTCTGTATATTCCTCATTTGTTAATCCGTCTCCTCAGTCTTTTCATACCGATCCATAACGTGGTAAAAATAAAATCCATTATCTCACTCTGTGAAAACCAAATCGAGGGTGCTCTGTTGTATTCCATGTAAATCTTCTATCGTTATATCCACACTGGTCAATCAGCCTTCACGTAAGTCCTTGTCAAAATCATATGTAGGCCTACACGCACATCCTCCAGACAAGTGAAAAATATATTCCATGCGTTCCGCTGGTTAATTTTGTTAATCACGATCCTTGTAATTTTCGCGGAGCTAAAGTTAAATCCGCCATAGCTTCATCAAGGCATCTCTCGGGAGTCTTTGCGTACCAAGAGAATGCAGTAGGCTACGTTGAGTTTGTGGCTTTTCAAACGGAGCGCCGGGGCGTCTCTTCTTTCATTATGTGGGGGGTGCTCTATTTCCCACGCTCCCAGGTGTGGAAGGCGTGTCGTGGGAGGAGTCTACGTGTGGCCCTGCGTGCACTTTCAGACTGTCATTTTTCGGCTAGGCCTCCGGAGCGAACGGACGCGTTTCACATTACTCAAGGAGATTACTTGAAACATCTCTAAACTTTGGAGAAAATACACTGTTCACTTTTACACATCTTTAAACAGCGAACTGGTTAATTCATGTTATTTTTCAACAAAACGGTTTGTAAAAACGTAAGGTATTTTTTTTATATGATTTTAAACATGTAGTTTAAATATTATGGTGTGCTTGAAACAGTTTTAACAATTTTAAAGGTAAAAACTCTTTAACTTGTTTTACTGAAAAATGTTTTAAATGACATTTTAACATTTTTAACAACTTAAAAGGTATGTTACAAAACACAACTATTTGTCTGATATCATTTTAACACTGCCACATTTTTGATAACTTTAAGAAAATGTATACTTTTTAGCCCATTGTTCTAAACTTTTGAGAAAATACACATGGGATCTTTTTGCAAACCAAAGTTTTTGTTATTTTTCAACAAACGGTTTGTAAAAATGTAAGGTATTTTTTTAATATGGTTTTAAACATGTAGTTTAAATATTATGGTGTGTTTGAAACAGTTTTCAACAATTTTACAATTACTGTGTGAAGGTAAAAAAAACTCTAACTTGTTTACTGAAAAACGTTTTAAATTACATTTTAACATCTTAAAAAGTAACACAGCTATTTTAACAAGGTCACATTTTTGATAACTTTAAGAAAATGTATACTTTTTAACACATTGTTTTGAAATGTATGAAAAGTCTTTAATAAAAAACACTAAACTCATCTCTGACTATGTCCTTATTATACATTTTCTTTAAAAAGATTGAAAAAATATTGTTTTGAATGTTTTTTCATCATTTTTGAACATTTTCACATTGAGAACTATTAATCGTGGGGTGACACCCCCCACCCCGCCACTCTTCAGGTGTTCACACCCCTAAGGGAGGGTTTAGGGATGCTGATGAGGGTGAGTCTGGGGGATCCAGGGGAGGGGTTTTATGAGCTGAACGGTCACGAGGACTCTGAGCGTGGGAATCTGTTGTTATTTTTTCTCACGCATCAACACCTGACATGGGTGAGGTCTAGGTGTGGGAGGGGTCTAGGGGTGGAGCTTGTGTCTGGGTATTGTGCATCGGCTGCTATTGTCAGTCTTGGGTTGTCTCTGGAGTGTTCGGACGTGTTTCGTGGAGCTCTCAGGAAATTACATTTACACAACTTTGAACTGGATAACTCTTGTTCTTCTTTCAACAAACGGACTTGTAAAACCGTAAGTCAGTTTTTTGATACTGTGATTTTTAACATGATGTAGTTTTGATATGCTTTAATACATTTATTTGATGTTTTAGTTTTAGAAAATGCATTTTAACATTTTACAAATGTGTAAAAACCATTAAAGATATGTGTATTTTAACTTTATACAACATTTTAATACTTTTAAACGATGTGTAATTGTGAAAAGCACGACTTCAAATATAGTAATTAGATGTATTTGCATAATATAATTTTAAGAAAACACAATTTTAACTTTCTCATTAATGTTTTAACATTTACAAATGTCTGAACACTAAAGACATATATATATTTTAACTTTATACACCTTTAAACACTAGGTAATTGTGAAAAAAGTACATCTTCAAATATAGTAATTAGATCTATTTGTTTAATGTAGTTTTAATACAAGCGATTTTAGATGTTTTAAGAAAACATAAATATTTGCATGATATAATTTTAATACACGCTGTTTTAATATTAACATATTTTGATAACTTTAAGAAAACACTTTTAAACTTTTTCATTAATGTTTTAAGTGTATGAACACTAAAGACGAAAGTATCTTAATGATATAAATTGTTTTAATAGTTTTAAACACTATATGTGTTATGTGAAAAAAGTACATCTTCAAATATAGTAATTAGTTATATTTGTATGATATAATTTTAATACACCTTGTTTTAGATGTTTTAATGCTAAAACATTTTGATAATTTTAAGAAAACACAGTTTAAAACTTTTATTTATTTAATTATTGAATTATATTTTTAAATTTATTAATTATTTATTTTTTATGTCTAAACGTTTTTAACATTTTATAAAGTGTATGGAGACCGCTAAAAACACACTTTTATACATTGTTTTAAACATGATTTTTAACACGATGTAGTTTTATCATGAAGTGTTTTAATTTAAAAATGTGTAATAACGCTAAAGATATGTGTATTTTAAACTTTATACAGCCTTTTATACTCTTTTAAACAGCACTGCCATTGTGAAATTACTACTTTTGTTCAAATATATGTTAGAAAATAGATCTATTGCTTGATATAAAATTTTAATACAAGTGGTTTTAGATGTTTTATTAAGAAAACATAGCTATTTACTTGATATAATTTTAATACTCGCTGTTTTAGTTATTATTGTGATTGAAAACCCTTTTTTAAAACAGATGTTTTATGTAAAAATGGAACATTTTAAAAATAATGTGTGAACGCTAAAGACATATGGTTTTTAAAGATATAAAATGAAATGGTTTTAATCACTACGTGTTATGAACCTTTTCTTTAATAAAAAACACTAAACCTATCTCTGTTTTCTGTCATCCGTCTTAAAAGATTGAAAATGTATTGTTTTTAATGTTTTTTCCATCATTTTGAACATTTTTACATTGAACAAGACAGGTGCCCGTAACAGGTATACAGCAGGTGCCCGGTCCAGATCCGGGTCGGATGGGTGGGGTTCCTGAACCGGTTCGGATGGGAGGGGATTCCGTACCGTGGGAATTCCCACGGTCACATGACCTCTGCGGAAGTGGGTGGGATGGGTAAAAAGGGGCGGGGCTAAGCGTGGGAAAAGGGGCGGGGCTAAGCGTGGGAAAAGGGCGTGGCTAATTATGGGGCAATAAATCTGTCAGTTTGATGGATGCGCCCCATATACTCTCTCTTATCCCTTTCTCCACTGACGTTCTAAGTTCAAAGTGTTTCTAAGGATACTGATTTTCAGAAGGCAGCTGTCTGACTTTGAGATGGCGAACGGAGAACATGGTTTGTGTATCATTAGCAACACATTATTAGCTGTTTGATAAAGTAATCCAGCAAATGGCTAATCATATTAATTACCGTTATTTGTTCAACGTACATAAAACGCATTACCATTCTGTATGAAAAAATTGTAATAAGAACAAACCTGTATAATTCAGTCTTCTGAATCCAATGGCGGTTCTACATTGAATTACACCCTTCTCAAGATTATGCACAAACAGTTATATTTTATTATAACAACAATAGGGAATCCTTCATTAGAACATTTGAAAGAGAATCCATTTATTTAACTATTGCAATTACAACAGAAAACATCTACACCTCCCACATTGCCAAAAGACAATGAACACAATTCTGCACAAAATATGAACTTAAATAAATATACACTATATACATAAATGTGCCAAAAATATATACAACCAGATAAATAAAAAATATAACGAGAGAAGAGAGCAACAATAATATAAAATATTAAGAATAATATACAAATAAAATATAGAATAAATATTCTAAATGGCACAAATCCTTTCACAAATGTGAAAACACACTAAAGAGAATCTAATTATTACACTATTGCACTTACATGCTAAATGTATGTCATTACACGCTATATTAATTAACTTTCAGGGAGGAACCATTAGCTCCTTGGTTACTGCCTCGAATTCTATGCATGGCACACTTTTAGTTATGACTTGTTAAACTATACTTTGTCATGAAATAGAGTTGTAGCAAATAAATAGCAAATGTTCGTCTTTGAAACTACCTACAGATTTGAAAATTCTGTTGGCTAATTACAGGGCTTAACGTTAACCCAATGGAAATAGAAATAAATTATGGAAATAAATAATAACTGAACTTGTAACAGTTTTGTTGCAAAGCACAATATTATGGTGAAATTAGATCTTGTGTTTGTTGAGTTAAAATCAAATTATTGTTGTATAAGCAACAGCATATAAACATAGCAAGCATCATAGCAAGAAGGCTAACAAACGTTAGAGTTATATCCATAACATTAGCCTTTCATTCGTGACATGGATACTGTAATCATACAGAGAGAACAGTTGCATACCTTTATCTTTTGCTCGTTTCTCCTCTTCTTCTTTTCTAGTTTTTCTAAATTAGGCACCTGACCTTTGACCTTCTCCTGTCCATCTTAAACCCCCCCCAAAACACTGTCACTCACGAGTCACGACCGTAAGTCAAGCCTAAACCAATTCACCTTGGTGACCACATAATCATTTTGTATTAGGCTACCTATTATTATTAGCCATTTCACACAATTCAGAAAATTGCAGGAACTGTAGGCCTGTATTTATAATATTATGAATGAAATGTGCATTATTTGGAAGAAAGTCGATGTGTGACTGACTTTAGCCCACTAATTCCATTAGAGTATTGCTCTATACAGTGGATCCCCCATTCCCGTCCCCCCCTTGTCTGATCCATTTGGGAGAGACCTAGGGTTGAACTGTCCCCCGCGCCCCCTTCCCTTTCCCCTCCACCCCCTTCCCTTTCCCCTCCACCCCCTTCCCTTTCCCCCCACCCCCTTCCCTTTCCCCTCCACCCCCCTTCCCTTTCCCCTCCACCCCCCTTCCCTTTCCCCTCCACCCCCCTTCCCTTTCCCCTTCTCACACAGCTTCTGTGCACGGCACCTTCTCAGCAAGCAGGGTGGCCTGCAACTGCAGGGGGCGCCAATTCCCCAATTCCCCACACAATGAAATGATAGATAATAGAAAACCGCTTCAAGGCACAGAGGATTTTTTTTTAAAAATGTAACTGCTCGTGCCACCACCATGTGTCATGAAAAAATGCCCGGTTCGCCTGTGCCAAATACCGCTACTGTCTGAATCAGTTTCTGGTTAAAACAATAATGGCTGAATTAAATCAATATTTCCATGTGCCATTGTGCAGCGTTTACTACAGTAAAGTTGAGCAAGTGGATCAGGTATTCGGATTTGGTGTGAGTGGGGGGGACTTTAAATAAATTAGATGGAAAACCAGATATGAAGCTCTAGCATAAGTTCTGCCGGGAAGACTCAATTGTTACGTCACTCATTACCTTCTCATCTATCCAATCACGTTCTAATACTTGTGGTATAAAAGATAGGTACTTACACGTGTCTGAGTTCGCAGATGCTGACGCTTCCATTTCCACTTTATATCATAATATTGCTTGCTGGGCTGTTAATAAATGGTTAATTGTCACAGTATTATTCTCCCAAGTCTTTCTGGTAGAACTAATTTCTTTCTTCCATGGAACACAAAAAGGATGTATTTTTGAATTGGGTATTTCTTGTCCATGCAATTGACCTCGCTGTTGAGTATCAGTTGTACGGGTAGGGATGGGCATCGTTAAGAAATTATCGATATCGATGCCATTGTCGAGTCTGCTTATCGATGCGATTCCTTATCGATTCCCATATCGATTCCTGTACCATTTGCTGAACACTTACAGTGTGGCTTTGAGAGTTGTTGGCTTTGAATGTCTAATTTAAAGTGGTTTTAGAGAATGAAAAACAAGTGTGCAATATTTAGGGCCCTATGAAATCAGTTTTATTTTTTCCCAAATTCCGTTTTATTTTTCCCAAATTCCGTTTTTTTTCCTTTTTTATTTTTTGGGAATTCATTTTTTTTTACCCTTTACCTACTGTTAGTTTAGTAATAAAAAGAGTGTGCTTTTAAAGTTAATAATTAAAATGTATACAAATAAAATAGGAATGTGTGTGTGTGTGTGTGTGTGTGTGTGTGTGTGTGTGTGTGTGTGTGTGTGTGTGTACATGCGTGTATCTGAGAGAGACGCGTGAGTGATAGAGAGACGGAGGGAGAGCGGGGAAAGGAAATACAACGGAAAGAATACGCTGCGTGTTTTAAATAGCATTAAAAAAAATGAACGAAACGCAATATGTGGCGGCCGGAGTTGATTTTGTGGCCGCGAATTAGTCTATGTGTGGGAAACACTGCATAAAAGTCATGTGCGAACTGCTCGGCTCGGTACTGAGGGCTTATAGCGTCGAGTTTCTTAACTTTTTCGCCGACGAAAGTAGAGTCGTGGAGAGCCGCTTCTCCATGCTTTCATTGTTTTGATGCCGTCATTGGAGCTGTAGATGTCGCCCAGATTTGCTTCCCCGGGTCTCTCGATCGTTTACGTCTTGAGGGATTTAAAAATCCAGTCGCATACTGTAACGTCATGCCGCGACGCGGGAATGGATGGAACGGAACCGAACATTCGGAATCGTTAGTGGAATCGTTAACGTGTGGACGTGTACGATTCCGATGGATCGGAACGTTCGGAACCGGTTCCAAACCGGAACCTGGAACCGATTCCCAAGCCTATGTACGGGGACTGGAACTCTACATCTTTAGGTTTCAGTGCCATAGAGAAACATTGAAAGATCCGAAGCTCTCATCAGTTTTATGGTGTTTATGCTACAAAAATGGTAAAATTATGTGACTGGGGTACTTGTAACACTGATTCCAGGTATCCTGAGAGGATTGGCATGGGTAATCATGTGTTGAATAACTGTACTGTAACCGCGCATTCACCAGCGCGTTTCTCATTTACTTGAAAAAAGAGACCAGTATATTCTTCAAGAACTCAACTTTTGTGTTTCACAGAAGAAAGTCAGTCATACGACATGAGAACATTTGGAGCAACTTGACGTTCACTAAATAATGACATAATTTTCATTTGGGTGAACTATCTCTTTAATGATCCTGTACATTTGGTGTCATCTTTCCCTTTTAGAGGCCTTGACTTTGTTCCTGTGAAACATTACAGTTGTGTATTATTTCCTGGTGTCCTCCTCAGGCTGAAGGACAGAGAATGGCTCTCACAGAGCAGAGAGTTGGCATCGCCGCTATTGGATCTGCCGCACATGTAACAAAGACATCTGACAGAGGCACAAAATGTATATTTAGTCTCAGTAATGGATCTAAGCCGTGATATAATAGCGCGCTGCAGTTACTGACCTGATGTTGCTTCTCTTGTACCCCTCTTCTTTTCTCTCTCGGAGGCAACAGGGCATTCAGACAGTCCTGCAACCTGATCCGCCCTGACTTGTATTGACCCTGATGTGCAGACATCTCTTTTCTTTTCTCCCCCTTCCTCTCCTCTACTCCTTTCTTCCATGTTGCTCGTGTTTCTGCAGAAGTATGGAGGGCCTATTGATCCCATCCCTTTAAGTGTTGCCATAAATTTCACCCTCATTATGGAGAGCGACTCAGACTCCCTCCTTCTCCTCATAAACTCATGTCAAACGCTAAGATTGCCCAGCTAGCCTGTGTAAGCCCATCTCACAGTCTTCCCACTCCTCCCCACCACTTGCTCGTACTTGATAACCGCGGAGTATGTAACTGCGAGTGCCTTTGAGTGCCTTTAGGAGGTGGATTGAGTTTTCTTTAATGTAGTTATGATCATATCCAGCGTTTGTTTTTTTCCACCGCTAATGCTGTTAGCAGTTGGCAAAGTGGCATCACACACTGCTAGGCAGAGGCTTCCCGGAGTTTGTGGAGGGAGGAGAAATGAGAGCTATGATTTATGGCTCTCATTTTCAGATGATTTAACATTTTGATAAAGTAAGCCTTTTAGGGGGGGGTGGGGGGTGGCTTATGTTTATAAAAGTAGTTCCCAGTTTCGTTATTGTGGATATACAATAAGGGGCTGAGATGTTTGTTAGCTAATAAACCATCAACTATTTATACAATTTGCTTGTTTGCTAATCCTCATCATCAGACATATTTTGATTGTACTTTAATGGTGTAACCATCAGTTTCGTTTTTTCCTATTTAAAAAGAAAAACACTTTATGTTTAGACTGCTTGCTGTTTGCTGCTTGCCATTGCTAGTTGGAGGCAGGTGGTATTAGTAGGATTCTTGAAAAAAGTAATATTTGGATGATGTTATCAGACATTTTGTTCAGTTTTTCCATATATGAAAGTCTGTACATTTCAAATGTGCTAAAATTTTCGTTCGTTAACTTTAGGAAGTAAGTACACTAACATACAGATAGCCTTAAAGCTAGAATTCATGGACCAAATTCCAAAACACTCCCATTTTGGTTTCACATTTGAATATTCATATATACAGTATCAGTGACATATTCACTATCATATCTAAGGACCTGCTGCGGCCCACATTAATAATCATATAATGGTTTTATGCCAAAATCAAGACACACACACACACGTTGGGTTTTCATGTTTTATAGGGACTTAACATAGACATAATGATGTTTATACTGTACAAATTGTATATTCTATCCCCTAACCCTACAACCTAAACCTTCCCATCACAAAACTTACCGCATTTTACATTTTCAAAAAAGTAGTGTGATTAGTATGATTTATAATTCCAATTTTAATTTGGGCCAAACAACATTGAGATATACCTGACGACACAAATATACAGCTACTTATTAATACTATAACCTAACCCTAGTGAGTTACTATTTTTGTGAAAAACATTTTTGTGACCATGATTTTTTCAAAACCCTGTGTATACATGTGTATGATAACCAGATCATCATGCTGTGATATGAAAAAAATAATATAATTATGGAAACTAAAGAACTGTATACAGTATATGATAAAACAAAAGTGAGATATGAAAGCTTGAGCGTTTGTGATACCCCTTGAGACACCCCCTAAACTCATACACACATACTTCATCAAGCAGTTAGCTGATTAAAGACGCCTCCCCCTCTTTATCGCTGTAAATTGAATGAATAAAGCAGGACAAACCTCAGATGCACTCCAATATAATGACCCCATGGCCTCATGGGCATTGTAGTTAATTATATTCCTGATTTACAGTCTGAGTTCAAGAGATCAAAACATGCTTTTATTTTTTAATTTGGAAGAATGTGCGAACAAAATGGATACTCTGGTGCAGCATTTGAATATCTTGATTTTAATTAATATTCTGACTGTGTTGTGATGAAAAGATGCACCTGCTGGCTCACTGAAAGATGTTAGCGCAGCTTTTGTAGACTAAACACACCTCTCAGGTTTCATTAAGCGTTCCCTAATAAGTTATTTAAAATTCCTGTCTGGACATGGCATTCCACAGAGCTGTAAATATTTACAGTCCAGCCAGTGTTTGGGGTAGATGAAGAGGAGGAGATCATTTTAATGGGACACAATGGTTTAGTATAAGAGCAGCTGCCACAGCTTCACGTGTAAAACATAGAAACTGAACTTTTTATGTAGTCTGATAGAATTTAATGCTTGCCAATTATGCCATGCTTTAGCCCAGGAACTCTTTTGCTAAACATACCTGGCAAATGAATAGACCACAGTAGAGTTTCAGAAAAAATAATAATAAATAGATTTAAGTGGTACTGTAAGACTTACCATGAGGTCCAATGTTATGCGGTACATGCTTATAGTTTAAGTTTTCAGCTTCATTTACTTTAATTGCTGAATTCCTAATTATGTACTACTCAAAATCCTGAAGTGAAATATACATGTCAGAGACACTGATGTTACCCTGAAAAGTAAGCAGGGTTTTGCTGTGTTTTTGCTGGCTAGCAAAAGTGTACAGTTTGTAATGCTAGCTAAACTAGCTTGCTACTAAACTAAGCAAAGGGTGTTGAAGCATATACCATTTAAAAAAAAAAAACGTGTTTTCTTGATTATAATATTGTATGAGTAATTTATTTAAAATACGTTTTGCTTTGGATCAAATGCTGTAAAGTTTTGACTATTCTCAAGCTGGATGTTTAAGTCATGTTTAGAACTCCATTGAGGAAAGTTTTGAAATGCCTATGGAAAAATTAATAGGAAAAACCTTCCAGACTACAAAATCTTACAAGACCTACTAAAAAGTGGTTATAAAAGCTGTCGTTTTGACATGAAATTGAACATGTGACTGTCCACTAGTCAGAATGACATCTGGCACTCGAATTATGCCACATGATGTAAAATGTACATAATCCCACACATCATTAGTATATCATCAGTATTTGAACTTGTTATTATACAAAATATTTAAGTCAGTCTTGTTAAGCAAAAGGTTGGCACTTATTAAATTTGATAAAATAATGTTTAAATGAAAATTATGCAGTAATCATTTTGTAAAAGCAATTAGGCACTCAATCTGTGCTGTACTGAGAAAATAGTCAAAGCTAAATGTGTTGACCTTTAATTGTGGTTATATTTACAGTTTAGCATAGCTTTGTTTACCTTATTGTTATGCACGTTTACATTACTACAAATTGTAGTTGCATTGGTGTGTATGTGTCCATGTGTGTGTCTATCAGGGGTCAAGACCTTGCACCTGTTACTTGATGACCGAAGTCATTGATAACTGTGATGTTTTTCTTTGTGTGTGTTTTGGGTGTGAGTGTATGTGAATAACAGGTGTGACTCTCTACTCTGCATAGATTGGAGAGGAACTCATCTACCATCTGTCTTTGACCTTTGCTCTTTAGTCTTGGTCTTTCTCTCTGAACAATGAAGGAACCCTTGATCTTCTTGTAGGGTGGCAGGTGTTGGTGTAGAGTGTATATGTGCATGTATAAATTATGAGATGTGGCTGCTGATTTGCAGATGTGCTGTGTATCTGTCTTTATGTTTGGCAAGTTTCTCACCTTGTCTTCTTCAGCTCAAGTCAGGCATGCACTATTCACACTCTCATCAAAATGGACCAAAGTTTGGTTCCCCTCGGCTATACACTGTAATCCGAACCAGATGAGACCTTCTCAAACCACAGCTAAACAACTTACATCCCGGAACCTAACTAGATGGAGGCAAATTCTCCTCTCAGAACCAGACCAGCTGAAGGTAAAACTCAAAAGCTTCTGATCAAAACAGCATACAGTATTTCTATAGCTCATAGAAATAAACAAGACTATGAGGAACAGAAGTACATTCTTTCAATATGCTACAGTAATACTGTTTTAGGTCAAAGGCAGGCCCACATGGAACTTTGCAGGTTTCCACAGAATTCGAAAGCACATCATTTTATATATCTCCAAAATAAGGGATTTTATTTCTATTGGACATGTTTTATTTAATTTAGTCATTTATTTAATTGTATTTGCTAAAATATTTATAAAATATATTAAATGTTAAGTTGTCTTTACTTTTTTCATTACAATGCAAAAAAATAAATATTTTCTTACATTTTTATCTAGTTTTTTACCTTTACTCGAGAGACAAAATGACTTAAAGACCCATGTGGTGAAAATCAAGTTTTTAAAGCTACACTGTGTACCGTATTTTCCGCACTATAAGGCGCACTTAAAAGCCGTTAATTTTCAGTGCGCCTTATAATCCGGAGCGCCTTATATATGGATGGTGAACACACGTTCACCAAGACGGGAGACAGCGCCGGGCGACTTACGCCACTATCTGCCAATGGATCGTGGATGCCTAGGCTGATATATCAGTCTCAACTGAGACCCGAGCTTTCACGAAGGCAGGAGAATAATCTCTTCTTTATTCAGCCAGCTCACATACCCGTATTTACTTCCTGTTTTCCACCGTAGTTGATTGTCGAATTCGCGCGCGCGTCCTCCGTGTGTTACATCTGATTCGGATGAACTATCAGTTGCTTAGTTACCAATGATCGCGCGCGCGCACTCGACAATCGCCTACTGTGGACTTTGACCGAAAAGAGGAAGAAAATACGGGTATGTGAGCTGGCTAAACATCATTTTTATTCATATCTTTCACATTTACTGCAGTCAGATTCACCGTGTTCACTCACATGCCTGTGCACTTGTAATGGCACATTAAGGTTGTTAAGAGCTAAAAGCTGTTTTAAAACTTGCTCCGTTTAAGTCAACAGGGTGCAAATTTTAAAAAGAGGATAACACGGTGTAGGCAACACCGGTTTTGTTGTTGTTATCTGTACTGACAACACTCCAAATTTACAAAAAAATGAGCTCAATGTTAAAATTGACCGGAGTTCTCCTTTAACGTTTGAACAGCGTTAACGTTACCATGGGAGTGAACGGAGCTGTCAGAATGCTTAATAAAGTTTGACTTTATCTGATTGTTTTGTTGACATTCACTTTAGCACATCTAGTGGATGCATAACGCAAACCCAGTGAAACGTTTGACTGTAGTATCTTATGCGCCTTATAATATATGGTGCGCCCTATATATGAAATTTTTTCTAAAATAGGTCATTTATTGAAGGTGCGCCTTATAATCCGGTGTGCCTTATAGTGCGGAAAATACGGTAACTTTTTTAGTTTATTCTTAGCTAAAAACACTTAGTTCTTTCAAAAATATATGTGCTCATTAATATATATTTACTTCGTTCAAGTAATAAAGTATTCTCATTAGTGTATAATATGCCATTGAAAATACATACGGGTAAGGGGTTCTAATGTCGGTCGCCATGTTGCCCCTCCATCTTGAAAGTACATTAGCCAAAGAGGGACATAGGCCGTTAATTCAAGCTTCGCCTTTCGCGTTTTAACATTCGATGGCACCGTGTCGAATGTGGACGAGGTCGAACTGGAAGCCATGACTAGATTGGTCACCGTAGGAGTTAACACGAAATCGGAATTGAGAAGAACAGAAACTAATATTCACTGGATGGTCATATACCTTTTCACCGCTAGATGGGGGTAAAAATCACACAGTGTAGCTTTAAGGTTGTTTATATGTCTATGTGGTGTTTTTAAATTTGCTTCTTAACATGTGCAAATTCAACAGTCAACACCATTGCTGAGTATTTTCTCCTTTCTCTTTGAAATCGCCCTTGTTCTCTACGTCACAATATGCTGTAACCAATTCAGTCAACTTGCGGGCGGGCTTTAGCATATCATTAACTTTGCTGCAAAGCAGGGTATTCCCTTTCTGCGTCGAGATGGCGCTGGGAACGCTTTGCGTGATTGCGTCATGAAGCACTTGTAAAATCAGTCCAATGGCGTATAGGCGGGTGACGTCATGGCAGGAAGCTATAAAGCGAACCCAGACCAAACATTGTCAGCTTCTGTGTCTTCAGCAAGCGCTCTGTGTGTATCTGTCTCTGTCTATTTATTGTTGTTTGTCCACAAGCATATTATATACTACCTAGACAGGAATATAATGGCGAGCAAACAGCATTTTGGATCGTGCGTTCCTCCCTGCCCTCGCTTCATATAAGTGGGGATACACGCGATTTGTGTGTTGTTTGTTTGGGAGTAGAGCATGCTCGGTCAGCTGACAGTGTTCATGCATAAATTCCAGACGTGTTACATATGCACTGTCGAGAGTTTGAGCTCTACTCCTGTTGATCCGAACGCGAGAAACGTGTTCAATCTTCCCTAGAGAAGAAAGTCAATAAATATTCTTTGGCTCGGATCTCGCGTTTGCGCGTAGATTACGGGTCTGCAATAAAGATTCTGTGACTCGATCTTGGATCTCGCGTGTGCCGATGCAGCGCATAGATCATGGGTCTGCTTCTGCTATAATAATCTATTGGCTCAGATCTCGCGTTTGCCGAGACAACGTGTAGATAATGGGTCCGTAATATATATGCACAGGGAACTGCGCAGACGGGAATTTCCCTTTCTCTCTTTCTGTGTGATGACTGTGTGCAAACTAGTGTTTGCAGACTATTATTATGGTTCTTTTTTTGTTTGAGATTATAATATGAATTTAATTTTGAGAAATTAAATTAAATATTTGTCTGGCTTTGATGTATGAAAATAATATATTCAATCTTTCATCCAGACCAAGTTCTCTATCTGAGCTGATTTCTGGCTGCATTTAATTGTGATGAAATTAAATGTTAAATAGGCCTACTCATCTGTGATGTCTGTATTAAAGGGTACCTATCATGGAATTTTGAAAATTACCTTTCATGTAGTGTGTAACATAGATCTAAGTGAACAAAAACATCCTGCAAAGTTTTAAATATGAAAGTTCACCGTATACAAAGTTATTGTCTCTCAAAAGTAAGAGTCGACTCTGAGTCGCTGATATGAATCGATAGACGAACGATGCACTTTCGTACGTCACTTGTACAAGTTATTTGAATTCGACACGCCCACTCAGTGCGCGCGCCCAGCAGACAGAGAAACCTGACAACAACATGTCGACGAGACTCTGTTCTGAAGTGCGAATCAAAAGCAAACTTTTTTTTTCACTGCCCAGGGACAAGCATGTGAAGAATCAGTGGCTAGAGTTTATATTTACAACTATACCACACAAGTATAGCCACCTTGTGCTGTGTTCGCGTTATTTTAATGACGATCGCTTCACAAACACAAATGCTGTGTGGATTATGGTGTATTCGCGAGTCGCCTGATACTGAAGGAACGTTCAATACCAAGTTTATTTGGATCAGCTTCCTCCTCCGAATCACAACCTGTAAGTACTATTAATAATTGTTGCTTTTATGTGTTGTGTGTGTGTGTGTGTGTGTGTGTGTGTGTGTGTGTGTGTGTGTGTGTGTGTGTGTGTGTGTGTGTGTGTGTGTGTGTGTGTGTGTGTGTGTGTGTGTGTGTGTGTGTGTGTGTGTGTGTGTGTGTGTGTGTGTGTGTGTGTGTGTGTGTGTGTGTGTGAGAGAGTGAGAGTTACGCTCAGCAGCTTCTAGGTCTCCGATGTCATTTTTTTTGTTTTTTGAAATATGTGAAATTATGTGAAGCGTATTGTAGTACTGCAGTGCTTTATCAATGTGTTTAAGCTTTGGGCTAACGCAAAATATAACTGACTGGGTCATCTGACCAATCACCGCCGATTAGCGTCACGCAAAGGAGGGTTTTGGAAAAATGAGTCGTCAAACGAATCATTAGGGAGTCGGTGAGCAAATCAGGTAAAAATAAATGCATATTATAAGACAACAAAAGTGTTTTTTGTCATTGCATGCATGTAAAACTGTTGTTGGGGACTCCCAGAACATTATTAGGAACATTTTAAATGCCCTAATAGGTACCCTTTAATACACTATATTCAGCCTTTCACCTTTGATATTTGGCTGCATTAAATTTGAGAAAATTAAATATGTACCCATCTTATCTTTAAGGAGTTAGATATAGGTATTAATATACTATTCAGCCTTTCATCCGTGTTGACTTGTCTGGTTGATCTTTGGCTGCATTTAATTCTGAGGAAATAAATGGTGAAATGGGGGAAATGAATAACACCTCATTATACGGTGTACATCCATATATACAAATGTACTGGTAGCTGGTATTACTCCCAGTTTCCTGAAGAACCCCAGGTATCGAAAGAGCCAGGTGGCCTTTTGCTGTCAGGTCAGAATTAGGATAAAATCCTCACTAGCTTGTTTATCTTATACCAGAAAATCTGTGTATGCCTACACTCATGTGAAACAATAATCATCATTTACAACCCTTAATAAAATTACCCCTCCACCAGCAGAAGGAGGGTAAGCATCTTTCGTTGTTCTTGAGTTTGCAGGATAAACTATAATGCTCTTTTCTATTACTTATAGAACTGTCTTTGTAAGCTGAGGTAAAACTGAACAGGATTTGTCTTTATAAAATAAAAATGTATTTGAACAAAAGATAAAAACACTGGTTATACAATGAGTGAGATTTGTAGCAAAATATCAAAAGGTTACAGGTTATATACTTCAGCTTATCCAATCTCAACAGGGCAGTCCTGTATGAGTGGAAAATTACACATGCTAGTTACCTTGTATGCAGTGCAAGCAAATAGATGAAAAATAATACAGCAGAGCCATTTGAACTAGAAAAAAAGTCCTGTCAATAAACTTAACTGGTAGAGAAGAATCTCTATGGATGCATACGATAGCAAAATCAAAAATTCAACGACTGAAAAATCAAAAACAGTCATATTTATACGGAACTGGGTTTCATTGTTCCTTATACAATTTTCAGGGTTTTTTTCTAGAGGAACTAAATCATGTGAGATCAGTCATCTGGTTTCTCGTCAAGGAGCTTCCGGAGTTGGTTTCACTTCCTTTTTTTTTGCGTTTTTTCGTCCTTTGCGCCTCGGACCTCTCTTTATGTGTGTGCGTATGTATCGGGAAGTGTATTTGTAGTTTCATAATATCTTTTCGAATTCAATTCCTAAAATATTCATAATTCCACATATACTAAATAAAGTAATGGTGTAAAGTTACATCAAGCTATCTTAAAGGGACACCAGGCAAGCCTGAGTGTTTTTTCTCTACGAAGCTCCCCCTAGTGTCTGGTAGTAATGCTTTCAAACACACTGTCGTAAAAACGAACTGTTGTTCCTTGCCACCAGCAACCAGCTGTCCAGCTGTCAACCCAGTGATCGGTGAGCCATCAGCTTCTACACTATGTAGTGCACTGCAAAAAAGCTACACCAGCACCAAAAACCTAAATAAAACCGACAGAGTGAACGGACAAACAACTACAAAAATCAAATGTGTTTGCTAATGACAATGCTAACATCAAAGTTATAGTATCTAGCGTACTAGTAAGCCCGTAACAGACAGCGATCATAATAAAAACCTTTACAGACAATAGCAAACATCCAAGGTCACAATTACTTTAAATTTAAATATTAAACCAGTTTATTCCAAAGATACTTACAAGTGCAACAGCAAGAAGCCAGGTCAGTTTGCAGGCTTCTGTTTCTCTCAGTCTTGCCAATCTGAAAAAGCCAGTCCGATATTTACTCGAGTCTGACTTCTTGCTCGGTCAGTCTCCCGTTTCCTCTTTCGTTGGTCCTCCGACAAAGATTTCCTAGCTTTCTGCTTCTTTTTTACAGGCTCAGCCATAACTCAATCTATTGTTGCCCTTTGCTTATAGCTAGCCGGTGCTTGAATGGGGTGTGCACGTGTGCAGTGCCGTCAAGCAATTCATTACATCGTGATACCTGATATCACGCGATACTTCCTGACGGGCGAAGCTGGCGCCCCGCCAGCCTAAAGTTACAAGTGAGTTTTTTCCACTCTCCGCAATTTTTCTGACCCCAGTGACATATATTTTGTTTCTTGTTTTAATCAAAATTCATGTAATTTATCAACTTTTCTTCAGTAAAATTATTCCTTGAGTATATGTATCTTGATTTATGAAAGTTTAGATATTTGTAAGGGGAAACCAGACAAAGTGTTCTTTGTATTTTTTGTAGAGTGTTTTATTTATAAAATACTTAAAAGGCCTACAAACAAATAAAACAACAGAAACAGTAGATAAAACTAACAATTTCTTAACAAAATGTAACTTAGGCAATTAATCAATTATGCAAATGATCATTTAATGAACATAATTTTGCTGAAAAACAGTGACAAAATGCAAAACAAATGTTTTGTAGTTTTCATAACATGCTAATGTTTTTAAAGCAGCACCAGGTAACTTTTCAACCTTCATAATATATTTCCAAGTCTCTTGTGATGGTACATCTACTTACAATAGGTTGAATGACACATCTGCCATAGCCTGACGGGGTCTGTAGCGTTTTTAATCGTACTTTTAAACTTCGGGCTTCGGGTAGTAACCGGCGAACAAAGAGAACTACAAAATTCGACTGCTTTACGGCATATACGTCACTTCCACCGCCACCCCCACTTCCTTAAAATCGCAGGGCTCACTCATTTCGGTCTTTTGTCACGCTTAAAAATAGAAAAACTATTTGTAATATGCCGCAGCGCTCAAAACTCTGGCCGCGCCGCTCTCACTGTGGAACCGGCAGGAATCATGCGCGTCTCCTCTGGTGTTGTTCGTCTGGTGTTGTTAGCCAATCAGAAAATAGCACTATTGTATCTGGGTAACATTTAACGCAACAACCAATGACACCCCGTCAGCTGGGGTGTTTTTTTGTCTGCCTGACTATTTTACGGACGCTATCTTATCCTCAGTTTATCTTCATGAATCAGGTAATGATTATCTGTCTTGCCTCAAGCTATAATGCAAATTGATTTGTAAAATTTGCAGATTCATTTATGGTAGCTTGATATTATAATATTGACGATATACGGTTATTATCTACCACTCAAACATTGCATTGAAGTATCATATAGATTCAGTAAAACGGTAACCAATAGACTAGGCCACTATAATGACGCTGGCTTGTAAACGTGATCATCGCGATCATTTGTCGTTAGAAAAAAAATAAAACCCATGAAATTATATTCATATGACATGCTGAAATATATGCCACTGTACCTGGGATGAAGACATTTCACACGCGACGCAAGCAGAACACCTGCATGTGACCTCCTCCTACAGTGTTCAGGGCTATCATGGTTGTCAACAAATGCACATGCATGTATGACAGAGTTTACGACAGTAGTAGAAGACAATACTGTTTCCCAACTGTAGGGGGACCCCGAGAGCAAAAAACTACGTGGTGTTACTTTAATAGATAAAATTATCTTGATGAAAAACCAGCAGAACTTGCAACAACAATGTTGCAAAAATGCATCACAGAAAAAAGTGTGATTGTGAGCATGTACAAGATCAAGGAATGTAAAATAGTTATTGTCAAGTCATGCATTGTGTGTAATTTGACTGTTCTCCTAATAAAAGTACCGATATTGTGCTCTCAGCTTCATTTAACATGTTCAAATCCATTTAGCAGAATTTCCCGTCCATCTGGGCCTGGTGGTAAGTCCAAAGTTTACAATTCATGTTTTAGAGTTTTTGACCACTGGAAATTTGGGGAAAGACATTTTCACTCAGGCCTTTAAAAACAGTGCTGAAGTATATGTGATCAATGGCAACAGAAAAAGAGAAACTGGTGTGTTTGTTGGCTGCACTTAGCACTATACATCCTCCTGTCTGCATTGATTATGTGTGAAATGCAGGTCATAATAGCCCTGTCCTGCTCTAAGAGGAATATTACACAAAATCATCAGTCTTTTTAAGGGCCGACATCAACTACAGAATTGGGGGTTGTAAAAATCTCTGTTAGATTTACTGGGCTATAGGGAATAAGGTGTGGTGTGTGTGTGTGTGTGTGTGTGTGTGTGTGTGTGTGTGTGTGTGTGTGTGTGTGTGTGTGTGTGTGTGTGTGTGTGTGTGTGTGTGTGTGTGTGTGTGGTGTGTGTGTGTGTGTGTGTGTGTGTGTGTGTGTGTGTGTGTGTGTGTGTGTGTGTGTGTGTGTGTGTGTGTGTGTGTCTGTGTCTGTGTCTGTGTGTGTGTGTGTAATCTTTTTAACTGTGTTTTTTCTACCTACACTATCATTCTTCCTCATATTTATTTTACTCTTTTTTATCTATCTTCACCATTTGGGCTCATCATATACCTCTCAGCGTTCAGTCGTGTGTTATGACGTCGGACTGCTTCCTCCTAATCACGCTCTCTTCTATCCAGTCTTTGTGTCTTTTCTCCCTTGCTCCTGACCTTACTAATTACAGGGGAATTTTCATTGAAGAGAGTCACTGTCTGTTTAGGAGGCTAATGTGGCGTGGAACTCTTTGCTGGACAGGAAGGGTGGACAGAAAGACAGACACACACACACTATAAGCTGGTCGAAAAAAAGCTTTGACATTTCCCCTTGCCCTGAGCTCTGTGTTGTTTCGGGTGAGAAAGAGAAGAGATGGGGGGGGGGAGGTTGGGGGGGGGTAAAGCTGCCTTAAAGGTTGTGTAGGTAAGACATTTATAAAAAAAAAAATTCAAAATTTGTTTAGACTTTCTATATATATATATCAATGCATAATTAAAATCTAAGTACTCTGAAAAAGAAAGTATAAAAATCGAGTGTCTGTAGACCTCTCACGACTGTTTTAAAGACAGCTCATTATTTCCATTCACTTCACCCCCTCCCTTCTGGTCTCCTTCCAAAGCCACACCCCCAAAACACATGAACGAGCAACTCTGACAGCTGAGCTGAAAACGCATTATTTACCTGAGACGAGCGAAGAGTAGAGGAACGAGTGCATGTAGTGACATCATGTCAGACACACATGTAAATAAAAAAATCTAACTTTATCATTATGAAGTTAAACAAATAAGTTGTATTTTATTACTCACTATCAAACTAGCATATTGATATTGGTAAACTTTACAATATATATTTATTGATTCGCTAACGAGCTAGTTATCTATAAGGCAAAGCTAAACACAGGTTGCGTGATACACGTTGTTCCATTGCCATCATTTACACTGTGATGTAGATGAATTTCGTGTAAGATTTATAACATATATATGATGTTCTGCATGTAAGAGTTTGCTTGATGAAAGCATAGTTGATTCTGATGAGGACTACACTCCCGAGACAAGTACCACATCGTCAGCTCGAGGACAGAACCGTGGTCGAGGGCGAAGCAGAGGAGGTCGTGCAAGAGGTCGTGCTACTAGGTATTCGCCGATATTCACCCGAGTTTTATTTCTTTGTTTATCCAACAACTTTTTGTTCATTACCTTTTCTTGTAATGTAAATGACTTCCTTTTTTTGACTGGGTTGCCTTCGTGAACTGCAAATGTGGACTTAGATTGGTCTTTCTCTGCCATTGTTTTGGTAATCCTAGGTTCCGTGGCTCTTGAATTACACAAACCAAACGAGTGCGCGCAAAAGGGCAGGTCCTGTGTGGCGAAGGGGTGGTTGCCATGGTTGTGAGAGAGTGACAGTCGCCTAGGCCAATCCGTTGTTTCGTCCCGGTTCGAAATAATGAGCTGTGTTTAATGCAGATTAAATGGTCTAGAGTCAATCGATTTTTATACTCTTTTTTTCAGAGTACTTAGATTTTAATTATGCATTGATATATATAAAAAAAGTTTAAACAAATTTGGAAAAAAGTTTTTTATAAATGTCTTACCTACACAACCTTTAATGAAATTATGGTTGTTGCTGCTGTATATGGCTGTTAGGTGCCCTTTTACACCAATATTAGATCATTTTTGTAGGCTTAATGTAAGGTAAGGGTTTTAACCCACATCTCACAGACTGGTCCTTTAGCTAGTCATTGTTGACCAGTATAGAAAGTTTGTAGCCTTATGTTTGTAATCAAAGAGGTCTATAATACCAGGAGAAAGCTACCCCATTAGCATTCCCATTCATCCCTATGGCACATGGAAAAAATGGCTCAGCCATTCACGGCCAGATGTACTAACAGTGAAATTAACGTAGAAATGTGCGTTCCTCCACGTAAACTTCATGTCTGGCATACATACATTTGTCGTGATTTTTGTCCGTTAGCGATTCATAGAGGCAATAAAGTGAAGTGGCAAATATTACACTACGAATTGTTCTATCGCACCACCAGCTGTCAGATATTGCTTATAATTTGTAATTGATAAATTATTTGACATATTATTGTCACATGAGTCTTATTAAAATATTCTATTATGCAATTAAGTAAGAACATATAAAGCATGTGCAAATTGATACAACCCAGCAATGGCAGCGTTGGCTTAACTAAATAAACTTCATTAATTCGGTCAGTAAAGATAAAAAAAGAAAGTAATATTTTTATTCAGCAAGGACACATTGAATTTGTTTAAAAGTGACAGTAAATGCATTTATAATGTTACAAAAGATTATAAGATTTCTATATCTGTTTGATTTAAGTTTTTATTCATTAAAGAATCCTGAAAATACTATATCATGGTTTCCACGAAAATATGAAGCAGAAGCACAACTGTTTTCAACACTGATAATAATCATAAATGTTTCTTGATCATCAAATCATCATATTAGAATGATTTCTGAAGTATCATGTGACACTGAAGACTTGGGAAATGATGCTGAAAATTTAGCTTTGATCACAAGAATAAAAATTACACTAACATATAATCACATAGAAGACATTTTCAGTGAAATTTTGTTTCTTGCTAGCTTTAGCTATGTTCTTGCAGGTTTCTTTTGCCAAATTGGACTAATTACCTTATTTAAATTAATTTAATTGGGGGAGGAGACTGGGTGGGGCGTTGTGCTTGTGCTTGTGCATGTGCGCTCAATTTTACGTTAATTGGGATGTACAAAGAGAATATGCGTGGAATCCTTCGTACGCAGAGATTCATACATCTGTTTTTTTTACAATGTTTTAGTATGAATTCAACGCAAGTCTTTGTACATGAGGCCCCAGTCAGTGTGGCTTATGCTTACCTGGGTTTGGATGACGTGACGGTGTGAACGAAGTGGCGGCGGAGGCTCTCTAACTACCGGTAGCCGAGGCTCTCGGCTACCGGTAACGTTAGAGGTGCATGCCTTGGATTATGCCTAATTGACTGTTTTCCTGGACTGTGCTGCAAAAGAAGCTCCTGTTACTTACCTGATACTCCAAATGAAAACCAGCGATACCGTGTACAACCTTGATGCAGCCACAGTACATGCACACACCCCGCAAGTCGTACAGACATGCCCACACACACGCGCAATCAATCGCACTCTTTCTTGACTGTTTGTGAGCAAGTTCATAAATTGAGTTGGCCTAGCGATTGCGAATGACGAAATGCCATTACTGCCTCCTTACTAAAATCATGGCTTTGTTTAGTTTTTTCCCTCTCTTATACTGATACAAATATATTTTTCTTTATACTAATAGTTGTCTGTGTTTGGTTTGTTTTCCCTTTTTATCTTGTTTTCCATGAAGGTGTGTTATTGTCTTAATTGTAGGTGTGTCAATCACAATGTGCTGAGACGTTCCCCTAAGGCTTAAATGGAGCTCCTGCTAACATACCCAGGACCAAAGCTAGGTCCCAGGATGGAACTCGCGACCAGCAGATAGGCCTCAGCTGTCTGGCACTGCGCAATAACCAAGACACCACAGGATGTCTCCCAACAGAAACCCCTTCTAAAGGTATGTAGCTATCTGAGATGGCAGCCACATAGACCTTTAAAGTAGATGGGTTCAACCCGTTGACAAATGTTCTTGAAGGAACTTCAGCACTGAAACAACCGGCCAGTTGACCTGGATTCAATTGATGCTGCTCATACATGAGACAAAGATTCACCATTTTAGGGCATGCAGCTTCTACAGAAGGGCTGTAGAACTCAGAATTGCCTCAACAACCTCAGTTGAGAGACCAGAATACTTCAGAATACTTGGACCCCTCACTGCCCTGCAAAGGCAAAAGACCTTAACTCGCTAGAGTGTGAAACTGAGAAAAATGACTTTAAAGTTTCTGTTTTGTCCAGACAAAAGTATTATAGGTAGGACTCCCAAAATTTGACAACTAGTTGCTATAATGAAGAAATGTTTGTATGCAAAAAATCTTGAGCTCAAAATTGACCTTTGACCCTTGTTTGGCAGTTACTGTACTCTGCCTTTGTATCATGTGCCAAAAATGAGGAGTTGTGCAAAGGCAAAAGGCAGTAACTGACATATACTCAATATTTGCTTGCTGTTCCCCATACTTACATCCATTGTAAGAACACCTAACCAAGGTCTAGTCATCATGGTATGTGTTTTAAATTATATAGAAGACCTTTGGTTGTTCCTATTTAGTGCTATAATGATCAGGATAGTGCAGCAACACTAACACAGTTAAACAGTATGACAGATAAGTTACTTTGCAGTACAGTATGTACAGTATAAATAAATACAAGAAATATTTCCACAATAAAGATCATTTAATTATAATTGAATACAAAGGTATATTTATTTAAATGCAAGATATAGAGTAATAATTAATTAAACATAAATTATCAATTTGCAACAAGAATATTTCATATTCATTAGGCGTCTTTAGGCCTTTATTTTGAAAAAGCAATAAACACGAAAAATCATTTAATTGGTAGAAAGCTCAGTTTGTTTTCATACCAAGAGTTCAAAAAATAACACAATTCAATTTTATTTTAAAAAAGTCAGAAATCTTTTTTATATATATAAACAAAAATATTATGGATTCTCGATTTGTGATGCGGCTGCCAGCTGTAACGCACATATATGCTTGTTTTATGCGTTTATTAGAGGTTGAATTCAAATCAAATACTGCCAAACAACTCATACTACTTCTGAATAGGATTTCTACTTCATAAATTGTTTGCAAATTATGGAAATACTTGGTTCAGATCACTCAAAGCATATATGAAAATGGAGGCGAATTATGGAAATACTTGGTTCAGATCACTCAAAGCATATATGAAAATGGAGGCGTTCTTATATGGTCAGTAAGGAAGCTTGGCTGTCCATCTAGTGACAAAGTTTGTTACTGCACCCAAATAAAATCTTACTGAAAGCTCATTTTTTGAGATATCAATTTAAAATTGGGAACACAATTTGTCCATAGGTCTATTACAAAGCATTATTGAATTACAACCATTTAAGTTTGGATAGTGATTTTCATGTCTATGCGAAAAAAGGGAGGGGAGGGGAGAATGAGTGAGGTGTGGTGACAGTTAAAGGGTTAACTGCTCAAGATGCACAGTCAACGAACTCGACTTGGATTACTGCTTTTTAAATCTGAGATAATAGACAGTCAACCGAAAAAAGATGGAATTACTTTTACCATTTAGGTTAGCCTACTTTGTACGGACGTTAGCGAACTTTGTGCTATATGAATTTGAGTAAGATCTGACATGAACACCTGCAAGAAGGAAATATGGCTCAAACACGTATGGATTGTTGTGGATACATCAGATGACGTGCATTGCTATGGATTATGGATTTTCCATGGATTGTATCGGATTGCATGGAAAGGTAGGATGCCTGTGTATTTAATAATTAGTTTTTGGCGTCTCTGAACGTTAGCGCTAATTTACGTGACACAGATTAAATTTAGCTAACGTTAGCTCCGGGCTGTCACTGACATTGACAGATCTGAACTAATCGCCCTGAGCGAAAAACAACATTTATGACAACCTATTAGCTTGCATACCGTATGGCTTGTTCACCTTGCTTTGTTTCTGATTGCATAGTTAGCAGTTTGTCTGGCAAAGTTGGTGGTATGTTGTTCTCGCAAACTAGCTGAATTAAGCAGAATGCAATCGAAAATGTATCATGTTTATAATACATTTTTTGGTATGTTCTTACCAAAGATGTGTCGTGTGTATGTTACGTGGTTTGAGAGCGGCAAAATTTGACAGTATGACAAAGCCAGAGTGTACAGTAACATCACAGCGGCACCGTAACATCTCTCTTGATGCCAGGCTAAACAAAGTCAGAACACCTTAACTCAATTTCAGCGTGCTGGAACAAAGGCAAAGAGCCGTAACTGCTGTTACGGCGTTCTGCTGTGGTTTCTCATATGGTTTTGGATGTTACGGTTGTCATAGCCCTTTATTTTCTCGTTAAAACAATCAAACTGACTCACGATATTTATTCACATGATAAAGGAGGTCTCAAATACCACAAAAATGACATTAACTCATTTTTGACCAAACATGATGTTACGGTGTTTTGCCTTTGTAGGGCAGCTCAGTCGCCAGACTCAAAGTTTCCAGATCTCGGGCTTGAGGTGGTAGATCGTCCCTTGCACTTGAGACAGAAGATCTTTCTGAAAAGGAATCTCCCAGGGAATGCTGTCCAAGAGAGATATCAGGTCAGAGAATCATACTCAGACTGGCCAGAACGGAGCCATTAGAAGAAGGTGGACTTAGTCCTGGCGAACCCTTACTAGAACTCCGGGAGCAGAGCTATCAGAGGAAAGGGGTACAGACACAGCTTTGGCCACATCTGTACCATGGCATCCGACCCCAGAGGATCTAGAGGTGTGAGGGCGAACCAGAGGGGGACATTAGGTAATCTCCTCTGAGGCGAATAAATCCACTTCTGCTGGAATCACCGTTCCCTGGGCCTCTGCCCCTACCTTAACAGGATATCTGCCTCCCAGTTTGCATGCCCCTAAATGTAAACTGCTCTTAGAGACTGAATTTTCTCTTCTGCCCAGAGCAGAAGACTGTGCCTGCCTGAAAAGGGGATGTGAACACATATTGTACTGGTGATTTATATAGATTACTGTATTGTCCATGCGGAACAACATACAGTATGATAGCCACTCAAGAGTGGGAGGAAGTGTTTCAGTTCTAGGAGCACTGCCCTCATTTCTGGGCAATTTATGTGCCAGTCAAGATAACGATTTTCAAAAAGATGATGGAATCTCCTAGCCTAGAAATCTAGACGCACCCTAGCAGCAGCAACAATTATTTTGCAGCCAGTGTGGTCTAGCAACTCTCCGTTGGCTTTCGAGTTGGATAAACCAAACTCTGGTCAGGCCAATCTCATCGTGTATAGAGTTGGTGGGCGGGCTTAACATAATGGCGGCAGAGATGTGACAGTTGTGGCGTGATTTCCATAGGTAATTTCCCTGCTACTTGAAAACAAAGAAGATGCTGCTGGCGAATAGCGGTCTTTCGAATCGGCTTTGGCCGTGACTCTGGAGGACTTGGAGTTAAGAGAACGTCACTTAAGTCATTCTTAAAAAAGGAAGATGTGTTCGGAGTTTTGACGACCGGATACGACAAAAGTTTAATAAATCAAATAGCTCCGCTAGTTGGAAACGCATGTGACTCACTCAGACACAACCGTTCGTTGCTCTGGTTGGTTGTAGCGCTATCCAATTGTGTGCAGAGGGATTTTGAAAGACAACCGTTTATCCCGCCTCGGATTGAGGTATGCCAATTGTGAGTTCCCAGACCTAACATCTTGATGTAGGTCTGGCTTGCCAGACTAGGAATCTCCTGCTCTTGAGCCAGAACTGAAATGGTCTCATGTGCAGTAGGCCAGAATGGCATTGTCCCCTGCTGCCACAAGATCTAACAGCCTCTGAACTTGAAGTACTGACATCTCCTGACCTAGCTTGATATCTTTCATAGCATTTAGGGTCTACAAGTGCAGGAGACAGTTGTGCCTGCATCGTGATCGAGTCCCAAACCACCCTAAGAAAAGGGGTTCTCTGAGCTGAAGAAGCCACACTCTTCTCGGCGTTCAGTGCCAACCCCAACTTCATGTGAGCGAGCATATCATCTTGGTATTGTGTTGCCAACTCTTTCAATTGAGCCAGTATCAGGCAATCAGTCTATGTAGTTCAAGTTCATTCTATTTATTAGGGATGCACCGAAATGAAAATTCTTGGCCGAAGCCGAAGCCGAATAATAATGAAACGCTTGGCCGAAGGCCGAATACCGAATACCGAATGCGGAATTTCACATTTTTTCCATTTATTTTGCCAATTTTTTCACAATTGCATTTAATTAAATAGTAAAAATATGCTTTTTTACTATTTTGTCTTGAGAAAAACATCAAATTGCAAAAATACAATTTGTTTAACACTGAATTTTTTTTTTTAACATTCCAGCAGATATTATTTAAACAAAGCACAATATAACTTAAAATAAATAAATTAGTAAAATAAAAACTATATATTTATTTGGCCATCTTTGAAGCCCCCCCTTCTTGAATAGCCTATGTTAGGCCTATAACTGACACCTGAAAGAATATAACTAAAAAAGTGCATTGAAAAGTGCAAAAAAATGTGGATGAACCCACAACAAATGAATAACTGTCCTAGACATAAGCCTACTTTTGCGGTTTACATAAACTTTATCGTGGGCGTTGACAGGTTTGCATGGATTGCCTGGATCACTTGGGTTTCAATATAGCGCGCGCTCTCCGTGGCGATTAGCAGAATTGAGGAGTTGCCATGAGAACGACTCTTTTCATCTCTCTCTTTTCATAAAGATTACATAAACAGAGAATATTTGTTTTCGTTTTGAATTAGATCGTTTAAAAGTAGACAATTAAATGATTATAAAGATATGCCTTTGCCTGTGTGACTAGTATTGTATTGGCTTAGTTTTTTAGAGACGTGCTCCAGAAAAAAAAGTTAACGGAGACAGAGGCAGAAAGCACACCCTGTTTATTTTCTTTATTTTACAAAAGCACAGTTTTGTTTCGATTGTAAGTGGACACAAGTAGTCATTTAACAGTTTATTTTTTCATATTTCTTAAGTCTGCATTTAAGTGACCACAAATGACGGAGTATTTAAGTCTATTTTGCTGCTATTTGAAAAAAATCCAGCAAAACGCGGCAGCGCGTTTGTCAACTAGAGGGTTAAAAGACGCTTTAGTGCTGCAAGTAACAACGTCTGCCACAGACGCATCAGATGAGCTTCTCTTTTGTCTTCTCCTCAAAGGGGGGCATGTTGGCTGCATTTATAAAGCGCGCGCCTCTCACTCTACGCTGGTTACTATTTGATCGCGTCATCAAAAACGTCATTGTTCGGTCAAATTTATTCGGCCTTTTTACTTGTTCGGCCGAAAACCGAAAGTGCTTTTTTTGCTATTTTCGGCCGAATAATTTCGGTTGCCGAACATTCGGTGCATCCCTACTATTTATATAGCACATTTTACAACAGCCACTGTAAAATGTGTTTATATAGCACATTTTACAACAACACAATACAAATAAGCTCAGCAAAGCTAAGAGCAGCCTTAAAACAGGAGTAGCAAAACAGTATCAGACTCAAATATAAAATAGTAAGACAAAAGGGCAAAACAGTATCAGACTCAGCTAAAAAATGTAAAACAGTATCAGGCTCAAAAAATTGTAAATCAGATGTGGCAAGGCAGTATCAGACTCATATATATATATATATATATATATATATATATATATATATATATATATATATATATATATATATATATATATATATTAGGGCTGGGCAAGTTAACGTGTTATTATCGCGTTAACGCTTTTATGAATTAATGCCGACAATTTTTTTAACGCACGTTAACGCAGTTTTTTTTTTTTTTTTTTTTTGTCCGTTGCAAACTGGCTCTGAATACTACACACAGGCCTACAATCAAACCATGGATCACAGGAGGGGTGGGATGTTGGTCAGCCAGCAAATAACCCACCCAAACAAGCAGTGGAGAGAGGCTTTGTCAGGTTCTCTCAGGTGAACAGACAGGGAGACAGCGCTCCGCGAGTGAATGACAGGCGCGGATAGTAACGTTAACCAACGGCTTCTGTGCACTACGGAGCTGTAGCCTTTTTAACTTAAATTAAAATTATACACAACTTTACCTGATAGGCCTGCGTTTAGTTTAGTGGGGATGCTCTGCCATGTGAATTCCCTTCTGTTGATGTCCTGATAACTACCGGTATTTAGATTCTGGCAACTCACAAACAGCGAACCGAGGATCAGTCTCTCTTCCAATGATTTGTGCTGCGCGTCGTATACAAAAATGATAGAAAATTCAACGTCGGCAACGGGCGGGCACTGGCGCGTGCGTGAGGCGAGCTTGACCGCAACAGTTTCACAGGAACGCACCCGCTTTTCGCTGCAACTTGTGCTCGACCACTTCACCTCACTCTAAAAGCTGATTTATACTTCTGCGTCGGACCTACACCGGAGCCTCTACGTTGGTTTTCATTTATACTTCAGCGTCGTTGTCCGCGTTGACGCGCAATTACGGGAGCATGAAACCCGGGAGCGGTTCTAGCAATCACAGCGCTTTTGGTACGCGTATTGACCAGTGTTGCCAGATTGGGACGGTGATTTCCAGCCCAAAAGCTCACCAAAAACCGCCCACCTCCGAGAAAAAACCGCCCAAAATTTCACTGCCAAAATAATGTGATATAATTGTATTGCCATGTCATTCAAGGTTGATAAGCACCATTTTTATCTCCTTAAAACAAAATAACGATGATAAAATACAATAAAAAATAAATAAATTTCCCAGGAAAACGGATCAAAACAGGGCAATAATTAAGAAGAATTAGCAAATATGACTAAAATGTCCAGGTGGACACTGTCAAAACGGCAATCAAGAAATGTACCGATGACTTTAACCCTCAGAAGTAGCTGTTACACATTGTAGAACATAATGCAGAATTTAGCAGTCAAAACTGATTCATTGTTGATCAAACCTTTTTCAGCAGCTGTCAGGGACAGGAGAGTTCATGCAGTCTGGATGGTGTAAACGTTGCAGATGTCTGGTTAGGCTAGTGCACATGGACAGGAGTCGTCCCATATTCGATTCCAATTCAAGTATTTCAACTGAACTTTGCTCTCCTCTCAGAGTTAACCATCGAGTCATCTCCCATGTGTACGTTTTTAGAGTTGATCACTATCTTACTCTTTACTGTAGATACATCTTACTGTATATGTAGGTCACTTTGGCATTATCGATCACTAGAATATACAGCTACAAGTTATCGCGCTAAATCGCGTCTGCCTGCTGATTGGCTATAAGTGCGTGCGTGCTCGTCGGTGACGTCAACACCAACGCCAGCTGACTCTGCATGGGCGTGTGTGTTTGTCATGATGACAGCACATGCACACTTTAGCTTAGTTTTTTAACCAATTAGACTTTAATAAGTAGATGTTTGAAAACCGCCGAACTGACCCCAAACCAGCCCAAATTTTGTCCACCCGCCCAAACCCTTTTTTACCCGCACAATCAAATTCAAAACCGCCCAATTGGGCGGGAACCCGCCCAATCTGGCAACACTGGTATTGACGCGATGTTACATTTTTGGAGAGGTGCACGTCAGGGTACGCGCGCTACACACAGCCTATGGCGTAAGTTCGACGCAGAGGTATATTGGGCTTTACCTCTGTTTAAAGTGTAAATTGCAGGTAAAAATTTTCACGGAGATAATGCAATGTGCTTACTAAATATAAAGATAAGAACCGGCCACCATTGGTTTTTTTTATATTTTTTATACCAAATGCTGAATATAATGAAAAGTTGGTTCGTTTTACAGTGCTTTTAACCACGCCCCCTCCTTCCACTAGGCTGGGCGTGATGTCATAACAGGGACTCCAAGCTTTTACGGTCTATGCAACAAGCCTAGAGTTACGTTATATTGGAGTCCTAGCTAGCGAAAATGGTTAACTATTGTGCTTGTGCGGGATGTACGAATACATCAAAAACGGGGGAGAGGCTCTACAAGTTCCCCAAGGACAAACGGCTGATTCGTGCCTGTAAGTGTTCGCATAACTTACCCGAGGTAGAGCTTAGATCGGCCCAAAACATCAAGCAAGACCCTAACGTTACCCGAGCCCGCTGTGTCCGAGTCCGGCCCGACACATAAACTGTAATTATGAGCCCAAGCCCGGTTTAAACCCGGCTATTTTTGAATACGTGTGTCGTTATAACTGACGTGCTCAACTACTTTCTTATATTACTTTCTCCCGACCGCAACATTCATGTTTTGTCCCGCTCCCGCCCGCAAAAATACTTTTTTTCTGTACCTCCAAATACTTTCAAGTTAGCCTACGTGTTAGCCCACCATACACATCAGCATACATGCTCCTGATCAATTGTTTGTTGCATTAACACACAAACCACTGTTATAACATAAAAGCAAGCGGGCTACTGCGTGAATGGTTTGGCATGACTGCGCGCAAAGTGCGATCCCATAATAATTCCTAAAGCTGAAATCAGTTCACAGAGATCTCGCACATCTCTGTTATTATCAATGAAGCTTCCATAACATATAACGTTACACTATGTTTCTTATAATTAGAGGATTTGCCAGCATACAGAATTCAGCACTGAACAAAAAGTCTGTTTTGAGCGGTGAGGGGAATCTATCGTAAATGCTTCTGATTGGCCATTATTGCGTTCAAGAAATCAACACATATGTCTGTGATTGGCTACATCGCTCCTCGCTGCTGACATGTTAGAAATAGAAACTCTGCCTGAACCGTTTCTATTTTGTTTTAGATGTTCTTATTGATTTTCTGCAACAGATGAATAAAAATGTATTAGTTTTTACGTTTTATTCAGATATTTCTAGTTTGCGGGAGTCCCGCAAATCGTTTTATTCTCCCTCAAACAGCACACACAGAGTGAGTGCATTACTGCCCGCAGCTCCCTGTTATGACATCATCACCCAGTTACGGTAAAAAACACGCTACCTTTGAAGAAACCCCAATAAATGCTATTTTAACGCATTTTAAGACAGAAATTTTTAAATATATCCATATTGTGCACTTTAATGTACACATTAATCGGTTGTGGTGGTTAACCTGCAATTTACACTTTAATGTTATCTTAGTGTACGTGGGAAACCATGGCATGACCAAACAAGCTACTATCAGAGAAGTAACGGTGGTCGACTTATATCTGTAGAAGTGGTCATGACCTCTGACTACATATACTGTTTCTGCTGCTCCCTGATAAAAGATACCTGTTGATACCTGTTCAGGAAAAAAACTGGACTCGTTTTAACTAGATAAAAGGTAATGACCAGTGCCAAATAGCTTTGTTTTAATATTTGATTTGATTACATTAATGTTTAAGTTGAGATTTACAATAAATATTTTATTGATACTGTGAGAATACTGCTGGTATAAAGCACCTTATTTGTTTAAAGTTTTTGCAAACCACATGTTATTGCACTTTTGTGTATATAGCAGTACATTTAAATCAAAAGTGTGCAATACATTACTTTTTTTTTTACTTATTCAAATTTGCGCGTAACATTGCGATTAATCGCGATTAATCGCAAAAAATCATGCGATTAATCGCGATTAAAAATTTTAATCGTTGCCCAGCACTAATATATATATATATATATATATATATATATATATATAATATATATATATATATATATATAATATATATGGAAAGAACCAGGAGTGGCAGAAACAGTAATCAGACTCAATGGAAAATAGTAAAACCAACCAACCAACCTTAATTATAGGCCATGGAAAATAAGTGCGTTTTTAGAAGTGATTTGAAAGTGATCACGGAAGGGGCTGTCCTAATTTATAATTGCAAATTGTTCCACAACCGTGGCCCGACCACAGAAAATGCTCTATGCGTTTGAGTCTGGAATGTGGGACTAATAACAGGTTCTTATCACTTGATCTCAGACTTCTAAAAGGAGCATATGGTTGCAGCAGTTCAGATAGATAGCTGGGGGTTTGGTTACGTAGAGATTTATAAACAAATAAAAGGATTTTTAAATCAATTCTGAAATTAATGGGCAGCCAATGAAGGGACCTCAGAATTGGGGTGATATGAGTGCTTTTATGGCTATTAAACATGAATCTTGCAGCAGCATTTTGCACTAAGTGAAGACAAGCAATTTGAAATTTTTAAATTCCGCAGTAAAGTGAACTATGTAGGTGATTAGTTGAGTCGCAAGGGAGCCAGAGCAGCATCCAGGCACTTGGTCAATGTCTGCGGGGATAGAACACGATATTGGTATGCTTCGCCCCCAAAAGCGAACCTGAGGAACTTCCTGTGTTGTGGCAAAATCTTGCTGTGAAAGTATGTGTCCTTCAAATCTGTTGTCATCTACCAGTCCTCAAACTGGATTTGTGACACAATTATCTTCAGGGTAAGTATCTTGAACCTGTGTGTCTGAAGAGTATGATTCCGGACCCTTACACGTAGAATCGGACGCAGCCCCCATCAATTTTGGGCATAACAAGTCTGTAGTTCTTGTTTAAACTGATATACCACTGAATCCTGATTTTCTGTTCCAACTGCTAGACGTTTGGCAGTAGCAGCCACGCTACCAAAAAGTCAGAGGGTTAATTATTTTAGATAAAACTGGCCTGCTTGGTGCCTGAATCACCAAACTTGCAGGGACCAACCGAACTGGCTGATTTTCTGAATCGCTCTTGAGTGAAGATGGGGTGAATAGCCCGTTGGGCGCCACCACCCCCCAAACACGCCTGCAGAGGGCCCTGTTGCAAATCGGGCACACAATGTTGTGGTGTGCGGAGATGCCCCCCGCTCCTCATCCGCCAACTTTACCTGCGAACCCCATGATCGAAGTTGCCGAGCTGCCTCGTTCGCCACAGGACTCAAACCACGGGGGGCAGGTGCTTGAGACACCTCACAGTGTCTCAAATGGTTCGATCAAATGATTTAGCCTCTCTAAACTCTCTGAAGTATCTGTGCAAAAACTAAAACTCTACAGTCATTTGCAACAGATAATCCTGTTGATCTGGGTTTGAAAAACAGTGATTTTAAGCAAAGCACAGGTGCCATTCCAAAATAAACAGAGGGCATATATTGTTTGTCTGCATCAGAGAGAAATACAATAGTACAATCAATCTTTCTCAAATGCATTGCACTAGTTGCACTGCTGTATATCATAGTATACTCTCTTATCTCTTAATGCACATTTCTATATACATATTTTAATAATTCAGCCTGCATAAGTTTAAGTGCTCCTGTGGCCTTAGATGGAGGCATTTGTGTGTGATAATTAGGTCAAGCACTTATCTGGACAACTATGCAAGCTTTATGCTTTGTCTTTTTGATCCATCAAGGCCCATCTGGTGCATTAAGTTATAGACGTATAGGACTACTCC
Organism: Chrosomus eos; assembly: GCA_036326025.1. Lineage (NCBI taxonomy): Eukaryota > Metazoa > Chordata > Actinopteri > Cypriniformes > Leuciscidae > Chrosomus > Chrosomus eos. The sequence goes on from CM070821.1 coordinate 18,922,239, forward strand.
TTTATGTGGTGTATGAAAGAGCTGAGCGAGAGAATAAGAGTGAGATGTGCTCTCTGTGAGGTGTGGGATTTCAGAATAGACCACAGGACCCTTCAAAATAACTCTCAGGCTGGTCAGCAAAAGATAGGCTAAAGGTCCCTGGGGCCAAAAACAGGTCGAACTGGTTATTTGACACACAGTCGCCATTATGTTGAGTAAAGTGTTACGATAATTAAGTTACTGTATTGCAAAATTGTGTGTGTCATGTTTCATTTTAGTGTTGGGGTCAACTTAGAAAATAGAGCTGAGCTGACGGCAAACAGTTCTAGTGTTGGGAAGTGCAGTGCTGTTTTTCATGTCACCGCTTACACTCTAACAATGTGAGGCAAAAATCAAATATGCTTTTGTAGAATGTCCTCTCTCTGGTATGTCAGGGTTCTGTCACTTCTGTCTAGTTTATATCTTGGTTTTGTGACAGAGCTCTGACACTGACTGTTTTGTCATGTCTTTGAGTGGGCACCCGGCTTTGAGCGTTCTCGAGCCATGCGCTCTCTTATGCATGCGTCCTGCAGGCCGCGTGCACTCATGTCTTGATTTGTCTTGTGCTGTGTAGCACACAGCTTGTGTTTTACACTAGCCATGTGCTTTCATGTTGTCATGTTCTATGTAAACACGTTGCTTATGACTTATGAACACGTGGCACCTGTCCTCCCTCGTTACCTGCCTCGTTTGTTCCCTATTTATTAGGGGCCAAGCACCGAAGGTGCGGAGGCACCTATTGTATCTGTTCCGGTTCTGCTGGTCTTTCAAAGAGGGGAAGCTCATTTTTTTAAACTCGACTGTCAGGTGTGGGGATGGTGAAAAGAGCGAGGACTCAGGTGCAGAGATGATGGGCTTTATTTTAATAATAAAATAAAATAAAAAATACAAACAAAACCTACGAACCAGCACAGGACTGCAAACACAAGGAGAATAAATAGGGAGCAAGTAAGGGAGGACAGGTGGGGCAAAATAACTAATAATCAGGAAACAAGATGGGAGTCGACACAATCGACAGGAGAGCACATGGCAAAGGAAAACACATGACAACAAGCCATGGGCCAGTAAAATAAATTACAAGCAATGTGCTCACACAAAACGAGACATGAACACTCATAAGCCATGTGTTCACACAGAACATGACAACATGAAAGCACACAGCTAGTGTAAAACACAAGCTGTGTGCTACACACAGCACAAGACAAAACATGACATGAAAGCACGTGACCGATGTAAACACGAACCGCATGCTACACAAAACACAACACACGTGGACAGAGCGAACACGAAACCCCACGCGAACACGACAAGACAGAACGTTATGCATGAACGAGTGGAAGCTTATAATGTGCGCTCACAACAGAAAACAAACACGAGGAGCAAGAATGTCCAAATCCCGACACAAAACCGAAACCAAACTAGACAGATGTGCCGTGATTCAAACATCAACAAGGCAACAAGGCACCCGACATCGACGGAGGAAATGTGGGAATTAGGTTAAACTGTGAAATGTATGATGAAAATTGCAAATACCAAGAAATATGTTACAGCAGCCAGTTTGTCTTTCGAGTACACTTTTAAAATCCGCGATGGGACTGAGCTCGAAATCTCGAATAGCTTCCTAACTTTTTATTGTACGAAATCACTGTCAATCAAAAGGAGATGTAGTCCTCCAATCATCACGCAGACACCCGGACTCCAGGCCCGCCCACTTCTCTATTCACCCCAGAGATGCTGAGCGTCCGTGGGCGGGACATAATCGCAGCATTTATCCAATGACCGTCTAGTTTTCGAAGCACTGAAAAAAACTGTTTAAAGCAGCCCCATTGAAGTCAATGGACGCTCGGCTTCAACGGGGAAATGCACTGTGATGCAACGGGAATGTATGAGAAGGAAATCGAGTCAGCCGACCTATGAAGCTGATTCTGAACTAACTCGTCTTCGAGATGAACGTGTTCTAACGCATTTTTAGTCAATAAAATGTTAACACAATAGTACACATTTGACCATTAATTTTTTGACATTGCAGGGGAAGCTGAGCTTCCCTTGCAGTCTTAAAGATATCGCCACTGATGGCAGCCCATAGAACCGTTTCTGGGAAAGTTATGAAATTTGGCACACAGATAGAGGACAGTCTGATCTCTCACTATAGCAATTTTGGAGTCTCTAAATCAATCCCACTAGCGCCACCACCTGTCCAAAGTTTCACTCACATTTATGCTAATAACTTTTGAACCGTAAGGCCTATCAACAAAATTCGTTTTTCCTCTGATTCCTGAGCTCATGACGATTCGATTGCACCCTATGACGTCATTTTCCGACATGCAAATTTTTCCGCCATTTTGAATATTCAGAAAAACCTACTTTTTCAAACTCCTCCTAGGGCGATGCTCCGATTTTCACCAAAATTGCACCAGATCATCTTCAGACAGTGGGGACAAAAAGTTATGGAATTCAAGTTGATTCGCTTAAAAGTTTTTTAATAACGTGCAAAACAATTTTACGTATCGCTTGCGAAAACAAACTTAAGGCTGTATCTCTGCAACGCTTTATCGTATTCAGACCAAACTTGGTACATGTCATCACAAGCATGACCTGAGGAAACCTGCAGCGTTTCGGCGCAGCGCCACCTACTGGTCCGGAGATATGAAAAATGGCTATTTTTGCTCATAACTCCTGAACAATGAATATCCAATTTTCCCATATTGGCCATTTTGTCTGTCGGCCATTTTGAATTATGTGCTAAAATGCTGTATTTTCTGAACGCATGAACAAATTGTTACGAAACTCGGTATGGGTCATCAGTGCGATGCCCTGAAGGAGCCTGAGAAGTTTCGAAACAGCGCCACCTAGTGCTCAAAAGTTATAACAAAATTTCCAAAAAGGCTAATAACTTTTGAATAAATCTGGCTGTTGAAATGCCACTGGTCTTAATAGATTCCTTGGGTCAAGCTGAGAACATAGATACCAGGTTTTCCTTATTTGGCCAAACTTCCTGTCCGCCATCTTGATTTTCAGTCAAAACCTACTTTTTCGAACTCCTCCTAGACCGTTTGTCCGATTTTCACCAAAATCGAATTGTATTATCTCCAGACTGTGCCAACTAAAAGTTATGGATTTCATGTCGATAGATGAAACCGTTTTCGTATACCGCAGCAGCAAAGTTGAGGTAGGATGCCAAAAGGACTATTCAGTCTTTATCTCTGCAATGCCTTGACATTTTGACACCAAACTTTGTATGTGTCATTGTCACCTCACTCTGACCACATCACATCAATTTCTAAGTGCGCCACCTATTTGCCGAAAGTGATAAACCATTAAAATATCTTAAAAGTTACTGTATATATGATTTTTTAGCCATTTATCCAAAGTTCTCTTAAAATGTCTTTAATTGCTCATTGCTGCAATTGGTCTGCCACTCCCACCCATGATGGCATCTGTTGCCGCTTCTTGCGCTTGGCCCTGGTAATGGCTGCTTGCAGCTATATTTCTCCTTGTGTTTGCAGTCCTGTGCTGGTTCCTCATTGTAACTCTACCCTGTTATGTTCCTCCTGTCTGTTTCCAAGTCAAGTCAGTGTTGTTTTCCCCCTCGGGGTAGTTTTTGTTTGTTTTGACTTTATTTTTAATAAAAGCCTTCATTCTTCTGCGGTTGAGTCATCGCCTCATCTCTTCAATCCCAAACCCTGACATGGTATGACGCTAGTGTTTGTGTTGTTCATTTGGATAGTTCCTGTGAATCAATAAATTCAAAAATAACTATCCACCGATTCATTTGATTTATACATGCACACAAGTACCTGCAGTTCATACAATTTTAAGGTAATGTTGCTGTTAAATATGTGTTTTCAACTTTCTTATAGAGATTCTAGTGTTTAGTATAGTTTCATTCAGTGAAAATGAATCTATTCAAGTTTAATGCTGACACTTTTATTGACTCCTTGTTGTTTTTGTGCCTTATAAAATACTCTGTGTGTAAAAGTAAATAAATGATTGATCACTGTAGTAGCTTGTTGTTACAAGCTGTGTCACAATTCAGAGGCTCCATGGCATGCCTTCGAAGTGCATGAAGGTCGAACCGAGGGCCAGGGTTGTCAGGTCTGCACAACAGAACCCGCCCAAATTATAATATCGCTAAAGTAAAGCCAACTTCAACCCACAGACTATACAAACAACCCACAGCAACAGTGTAAAAGTAGCCTTATTCCAGACTTGGCAACACTGAACCGAGTGTCGTTAAAGCTGACAGTGACAGCGGCGTTTGGAGAGATTTTAAAAGTAAATGAGCAGAAATTTGGTTTTATTTTATTAGCTTTTTATGAGTTTTATTGGATTTGTACATGCTTCAATGCGGCGATGGAGATTGGACATACCATGTCAATATGTAGGTTAAACTGTGAAATGTACTTTTATATCATTAGTAACTATATTGTTACCTAGTTTATTTCTTATGTTAAATGTACTGTTTTTACTATTTTCACAATTATATTTCACATTATACATTTATTTGTATTATATTATTTAAAGTACTTTATATTTTATTCAAACCAGAGCAATATTGTATTTTTTATTTATGACATTATATATGACATTATATAGTATAGAAACACTAAATGTGTCTTATTTATATTTTATAGTTTGATTGAGGATGTGAGTTAATACGTCAATTAGTATGTTGGTAGACAACGCATGGACAGTAGAAATATGCACTCTCAATGATGTCACTGGCAGAGGCTACCAGGGTCTCTTTGGGAGTCAGCACACACGAGTCTCCTGCTCAGCTCATTAAAAATGTACATACTGTACAATGTTTTTGAATTTAAAATTCAATTCAAAATTTTTATGTTGTTTTTTCATGATTGTTAAATGAATTTATTTTACACAGCAGGATATGCTGCAAATGTTAATCCAGTTATTCATAACGATAAAGTTAAAACATTTGGAGACATATATTGCATGACAGAATTACCCCCCCCCCCCCCCCCCCCCCACCCCCCCCCCCTTTTTCCCCCCCCCCCCCCCACCCCCAAACACAAACAAATATCCCACCCCCCCCCCAACCACATATTTTACACAATCGACCTTCGAATGCAGCCTTTGAAGTGTGCAGCTTTTGAATTGACAGCCTTGCCATTGTGATGCAATCGGCCTCCGAAGGTTGCAGCCTCTGAATTGTGATGCAGCTACAGTTTCAAGTTCCAGGATTATTGGTTTAAGTCATGTTGGAATGATTCATTTTCGAGTTTAGTGCACATGAATGGAACCAAGTCAAAATTACCGTGATGAAACGTGTTACTTTTTTAAGCCCCAACTTTCTAGTTTGTGGGTATGTCGATTTAAAAAATGGCAAATATTTTAGATTTGTACAATTTAACTGCATTTCCCATGTAGGTGATCACACATGAATAATACCAGCAAACAGTATCAATAAAGCATCAAATACAAAAAAAAATTTTCAAACACAAATATATATTTTTTTCATTTATGTACAGAGCACCGCACATGACATGCTGGAAAAATATATATATATATATATCGTGGCCATGAATTAACACTTAGTTCCCACGACTTTTTACTCAACACGTTTTACTAATTTGTTTTACGTAAATCGTGCGCAACATAAATGGGTTCCCTCGATTTACTAAATCGTGGCCACATTGTAATAATTAATTCCCTTGTTTTAGTTCAATTAAAGTGAGGGAACAAATCAGTTTTTTAGAATTATAATTGTATTGTTTAATTCTCTTTATTTTTGTTTATTTATTTATTTACACTCAACTCAACTATATTTATAGCATGTAATGATGCTGTACATTATATCAAATACCATCATTTAACTCCATGTACAACAGAAATTACAACACAGAACAGACTAGGCCAGACACAGCACAAATCAGTTACAATTAAAAGCCCAACTAAAAATATTTGCTTTCATGCAGTGTAGAGGCGGTTCTAATAAAACCAGGTACACACAAGCTTCTGTTGCATTAGTGCTAAAAATGAAGGGGGGACGAGAAAAGAAAAAAATTCAACTAAAATGACTAGAATGCAGATCATTTCACAGCTGCAATTTATGAAACATACTTGGGAAGTTCCCATCCCTGCCTTAATGTTACATAAATGACAAAAACTCTGTCATTGCTGAAATAGGTATGTTGTTTCCTGTGAGGTGGCTGTGACCTACACATACAGAATGCAACATCTGCTCGAAGTTTAATTTTAGCCTGCAGTGACTGCAGTATTGATTTCCTCTGTGTGCACAACTCCTCTCAGAGTAGGAGTACAGGTCTTGGATCTGTTTTTGCCTTTCATGTCCTAATTAGAGCAATTTCAGAAACATGGATTCCTAATAATCATCAGAGCACAACATCTCATTTTGAATAGGAAAATTACCATCCTTTTTAAGGCTTAAATTAGGATTTATACCTTCAAAGTTTGTTGTTTCTTTGCTAAAATGTAGTTAGGCAATAAGGACATATTATCTTCCTTGAAGAAGGGATCATTTCCCTTGATCCAATTAAGAACTATTGAGGAACCTGACATTATGAGAAACAGCCTCCTATAGTCTATTAGGCTCAGCAGTTACACAGGCCAATTCGGACTAGAACAGTCAATGCAAACTCTCTGATTGGACAAATGAATCGATGCTCTGCTTTGTTGTCAATTCATTTACTGTTGATCCGTTTACTCTTGTCTCTTGAGGTCAACGCTAGGGCAACGCATTGTAAATATTTACTCCATATCTGATGATTGTCTTATGTAATTGGGTTGGACAGATGTTTACAGGAAGTAAGCTTTGAAGCTTAGCATTGAAAAATGTAGCCAAGGAGGCCTGAATGTAGAACATAGACTTAATGAAACAACAAACTGTCATGATTACACTCTGTTACTCTGAAATAAAACTCTTTCTTAATAAGATCTAGAAGAAAGTGAAACAAACAGATATTAAATAGGATGAGAGAGGGAAGGAAATCTCTGGATAAATAGACAAACTTTGCTTTGCAGTAGTAAGCAGGTATTGTTTCTGTAGGTCTATAGCACACTACAAGGCTCAATCTCAAGTCTGTGATTAAATAAACGTGTTAACAGTCAAGCTCTCTTCACTGTTTTTATATTTTATTTGAAAATATAACTTTTCAGTTCAACTTTAAAATAGGACATTTATTTTTTTATTATATATTATTATACATGTATCATGTTAGCCCCTAGTGTGCACATTTTTGAGACTGACTAGTGACAAACACGATCATTTGTTGTTCAACTCGTTTGAAATCAGGCCGATAAGTTGTCAGGTTAGTCAGTAATATGCAACAGCCGATGAAACTGAGCTGTTGAGGGTTGAAATTGAGGGGGTTTGTTGTTTTTAAATCCTTTTGTTCATGTTTTAAATTATGGAGGTATTGTTTCCTGTCTGTTGATTCTTGTTGCTCTGGTTTATTTTATCATGGGTGTCTCATTAATTAGTCTCGTTAAACCCGTTATCCATACTGTATGTATTTCAAATCCTCTTGTTTGCTTTGTTCTTTGCCTGGTCTTGTCTGGATGTATGCTGGGGAGTCTGTACTGTATGTTGCATTTGGACTTAAATCCTTACAGCCTCCTTCTCCTTTAAGTCTAACGTTACAGGAGATCAGGGCCTAAAATATGACTTTCTCCATCAGGGAAACTGATCCGTAGAAGATTATTCTGAACAGTTTTATTCTCTGGGCAATTACTTGCTGTATTTACTGTTTTGGTCTTTGTGATCGTATCAAATGGTGTCTTCTGTGTCACAGGTTTTCTTGTTTCCGTGTTGCAATGTGACTGCACTGAGGAAAGGCTCTCATCTTATTTAGTCGGGTACAGAGGTTTGTGGTAAATCCCTCTTTTACTCGTAATAAATTTAGTTGTCTTTAAGAGTATCAAGAACCCCCTAGAATGGCATGAAATGTTTTGTATTAAGTTTGTGCTTTCATATTTTGGTGAATTCGTTTCATTGTTTCTTGTACATGAACTTGAAAATTGCAGTAGGACCTCACAGCCTCCTGCTCTTCGAGTCCAATATTACTGATCTCTAACCAGTATCAGCCCCTGAAATCAACTAATTCAGGTTTTTACTTTTTTATTTTAATTATTTTAAACCTTTTCACTTTAAGCTGCAATCTTGTATTGAAAGGTGATCTACAGTATAAAAGTTTCTTATTTATTTTTCACTTTTGTTCCACTCATCTGAGAGATGAAGAGGTCATCTGGGCATTTATCCCTGATTGCCTTGTGGTCTTTAATGGAAATTTTCTTGGTTTTGAAATGCTCAGGTTAGTGTTACTTTTAAAACTCCGGAGACGCTAATTGTGCCACAAATACTCACAAACCCTTATAGGCATACATTTGTGATTATTGTGGTTTTTATATTGGCATCATTTATTGTAGAGCAGAATAAATCAAAATCACTTATGCCCATTACCGTAGTGTGTGAGTGTGTGTGTGTGTGTGTGTGTGTGTGTGTGTGTGTGTGTGTGTGTGTGTGTGTGTGTGTGTGTGTGTGTGTGTGTGTGTGTGTGTGTGTGTGTGTGTGTGTGTGTGTGTGTGTGTGTGTGTGTGTGTGTGTGTGTGTGTGTGTGTGTGTGTGTGTGTGTGTGTGTGTGTGTGTGTGTGTGTGTGCAATGCTATCATTATGATGTTTGGTATATGTTGTAAAATGTGTGCATGTGAGTGACAGTGATGTGTGGAGTGTTAACAGCACTTTGTGTGCGTGTGTGTCTGGATTTAAGAGGTTGTTATTAGTGCTAGACTGAGGGTATTTCTTTCAGAAACCTGGTTCTGATTCTCAGTAATTCAACACAGACAAACTGGTCTACTGTACAGGGGAAGCTTTTACTCTTTCAAACTTTTTCCCCTTATAAACATACAAATGTCACTCATGTGTCATATGTTTCTTTCTATGCCTCTGTCTTGTTATAATATCCAGTGATCCACATCACAGGTTATGGTTATGACATATTTTTCTTTTATCTGAAAACCAAATGTAGACTTTTAAAGGAAGATCTTTTCAGTCTCCCATAAAGACCTACAAAGTATATGGTGCTAGAAAGTTATATTAATAATGATCTAATTACATTAATTGATAGTTTTAATCTTTCCTTTTTACCATTATAGTTTTCTCAATTGCTAAGACACGTTTGTCAAAACTATAACCATTTATGCAGAACATAAACATACTGTAGCAAACTTTTGAAAAAAAAAGTTTCCTGAATCAGAAAAAAGACTAGAAAATTCTGCAATCTCCTATTCATCATTCTCCATCTTTTCTTCTTCCACCTCGATTGCCTCTTTTTTTCATTTCTATCTCCTCTAACTTTTTCGCTTATAACTTTAGCTATTATTCAACCCCCCCAACTACACTTCTTCAACATTACTTTCTTCAGGCTGAAATTCGCTGAATTGTTTGAATTCATTCATGACTCATGAGCATATGTAGCATGGATGCCAGCCCGAACCCCGCCCACAACATTTTTTGGTCGGGAAGTTCGGTCTGGACTCGATCAGGAGTAATTATGCTCGGTTCAGAAATTGTCGGGCCAATCAAATTGCCAGGGCGGGCTTTATACGGACAGATGGTATGCAGTTATGTAATCATCACGTCATCAAACGTATTTCTTTCAAAAATGCTTTTCGTGATTGCAAGTACTCCGCGAATCCTTAAATTATTTTTGCAACACCGGCAAAGATCGTTAACACTCATTATTTTTTTTAATTGTCACGGATCTATGAAGGAGGACTCAAATGCAGAACGAGTGTTAACAGGTTTATTGACAAACAGCAGACAGATGACAGGATGTGGTGGAGAGGTGAACAGTCCAGACAATAGGCAGGGATGAGACACAATGACAGCCGTAGTAACTAGCAGAGCAGCAGTTGTAACTAGCAAGATGACTGGAAGCTTGAGAGTAGTAATGGCAGAGCAGAATGAGACCTCAGAACACTAGCAGTAGTCAGACAGTAACTTGTAAGTACTCCAGCAAGGCACTCAGGGGATCTCAGGCTCAGCACCAGGCTTCCTCCAAAACCAAGAGTGTAAGCAGTCAGGGACGCTCTGCTAGCAGGACTGGAACTAGAGACAGAGATGACAAGACAGACAGGACCGATGGCAGAACTAAAGCACAAAATACTTCTACAAATAAAACACTAAAGACCTTAGTAACAAGAAACAAACTATGTAGCAAAGATGTACACAGTAGTACAACATCTAACGAACTGGCAACACATGAGGGAAAGAGCACACATATAAAGGGAGCTAAGAACAAGAGGAACAGGTGTACACACTCAGGTAAACGAGGACTCAAACAAGGGAGCAGAGAACATGAGGAACAGGTGACAACACTCAGACAAATGAGGACTCAACTAGACAAGGCGTGGTACAGGGAAACGAGGCAGGAACCAAGGAGCACATGGCAAACACAAACAAAACCACATGTTTAAGCACAACATAAACATAGAGACATGAAACAAAGACATAGACAAAGCTGCCAGGGCAGAACCCTGACAGTACCCCCCTTCTAATGGACGCCTCCAGGCGTCCAAAACAGGCATAGAAGTCCAAGGAGGCCACAGCTGGGGGGGTGGGTAGGGTGTAAACATGGAAGTCCCAAACTGACCAGGGAACACAGAGGGAGGGATGGGACGGATGGGAACAGAACCGGGAAAAAAGTTCAAGGCTGACAACGGAGGAGCCAGCTTAGGGGAACCATAACCAGGAAATGTAGAGGGTGGGATGTGAGGAATGGGAACTTGATTGGAGGTACTCTTGGACACAGGAACTGGCCTAACTGGTCTGGATCTCCAACTGGGCTTGACAGACTTGGGTGTAACGACAGAACTGGCAGGATTAGTGAGGGTCCTGGAATCAGGTACAGGGACTGACTCGGGAGCGCCCTCCTGGGCTGCACTGGCGTGCACGGGGACTGACTCGGGAGCGCCCTCCTGGGCTGCACTGGTGTGCACGGGGACTGACTCGGGAGCGCCCTCCTGGGCTGCACTGGCGTGCACGGGGACTGACTCGGGAGCGCCCTCCTGGGCTGCACTGGCGTGCACGGGGACTGACTCGGGAGCGCTCTCCTGTGCTGTACTCTCTGGAGCTGGGGCAGCAGACTCAGGAGCAGCTTCCTCTGAAGCTGGCTCGGAAACAGCTTCCTCTGAAGCTGGCTTAGGAACTGTTCTTTCAGCAGCGGGTGCTGGGACCGCCCTCTCTGAAGCAGAGGGCTCGGGGACCGCCTTCACAGCGGCGGGCTCGGGGACCACCCTCTCAGCAGCGGCGGGCTCTGGAAACCCCCTCTCAGCAGCGGCGGGCTCTGGAAACGCCCTCTCAGCAGCGGCGGGCTCTGGACTTGTGGACACGACAGGTTTGGCAGAAATTTCTAGGATCTTGACAAGACTTGTTAAACATTCAGATAAGCCCTCTGCGGCAATGGCAACGGTCATCTTGGGACTAGACTCAGTTAACATAACAGGACTGGCAGAGACTGTCTCAGAGGGAATGCTATTACTATTCAACAGTTTAGAAGAAAATGAATTCACTGGACTTGATACCTCAGGAACAACTGGACCTGGAGCTTGAGAAAGGAGAAGCATAGACTGTTCAGTGCGAGCCTTTCTATTCTTCCTCTTTCGACGAGCAGATACTGCTTGCTGGGCTGCTTCTGTGGTATCAACAGCTAACTCGGCCAACCCAGGCAGAAGAGCAGCGACCTTCATCGAATCAGCACTGACTGAAACAGATCTGGCAGACTCTGAAGTAACAGAGAAACTCTGGGTTGTTACAGGGAAAACAGAGGTTAAGTCAGCAGACTCAGAGATGGCTGGAACTGACGTAATAGTCCGAGAGAAGACAGCGGTTGATTTGACTGTGTCTTGAATAACAGATATTGACTCAGTTGTGTGGGGCTCACAAGTGACTGGGACTGACCTGGATGCCTGAGAGATGATGGTGATTGGTTTGACTGACTCTGGGGTAGCTGTGGTGGACTGAACTGCTCTATTCCGTCTGAATCTTAGTTTCTTAGTGGAAGCCAGAGGAGGATCATAAATGTGACGAGACAGGTGAGGAAGGGCAGGGTGGTTGTTGAAAGCAGATTCCGGTGGACTTGGCGGCATTCCCCACTTACTGCGATTACCAAGGTACCTAGAGAAACCCCAGAAATCCAGAATCCTGAGAGAATCCATCTCCCATGCAGGCAGGGGTTCATCCAAGCAGGAGTTAAAGATGTCCTTGAGAGCAGCATCATTATAATCTAGCCCCACAGACATGGTCCAAAAGAATTGGGCAAAACCCCCCACCTCAAAACCATCCTGGCGAAGAGCAGTGAGACCACGATGACGAGCCATTCTCTCCTGGATGTTAGCAGGTGGCAGGATCTTGATGCTCATTCTGCTGAGTCCTGAATTGGCCAGTTCGTTCTGTCACGGATCTATGAAGGAGGACTCAAATGCAGAACGAGTGTTAACAGGTTTATTGACAAACAGCAGACAGATGACAGGATGTGGTGGAGAGGTGAACAGTCCAGACAATAGGCAGGGATGAGACACAATGACAGCCGTAGTAACTAGCAGAGCAGCAGTTGTAACTAGCAAGATGACTGGAAGCTTGAGAGTAGTAATGGCAGAGCAGAATGAGATCTCAGAACACTAGCAGTAGTCAGACAGTAACTTGTAAGTACTCCAGCAAGGCACTCAGGGGATCTCAGGCTCAGCACCAGGCTTCCTCCAAAACCAAGAGTGTAAGCAGTCAGGGACGCTCTGCTAGCAGGACTGGAACTAGAGACAGAGATGACAAGACAGACAGGACCGATGGCAGAACTAAAGCACAAAATACTTCTACAAATAAAACACTAAAGACCTTAGTAACAAGAAACAAACTATGTAGCAAAGATGTACACAGTAGTACAACATCTAACGAACTGGCAACACATGAGGGAAAGAGCACACATATAAAGGGAGCTAAGAACAAGAGGAACAGGTGTACACACTCAGGTAAACGAGGACTCAAACAAGGGAGCAGAGAACATGAGGAACAGGTGACAACACTCAGACAAATGAGGACTCAACTAGACAAGGCGTGGTACAGGGAAACGAGGCAGGAACCAAGGAGCACATGGCAAACACAAACAAAACCACATGTTTAAGCACAACATAAACATAGAGACATGAAACAAAGACATAGACAAAGCTGCCAGGGCAGAACCCTGACATTAATACTTTTTCCAGAGTGCGTGCAGTTGAGTTCTGTTGACAAAGTATGCCTCGCTCAACATACGTCACTTAATGCGTTGATCTGATTGGTTGTAGGTCTATCCAATTGAGTGCAGAGTTGTTGTTTTTTCCTGGTTCGGTTAAGACACGCCTCATAATCAAAGCCCTATGGAGCAGTATCAGACTCACAGTCTGACTAGAACATATGCTAGAGCATATGGTGTAAAATGCTGAATTTGTTTTGAAAAACAAGTTTTCTGTAACACTGGAAAAATGTATATAGTTTGAAGAATCTGTGTTTCTTGTGGCAATTATGACGTTATGGTACCAAATGTTTGGCTGGATATCAGAGTGAAAGCAACTGAGGATAACTGTAATATTATAATAATCATGAATTATTATTAATTTATTTCCAATTATAAAGGAAATAAAATTGTATTTGTATGCAAAAATTCTAAAAAATATATAAAAAAATTCTTTAATTATCTTTTAGCAGCAGACAGTTGCACACCTAAGAGCTATCCATCTCTCTCTGCCTCTCTTTCTCACTCTCCCTCTCTGTAATAATTCAATAATGTCCTGCTCTTGTTATCATCAGCTCACAGAAGGAAGGGATGGTAAATTACCAAAATGTTTATGAGCAAGCTGTAGGTTAATGATTAGTTAGCACAATACACTATGAAGATTACTGTGAGGTTTGGGTGGAAGGCTGACCTAAGGTGAATAGATGCTTATCTTGTGGCTTAGCTTTGGCAGATGTCTTATTCTAAAGCTTTCACCGGCAAATATGCTAACACAATTTTATTAAGGTGGAACAGAACGCTTTGGTCAGGCTAGTGAGGCAACCTGTCAGGCTGTAGATATAAGGTATGATCTTTAAGGAAAACAACTGTTCTGATCTTTGCTTTAATGTAAAATGTGAAATATTTTAGAGTTATGTTTTAAGTAATACAGTTTCTATTGATGGCTGTCTTAGAATGCTTTGCTACAGGCTGTAGTGTGATTCTAAATAATATTCACTCAATCCTCAATATTATATATTGTTCAATATGTGTGTGCTATGTGTTTATATGCTTATTAGTGTAGCAGTGTTTGATTAGATTACCTTTGTACAGAGAGAGCTAATTGTATGCCATTGCCTGTAGTCAAGTCAAGTCACCTTTATCTATTTTGTGACCTCAAAACCTTTTTTATCATGGTGCAACTAATACATTTTGATGTTTGCACCATATAACCAGTTCCATCTGTATGGCTTTTCTGATGCGGTAAACTTGCTCGGCAGCTCACCTGGTTCACTGATGCGGAGTGCTCGGTGCATTTGGAAATCTCTTTGAAAATGTTGCGAAATGAGCAAGAAGCAAAGTAATATCGTTTTGCAAAAATCATGTTTTCCAAATCACTTAAGAGCTTCCATTTGAGCTAAGAAATAAAAGCTGCCTTTGTAGGCAGCAGAAAGCAATGCAACTTGCTAGGTCTCAGGGTCATTTAAAATACACAGATATTAGCAAATTTTACTGCAGTACATGGGCTACTTGTAACTGTATAGAGCTAAGAACATCACCTCTTGGCTGCCCTGTCAAGCCTTGTTAACATATTAACAGTTCATTAACTTTCTCGCTTCGTTAACGTAGTTCATAAATGCATGGGTTTGGTCCACAATTGAAGGGTAGGTTTGACGTTATGTCCAGCTGGGGCTCTTTAGTTTCACAGGCCTGTGTTGTAGGAGCAGTCCAGTGGGGATCAGGGGTGGACTTGGGTAACATGTTAGCAAAACAGCAGCTGAAAATAGATGAGACCTGTAACTCTCACAGACAGATGTGAGGACAGCAAGCCAAAGGGGAAACGTCTCACGTTAGACCGACAGAGAGGGATAACAAGAAGGGGGTTTTAAAATTAGTGGATGGAGTCAAGAAGAGAACATATATAAAGAGATAGAGAGATAAAATCAAAGGAAAGCAGAAGTGTGTCAACCAGACATGTCCATACAGATTACTTTTCATCCTCTTGCTCTTTCTCACGCTTTGCCTTGTATGTCAGACCCCACACAGACTGGCACTGATTGATAACCTCATCAGGGAATTAATGTGACACCCTCTGCATGAAGTTTTGAAACTTTTCCTCACTTATAGATCTGTTGGACATCTCCCTGTCCTATACATCTTCCTTACTTTTTCCTCCCTTCTGTCTCTACCCCAGTCACTGTATATAATAATGCATGTTTTCCTTATAAAAAATAAGGAAAATACTGTAGTGTGTGTATATATACATAGGTAAAACGGTATAGAGAGTTTTGAACACTAGCTGTTTATGTAGGCGACTTTTTAACCCAAAAAAAGTTACAGACTGCAGCTTTAAAGTACATACTTAAAATAGTTGGATCTATGTATTTATTCACGTGAAAATTATCGGCACTGACAACATATATTAGATCTCATTAAATGATTAATTAAACCCAATGTACTATTTAAATTTAATTATTACATTTAATAGTTTCTCTCCTCCTCACATCTTCTCCCTCTAGTTACATTTTTGACATATAAGTTAACTACTCAATTAAGCAATTAGAGGTTATTTTACCTGTATAAGCAAGATTATACAAGTTCACTTGATCTGTTTACAGTATTTGAATTATGTCCAATATATTCTTTTCCCACCATATTTCATTCCCTACCACCTGTCTTTCCTTATAGTCTTTTTCACACACACAAGCATTGCACATGTGGTGTGCAGGTTGTGTGTACCATCAAAAAGTACAGTTATGGAGAATCTAACTGTACCCTTTGACCTTTCACCTCATTTAAAAGCCAAGTGCTAACGTACTGGGTAAACAACCTTTTTCAATAATAATGAAAAACCCAACTTGAAATGACAAACCAAACTGTGATTGGTCACTTTGCATTTTGGTCAGATCATAATTAAACCATAAACCGGATATAGGCATAGCATTGAATGCAATTTAAGTTGCTTTGGATAAAAGTGTTAAAAAACACTTTTTTCGGTTTGGTAAAGTTGGTTGTTGCCCAGTAATGTTTACCAGACGTTATATTTAAAGGGTACCTATCATGGAATTTTGAAAATTACCTTTCATGTAGTGTGTAACATAGATCTAAGTGAACAAAAACATCCTGCAAAGTTTTAAATATGAAAGTTCACTGTATACAAAGTTATTGTCTCTCCAATGTAAGAGTCGACTTTGAGTCGTTGATATGAATCGATAGACGAACGATGCACTTTCGTACGTCACTTGTACAAGTTATTTGAATTCGACACGCCCACTCAGTGCGCGCGAGCAGACAGAGAATCCTGACAACATCATGTCGACGAGACTCTGTTTTGAAGTGCGAATCAAAAGCAAACTTTTTTTTTCACTGCCCAGGGACAAGCATGTGAAGAATCAGTGGCTAGAGTTTATATTTACAACTATACCACACAAGTATAACCCAACCTTGAGCTGTGTTCGCGTTATTTTAATGACGATCGCTTCACAAACACAAATGCTTTCATTTCATCAAATGATTCGCGAGTCGCCTGATACTGAAGGAACGTTCAATACCAAGTTTATTTGGATCAGCTTCCTCCGCCGAATCACAACCTGTAAGTACTATTAATAATTGTTGCTTTTATGTGTGTGTGTGTGTGTGTGTTGTGTGTGTGTGTGTGTGTGTGTGTGTGTGTGTGTGTGTGTGTGTGTGTGTGTGTGTGTGTGTGTGTGTGTGTGTGTGTGTGTGTGTGTGTGTGTGTGTGTGTGTGTGTGTGTGTGTGTGTGGTGTGCGTGCCGTGCGTGTGTGTGTGTGTGTGTGAGAGTGAGAGTTACGCTCAGCAGCTTCTAGGTCTCCAATGTCATTTTTTTTGTTTTTTGAAATATGTGAAATTATGTGAAGCGTATTGTAGTACTGCAGTGCTTTATCAATATGTTTAAGCTTTGGGCTAACGCAAAATATAACTGACTGCGTCATCTGACCAATCACCGCCGATTAGCGTCACGCAAAGGAGGGGTTTGGACAAATGAGTCGTCAAACGAATCATTAGGGAGTCGGTGAGCAAATCAGGTAAAAATAAATGCATATTATAAGACAACAAAAGTGTTTTTTGTCATTGCATGCATGTAAAACTGTTGTTGGGGACTCCCAGAACATTATTAAGAACATTTTAAATGCCATAATAGGTACCCTTTAAAGTCCAAAGGTTCCAAATATCTAAAGGTTCTGAGAGCTTTACCGAAGAGCACAATATGTTTTCTCTTTATCTAAAGCTCCAAGTTGAACTTTGGAGTTCTACTTCTACCTATAAGAAATACTTATTTTGTCTTATCTGTCAAATTATGTTTAGATTTATGTTTTAGATTTATGCTGGCTGTTTTAAAATGTATTTGAAAGAGTAATTATAAAGAGTGGACTGACTTGGATTCAACATTAAAGTTAACCTAAACTGCCTTTACAATTATTTTATAACACAACTTAATGAGACACAGCCCATTCTCACCCCAAGGCGTCATCTAACTGACGCCTTGGGAATCAGTTTGACCATGCTTCAATATTCGACGTTAAAGGTACCCTTTAGCGTCCGTTAGTTGACGCGATCCCAGGGCGTCATCTAACTGACGCGTTACCCTTAGCGTCAGTTAGATGACGCCCTCCTACCCAGACCTAAACCTACCCGCGTCATCTAACTGACGCGTTACCCTTAGCGTCAGTTAGATGACGCCCTGGGATCGCGTCAACTAACTGACGCTAAAGGGTACCTTTAGCGTCGAATATTGAAGCATGGTCAAAATTGTCAGTTAGATGACGCCTTGGGGTGAGAATGCGTTGTGAGACAACATCTTGTGAAACTGATGCTGTACTATTGCCTTTTTCCAAATAATACAAGCTTGTTGTGGTTGGAGTGTGATTCACGGCTATAGGCAGACTTCTGTAGGAAACATATGTGTGTTTAATTAGCAGCAGACTGAACTGAACTTAACTGAGCAGGGCTGCTTTTTAGAGTCTCAAAGAAAAGGCCTTCGACTTTGATGTTTCATTAAAGCCATAATGTTTTATTATCATAATGCATTCTTAGTTCCAGTTAACACTTTCTATTAAGGTTTAATCTGTTAACATTAGGCATTGTAGTAGGTATCATGAACTAACAATTAACAAATATTTTTAAACCATTTATTAATTTAGGCTAATAAAAAAGTTATAACAATGCTGTAACTACGTCAACTTTTCTTTTTATTTAAAGGAATTAACTAAAGGATTAAAAAGATTTAAGGGAATACAGAAAAATAAAATAAGAAAGGGAAAAAAGGTCTCTAGGTTAATTGTTGTTATACCATGGTCTAGGCGTCCAAAGACTTCATTTGTCCATTATTTATTTATAAAGAAACACGACAATGTATAAAAGGCTCCATTACTTTGTATCTTACGTTATGGCCCCGTAGAAGCCGTTTTTGTAAAAATAGGCTAACAATTGCGTCATAACACGCGACTCTCTGGCGCACACTAGAGAGAAAATTACCGTATAGACAGGAGGAGAAGCTTGCGCGCAATCGGGGGGACGTGGAGGCATAAAGTCAAGGGAGAAGCCCATAGAGAGTCATAAAGTTGCTCCTGCTGCGAGCTCATGGACAGCTAATACTCACGATCTCCGGCTGTGCAAGTTTCGGAAGGGAATGATTCAGATTCCTCTTGGCACCGCTACTAGAAGACGTACAACTGTCAGTCAGGTTGCTCACGTCGTCAAGCTCAGTTTGAGCATGCGCAGAATGCTTGGCTATCAGGAAGTGAGTGCTTCTATTGGGCTTCAATTCTCTCCGTTGAAATCAATGGGGTCACTGTGTCAATTTCTTTTACTGTCTATGAGTGAAACTGACTGTTTACCATTCAAAATTAATAAATAAATGCACTGGCTACATTAGCTGTGAGTAACCATAGCAACAGGCAGTCAAAGTATCCGTTTACAATTCTACGAGCTGAGCGGACTATAAATCTCTCCGGTTGCTAAATAAACCGTCACATTGAGTAATGGATATGAATCGTGTAAATGATAGCATATTTGGCACGGTTTGCATCACTGGATATTTCTGTCAGTCGTTGAACATTTCTGTCATAAAACAGTTGTCAAATATAAAATGTTTAGCTACTTACATTTTATCACGCAATGTTTTATTGTTAAAACTAACATTATTTAATTTCCCCCCAATAAATAACAATTATCATGGCGGAATGTCTATGGTGGTTACGGCCCTGGTTAATGCTAATTTATACAACTTGAAATGTTTAAAAAGTATTAGTATATGTAGAAATTAGCATTGATTTAAATTAATAAATCATGAAAATTGCTTTCATGATTCCTAATGCATTAACAAATTTAACCTTATTATAAAGTGTTGCAAAAGCCACAATTTTCAGGGTAGTTAGCTTCAGAAATTTGTGGCACAAAAAGTCTTTGTTTTGTTGTTTTGAGAGAAAACAAATCAAAGAATAGCATGTTGAAGCCATATTGTTGTGTTGGTGCCATGTGTCATATTTTCCTATTCCCCCCTTTCTCTACTGAATAATTTCCTGTCTCCTTTCACTGTCCTGTTATATAAACCATTAAAAAGCCCATAAATAAAATATTGTGAGAGGAGATGAATGGAAATGAACTAAAATACTAGCATGAAACTGTAAAACATATAATCATGTTTAGTTCGTGAATCTGATCCTGGTATTTACTGAAAAATCTGGTGTACTCCATTCCAAACACCCGTAATGATATTCAACTGTCCTTGTGGCTCATAAGAAGTGCCACCAATTTGGGCTCAATATGCCGGCTCATGGAGTTTTAAATTTGTTTAATGGCACTTGAAATGTCAGGGCTCTTGTATGAGCCCTGTATCATAGACGGCGAAGTAGATGTTTTTGTCTTCTGTGAGAGCTCAAGGACCTGAGGATAGCTCCTTTTTAACTATTCGTAAAACAATACACACTGAGCCCCTGGCAATTAGAAAGCACTTAATAGACTTCGATAGCACTCACAGGGTCGTGGCCTCACTCTAAAGAGGCTGAATCAGACGGGTACTTTGTGTTTATTGTTCATGTTTCATTTTTTTCTTAAATGTCATCTATAAATAATGCAGACATTTAAATGAAGGTGCATCATCATAAGTACGCCATTATTTTAATTTCAGCTGCGGCTGTGGTTGTGTTCCCTGTGCTCTCCTGCATGTGATATGAGCTTTCATCTCCAAAAACACCAGCACTCAGGAGATACCGAGAGGGTTTTGTCATTGACTGAAGATAAATCCTGTCACTTTTACAACATCATTTTAGCCTTGGCTGTGCTATGTATTTTTAAATTTTATAGACTCAAGATTAAACCTTTAAAATGTCCCATTTTACATTTAGACTTTATTGGGTTTTCAGAATGTATCAAGGAGGATGTCATCATATTTGTTTCCCTCCTATTGTCAGCTGGATCTCTTTGTGTTTTTCAGTCTTTAGGGATCCATTTTTCTTTCATAAAATGCTAATTTAGACTTTCATTTGCATTGACAGGCTTACAGATTGTATATGTCAAAACAGAGGCTCATTAGAAAACTGTCTCTCTACCTACAATTTTGCAATACTCCAAAAAAGTACCTATATACAATTCACTGCAGTTTCAGTAAAACGTCCTCGGGTTACGACTGTAACCCTTGTTCCCTGAGAGGGGAACGAGAACTGCGTCACATGACACTTTGGGGGAATGCCCCTCAGCGTAGCGCCTCTGAAGGATGAATGAAACTAAGCCGATCTCTGATTGGTTTGCGTAATGACGTAATGCGTGACGACACATAGGCGGAAGCTATAAAGGCACGCCGGCAACATGAGATGACAGCTTCTGTGATGAAGCAAGCGCCCCCAGGCAAGGGGAGGCGTGGCCAAGGGACGCAGTTCTCGTTCCCCTCTCAGGGAACAAGGGTTACAGTCGTAACCCGAGGACGTTCCCTATCGAGGGAACTCGACTGCGTCACATGACACTTTGGGGGAACGAGTACCCACTACGCCACAACGCGCCCTGCCTGCCCTAGTGTGAAGCTGCTCACAGGCACACTTAGGACGAGAGCACAAGAGAGCCGGGTGTAGACGGAATGTCCAAACTATAAAACCTAACAAAGGTGTGGGGGGTAGCCCATCCCGCTGCCTCGCAGATCTCATGGATGGGGGCCCCCGCGAGAAGGGCTCTAGAGGACGCCATGCCTCTGGTAGAATGAGCCCTCACAGCCAAGGGTGAAGGCATACCGCGCACCTGGTAGGCTGCAGAAATCGCATGGACAATCCAATTGCTGATGGTCTGTTTTGACGCGGGAAGCCCTTTCTTGGGTGACCCGAAACACACCAGCAACTGGTCCGACTTCCGCCACGAAGAGGACCTCTGAATGTAGATTCTTAGTGCTCTGACAGGGCAGAGCATGTGAAGCCTCTCTTCATCCGTCGTCACATGAGGTGGAGGATGAAAAGCCTGCAGAACCGTAGGCCGTGCCGCACTGGACGGCACCTTGGGCAAATAGCCAGGCCTAGGGTGAAGGAAAACCTTAATGTTGCCTGGAGCAAACTCCAGGCACTCGTTAGATATGGAGAGCGCCTGGAGATCTCCTACCCTCCTCAGAGAAGTAATGGCCAACAAAAAAGCGACCTTCAGCGACAGGTTCTTGGCCTCAGCCGACTCCAGCGGTTCGAAGGGGGCCTCGGCCAGCCCTTCGAGAACCACTGCCAGGTCCCATGTGGGAACCCTGGTTCGAGCCGCAGGTCTCATCCTCCAAGCCCCACGGAGGAAACGTACGACCAACTGGTGTCTCCCCAGAGGCCCACCACTCAGAGGAGCGTGGAAAGCCCCAATGGCAGCCACGTACACCTTGAGCGTGGACGGGGTAAGACCGGCGGAGAAACGATCTTGGAGGAACTCCAGCACTGAAGCCACTGGGCAGTTAACTGGGTCCACCTCACGCTCTCTACACCAAATGGTGAAGACATTCCACTTTAAGCCGTACAATTTCCTCGTGGAGGGAGCTCTAGAGCTGAGTATGGTCTCCACTACTCCAGCTGATAGGCCGGCCTCTCGGTACTGTGCCCCCTCAGGGGCCAGACCCACAGTTTCCATAACTCAGGCCGAGGGTGAAATATTGAGCCCTCTGCCTGTGTCAGCAGGTCCCTCCTGAGGGGAATCTCCCACGGAGGGCCGTCTAGGAGCAATATAATGTCTGAGAACCATACTCGGGCCGGCCACAACGGGGCTACCAGCAGTAGACTGATCCCGTCGCGACGGACCCTCTCTAGAACTCCCGGGAGCAGAGCGATCGGGGGAAATGCATACAGACGCAGCCTCGGCCACGTCTGCACCATGGCATCCAACCCCAGCGGGGCTGGATGAGTGAGGGAGAACCACAATGGAAAGTGGGTCGTCTCTCGAGACGCAAACAGATCCACTTCCACTGGGCCGAACCTTTGACATATTGACTCCACCACCTCGGGGTGGAGTCTCCATTCCCCGGGCCTCAGCCCCTGTCTCAACAGGATGTCTGCTCCCTGATTTTGACTCCCCGGGATGTATGTTGCTCTTAGAGACAACAGTTTCCCTTGGGACCACAGGAGGATCTGATGCGCCAGTCTGCATAGAGGGCGAGACCTCAGGCCCCCCTGATGGTTTATATAGGCCACTACCGACATATTGTCTGACCTCACCAGGACGTGATGGCCCTTGAGGTCTGGCAGGAAGCTCCTCAGAGCCCGGAACACCGCCAACATCTCCAGGCAGTTTATGTGCCAGGAGGAATGATGGTCCTGCCATAGGCCTGTCGTAAAGCGGCCGTCCATGACCGCGCCCCAGCCCGTGAGGGAGGCGTCTGTCGAAACGGTTTTCCGGCGACATGACGCTCCCAACACTGGACCTTGGGACAGAAACCAAGCTTTTTTCCACATAGATAGGGAACGAAGGCATCTGCGCGTAACCCTGATCATGCGGAACGAATTCCCCCTCGGGGAGAACCCCTTGGTTTTCAACCACCACTGAAGGGCCCTCATGTGCAGCAGGCCGAATGGAATAATGTTGGACGCTGCTGCCATGAGCCCTAACACTCTCTGAAAATGTTTGACAGTGATGGCTTGGCCTAGCTTTATCCCTGACACTGTGGCCAGAATGGACTCGACTCGTGCGGGAGACAGTTGTGCCCGCATCGTGACCGAGTCCCACACCACTCCCAAGAACGTAGTTCGCTGGGCTGGTGTCAACACGCTCTTTTTCATGTTGAGTCTCAACCCCAGGCTTTGGATGTGGGCGAGGACGACATCTCGATGCCGAACCGCCAGCTCTTGTGACTGGGCCAAAATCAGCCAGTCGTCTATATAGTTGAGCACCCTGATGCCCTGGAGCCTCAGCGGTGCCAGAGCCGCATCCATACATTTGGTAAATGTGCGAGGGGAGAGAGCTAGGCTGAAGGGAAGAACCCGATATTGGTACGCCTCGCCCCCGAAAGCGAACCTCAGGAACTTCCTGTGAGATGGAAGGATGGATATATGGAAGTATGCGTCTTTTAGATCTATCGTGACAAACCAATCCTCGGATTGAATTTGACTCACGATGATGGGAATAGTGAGCATCTTGAACCTGAATCTCCTCAGAGAACGGTTCAGATGCCTGAGATCTATTATTGGACGCAACCCCCCATCCTTCTTGGGAACTATGAAGTAGCGGCTGTAAAACCCGGACTCCCTCTCCGGTGGAGGAATATGTTCTATAGCCTCCTTTGCCAGCAGGGAGTTTACTTCCTGTTCCAATACCCGACCCTGCACTGGGTCGACTACAGTCCAAACCACCCCGTTGAATCTGGGTGGGCGGAAACCGAACTGTAGCCTGTACCCATTTTGAATGGTGCGCAGGGCCCACGGAGAAATATTCGCTAGATTTTTCCATGCCTCGAAATATTTTACCAAAGGAACCAGGCTCTCGAGCCTGGCTTCGGGTATTAATCGGGATTCGTTCTCGACCCCCTGAAGCGGGTTTCCGGCAGGGCTGGATCGAAAACGATTCTCGATGGGCGAACGCGAATGCTGTCTGGCCGCAGGCCTGTGGGGCGGACAATACAGCCTGCGTTCGCTGGAAACCGATGTGTCCCGAAACGTTTTTAACGGCGGAAGAGCAACATCGATTTCCTGCGGGCTCCGTGAAGGAGACGACCTCGGTCGTTCCACCACGGGTGGGGCCGCCCGCAGAGATCCTAGAGCAGCTAGGATCTCTTTGACGAAGCCTTTTTAGCCTGCAGGACGGCCCTCAGGTCACCCTGCTTCTGCTGAGGCTTCGCCTGAGAGCGCCGTCTATGCCCCCAGGCTCCTTGAGGGGGGGCTCTAGATGCAACGCTCTCTTTTTGAGCCTGTCTATAGGCGGAGGAGCTGGTGGATGGCTGTGGCTGCGGCTGCCCACCAGGGGCAGACTTCTTAGATCTAGAGCGGCGAGGGAGATATTGTTTGAAGGCCGCCGACTGCTTTTTCGCCTCCTGAAACCTGTCGACGACGGTATTAACGGCATCGCCGAACAGGCCAGAAGGCGAAATCGGGGCATCAAGGAGGAAAGCCCTGTCCTTTTCCCTGATGCCCGAAATATATATATATATATATATATATTGTGCTTAGTGACAGACAACAATAAATATGACAGACAGTACAGATAGCGCTTGCTGAAGAACAGTAGCTGTCATCTCATGTTGCCGGCGTGCCTTTATAGCTTCCGCCTATGTGTCGTCACGCATTACGTCATTACGCAAACCAATCAGAGATCGGCTTAGTTTCATTCATCCTTCAGAGGCGCTACGCTGAGGGGCATTCCCCCAAAGTGTCATGTGACGCAGTCGAGTTCCCTCGATAGGGAACACCAATAACTTTTATTCCTTTTCACACAAATGATGATTACGGGACAGGCTATTGATTAATAAAGACTTATTTTCACATTGCTACTTGCACAATACTGTTTGACCTCAACACATTTTTACCATAATGCATTTTGACATTTGCATCTCATAACCAGCTTCATATGTATGGCTTTTCTGATGTAGTAAACTTGCTCGGTAGTTCAGCTGGTACAGCATTGCATTTACGATGCAAAGTGCTCAGGTATGAGTCCTGTGAAACCTGAGTTACGATAAAAGACCTCAAAGACTTGTGGAAGCCTATGGCTATAATGGCATTGTTGCTTTTTTATTAGGTGTTCAAGCACTTTAGTGCTGAAAACCTATTGTAATTGCTATTTGAAAAAAAAAAAAAACCTAAAACGCATCGTGCAGCCCAAACCGTAAGGCCTAGAGACTTGAAACTCGCCCAGATGGTAGGCCTCAAATATGGGGACAACCTATCAGAGTATGACCCCGTTTGGCCCCGGTGGCGCTACAGCAACCAAAAGTACTAAATTGCTCATAACTCCTAGACCGTTTGACGTAGAATCAAGCTTTTTGCACCACTGTGATCCATGGCTCAAGACGAACAAGATGTATATCTCGGTTTTATTGCGATTTGGAGCAATAAAAAATTTGTTATAGCCAATTTTGTCCAAAACCTACTTTTGCGAACTAGTCCCTGGTTTTTTGCCCAATCGGAACCAAACTGGTGGGAATATGTTCTCTGGAGTCTGAATATCAATAATTATCGAAAAAATGTTGAAATTCTGCATTTGGTTGGCCATAACATGGTCATTTAGGAAATGGTCCGTGACCAAATACGGTCAAAAGCCTATAAATCCTACAAAAAAAGTCAGAACTTCACCAAAATTGATGAGCATATGTGTCATACCATGCTGAAGGAGCATGCAGAGTTTCATGGAGATTGGACAAAAGGTGGCGCTATAATTGTCAAAAAGGTCTCGTTGTTATTAGGTGTTCAAGCACTTTAGTGCTGAAAACCTATTGTAATTGCTATTTGAAAAAAAAAAAAACCTAAAACGCATCGTGCAGCCCAAACCGTAAGGCCTAGAGACTTGAAACTCGCCCAGATGGTAGGCCTCAAATATGGGGACAACCTATCAGAGTATGACCCCGTTTGGCCCATAGGTGGCGCTACAGCAACCAAAAGTACTAAATTGCTCATAACTCCTAGACCGTTTGACTTAGAATCAATCTTTTTGCACCACTGTGATCCATGGCTCAAGACGAACAAGATGTATATCTCGGATTTCGATTTGGAGCAATAAAAAAATTTGTTATAGCCAATTTTGTCCAAAACCTACTTTTGCGAACTAGTCCCTGGTTTTTTGCCCAATCGGAACCAAACTGGTGGGAATATGTTCTCTGGAGTCTGAATATCAATAATTATCGAAAAAATGTTGAAATTCTGCATTTGGTTGGCCATAACATGGTCATTTAGGAAATGGTCCGTGACCAAATACGGTCAAAAGCCTATAAATCCTACAAAAAAAGTCAGAACTTCACCAAAATTGATGAGCATATGTGTCATACCATGCTGAAGGAGCATGCAGAGTTTCATGGAGATTGGACAAAAGGTGGCGCTATAATCGTCAAAAAGGTCTCGTTGTTATTAGGTGTTCAAGCACTTTAGTGCTGAAAACCTATTGTAATTGCTATTTGAAAAAAAAAAAAAACCTAAAACGCATCGTGCAGCCCAAACCGTAAGGCCTAGAGACTTGAAACTCGCCCAGATGGTAGGCCTCAAATATGGGGACAACCTATCAGAGTATGACCCCGTTTGGCCCATAGGTGGCGCTACAGCAACCAAAAGTACTAAATTGCTCATAACTCCTAGACCGTTTGACTTAGAATCAATCTTTTTGCACCACTGTGATCCATGGCTCAAGACGAACAAGATGTATATCTCGGATTTCGATTTGGAGCAATAAAAAATTTGTTATAGCCAATTTTGTCCAAAACCTACTTTTGCGAACTAGTCCCTGGTTTTTTGCCCAATCGGAACCAAACTGGTGGGAATATGTTCTCTGGAGTCTGAATATCAATAATTATCGAAAAAATGTTGAAATTCTGCATTTGGTTGGCCATAACATGGTCATTTAGGAAATGGTCCGTGACCAAATACGGTCAAAAGCCTATAAATCCTACAAAAAAAGTCAGAACTTCACCAAAATTGATGAGCATATGTGTCATACCATGCTGAAGGAGCATGCAGAGTTTCATGGAGATTGGACAAAAGGTGGCGCTATAATCGTCAAAAAGGTCTCGTTGTTATTAGGTGTTCAAGCACTTTAGTGCTGAAAACCTATTGTAATTGCTATTTGAAAAAAAAAAAAAACCTAAAACGCATCGTGCAGCCCAAACCGTAAGGCCTAGAGACTTGAAACTCGCCCAGATGGTAGGCCTCAAATATGGGGACAACCTATCAGAGTATGACCCCGTTTGGCCCATAGGTGGCGCTACAGCAACCAAAAGTACTAAATTGCTCATAACTCCTAGACCGTTTGACTTAGAATCAATCTTTTTGCACCACTGTGATCCATGGCTCAAGACGAACAAGATGTATATCTCGGATTTCGATTTGGAGCAATAAAAAATTTGTTATAGCCAATTTTGTCCAAAACCTACTTTTGCGAACTAGTCCCTGGTTTTTTGCCCAATCGGAACCAAACTGGTGGGAATATGTTCTCTGGAGTCTGAATATCAATAATTATCGAAAAAATGTTGAAATTCTGCATTTGGTTGGCCATAACATAACATAACTGCCTTAACTGCCTTAATTGCTTGAACACCGCTAAATGCTGCTAGCAGCTTTAATTCATATTTGCTTTTGTTAACCCTTTTGATTAGGTTTAGTGTAGGTGGTACATTATTTTCAATCACGAGAGAGCATTAATCATTTAGCGCCACTCACCGGGCATTTCATTTCCCAACTCCTAGAATATGCACAACAATATCATTGCTAGATTCTCTAAAACCTAACATGCTTTTTACTGGACATTGCACTTTGAAAGTGTCATCAAATTTGCAAAAAAGCAAAAATTTTGCCACAGACACGGTTTTCCAATTAGTGTGTGTGTGTGTGCGCGTGCGTGCGCGTGTGTCTGAATGAGGCGATGAATTCAACATCTGTTGTTCCATTTCTCCAGCCAAAGCTATTCATCAAAATGGGAGTGAATGAAATTCCTAAACCCTTTAAAATCAAACAAACAAATAAAGCTTAAGAATAGGTGATTTGCACCCTTCCATTTTCCTCGGTTTCACTTCAGTGAGCCTCTTCCTCACGCAGCTGCAGCCAATGATAGGCACAACTAAAAGCATAATGAGATGAATAATAACTTACCATAAATTTCCATATCTCACATAAATATTGATTGTGTCAGCATGGATGATGCCTAGATTAACTCCACCTGAATAAAACGGTTTAAGCAAGGCTGGCCATACACAATGAGTGTAATGCAGAACAGGCCCGCAGAGGCCAGACATTATCAATGGGGAGATTGAAAAGAAATGCAGTTTTTCTCCATCTGCTGTTAGTCTCGCACACACAAACACATACAGTGAGACCAGGCTAGTGACTCACTCTCAAGCTGATGGTGTTTTGGTATTCGTGTGGCATGTAGCCAATAGGAATACTGCAGTGTACACACACACACACACACACACACACACACACACACACACACACACACACACACACACACACACACACACACACACACACAACACACACACACACACACACACACACACACACACACACACACACACACACACACCACACAGATACACACACTTCTGAAATTGACCTGGTAGATGCATGTGTGTTTGCTTAGAATATACTGATCTCTTATGCTCAACAAGGCTGCATTTAACTGATCAAAAACAGTAATATTGTGAAATATTATTACAATAAATTAAATTAAAAATTAAATAAAAAATAACAGAAATCATTCTAATATGATGATTTGCTGCTCAGGTGACAATTAATTTCAATGTTAAAAACAGTTGTGCTGCTTAATATGTTTGTGGAAAATATAATAATTTTTTCAGGATTCTTTGATGATTTAAAATCAAATAAAACAGCATTTATTTAACAATGTTTAAAAATATTTAGGCCTACTATCAGTTTTTTATACATTTTATTTATTTCAATAAAAATACGTTCTTTCAAAAAGAAAAGCAAATACTGGTTGAACTACAAAAAGATCTATATTCTACATCTACATGTATTTCTTTATCAATTTGACTGTTCTGCATTTGCACTATACTGTAGATCTATTGATCGATATGCCAACATACTGTACACATTATTCGATGTCAGGAAGAGAATCTGTGGGACAGTATGTGTGTTTGCATGTGTTCATTATTTGCTGGGTGTTGCTTCCACATGAACAGATGGTGGAATCCAATGGAATGCTCTGATTGAGACAATGACAGAGTAATAGCCGTGTGTGTGCGTGTGTGTGTGTGTGTGTGTGTGTGTGTGTGTGTGTGTGTGTGTGTGTGTGTGTGTGTGTGTGTGTGTGTGTGTGTGTGTGTGTGTGTGTGTGTGTGTGTGTGTGTGTGTGTGTGTGTGTGTGTGTGTGTGTGTGTGTGTGTGTGTGTGTGTGTGTGTGTGTGTGGTCACTTCGCGTGGGTGGGCAAAGACTGTGTTAACGTGCAGGGCTTCATGTCTGCATGTGACTGCTAATATTGTGCACAAGTGTTTTACTGATAAAGGAACAATGATTATATCTGACCATCTCCCTGTTTCTCTCTCTCTCTCTCTCTCTCTCTCTCTCTCTCTCTCTCTCTCTCTCTCTCTCTCTCTCTCTCTCTCTCTCTCTCTCTCTCTCTCTCTCTCTCTCTCTCTCTCTCTCTCTCTCTCTCTCTCTCTCTCTCTCTCTCTCTGTCCCAATTCTGTCTCTTAGTCCACTCTCCTTTCTTTCGTTGGTGGTCCTGCCTCATTTCTCTTGAGGGGCAGCAGGTGGTATGTGGTCTGGGGTCTACATATGTGTGTGTGATGGAGGGTATTGATTTGTAGATGTGTTAATGGTTGTGGTGAGCTGAATGTCTTTCCTCCGTCCCAAAGAATTTCTGATATTCTGGTTGGGATATAAGAAAAAGAGTAAATATTGTCATGAAAACATTTAAATCTTCAGAAATCAAACCTTTCTTTAAAGACCAGTTATTTAAACAATGAAACAAGTTCAAAAATGACTTGTTTTTTGTCAATGTAATGTAGACTTAGCAAAGAATGGATGAAGGACGGGTGTGTTTAAAAAGTAACAAAACTTATTCCACAAGTGAAGATGGTGTTTACATAGACATTATAAAGCCCAGCGGGGAAAAAATGGGTGTCAAAAAATAAAGTATGACACACACACACACACACACACACACACACACACACACACACACACACACACACACACACACACACACACACACACACACACACACACACACTATAAGTGGACTTCAGGGGAAAATAAGCTACCACCATTCAAAAGTTTGAGGGCGGTAGGTTTGTTTCTACTTTTTTTTTCACAAAGACTACATATATTTAATTGAAAATACAGTACAAACAGTATACAATTTTTATTAACGTTAAATAATTTTAAATATATAGATAATTTA
Organism: Chrosomus eos; assembly: GCA_036326025.1. NCBI lineage: Eukaryota > Metazoa > Chordata > Actinopteri > Cypriniformes > Leuciscidae > Chrosomus > Chrosomus eos. Next base: position 18,953,008 of record CM070821.1, read on the forward strand.
TTCCTTGGGATGCTAAAGCAGCATCATAATCCAGTCTTCAGTGTCACATGATCCTTCAGATATCAGTCTAATATGATGATTTGATGCTCAAGCTTATCATTATCAATGTTGAAAACAGTTGTGCTGCTTAATATTTTTGAAGAAAGTGTTAAAAAAATGATTATTTGATGAATAGAAGGTTTAAAAGAATAGCATTTATTTGAAATATAAATATTTTTTTACCATAAATGTCACTGTCACTATTGATCAATTTAATCCAAATTGCTCAATACATTTTTTAATTCTTTAGAAAAAAACAAAACAACGTACCAACCCCAAACTTTTTAGCAGTTGTGTATGACCCATTTAATGAAATTATTAATGTATTACCCATAATAAAACCTCTCAAAGCTATGGTCTTGTCTATGAAATCATATATTCATTGGACTGCAAATAGTTTATGGAGCTATTATGGGATCACCGAGTTGGGATCTGAAAATGTAAGTTTAGCCTACCTCTTTACAATATGCCAAAGAATTATTAGAGGTGTGACACCAAAGAGCAATGACCTCACAGCTCTGACTGGACTAAAAGAGAAATGAAAACTATTCATTGACAAATCTGTGTAAAATCACATTTTCATTCCCCTCTCCCCATTTGTTTTACACTCCTCTGCATGTCTGCATCTGTCTTTTTCTCTCTTTCACTTGTCAGTGATAATGGCAGTAGTTTGTCTGTGTCCTTGACTCTGACATAAATCTTTTCTATGGGCAGATGCAGTGACGTCATTCTTCACTTTGTAAGTCTTTGCTTGTCAAAATGAATGTAATTACACACCAGTAATGTCCCTTTTTATGACAACTTTTAATCTTTTAATCTCAAGTTTTAGCTGACTCATGGTCCTTATTAAGTATATGAGAGTTATGGATGAAGTATTTGATTAGTGACTACATTTTGCTGTGGTAGTTGGTTTGTCTGGCTAATCTAATTGAAAGTGAATGCGGTGACAGTGGAGCTTATCTCTTACACCCTGCTGCTCATCGCTGTCTACAAGTCTGCTGACAAGCATCAGTGGGTAAAGGCTCTGATGTACAGGCTTTGTAAAGCGCTGGTTCTCGTGCAAGCATTGTTCTCTCAAGCGGTTTTCACACACAGTGCTCATGTGGGTGTGTAGTAGGTGTATGAGCGTGTCGAAATGCTAACATACACTAACAGTCAGAAGTTTATGACACACTTGACTGAATTTATTTCTCAAAAACCTTTTCATCTAAAGGCTTATACTACTTAAATGCTTTAGATTTGTTTTGTAGAAAATACTAAATTGTGCATGTTTAGTAAAGTACAAAACTAATATTTATATGTTATACATTTTCTTTATGATTTGGACCAGTTTATTTTTATTTTTTTAATTATTACGTTTATATTAATTTATTTTATTAGCTCATTAAAATTAATTAATTATATTTCTTTAAAATAATTACTTTAACAATACTAGAAAAAAAATATTTATTAATAATAATAATAATGACTAATGTTACTGTGAATAATACATATCCAAACTTTTGGTGTGTCAACATCCATGTACCCACAGTGTATGAAACTGTTATTTCATAAACTGTGGGTAACTACTTACACACATAACAGTTATTGTGAAATTCCTCATAATAAAACGGTGCTTTTTTGGGGTACAGCATGAATGCAAGCAGTTACAATTGCAGCGACTCAAAGACGGGATCTAATAAAGCATATGGATGTGCTTTATGCTGTGGTTTGGCAATCACTTGGTCCAAACATATTTTGTGGTCTGTGCTTTTCTGCCCACTTTTTTTTTTTTTTTTTTTAAAGACAATTTAAAACAGTTCTCACTTCCCATAGAGATGAAGTGACATGGCAAACTTATTTTGTCAAAAAATTTCTTTAGACTAGTCAATTTTACTAGTCAGTCATACATCTGGAATTGTTTCTTTCAGTTTATTCGTTGCCTTCACACTGAAAGAACAATGCAAAAATGAAAAAGTTGCTAAAAGGCCAATAAAGTAGTGCAATGTAATTCTTCATGTTTGCTTAAATTCCCAGTAAAGTGAATTTTACACTGTTTTACAGAAGGAATCTGATGCTCTGCCCATGTTGTTGCTGGATTGCAGATCATAAGGGCTTTGTTTTGTTTAATGTGTATTAGAGAGGTCTGGATTTGGAGCTAATATAAGTTGTAAAGCCTCTAGGGGCCATATAGAGGTTAGACCACTGAATAACCTCAATCATGGATCATGAGTTGGTGTTTCCCAGGGTGTTCACATGACAAATCAAAACAGGGTGTCTAAAAATGTTTTTTTTCCCTACAGAAGACGTCTGTAGTCAGAACAATCTGAGTTATAAAGTTTAGACTCACTAATGTGACCCCCTGGAGCCATTATCATTTAGATAAAAGTGTAAGTGATTGATGTTTTATAGAAATCATTGTTCAAGATATTGGGCCCTATCATACACCTGGCGCAATGCAAGTGTTTTTTGCTAGTTTCAGCCCGACATTTGTGTGCCCAAGGGCGATGCTGGTCTGAAAATGAGGTGTGTTCAGGCGCATTGTTGGTGCGTTGCTATTTTGAAGCAAATTAAAAAAAATCGCCATGTAAATAGCGAATCCGCCATGGCGCGAGAACAACTGGCTTTTAAAGGGAAAGAGAGATGAGACTCTGATTGGTTTATTGCACGTTACGCCCAAAACACACATACTTTACTCATTAAGACAATAGGGACAACCCTTTTAGACCATGCGCCGGCCGCGCCGACCATTTTTCCCATCTTTCCCATCTTTAAACTATCAAAAGTGGATTTGGACACGCTTTAGACCATGCGCTTAGATCGTCATTATGTCTAAAGCCTTTCTTAAGCATTTTTTGAATTCTGTATTTTGGAAAAAAAACATGGCTAAATGATGGAAACAGACCGTGTTGTAGCAGTCATATTTGATTTTTATTTAATAGAATTCTAATGCTTTAATTTCTTGTTTACATAAGTGTACCGTCATAACTCCAGGAAACAATTTACACAATGCATTGTACAGCATGGATTACGTACAGAGAACATTCAGCTCTATTAGTGGGATAGGCCAACAGGGGAATTGATTTTCTAAAGCATCATGTGGAGGTTCTTCCTAACATCTTAAATGTGATATACCATAGTCTCTATTTAATCTAATAGTCATTGTACAATCCCCTTTCATAACATATTTATGTAAAACACAAAATTATCAAATATTACCATGTTTTAGGCTTAAGGGTGAAGAGCTAAAAGTTTTGAAAAAATAGGTTGCGCTGAGTTGAGTGCATAGAGTGGTCTGATGTAAATTAACAGTGACATTTATTTGATACTTTCAGTGTTTTTGGATACATCACCTAAATTCACCTGGATGTACTGTATTTTCGCTGGATAATGATGTACTATTTTGTAATCTTTATCAACATTTTCTTATAACTAAGAAAAAAACTAAAAAAACTAAAAAACTATCACATACAACACAGAACACACAAGCGAAATAGATACACAAACATAATACACAAAATCAAGCTTGTTGAACATTACTCAAAGACACCTGACAGAGTCCACAGGCACTTTCTGGTGATGGACACTCTTTGAGTGTTCAAATTCAATCTGTTTTAAGTGCTACGAAAGTAAACTGTCTCTATATAATACTGCTCTCAAAGAATACATCTATTTGAAATTTAAAACAAAAAAGTTTTGTAAAAAAATAAAGAATTACTGAAGTAGAAATGAGGATGGCTAAGCATGGACTTTTTTAATACATGTGAATATATGGCAAATAAGTTTTTTGTTTTCCTCTGTTACACTTTCTGGCTGACAAATGGAGATTTATAACCCTTTTTGTGTGGAGGTGTTTTATTTATGGCAACTTTTGGCACATTCCAGAATCAAGAATCAATCCACTTCTTTACTTCAATTATTTCAAATGCTTGCTGATTGACTGATTGAGCATTAGACGGCCTGTAGATGCCAATCAAGTCGTCTTGGTTATATGTGAAACACATGGTAAATGGCTTTACCTCGTATTTAAATTCTCAGAACACTTTAGAACAACAAATCACTTTAACAATCTATGAAAATATAGCCATATTTTCATCATATAATACATCACACCACCATCCCCCTGAGGGGCATCAATCGCTCAGATCTCTTTTGCATTGTCATCACAACTCTCGCTATTTGATGTTTGCTAACTTCTCTGCTCTGTGTTAAGAAGCAGAGCATGGGATAAACACAACCCATTCTGTTCTCAGCGCATTCCCACACACAGACCAAGAGATCTTATCTTGATCTCATCAGATTCTCTCGAGTAGGCTAATATCAGAACAAACATCGGTGAGCGTTAAACCCCTGATGTGCATAAAACACTAGTATGCAAGCAACTCCAGAAGCCAATGATATGCTTCGCTGCCTGATTTAATGGAAAGTACAGCGCCTGGGGAGATGCCCGCTACTAAAGCTGTATAAAGCTGATGGAGCAGACAACCTGCCTGCCAAAAGAGCAGGATGCACAGATGTTCCACCGACTCTTATATCAAACTTTAAGGTAATGCATTACTTCAAGGAGGACCTGAATTAGAGTGTAATAGTTCAAACCAGTCTGTGACTAGCATTGATGGCCCTGCTGGGAAGTCCAGCTTAAACTGGTAGCTGGCAGGCCACCAAAAAACAAACAAACAAAAAAACTACCAGCTTTTGAACAATAGTGGCAGGTCAACCAGCTAATGACCAGCTTGGATCAGCTGAAATGGTCCAAAATTCTGCTACCTGCTTTAGATAGATTTAAGGGGGAATCTTGTCGAATCAAAAAGTGATTTCCTGTAGATTTATCGTTGATTAGTGGAACTGAGAGCAGAAAAGTTGTTGGATGGTGAGTCTCAGAATGGAGAGGCAGAGCTCCAGGGAAGGGAAGCTGAGCTGAACAGAGCCCCAGGAGAATGAACTGACTGTGGGAAGAGAAACGGAAAGCTTCAGGGGTAATTACGACCTGCCTGACAGGAATGTCTCACTAATGCCTCTCATGCTTATTCCAGAGCCTGACGGTGAGCGCATTAGAAATGCAACGAAAGACAGTCCATTAGATACTGTGTGTGTGCGCGCTATGGAATATCTGTATTAGGTCCCTAATATCTATTTACGAGTGCAATATCCCCTTGGTCTATTTTTAGTATTTCTGTTTTTGTTTTGTCGAGTGTTAGCTTGGTTGTTTCATTAGACCATTTCTTTTTACTTTACAGGTGATATAATAATGTGAAAGTACTTCTTATTCACCCTTAGTCGTGACTGCTTCCAGCACATGACTGCTGGGATGGTTGTGTAATTCAAAACCACATTATGGCTTCTGAATCTGCATCAGCATTTATGGAATTAATCATGTAGCCAAGATAGAGAGTGGGAAAGAAAGAGTGAGAAATGTAGCGACAAAGACAAGGAAAACCTAGACAGGATGACTCATCAAGAGCTACAGTAAGCGTCAATGACTGTGGAGACTGAGCAAGAAAAAAAAGAGAGATTTTATGAACCTGAAGACAAGCAACTTGAAAATATGATTGGAAAATCCTAGTATTGGCCGCACATTAGATAATTCTCTCTAGAAGGTATATACATTGTCAAGGAATAACTTTTTAAAATAAAACGTTAATATTGGCTTGTTTATTTAAGGCTTGTAAGACTTAAGTCAGTGAGGTTACTGACTGTTTATTCATATGACAAAATGTAGTTAAAGATACACATTTGGAGTATACAACTTAAAAAAAACTTTAAAATATACTAGTAAAATATGTTTTTTGTTTAGTATTATTTTTTAGTAAATAGTTAAGACAAATTATTGAGGGGGGTCGATGAGTTATCTCAAAAGTACTTAAAGAATCATTAATGTAAACGTTTAAGAAACCCGGCTGTTAAATCTGAATCAGAACTAAATATCCAGACATTCCTATCAAACCTGAAAAGAAATGTATATGGCTGAAATAATGGTAGGACATTAACAAGGTGATTGTTTCTAAGAGTACATGATGGCTTGAAAATAGTTCTGTAGCTCTTTTAGTTCTGGTTTCTGTTTGCATTGTGACTCAGATTTCCGAGGAGGAAGGCGAGAGCATCTAGGCAATGAAACCTAAACTGCAATGACTAGAGGGAGGCAGGGAATATGACACGCTGTGTGTGTGTGTGTGTGTGTGTGTGTGTGTGTGTGTGTGTGTGTGTGTGTGTGTGTGTGTGTGTGTGTGTGTGTGTGTGTGTGTGTGTGTGTGTGTGTGTGTGTGTGTGTGTGTGTGTGTGTGTGTGTGTGTGTGTGTGTGTGTGTGTGTGTGTTTTTAGAGAAAAGGCTGTCACGGAGAGTGTGAAGGAGAGAAAAGGGAAGGCAACCTAAGTATAGATCTGAGTCATTACATTAGTAAAGGTCAACAAATGTCACAGTCGTGAGTTGTTGCCCATAAACGCTGACCTGCGATCAGCTGCTTTGAAACAAGACGGTGACTGGTATGCGCTAACTGCATTCAACCCCTCAAAGTTTTAACACATCTGGTAATGGCTGAATGAAAATGGGTACAAATACAATTAGGATTGAATAAAGGGCCTTGATGTTGTAGACAAAATATGAATACTTCAAAGATAAGGCAAAAACAAAATCCTTATTAGATCAGGCAGAAGGCTCCAGGTAGAGGAACCATGGTGCGGCTGCTAAATTGCGTGATATCCGTGAAGACTGTGATGGCCATCTCTTTACGTTCCCTTGTGAAGCCAAAGACATCCAAAGTTTGTGTCACAAGGTCACATTAATACATATGAGAAACCCAGTATGTTAAACATTCATCAAAGTTTGTGGTGGGTTTCGGTATACATTATGGTGAACTTTCTTAAGGGTAATAGGCTTGTGTTTAGAAATAGCTACTTTAGGCTGATGAGTCTGAACGTTGATGTGGATCCATTGATGTGGTGCTGTTGAACCATCCCAACAACGTATCATCTGTGCTAGGTTCAAAAGGATCAAAAGTCTGGTCATTTAAGTATTGGCGTCCCATGCCAGATGGCTATCATGGCTTCACTCCTGCATTGTTTCCTTCTCCAATCTCTCCTCTGTATTGTTATATTGATAACGTGACTTCCTCTTCTTCAGTGGTTAGGCCTGAGGTTAGGGAGAGTCAGGCTGAGCCCCCCCCATCCACTCTCACCACTAGAGGAAAAAAGAGAAAGAAAACATTAGCAGTTCATGATTAAATTCTTCGAGCAGTATGTTGGGAGTTAGCGACTATACTAATTTAACCACATTTTATTTATCACGTTTTTCTCTCTTTTCCACCTGGCTTTTAAAGCAGAACTATGCAGGATTTCTGTTTTTGTCAAACAGTGACCCCTAGAGTCGCTGTGGGATACTTGTACTGTCGTAAATATCACGCACGCAGAGATGTCTCTGCACTCACGGCCTGATCCCCTCCCCCTGTACACCGGTACCTGTTCAGTAGGATGAAAGCTGTAACGAGTGAAAATAAGGTGTGGCCCCTTTAAGAGCTGTGCCCGCCCTGTTTAACTGTCGGCAGTCTGTATTGTATGTGCGCCTCGAACACCACATGTATACTGCGTCGGGTTATTTCTGTTTGATGCTCATTTTAGCAGATCTTTCTTCCCGTAAAGCAATTCGTTACATCGCGAGACCTGATATCACGCGACACTTCCTGATGCTGCGGCCGGCGGGCCGCCGGCTCAAAGTTGCAAGTGCGTTTTTTCCGCTCACAGCCAACAGGGGAGGCAAGACGACCACCATTCAACACGAAATCAGTAACATAAACATTACAAGGACTCCAAAGCTGTTCGGTTAAGGTAAAAAAGTTACTTAGTTCACCTTTAAATCACTAATTCAGGGGCAGCAATTGCTAAAATAGTGGGTTCATTGTTATTCTTTATGATGTTTGCAGGTTACCTATTAGGATTGGGTTTAAATCCAAAATATTGCGAAATAGGTGTTTTTATGTTTCGCTTTGAAATAAAACCAAATCTTCCACCATCGTCTTGTCAGTCAGCTGGCCTCACTCTCGTCAAGATGATCCTTCAATGTTGAAAAAAGTTTTGCTGCTTAATATTTTTGTGGAAAACGTTATTCGCCTTTTCCAGGATTCTTTGATGAATAGAAATATCAAAAGAACTGCATTTAATTTTTATTCTCATTGGCTTTGTGCCACACAAATCACGCCTCAATGTAAGTTAGCTACTTTTTTTTTTTACGGTAATTCTTCTAAACTTTAGTTTGACTGTAGTCGAACTTCTTTGAATAATGAGTAACTTGCAATGTACAGTATCAGAGTAACTTCCCCAAAAGTGAACATTGCATTATATTACACTGTCAATTAGTTAATGACTGTCAATTAGTTCTAGCACTATTTGATACTTAAGGTCTATGTCAACTAGTAGTGAATGTTTACAGTTGATAAGAAAAACTTGAAGTAGTTGTAACTCTTGCAAAGAGTCTTATAGAAAATAAAACATTATTGGTGTGCACTAAATTAATCATTTAAAGAGAAACATTATGCATTGCCTCACATCATTTGGGACAAAATGAAATGCTTAAGGAAAAGTTTTCTCACTAAATAACATGCGGGTTCCAATTTTAACCAGTTTGAGTCGAGTGGCGAGCGGTCCCCTGGAGCTCTGAGCATCCCGTTCCCCTTTGCCTGCCCTAACCATTTAACTGCAATCACAACTACATTCAGCCTGAGACACAAATGCCTCATTTTCCCACTAACCCTTCAATCTGTTGTCAATTGTGCAGAGCCATGGAAACAGTTCCGGAATGCAGCAAGTAGGCTTTTAGTTCTGAGGTCCTGTTTTGTGTCTGGACTAATTCAGAGCTGAGCCATTTGTGCAATACCCCCAAAAAACAAAAAAATATACCTTTTTTCCTGTCTTGTCAATGACATCATAGCAGTCTACAAAGACAAATGTAGTTACACCCACCCATTGGATAAAACAAAAGTGTGCTGCATAATTAGACTACAAATTTTAGGTCACAATTTGGCATATTTGTTTGTAGAGGTGAGAAGTGCCAGGACCAGTCAATATAAAATCTGCAACTCCATCCAAATGCAGTAAACTGTGTATTCTTATACTATTGATATAAGTATAAGAAGTGCCGAAAAACTAGCTAGTAGTTAGCAAGCTCTCAATGAAGCCAAATTTAGTTTTGTTTTTGGTTAAATACATCTTAACACAAAAACAAGTTTATCAAACTAAAGATTGTTTATCATATTCTGTGCACGCTTTCTATCAAAACCTGGAAATACTAGAGTCTTTTGTCCCCTGAGGGGCGTCCTACATTTTAAGTGTCCTCAATGGGGATGCATGCAGTATTTTGAAATCACATTCTCTCAGCCTACTGAGGGTATTTCTGACCAAGCGTTATGCTCAAGAGCAACTCTTAAGAGCTCTGAGAGAGTGTGAGAAAATGTGTGTAGGAAAATAGTAAACATAATATTTCAATATATATTCAAAGGCACATTTACAATAGACATTGAATCATCTGTGATTTTGACTCATTTTTTGTAATGAAAAAACTCCCACATACAGAAAAATATTTAATTGTACCAAATGGAAGTAGGAAAGGGGATAGTTCATTCAGAAATGCAAATTCTGTCATGATTTATTGTGTACTATGTGACTTTCTTCTGCATAAAACAAAATAAGATATTTTGGATTTTTTGTTTGGATTTTTATTTTCTAATACAACGAAAGTCAGTGGGGTCTAATGTTACAGTGAACCTCATTGACTTTCATTGTATCGGCAAACACATCCTTCAAAATATTTCATCTTTTCATAGAAGAAAGTCACAGATTTGGGTAAATGAGGATAAGTAAATGATGACAGAATTGACATTTTTTAGTGAACTGTCCCTTTAGGACAAAAGTTCCAGATGTCAGTGTTAAAAGTGTGCTCAAAGAAGAGGAAATGAGGCATTTAAATGGATGAGAATGAATTTGAAAATCATGGCTAGAAAGGAAGAGCATAGAGCGAAAACAGAAAGATAGCTGAGTGGCTGAAATTTGCTGCGTTTCATGCCATATTGTCAGCCTTCGACCAGATGCATGGCCTGACGGGAATTGTGCTGACCCTCCTGTTCAGCCACTCAGACCTTCGCAGATGCCGTGACTGTTCTTCATGTTGAGCAAAGTGTGGATCCATCAGATCACAAGTGCAAGAAGCGAAGAAGACTGAATTCCTTTAAAAAATTAAATACCCTTTCACCTTCATCCCCCTCCTCTGATATCCACTCATCCATCCGTTCATTCCCTAGAGTCTAGTGAAAGCTCGGGATTGAGAGCTGCAAGAGAGAGACGAAGAGGGAGGGAGAAAGAAATACTGGTATTCTAGCACTAACTGCTGACTATTTGTTGGTGACTCCTACTGAACTACCAACACAGCACATTTACACCAGCTAATCAAGCTATTTGTCACTCCTAATTGACAGCAATGGAGACCACTCTAACTAAGAGTAAAATGAAGAGATATGTACAGTCAGGAACTGCTGATTCTGCAGCATATTCACTCGTCTCTTGGGTGCTTTAACAAGTTACAAAAAAAAAAGATAACACATTTCTGAACATGCAGTGTGGGTTGTCTGAACGTTTTAATGATTCCATAGAAGCAGCGGCAAACTTTTGTAGCTGATGCCTATTAGCAGCTTATTGGTAGATCAAAAAAAAAATGCAGCAACTGACGCACCAGTAGGTCCAAAGTCGGCCTGCAATTTGTCATACAACAGCTGCTAATGAGCGAGTTTTACTGTCAGCCTGTCTGGCCAGCGCACGTTTCTCTAGCCTTAACCATGTTCACTGACCCTCTAAAGTGTATTGCACACAAAACCGGCAAGCACTGTATCCAAAAATCAATCTGATTGGCTTGCTTCTATCAAATGTCCAGCAGTTTTGACCAAGCTGCACAAATTGTAATAGGTGGTTTTATTTGTGGTTTTAATTCTTGGTCAGAATAAGCTGACTATGCAAGATGAAAATGACAATGATATTTTATTAGCTAAAGAAGCAATGGCTTTTTTAAACCTTTTTAAATTGGGTAATTTTCAATCCCATAGTTCATTTAATTGAAAAAGTGCACTGATACATCATTTAAAAAGACTTCTATACATTATTTAAAGTAAATGTTTATTATTTTACTAGAAGATTCTGTAATGGAAGACCCAAGATTGGTATACTGTGTGTGGGCACTGAGGACTGAAACTATAGACAGAGAGACTAGGGCTGTAGCGATACACTAATCTCACGATACGATACGATACACGATATTCAGCTCACGATACGATATATACCACGATATTCAGCCAACGATACGATTCAATACGATTCGATATAATTCGATACACTTACATCATTTTCTGAAAGATTTAAAGGGGACAGAGTGATTTTGGTGACATCTTGTGAGTGTTCCATTTACTTGGATTGAATTAATTGAACTGAAAACTGAAAACATCAATTACACAATATATGTCTCTGACTGGACCAGGCTTGTGCAAAATTCAGAATTTCAGAATTGGCCTCCATTCAATTCATGAATTTGAATTTGAATTGAATTGACTCCGCCCCACAGGAAGTTGAATTTGAATTTGAATTGGAATGACAGGAAGTGGAATTAAATTCATGGCAATTCAAAGAAATTCCACACAGTCACACAACAGAAAGAATGTGTTGGATCTCACATTCAGCGTTAGGAAGGTTACTTTGGAAATGTAATTGATTACTGTTATAAGTTACCCATTATAAATGTGGTTTGGATTACTTTATTTGGATTACTTCATCAATGTAAAGCAATTTCCTTTTAATTTGATTAGTAACTAATTAAATTACACATTTTACCTCAGTAATACAACTAAATTCAATTACATTCATTTTGTAATTCAATAACATAATTTCATTACAGTTAACTCACTCCTACTGAGCAAAATGATGTCCAAAAGATGTCTTTTCAATGTCTTTGTCACAATGTTGAAAAGACGTCCACTGAGGAGCCAGAATGAAAGTTTTTATGACGTCTTTTTTTGACGTGTTCTGCACGTCCGATATTGACGTTCATGGACCCTCTTCGTACAAGTTTAAAAACTAGTTCAAATGTGGCCATTGTGGACATATTTTCAACATCATTTATGGCCTCATTTATATTTAATTTATACTGTTTTTGGACCAAATAAACACTCTCAGAATGCATTAAATTAAAACTCTATACTATAACTATATATAATTACACAATTACATACATACATTCTAAATATGTATGTATGTATGTATGTATATATATATATATATATATATATATATATATATATATATATATATATATATATATATATATATATATATAAAACAAATGTCCACCTCAAATTGTTTTTTTTTTCTAAAGATTTACTAAAGTAATTCTGGGAAATGGAGACATGTTCTATCATGTTCCACAAAATTACAATTACAATAAATCAAACAATAAATCAAACTTAATGCTTTTTTCTGTGACTAGAGCTTTTAACATTCATTGCTGGGAGAAAATATTTCCTGTTAATGTAATCTGTACAAGTAGTTCAAACTAATATCATTCATAGAATATGTAATGTAATGCAATCATATCTGACATATACTGTAAAGTTTATTTGTTAAACATTTCACTTAAAATATATATATGAATTTCTTAGAATTTGTTTTGAATTGCAATTCTGCTTCCTTTAATTCAAATTCGAATTGCAATTCTAGATCCTGTTTTTGACATCAATTCAAATTCAATTCAAATTCAAGAATTTAATTGGAATTAAAGAGTCATTCTCAATTCAATTCTGAATTGTGCACAAGCCTGGACAGAGTCATTAAAAAATGCTGGACAAAATGAATTAAAGATGTGTTGAGAAAATTAGTTCCATTTATTGAAACAGTGCAAACTGTAGCTTTCAAGCCTTTGAAAAGTAAATAAAGTGCAGTATTGCAATTAGCAATGGAGAGTTAAAAAGTGCAAATAAAGTTTTGAGAAAAAAGGTTTAAATAAAAAGATAAACCTCACATATTTCAGCCTTTAAATCATTTTTATAAAAAGAATGAGTCAAAAAAGATAAATTACAGACATTTACAATGCACATTAGCTTATCTTTTATTATTAATAGTAAAATTAGGTCCGATTTTCCCGTGGCGTCTGTCGTTGCTAAGCAACCATGACCTGCGCTCTCCACAACAACAAAGAAGTTTTAGTAGCTAAAGGGGGTCGCACACCGGACGCGCAGCTCGGCGCCGCGCCACGCAGCGCCAGGTCTTTTAAATTCGAACACATTATTCTCTATGAGAGTACACACACCGGCGGCGTCTGTCCGCGGCGCCCAGCAACGGCTCTGGACCGTGTTCAAAATCCTGCAGCGCCACACGGCGCCATTTACATAGTTATATATTAAATTTACATTTATGTGTCTCAAATAGTAGTAATGTATATACGGACTTAGCCCTGTGCTGGAATATACATTTAGTTCTATATTTATTTAAAGATATCAGAAAATTGCTGATGTTATCAGATTTTCAGGTGAGAGTTGTCCTAGACGTGGCGTGGCGTGGCGCTGAGCTGCGCGTTCGGTGTGCGACCAGCTTAATGGATTTCCACCACCGAAAAACGCTTGCTATAGCTCTGCTACAAGATTTATCTACGGAGAAAAGAAAAACAACCGTAGTGTTTGGGTGCACCCCCATGCTTCATGTTGACCGAGCTTTTAATGTTGTTATGGAGAGGGTGAAGCTGATGGTTGGTTCTTGTCACATGAACGGGGCGCTTGCGCCATTCTGAAAAGTTGAGGTGTTTTCATCTCGCTGCGCCTGGAGAAAATGAGCGCACTGCTTCAATTATGAGCACGCTTGCCGCGCGCCTACATTTGAAATAACGAACTTGAGCGCGCAACAGACACGATTATGTGAACGGCCCCTTGACGAGCAAAGTTAAACACGGGGGGTTTGAATGGGACTTATATATCGATACTCGCGGCTTAAAAATCGATACTTTCTTGGGGGAAAAAATATCGATTTATATCGCAGAATCGATAAAATCGCACACCCCTAAGAGAGACCCTTGGCACATTTACAACTGCCGCCTATGTGTTTACAGTGGCCATGTGTGAGAAATAAAGGAGGGAAGCCTCTGCCAGAAAGACCTGATGAAACAATCACACCTGTTCTGGCTGACATTGTTGCATTACGGTTTTGAAAATGTTGTGGGATATGTTTTGGGCCCCATGAGGAAAGCAGCTTATAAATCATACAAAATTATGTTTGTTTTTTATGTAACAATGCAAAAAGTTCCCCTTCAGTCGCTCACGTTCGACGTGACGTCGACGTGACGACGTTAGGGGATCACTTCAGGGAGCCCTATCAACTTCGAGTATCTAAAGAACAAGCCAATGAACGTTGGCGTGCGTGAAACGCGTCACGCGCCCCGCCCCGCAGCGCGGGTATAAACAGGAAGCGGACGCCGCACTCATTGTCTTTCGCTTCGGAGCCGAGCTTTGTTTGACTCTGAGACTCTACAGACTGCTGAACGTTGTTTCTGTCGACAACTAGAGGGAGAAGAGAACTCTGCTGCAGTGCTGGTGTGACGGCGCGATCAGTGGTGGCCGCGAGCATCTTTATCACAACTGCCGTTTTCACGGCACTGTTTATGTGTGTGTGTGTGTCGGTCTCGTGGGCGTTCCTCATCTGAGAGTGTACCCGATTACACCGCGGCTACCCCTGGGTGCTTCAGCACTAAAGAGTCTATTTCTTTCCTCTGTTTGTTATTTTTACTAAAAGAGCAACACAAGCGTGACCCTGCGTCCTTTTCAGGATGTCATTCGCTTGTGCGTTTCTGGATGCGGTCGTTCCCTGGCGCCAGCAGATGGCCACAAGAGTTGCCTCTCGTGTTTGGGCATTCAACACGCTGAGGCAGCTTTTGTGAATAGTTCATGTTCCCATTGCGGGAATATGACTATGGCAGCGCTTAGATCGAGACTCGCTTACCTCACGGGAGGTCCAGTCCCCTCGCCTATGCCCCGATCTAGCGCTTATTCTGCCCTGCAGAATAAGCCTACTTCGGCGCATGACCAGGGTGATCTGAGGATTACCGTGAGGGCTTCCCCGTCGAGGCAATCTCCGCGGGCCCCTCACGCCTCTCATGCGCTGTTGCCATCCGCGCCCCTTTGCGATCGACTCGGTCCTTCTCCTGAACGGCCGGTCGTTTCCCTTGGGGCGCCAGCTGACGATCAGATGTCGATCGCAGCATCGGAGGGGGAGCTTCACTCCTCTGGAGATGACGACTCGGCTGCATTGCCCCCGTCTGGGTGTGTAGCGTTGTCCGAGCCGGATCCAGAGTGGGCGGCTATGCTTTCCCGGGCCGCCGAGAAGGTCGGGCTTGTGTGGAATCCTCCGCCACGTCCCGAACCTTCTCGGTTGGACGATTGGTTTCTCGGGGCGGGCCGTGCTGGTTCTCAGTGCGCCGCCCCGGTACCTTTCTTTCCGGAGGTGCATGAGGAGCTCTCTAGGACGTGGAAGGCACCGTATAGTGCCCGAATCCGTTCTAGTAGCTCCTCCCCCCTCGCCACCCTCGACGGCGGGGCAGCTAAGGGGTATGTGGATATCCCCCCGGTGGAGCGGGCTGGCGCGATGCAACTGTGTCCGGCGTCCGCCTCCTCCTGGCGGGGTAATCCGCGCCTCCCGTCCAAGGCCTGTAAGTTTTCGTCCGGTCTCACGGCGAAGGCTTATAAGGCCTGTGGACAGGCTGCTTCCGCCCTCCATGCCATGGCGCTCTTGCAGGTCCACCAGGCCCAGGCGCTCATGGACATGAACGAGGGTGGTTCTGACCCAGAGCTCCTCCGGGAGCTCCGCGTGGCTACTGACCTCGCCCTCCGGGCGACGAAGGAAACCGCGCGTTCCGTTGGTCAGGCGATGTCCACCTTGGTGGTCCAGGAGCGCCACCTTTGGCTCAACCTGGCGGACATGAGGGACACCGATAAATATCGGTTCCTGGATGCCCCTCTCTCCCAGGTTGGGTTATTCGGCGATGCGGTCGAGAGCTTCGCCCAACAGTTCTCGGCCGCCCAGAAGCAGACGGAGGCTATCCGACACATCCTGCCCCGGCGGACCCCCGCTGCTTCCTCCCGTCCGCCGGCCGCAGACCCTCCGTCCGCTCGTCGCCGAGGCCGTCCTCCTGCGGCGTCCTCCGCTCCCGCTAAGCCTCAGCAGCAGCAGCCACCATCCAGGCCTCAGCGTGGAGCAAGCCGCAGGAAGTCGGCCACGCCCGTCCAGGCCGCTACCAAACCAGGTGGTAAGCGCAGGTGCAAACGACCCTGAGACGGGCGACCCAGAGGTGGATCGAGTTGCTCTCCAGGAGACGGTGAAGACACCGCTCCTTCCCCCGGTGGAGGGCCGGGTGGAGAATCCTTTGTTTCTTTTTGTTCCTTTTCCGCCACTGCCTTCAGTGGTACCCACATATTCAATAAAAGAGCAATTTCTGAAACCTCTGGGTCCCAAGAGAGCGCGCTTGACGGTCGACGACGCTATGCCTTGTCACCCTCGAGCCCCTCTCTCATCGCCAGCGAGCAGCAGTGGCTGTGTTCCGGACGCTCTGCCGCCTCCACACACTCACTCTGCCCTTCGACGGAAGCAGGTACGTGTTGCACCACACATTCAGACCCCACTCCGGGCCGCTGTGCCGTCCGAGTCGGGTCCCTGCATTCCGCCGCGCTGCCCCACCCCGGGTACGTCTGTGGTGCCGTTGATTCCGCTTACGCGGTGTCTGGGAGCCTGGCTAGCGCTTCCCAGCCCGTCTCGCTGGCTCATCCGTACTGTCAGACTCGGCTATGCGATTCAGTTCGCCCGGCGCCCCCCTGCATTCAGGGGCATTCTGTTTACCCGCGTTCCGCCGGACAGTGCCCCTGTGCTCAGGGCAGAGATCGCAGTCCTACTGGCGAAGGACGCGATCGAGCCGGTCCCTCCAGCCGATATGAAGACCGGCTTCTACAGCCCGTACTTCATTGTACCCAAGAAAGGCGGTGGGTTACGGCCAATCTTGGATCTGCGTGTCTTGAACCGGTCCCTTCACAAGCTGCCGTTCAAGATGCTTACGCAGAAACGCATTTTCAAGTGCATCCGTCCCCAAGATTGGTTTGCAGCGATCGACCTGAAGGACGCGTACTTTCATGTCTCGATTCTCCCTCGACACAGACCGTTTCTTCGCTTTGCGTTCGAGGGACGGGCATATCAGTACAAGGTCTTACCCTTCGGGCTGGCCCTGTCGCCCCGTGTCTTCACGAAAGTCGCGGAGGCAGCCATTGCTCCCATGTGCGAGCGTGGTGTTCGCATTCTCAACTACATCGACGACTGGCTTATTCTCGCCCAGTCGAGAGAGCAGTTGTGCGAACACAGGGACATGGTGCTCAGTCACCTCAGCCACCTAGGGCTTCGGGTCAACTGGGAAAAGAGCAAACTCACCCCCGGGCAGAGGATCTCTTTTCTCGGTATGGAGTTGGACTCGATCAACATGACAGCGCGCCTCACCGAGGCCCGCGTCCAGTCAGTGTTGAACTGCGTGAGCACGCTCAGGCGCAGAACAGCGGCTCCACTGAAACTGTTTCAGAGGCTCCTGGGGCATATGGCATCTGCAGCCGCGGGTAACGCCGCTCGGATTGCTTCATATGAGACCGCTCCAACACTGGCTCCACGATCGAGTCCGAGATGGGCGTGGCAGAGCGGCTCGTGCCGGGTCCAAGTGACTCCGCACTGTCGCCAAACTCTCAGCTTGTGGTCAGACCCTTCGTTCCTGCGGGCAGGTGTTCCCCTAGAACAAGTGTCCAGGCACTCTGTGGTCACCACGGATGCCTCTGCCACCGGCTGGGGCGCCACGTACAACGGGCATGCAGCTTCAGGTCTGTGGACGGGGCCTCAACTGCATTGGCACATCAATTGCCTCGAGTTGTTAGCAGTACATCTTGCATTGGGCCGCTTCAAAACGCCGCTTCGTGGCAAGCATGTACTGGTCCGTACGGACAGCACTGCGACCGTTGCGTACATCAACCGTCAGGGTGGTCTACGCTCCCGCCGCATGTCACAACTCGCCCGCCATCTCCTCCTCTGGAGTCAGAAGCATCTGAGGTCGCTTCGTGCCATTTATATTCCTGGCCTGCTCAACTGTGCAGCCGACGAGCTCTCACGGCAGCAGGTGCTACCGGGAGAATGGCGACTCCATCCCCAGGTGGTCCAGCTGATTTTCAGGCGCTTCGGGACCGCACAGGTAGATCTGTTTGCCGCCCCGGACACGTCTCACTGCCAGTTGTTCTACTCCCTGACCGAGGGGACCCTCGGCACGGATGCCCTGGCACACAGCTGGCCCCCGGGCCTACGCAAGTATGCGTTTCCCCCAGTGAGCCTTCTTGCACAGACTTTGTGCAAAGTCAGGGAGGACGAGGAGCAGGTCTTGTTAGTTGCACCGTATTGGCCCAACCGGACCTGGTTCCCCGAACTTGTGCTCCTCGCGACAGCCCCTCCCTGGCCCATTCCTCTGAGAGAGGACCTGCTCTCTCAGAGACGGGGCACCCTGTGGCACCCGCGTCCAGACCTCTGGAAACTCCATGTCTGGTCCCTGGACGGGACGCGGAGGTTCTAGGTGACCTACCCCCAGCGGTAGTTGACACCATCACTTCCGCTAGAGCCCCCTCTACGAGGCGCCTCTATGCTCTGAAGTGGAACCTATTCGTTGACTGGTGTTCTTCTCACGAGGAGAACCCCCGAACTTGCTCGGTCAGAGCCGTGCTTTCCTTCCTGCAGGATGGGTTGGAGCGAAGGCTGTCTCCCTCCACCCTTAAGGTGTATGTTGCCGCCATTGCCGCACATCACGATGCAGTTGATGGTAAGTCATTGGGAAAGCATGACCTGATCGTCAGGTTCCTGAGGGGAGCAAGGAGACTTAATCCTCCTCGCCCACTCTCTATACCCTCTTGGGACTTGTCTCTGGTCCTTTCGGCTCTTCAGAGACCACCCTTTGAGCCTTTGCAGTCAGCTGAGTTAAAAGTTCTGTCTTGTAAAACAGTACTCCTGGTTGCATTGGCCTCCATCAAGAGGGTAGGGGACCTGCATGCATTTTCGGTCGACGAATCGTGCCTAGAATTCGGCCCGGATAACTCTCACGTGATCCTGAGACCCGGCCCGGATACGTGCCCAAGGTTCCTACCACTCCCTTCCGGGACCAGGTGGTGAACCTGCAAGCGCTGCCTTCGGAGGAGGCAGACCCAGCCCTGGCTTTTCTCTGTCCCGTCCGCGCTCTGCGTCTGTACGTGGACAGAACGCAAAGCCTCAGGACCTCAGATCAGCTCTTCGTCTGTTACGGAGGCCAGCAGAAGGGAAAGGCTGTCTCCAAGCAGAGGATGGCCCACTGGATAGTGGATGCCATCGCCTTGGCTTACGAAGTCCAAGGCGTGCCTTGCCCGCCCGGGTTGAGAGCCCACTCCACTAGGGGTGTCGCTTCTTCTTGGGCGCTGGCACACGGCGCCTCGCTGACAGATATCTGTAGAGCTGCGGGCTGGGCGACACCTAACACGTTCGCTAGATTTTATAGCCTACGTGTTGAGCCGGTTTCTTCCTGTGTGCTCGCTTCAACCAGCCGGTAACACCGAAGTTTCCGCTCTTGTGTCGGCTTGCTGCGCCACTCCCCTCCACATGGAGCGGATACGTGCGCTTTTTTGCTCCAGTCGAGTTCCCCACTCTGGCGAACCCTGTGAGTTCCTCCGCACCCCTCCGGCAGTCGGACGTTGCGGAGCGTCCGACGCCAGGCCTAGTGCTCGTATGCCTGTGTAACTTGTGCTAGGCTGGGTTCCATATGTGGTGATTCCTGCGGCGATCCCATGTGAGTATTCTTCCACGACCAGCTCCCTGCGGTGAGCCCGTGTCTTTCCCTTGGCAGAGTCCGCTCTGCCGTCACTGTCTGGTGCTGCCTCCCCCTTCTCAGGCTGGAGCCACCCCAGTGACATTCCATATGTTGCACTGCCCTCCGGCCAGTCCATATGTGTATCCTCCACATGTTACCTCCCTTCGGGCAGGATGTGGCTCCGCAGCGTCCCTCTCCCCTGGAAAGGCACGCTTTCCCAGTGTTATCCAAGAGTTCCACTGTGTGGGTTAAAGGAACAACAGTGAACTCCCTCTACGCAGGTCTTCCGCCCCAGCCATTGGGGGTCTGAGAGCCTTCCGTAGGGCGCTGGATGTGGCAGCAACCGATGGCGTCTTCCATGGGATCCCCTAACGTCGTCACGTCGACGTCACGTCGAACGTGAGCGACTGAAGGGGAACGTCTCGGTTACTAATGTAACCCTCGTTCCCCGAAGGAGGAAACGGGAGACGTGACGTCCCGCTGCCACAGTTGCTGACCATCGCTGTACGGCCGTCTCTATCTCGGCTCCTCAGCGAAAAAACAATGAGTGCGGCGTCAGCTTCCTGTTTATACCCGCGCTGCGGGGCGGGGCGTGTGGACGCGTTTCACGCACGCCAACGTTCATTGGCTTGTTCTTTAGATACTCGAAGTTGATAGGGCTCCCTGAAGTGATCCCCTAACGTCGTCACGTCGACGTCACGTCTCCTGTTCCCTCCTTCGGGGAACGAGGGTTACATTAGTAACCGAGACGTTTTCTGTGATGGGTAGGATTAGGGATTAGAATATACCGTTTGTTCAGTATAAGAACCATTATGTCTATAGATCATATTACTAGAGGAGAGCAAGCAAATGTTGATGAAAATATAAACGGCATAGAAATTGACTAAGAAAGAATAAAGAAAAAGAGACAAAAAACAGGGTTATTATAGTAAACTAAAACCATAAAAGAAATGTTGATGTCCCATTTTCTTTTGGTTGAATTTGATGTACTAAAATAACTAAAACTTAATAATTATTATATAGACATTAAAAAACAAAAATATATAGATATAATTATAAACATTTAAATTATACTTTAATAACACTGCACATAACCTGTCAAGAACACGTCCAGGTCATATTTCAACCTAAAAATCAAAGTAAAGAATAGAGAAACGTTGTTTTAAAGTGAAATGGCCAGATGAATTGCAGTAATGAGAAATTTGGGAGATGTCACAAATGCAAACAATCCTTATGAATTCAAATATTCTTCTTTATCTCTGTGCAAATGTGACCTATGTTTTGGTATATTCTGGGCCTCTATGATAATGTTGTGTCGAGGGTCTGCTTCACATTCCTGACACTCTTGTTTTTGTTCCCTCTTCCCCCTCCAAAAAAACCCCATCACTATTCATGACCCAGCTCCCATAATGCATTGCTGCACCCTCTCAAGAAAGTGATAAGTCTCATCTTTAAAACCCAAGACTGTCTGTTGTTCTCGGGCCTGAATTCAATTGTCTGACCATATCTTTAAGTCTTTCTTTCATTCAGTCCCGGCGCCATGGGGGGGCATTGGGGGGCCTGGCCGCCCTGTGAGTCACTAGTGCCCGCCCTGAGCGAGTCTCTCCCTTCACCAACTCCACGTCAAGTCCCACAGTCCTTGCTTGTTTGCACAATATCTTTTTTATCAATTGGCTACTGTTATCAAAAGTTATCCTTTTGAATATAACTCCTGAATAAAAATAAAAATGTGTTTGGTCAAATTTTTTTTTTTATTGTAAACGGATTGATCTGTCGATAGTGAGCGCGGAAATGCATGTGATAGTGCCAGTGGTCTTATTAAGCGAGTCTTTGAGTCATTCAAACGTTTCGTTCAAACGCCATAGATAGAGAAATGCACATTTCGGATTACATGAGCAGGGAGCAGTCTATTGTCAGTTTTCTTTCGTTTTGAATTGTTCTGTTTAAAAGTAGACATGTCTGTGAGGCGAGTAGGCTACCTTATAGGCCTACACTGATTTTCGGTTCATGAGACGAGCAGTTCCCGCACCGGCGGCTCCAGTTCGTCATTATCGTCTGCTATATTTACTTATTAAATCCAGGCAACTGGTTGATGGAAAATGGATTAAAATTAGATAAGATACAATTAATACAAAACGAAATTCACTTTAAAGAAAGGTTGTGCTTTCTGTTTGATGTCTCTGTGAAAGTTTTATAGAGTGCCGCTTTCAGAGCGCTCACGTCCGTAACATTGTTTTTTTCCTCATAAATGCGAACACGAAAAATAAAATGAAATGAATATTTTATGCTCTGTGTAGACTAGCCTACTGTTAGCCTACTCATTTGTATCCTGAATACGTAGGCTATAGGCTATACGTTGCATACTTTGAACGAGTGTTTATGCTTTCGAGGTTTTTAAATAAGGTTGATATGTGTTTGGTAAGATGTTTAGCCTATGTTTTGTTGACATGTCGAGTGTTTTTGGTATTATATTTCGTTTTTTTTTTTCTAAACAGCACAAGACTTTAAGTAGTTAGGCATTCTGTTTGTACTGCGTGATTTAAAGAAAAGTGCGCTCTTGCTCACACGATCAGCATGGTGATCTTGTGTTTTCTCCTAAATAAAAGCTCAAGGGTTTATTTTTTACAAGTGAAGAAATTAGGACAAAAGTATTGTCATTTTCCTATTAGGCTATATAGCTTAATATAAAATAAAATACAATGTAATGTAGACTGAGACTATATCATAACTAACAAGATGTTTGAGCCCTAGTCATGCTTTTTCTTTGTTCAATGTGCACAGTTCATGGGTCGAAGCCGGTTGAAGCTCTTAATTTTGAGCTCTCAATGTGCACCAGATTGATGCATTTAAACTTAAAATGTACAAAATTTTCTTGCGGGGGAGCATGCCCCCGAACCCCCCTAGCGACAGAAGTCCACACAACATGCCCAAAAATGTTTTTAAATAATAATTCACAGCACCCACTGATCACAATTACTTCCAGTGGCCCTGGAAAACACCTCTTAAAATACTTTAAAAAAAGAATTAAGACGGACGAAATTTGCGGAGGCAGTGTGTAAATGTGATTGACACAACTTGAGGTCGTAGCCTATTTTATATGTTTCGGACTGCAAGATCGAACCTATAGCGTCAGTAGTCTATTATGTAATTATTTTGCTCTATCGATCATTGCATAGTATCATAATCAATTCTGTTATTATGCAGTATGTTTTCATTTGTGCCCCCCTGAAAAAAATGAATGCCCGTCCGTGAATTTGTGTCTGGCGTCGGGTCTGCTTTCATTCTTTCTTTATTGCTTTCAGAGTGGACTGATGTACTATATATTTGACAGTGAGGTTAACATAATGATATATTGGCTCACATAACCATTTACAATAAA
This sequence comes from Chrosomus eos, assembly GCA_036326025.1. Classification (NCBI taxonomy): domain Eukaryota; kingdom Metazoa; phylum Chordata; class Actinopteri; order Cypriniformes; family Leuciscidae; genus Chrosomus; species Chrosomus eos. The sequence goes on from CM070821.1 coordinate 18,976,308, forward strand.
TGCAAATGAAAATGCTGCTATTTATTTATTCATTAATAAGGTGCATTTATCCAGAGTGATTCAGTACTCACTCTCTCACATACACAGTTGTGCGGAGCATTAGATAAGTGACATACTAATATCTAATAAACTGTTCTATGTACCAACCTCTTTTTGTAAACCGACTATGCTTGTGCCCTTGTGATCATTCATTCATTTCACTGTTCTGTGATATTTTTAGTCACAATAATAAAACTGGCAACGAAAAACAGTAATCAGTAAGCACATTTAAATGCATTCTCTGTGCTGAATCGATTGCATAAAGTGATATGCATATTTTTAATGCTCTTCAACCCAAGACTGTTTGTCCCCAGTGAAGACGTTTGACAAAATCCACCCCTGCACTTTGCAGCAGGTTGAATCAACATGGCCACTTTATTGTCGAGTTTTAATCCCTCCCTGTCTCGTCCCCATGGCGTCAGTCCCGTCCCGTGTGAGGCGGGTACTACCAGACTGTAATCACCGCCGACTCGTGGTCTTTGAAATATTATTGAACAAGACACAAGCAATTCAGAGATTTCTTAGGAATGTATGAAAGCACTTCTTTGGTTTATTTTCAGGGTTTGTGCCCGTATATGTGTGCAGTTCTCGACTTGTGTGTTCCTTTTAAGATCTGAATGATAAACATGTTAAACGTCAGTCTGCTATGTCATCCACAACCAGCCTTACATGGAAATGCCAAGTGTATAAAGGAGGGTAAAAGGAAGATATGAGAGAGATCGGGGAGATGGAACAGGGAGAGAGATACTAAAGATAAACACAAGAGGAGAGTATATTTATAAAATATAAAGTACATAGGGACGTTGGCTCAACCAGTGGCATACGTTTTGAGGCAATGGCAGAAGGGGGAAGTGTTTGAAACTGACTTGTCATTATTTAGAAATGACAATAACCCTGACTGTGTTTGTAGCCTGTGATCTTACCGATCTGCGTCTGCGTCTGCGTCTGCGTCTGCGTCTGCGCTTGCTGCTCCTGCAGACTCTGGCTGTCCACTGAGATGCCACTGTCACTGTGCAGCTTCTCTCCCTCTGGAGACGGTGTCTGATTGGCTGTGGCTGCACGATTATTAGCTGCCTGTTTATTCTGCTTGCAGCTGTTCCACCTGGAATAAACAGATGCACATGTAGAGTACAAATGAATGTGATGAGTGAGAGGAAAGCATTGGCAGCTTTCAATTTCAACAATAAACAGTTGTGTTTGCATAATAGTGGATTTTTTTCTTCTAAATATGTTTGAGCACCTTTATTCTTCTTCATTGCTATTGTCTATTTTTTCTAGAACTTCATATTTATTTATTTATAATTTTAGAACACTATTACAAAAAAGAAAAACAAAGAAGAATAATAATAACTATTTTCTCCATATTTTTTGTTAATATGAATAATTACATAAAACGTAATAAAATTATTTTTTGTAAAAGTTCTTAGGTTAGTGGGTAATCACAATAACAATTGTTGAAAATTGTTTGGGGTCAGTAATATTTTTTACCGTTTTAACTGTTTTCAAAATTGATAATAATACAAAACTTTTCTTGAAATCATCATTTTAGAATGTTTTCTGAAGGATCATGTGACACTGAAGACTGGAGTAATGATGCTGAAAATTCAGCTTTGACATCACAAGAATAAATTACATTTTAAAATATATTCAAATATTTGAAATCATAATTATATTTTACAATATTACTATATTTCTGACCAAAAAAATGCAGCTTTATAAGAGGCTTTTAAAAAATCTTACCGACTCCAAACTTTAAAACGATAGTGTAGCTTGCTTCATCCAAAAGTAATAAAAATCTATGATATGTCCCAATTGAAACAAGGCCTGAATGTTTCACCACCTGACTATCCTCAATCGTTTTCCATCTGTTCTTATGTCTTTCTATGTTTTAAGATTTTTTTCTCTTTTGCTCACCTCTTAAAGATGATGTAAGCCAGGAGGCCGACCACGACGCTGCCAGGATGGAGCAGTAGATGGGAATCAGGTTCTCGTTGAGCCTTTTACTAATAAAGTGAGGAGATCTGGGTTTGGGTGTGGTGTTGTCGTCTCCGGGGCTGGGGCTCCACAAACGGTTCGGATCAGTGACAACTGAACTAGACTCACTAGTGAAAGCGGGATAGGTAGGTCTCAACGGATCTAGGATAGAGAGAAAGACAGTCACACATATACGTTAGCTACAATCTGAGAATGACTGGGAACCAACATAGATGTAAACTGATGGTGAAAACTACTGCAGTCTGCTGCTGTATATAAACAGAATTCATACTCTATTATTAAGTATATAATTTGGGATAATGTAATGCAAAAATGCAAATGGTATATTAACCTGAACCTGAACCTGTGAAATTGACCAATGGCTGTCTGGATTGTGTTATATGATATATAGCCTTTTTCACCCACTAAAGGCACTATTTGTCTTCCTCTCTTTATTGATTTGATGCATAATTTATCGAAAGGCAACCCCCAATAAATCTTTTCAGCTCCCAATAGAGCACAACAGTGGCTGCCCACTTTTTCAGAAGTCTTTGTGCCGGAAGTATTTTTCCCATTAATTTTCTCCATAGTCATTAAAAAAAGACATAAACCAAATTAACTCGTTTTGAGTTTAATCACATTACAAACTTTTGGTTTAAATCTAAGTACTTAATAATTATTAATAATAAATTAGTCATTGAATGAGGCTTTGCAAATAATGTTGCAATATGAATAGTGAAGAGTTTTAATACAAAACAAAATAGCATTATGGAACCCAACAGTTGCACTTCATTCACACACACACACACGCATGCAATTTTCCCTTGTCTTGCTGTCGAACTCTTCACTCTTTCTCAAGAAAAGATTCCAGAATCGAGTGGAGATTGTTATGGTTCGTATCTTTCACGGCTGTAAAATCGGTGGTGACAGAGTTCGATCTCGCTCAACACGAGGTCGTAACGTTACCATGACTCTCGAATATTCTCATTCTCATCTGAACTATTCCAGACAGAGCGGCCATATGCGTGACTGATTGAGCAATGCTAAAATGAGAACCTTTTATGCAAAAACTTTGGTTTGATTTATAAGAAGCCACAGCTAATGAAGGATCTACAGTCAAAGTTCTCGTATAATAAAAACAAGAACTCAAGATTTACATGGGTGACATTTTTAGGCTTTGAAAAGTGCTGTAGATCTCACCTAAAAACCAGTTTGAACACTTTAAAGTGGTATGACCAGTTGGTTTGTTGAAACTCCCAGAAGGTCTACGAGCTTGAACGTGGTATAATGACCATCTTTTACCAGATAGAAACCAACTACTCTGTTCCCAAACACAGCTAAAAGCTTATTTCTTTTGCTTCTGTTTTTAGTCTATGAAGTGTCTGTAAAATATGAGTTATATTTAAATATTTAAAGCATAATGAAAGTGACTTTCATTAGCTGTTCAACAATTAATGTAAAGATTAATATATCTAAGATTAATTGGTTTTCTAGATTGGTTAGCACCACACACACACACCACACACACACACACACACACACACACACACACACACACACACACACACACACACACACACGCAGGCTTCTTATCTTCATCACACCTTTCAAACTTGTGGGCATCTGAAGACTTGTGCAGGCAGCCCTCTTTGTTTTCTTTATCAGTCTCTTTCACTTGCTGTCTCTCCCTCAGTAGCTGTCAGTCTTCTCAAGACCGTTTCCTCCCTCTTTCGCGAAGGAAACATTCATTTGTTTCGAGTATGCACTAAAAGTTAAATGATTTCTGAGAGATCCCTTTTTCTTTCTCTGTCTCTCTGATTGAAAAAGGGGTAGTGTGAATTTGCGAGGCTTGTGAAACCTGAGTGAAAACTGTCGGCACTTTTATTGGACTGAGGCGGTAAAACTCAGCCAAGCCAAAGGTTAACAATTTTAAATTCTTCTCTCTTTATTTTAATGATTTTCCTTCTTAACGGGGCATTTTCGGGACGAGGTGCCAAGTGTGAAGTGCTCGTTAACCCTCAGCTGGGCGCCTTCTTTAATGAGGAGTCTTTATTCTCATCCTCTCACAGTACTGTTTTTTTTTTTTTTTTTTTGGAAGGGACTTTAATGCTTATCTGGCAACCCTTTTCAAGTTTGTTATAATGGTTCTCTTTATCTAACAGAAAACACTCTCGAAAGACTGTCACACACACAGCAACCCTTATTCTCTTCTTGTGTGTGTGTGTGTGTGTGTGTTGTGTGTGTGTGTGTGTGTGTGTGTGTGTGTGTGTGTGTGTGTGTGTGTGTGTGTGTGTGTGTGTGTGTGTGTGTGTGTTTTGTGTGTGTGAACAAATGGATGGCTAAATGAACAGAAGCTTTGCTGTTAAGTGCTCTTATTAGCTGCAGTAATTACACTAGCAGGAGGCATTAACACACACATACACACAGAGACTTATTAATCTGTCTTAAACAAGGATTTGTAAGTTCATAAATGTGAGGCTATTTGTTTATACATGCATGTGTATTATGTAAGGGATAATGTATAGCGAGGCGGTCGTTATAGCGAATACCACCCCGACAGGCTGATAGGAGCCCGACACGAAGCGGAGCCTGAAGGGGTGGTATTCGCTATAACAACCGCCTCGCTATACATTATCCCACTTGTTACATGGCTACCTACCTAATAAATCAATAATTTGACTGACTCAAATTAGCGATTTAAAAAGGAGTTTATTGATTTAAAGTTTAAGTTTTATCCCCCAGTTATTTTTGTTTCATTTCAGTTCAAACTGCTTTCATTTAGTTTTTGTATTAGTTTTCTTTTATGCAGTTAAAAATTAACATTCTGGAAAGAAAAGAGGTGTGTATATATTCCAACATTCAATAAAAGTGTTGTTATTGTTAACTCAAAGTAAAACCATACAATTGTTTTCAGAAATTGAAAGAATGCTGAAATATAAAGATAAATACAATAGAAATATTAGATGAAAAACTTAAATGAAAATTAGAAATATTGTCTTGTCAAATAAATTGAAATAAGTTCAAGTTGAAGAGCTACAATTACTAAAACTAAAATAAATATATAATTATATAAATATATACCGTAGAATGTAGCTTTATAGAAAACTGGGGGTGGGGGTAAGAAAAATGATAAAACAATTAATAAAACTAAAAATATATAATCATATTATATAAATAAACAAAAATAACACTGGTGCATCATAATGCATCATAGAAAAGATAAACCAGAATGAATGGTCTTGTTCTTTGTCACTGCAGCTCTATCTGAACTAGCGAGTGATGATGTGACAAAACTAGAACGCTTACCAACTCTGACGTGTGTGTGTGTGTGTGTGTGGTGTGTGTGTGTGTGTGTGTGTGTGTGTGTGTGTGTGTGTGTGTGTGTGTTGTGTGTGTGTGTGTGTGTGTGTGTGTGTGTGTGTGTGTGTGTGTGTGTTAATGCAGTAGCTGCGATAGAGGTCACAGATTGAAACACAAGTGTAAGAAAGTCCAACGGCCTTATCGATCCAACAAAGGAAAGAGCTCAGCACATCTCTCTCTCTCTCTCTCTCTCTCTCTCTCTCTCCTCTCTCTCTCTCTCTCTCTCTCTCTCTCTCTCTCTCTCTCTCTCTCTCTCTCTCTCTCTTCACTTCACTCACTCACTCACTCACTCACTCAATCACTCACTCACTCATATACACACACACACACACACACACACAGACACATGCCACCTAAATCCGTATGAGCTGCAGGAAGTGAATCACTATACATCATGGACCACCAGCGTCGAGAGAGACTGGTCATTCAGACGTGTGCCTTTGACTCCGACTGTGGTCATTCTCATAAAAGAGCTTGTTTTTAATACGCCACCCTCATCAAAGGGTACATAAATGACTGACCCACCAGAGAGACAGACATGAAAGGGTCAGAGATACACAGACAGAAAGGAAGAAAGATAGAGAGAAGCAGTAAAGGTCACATAAAAGGTCATTTTAAGGAAGATAATGAGGCACTCGCAGAGGGTAGTCATCTGTACAGGCTACACAAGGACCTCTATCACTGTGTGTGTGTGTCTGTGTGTGTGTGTGTGTGTGTGTGTGTGTGTGTGTGTGTGTGTGTGTGTGTGTGTGTGTGTGTGTGTGTGTGTGTGTGTGTGTGTGTGTGTGTGTGTGTGTGTGTGTGTGTGTGTGTGTGTGTGTGTGTGTGTGTGTGTGTGTGTGTGTGTGTGATATGGCAGAACAAGGCTGTTCTGTGGTGTAACTGTACACACAAAGGATGATCACATTATTGTCAGTTTCGGGGAGATATTTAGAATACAAACTAATAATAAAGTAGTTGAATTACAGTCATTTTGTGCTTTTGAAAACGTAGCTTAGTTTTTTACACTACATGTTAATAAGAAAAAATTGTTTGCAACCTTAAATGCAGTTATGTATTTTTAAAAACACTACTGTTTGGGGTCTGTAATATTTTTTTTTTTTTCGTTTTTGAAAGAAGTCTGAAGTTATTCTCACCAAGGCTGCATTTATTTGATCAAAACTACAGTGAAATATTATTACAATTTAAAATAACTGTTTTCTATTTTAAAAAGTCATTAATTTCTGTAAGTGCAAAGTTCCCCAACACTACTAACGAAAGCCATCTCATTTTAGCGCTTTTTTTTGTCTTTCTCTATTTTTTTTTTGTGTCTCACCTCACATGAGAGAAGGAACTGATGCCAGTGAAGCTGAACATTTGTGTGTGTGAGTGTAGCAGACAGCACTTGCAGATGTTTTATGATTTACAGGTTCCATCTGCAGACACATCTCTCATCTCCTTATGCTGCACTAGCACACACACAAGCAGAGTACTTCAAGTCAAGCATCTGAAACACCATTTTAGCAAATATTCACCTAGTAAATCAGCTAAAAGTGAGCCATTTTTCTATATTAATTCTTCAATAGTAATCACAAATTGAGACTTTAAACTTGTGGCACTTGTTCTTTCCAAACATGTGTTTATTGAGTTCGCTGTACTAAAGTGCTCAAAGTTTGAGTTTAGGACAGGACTATCTGTTTGCCTGTGTGGAGAACGTTCTGGAAACTTTTGTGCAAATTCATTTGGTGCCACTACTGGTGTAGAAACATCACACTTCACACTATAGGATGCGTCAGGGCACAATTAGCATTTACACTATAAATTCCATGTGATTTTTCAGCTACCTCTAAATGTGGTTTAAATCACAAAGCAGTTTGGACCCCCGTTTACACCTGTCTTTAGCATTGTCCATTTGTGATCAGATTACCTGAGACAGATGTTAATACCGGGTGTAACACACACCAAAGAGCTACGGCTGACACCAAACCCAAAACGGACACATCCTGCCTAATCTTCCTCAGTAGCAGAATTACCATAATTACCCTCACACACATACAGCCCCAGGCTTCCGACATCAGACAGTCCCACCGACCAAGTGCTAGCACACTAATGCAATGACACGCCACATTACATGCCCTCTCCAGCCATGGAAACTGAGCTTTCTCTGTGTGTTTGATTAAAGATGTAGAAAAAGGGCCAGAACTTCACTTGCTGGCCACAGTGTTTCTTAGGGAACCATTGGTCAAGTTGAACTAAAGGCCCTGATATACTTCAAACGAAATTGAAGAACGAACTGAGTGACGTCATTTCGAACAAAATTAGGCTGAAACGAAGTTCATTTAGAGTTCGTTTTGGGAGTTCAAAACAGCTTGCCAAAGCTAACTTTGTAAACACCTTTGTCACTGCAATTGGTCCGTGGCGATTACGTAATAGGTAGCAGTGCGAGGAGGCTCCGCCTTTCACATGAAAATCTTTTCTGGTTCATTTGGCCTGTTCAGTTGGTTGAGGTGAGATGTCCGCGAGTGAAAACAAGTCGTACTTCTGATGAAACGTGACACTGACACTGTTTTACATGTTTTATACGGTAAATCTGCTTCATTTTAACTTTACTGGACTTAGAACTGCCATAGAACTTGTGAAACATAACCACGTTTCTATGATCAGATGCTTTTCTTATGCTTATTTAAAAGCTTGCTGTTTTCTCAATTTTGTGTGTTATTGAGAGGAAAGTGTGCAGCACAGATTTACATATTCATCTAAACGCCGCTCTCAGCAGTGTGGGTGGCGTCAGATGTTCAATAACAGTACATCCTGCTCACGTTTTACCCCTAAACGAAGAACGAAAAAGAACTTCACCGTGAGTATATCTGGGTCCTAACAGTCCTAACAGAAGCAAACATTCACCTGGGTGTTTGTTTAGTTTGTTTGTGGAAAGACTTTGGGGAGGAAAGGTTGTTTGTTTTATGTTGTAATTGTGTGTCATTATTCTATTGTTTATGTCTATGTAGCAAGTCTACACCAAATTTCTTCTTGGACACATTAAAGTATACTTTGATTGCATAATATAATATAATAAAAAGATTAGTAATATTATTAATCATTTTAAAGGGAAAGTCTGCAATTTCAGCACTACTAGTGGCACCACACATAATTGCAGTCTGTTTAAACAGTAGTGACTGTTGTTGTTGTTGTTGTTTTTTTTGTTTTTTTAAAGCAATACGCTTTATAATTATAAAAGTAAGAAGCCACTTGAGACTAACAGGGATGTTTTCCTCTGGGTTTTAAGAACATCTATAACCTGTTGTAAAATCACTGTAATGCACATGTTTGCTTTTTATACGTCTTGCAAACTACAAACTGTGTATGTGTGTGTTTGCATGTCACTGGGTTTGACCTTTTGGACTGTTGTGACCTCAAAACTACAGGGCTTTGCACATAATATCCGCACTTTGACCTCTTCAACTGCAGGGCCACAAGCAGACACACGCGGAAATGACCCAGATTGATCCTTAAACAGATGGAGGCAAGCAAACATTATGACTGAGAATTAGAGAATTTGGCTGTTAAAAGAGTGATCAGGCACAATCACATCTTATAGAGCCAAACAAAATGCTTGTGGTGTTCGTGCAGTTGCTCTTAGTGACTGACCACAGGCTACAAGTACGCATTGGTTTTTCTTTTGTGTGCAACTCAAATATGCAAGAAAAAAAGTAAGTAAATAAACTAAAAAATTAAGCAGAAATAGTTTGACAAAAATGGGAACAAAATTCAAAACCGTCATAAACTATGTTTCATTTTTTTTTTTCTTTTAGATTGTGTCATTATTTTACTTCAATTTTGATTGTTTACACATAATATTCTTGAGTGCATTATTTTCTCACCATGACACCATGCATCTTCACTGGGTGTGCAATTCCTGATGAGAATCTCTATCCCCTCCTCGCAGATGGTGCAAGGCATGCAGGGGTCCAGCGAGCTCTCCCGATCAGAGTAGGTGTCTCCCAGACACTCCTCACAGGACGTGTCGTGAGAGTGCTCGCAGCGATACAGCACTCCCTGACCGTTAGGACACACAGTGCAGGGCTCGCATGGCCAATCAGGTCGTTCATGAAGTAGCCGTAGTTGCACACGCACACAGCGTCGTTCGAGTCGGTGCAGGGGGTCTGCATACGCATGAGACCTGTGCACTCTCTACACGTCTGACATCTCTCAGTGTGACTGAACGTTTCAGAGAATGTCTCACCTGGAGATAGAAAAAGAGAGACATAATCAGAATGACAAGATAATTACAGTATAATCTGCTTTTCTGCTATAAATAATGACCCCTCGGGTTAAATCAAAGTCTTTAGCACTTTAATTATAATTAATCAGTGATCATAATAATAATAATAATTAGACAGACACTGCGGGCAAGGAAAAACGGTGAGGAGGCGAGGCCCGTGAAAACAGACAAAGAGAAAAAAATTGGTAATCAAGAAAGGAACAAAGTGCTACATTGTGTTATAGGGATCTCTGTGTGTTCAGTTCTGTTCATTTTAATTTGGCAATGATTTCTGCAGTCAAAGCGCAAGTCTACCTGGCATTACTGTATACACAATGCATCTGAATTTAGTTTAAACTGCTCTCGACATAAAACAGACCCTCAACATCTTTCAGATTGCAGAATAGCTTTGCAGTCCAACGGAGAGACCAAGGTTTGTCCGGTTGTGTCGTAACAAATATTGGCTACAAAGAGCATCTTTCTTCATAAAAGTAGCTATTTTTAATGAATTTTTTTTGCAAACAGAATATAAATTGTACTATATTTAATTATATTATAGATGTTTTGCCGGTGATAGTCGCAGCTCATGATGTAGTCACTAGTGAAGTGTTTTGGACTGTATGCGTTCCTGTGATGACAGCAGCCAGTCAGTGTTGTTGTTTTTCTTTAGCAGAGTGATTTAGTCACATGGCATTCATGGATCAGGTGAATGGCTCAAAAGATGTGATTTCTACATGTTGCATATTTCCAAGTGGTTCTACACCATCTAATCATTGAGATGTAATGCACTGCTAATGCCACTTTGTTAGGTACATCTTGCTAGTAGTGGGTTGGACCCCCTTTGCCGCCAAATTTCTTTTTGGCATAGATTCAGAAAGGTGCTGAAAACAGATTTTTGTCCATATTGACATGATGGCATCATTGGTACTAAGATGCCCAAAGTGTGCCAAGAAAATATCCCCTCACACAATAACACCACCAGCAGCAGCCTGAACCATTGATACAAGGCATGATGGATACATGCTTTCATGGTGTTTACGCCAAATTCTAACCCTGCCATCTGAATGTTGCAGCAGAAATTGAGACTCATCAGACCAGGCAACATTTTTCCAATCTTCAATTGTTCATTTTTGGTGAGCTTATGTGAATTGTAGCTTCAGTTTCCTGTTCTTAGCTGACAGGATCTTCTGCTGCTGTAACCCTTCTGCTTCGAGGTTTGACGTGTTGTGCGGTCAGAGAGGCTCTTCTGCAACCGGGGTAACTACAAGTGTTTTTTTGAGTTATTGTTGCCTTTCTATCAGCTTGAACGAGTCTGGTCATTCTCCTCTGGCATCAACAAAGCATTTTCGCTTACCGTTCTCTGTAAACCCTAGAGATGGTTGTGTGTCAAAATCCCAGAAGATCAGCAGAATCTGAAATACTCAGACCAGTCCGAACCAAGAGCCATACCACGTTAAAGTCACTTAAATCACCGTTCTTCCCCATTCTGTTGCTCAGTTTGTACTTCAGCAGATCGTCTTCTTGACCATGACTACATGGAGTTGATGCCATGTGATTGGCTGCAGTTTACAAGCAGTTGAACCAGGGTTCATGTCTTCTTTGCTATTTTCTTTGTCTTTTTCCATCATTCCAAGAACTTCAACTTAGTTTTTAACTTCCTTTACACTGTTAGTAGTGCCTAAACTCAGCCCAGAAGTAATGTGTTACTCTGTTGGTTTAACTTTATTAAAGGGCTTTATTAAAAAGCTTTTCTCAAGAAGTTTTTCCCCTATGTGGGAATTTGAGATGCCATATGAAAATAAAACAAGGAGATGGAAAATGATTGTGAAAGCTGTAAATTATTCAAAGGGTTTGTGTGTGGTGACTCTTCGAGTGAAATCGGGTTTACTGTAAAGCAAAGAATGTGTGACAGGCATTTTGGACAGCGTGATGGGTTAGAAGAAGGGTTTGTAATTTAAACTCAGTAAATTTTGGAATTCAATATCTTTCCCTAGATCTTTTTCAATATATTTATTATTTTCACATGAACAATTTACAGAATAGGTTCAGTATACTTTCCCTATATCTTGTGTCTCTTTGATAACAGGAGAGGTGAGAGTGTTGTTTTTGGCGGCCTGTTTTAATTTTAGTTTTAGTCTAGTCTTTGTGTCAAGCTGTCATTTTAGTTTTTATTAGTTTTAGTCACGTTCATACTCTTTTTAGTCTAGTCTAGTTTAGTCAACGAAAACTGATGACATTTTAGTCTAGTTTTAGTCAACGAAAACTGATGACATTTTAGTCTAGTTTTAGTCGACGAAAGACATAGTCTAGTTTTAGTCCATGAAAATTGTATTTTAGTCTCATTTTAGTAATGCAATTCTATTTAACCCAGTCAATATGTATACCTAGTAGTAGACGAAACCAACATTTTCTTTTAGCCAAACCCATTTCAAAAAATCTTATCTTATTATTGTTAGTCTATCTTATTATATTATTGTTACCTTATAGACTCAAGAATGCTATTCCAGACACAGAAGACGCTCTGATATGAATTTAGAACATATTTATTTTACCAACCAAACATGTTGCCTACACACGATGACATTAAAGTTTTTCCAAATGTCATTTCTTCTTTTTCTCCCAAAGACGAATCCCTTTCTCTGTGTCAGACTTAACTGCGTTTGTTGTCGTTTATGCTAACGCCTGTTTCACACATAGCCTACTCCGTTTGCGGTGTGTATTTTTTCCCGCACCCGTTAGGTTAGAGCGCTCACACCGCACGCGGGAGCGGTACGTGCATAACAGCAGAGCAGAGATCTACACAGTAGCCTACCTCAACAACGCGACATAACGGATGTAGGCTAGAAATATTGATTTGAAATAAAAAATAGAGAATAAATGTTGTGATTGTGGTATTACAGCCGTAGATCAGCTGCGCACTGCAAACGCAGCACATGTGAAAACACAACAGCTCGAGCTGCTCCTGCATACACACCGCACCGCATACGCACTACACACGGAGTATGTGTGAAACAGCCGTAACTCACGCAGCTGCATCTTCTAAATAATGCCGCGAGTGGGGCTTGAGGATGTGATGTCGCCTGCGTCTGCGCAGTGCGATCTGATGCAGCCCCTGAAGTGAAACACAGGAAACAGAAATGCTGCATACCGGTAATAACGCAAGTAAACGAGACGAAATAACGTTAAATAACATTTCGTCTCGTCTCGTTTTGGTCAACGAAAATGAAGAGACATTTTAGCTTAGTTTTTATTTTGTAAACCACATTTAGTCTCGTTTTTATTCGTCAACGATATTACATTATACATTTAATTATAGTCATCGTCACATGACCAGCATTTACGTTGCGTCTCGTCTCGTTTTCGTCACGTGAAAAAGGTTCGTTGACGACGATATTTCGTCATAATTTTCGTTGACGAAAGCAACATTAAGGATTAGAGGACAATAAGAATATGTTTGTTTGTTTGTTTCTATTTTTACAGGAATGAAAAAGCAGTTTATGCTTGATGTTCTTTATAAACCAGGTTGTTTTAAATGCCTGGTCATGGCCATGGCAGCTCTTGCTTGTGTTTATGGGGGTCTCAGTCTGTCTCTCTCTCCCCACACCAAAGACAACTTTCTCTCTCTTAAACAGCCCTCATTTAAAAGAAAAATAACAAATCTCTTTAATCTGTTTGTGCTAGATGTATAATCAAATTAAATTGAGACTTTTGTCTCTGAGCTTAGATTCGCGGATATAGTGTGGAATCAAAAGTCAGAGATTTCGGCATGAACATTTATCATTACATTTTTCTGAAACCAAATCATCTTTTCCTAAGAAATTTTAGGAGGGAACATCTGAAACAGAAGTTTATATTTAAATGAAACACCTTTCTTAGCCAAAACATTTTCCTCTGGACTATCGTGTAGAAACAGAAGGTCAAGTATTCATGTTACACACAGAAATAAAATTTTAAACTTGTTCAGACCAATTTATGTTAGATAATCTGTCATTACCATAAAAGGATCTGACAGATAAATCTGAGCTATTATATTGGACTATCAGCTTATCTTTTATATTACAGCCAAGATCTTATAACAGAAAGCAAAGGAATGTGAACAGGATGTGAACAGGATGAAAGGGCAAAAACATCAGTTTTGTTTTAGTACAGAAAGAATGAAACTCTTTTTATGTCAACATAAACATTTAAAGGTGGATTCTACGATTTAGAACCATTAACACCAAATAAACCAGCCATATTTGTCTTACGATGAAGATAATATTTCATAAAGAAAACCTCAGAACTGCACTCTAAAACAGCGAGCAGCAGATACACATCCGCACATTCACAATAAATGTCATCACCAGCACACTAATCTGACGGCTCTCCAAATGGCAGTTTTTTCTTAGACTGGTTCACCATAAAGTAAGGGTAAGATATTATCAAGAATTTTAAATCGTGTTTTTCTCTCATCTGTGTGTGTTCCTGTAGTTTAATTATTATGGTGCTAAACAAACAAACAGAGATAGGCAGAAAAACACACAGATAGATGTCTGCTGGAAATGCTCTTGTATTCCTGGAACCCAGGACAGCTTTTCATCAAACACCACAAACATGAAACAAAAACATTCACACAGCTGTTTTCCACACTGATCCAGAGGAATATTTTATTACTTTTATAGCTTAGGAGACTTAAAAATTCTGTAAATTTCCTCATGTTGTTTCAAATTTTCATTGATAATCGTCCCCTGCAGTTGAATGTAAAACTCAGATCAGTGACCTGGATCAGTAAGCAAAAAATAAAAAATAATTAGGCCCAAAGTGAGTTAATAACTATTGCTACGATTTGAACTTTTGATTTAAGTGTTATCTTTGTTTAAAGGAGAATTCCGGTATTTAGCACTTTGAATCTATTTTCTAGTTTGTTTTGGATGAACTAGAGTGGTGGACACAGAAATTTTCCTGTCTCAACTTTTTGACTCTTTTAGGATCGCCTCTGACCGCTTCAGAGTGGCTGTCTATGGGCATGCACAAACATGTCCTTAAAACAACCCTTAACGTTCGTTTTCAAAACTGTGCAACCCACCGAGTGGTTTGTCGTGGAAATTCTTTTTCTACACCTTAAATAACAGTTGAAGACAAATGAAGATCTCAAAAGTTCTAAGTACTAGTATTTATTTCTTACAAGAACAGTTCACACACAGACAGAGTCTGATATGAGAAGGGCAAAAGTCTTCCCCTTTCACAGAGTTTATATACCCAAAAGATCCCCTCCTAGACGTACTTAGCGAGACCTCTTATCTTTGGACTAAAGTCCCTGCACGTACAGTACATAGTTTCTCAGTTCCCCTTATTTTAACACCCCTTATCTATGCATCTCCACAGTCAACACATATGTTACTTCAAGAAACAACACCTAACCCAACATGTCTCGCTCTTAATGCACTCTAAGTTATCTATTGCTAAGAAAGACAGAACATTCTGTCCTTTTTCACTGTCCTATTGACCTCTTTGCATAGAAGACACTATTGAACTATTTGCAAAAAATATAATGCATCTTGCAACTTCCTTAACACATCTATTTTTAAAGAACACATCTAAAGAAATAAGAACACATCTATGTTTTGTAAAACACACAAGCAGATATATGTTTCAAGAGATACTGTACATTCAAAAGAAAATTTCCATTACAGGTTGCACACCAAGAAGGGGCGCATAAAAATACAACATCAAAAACTAGCTCCTTCTCGACACCCTCACACGCTTTTGTATCGCAACCCTTCTAATGCGCAACATGGGTCTAAAAAGACCCGTATTCATTTCCTATGTTATTTCATACATGGCTGAGTGTTTCTTTGCTGAATCTTTAAAATATATCTATTTTATCATTTGTTATTCCAGGTATTCATTAAATATATTGTTTTTGATTTCCACAAATCATTATGTTTATGTTTTCTTTCTTACTTTATAAACAAACACAGTTTTTGTATTTCTACATTTTTTTTACATACATGGGTCTAAAAAGTCCCGTATTCATTTCCTATGTTATTTCATGCATGGCTGAGTGTTTCTTTGCTGAATCTTTAATATCTATTTTATCATTTGTTATTCCAGATATTCATTAAATATCTTTTTTTTTTTTATTTCCACAAATCATTATGTTTATGTTTCCTTTCTTACTTTATAAACAAACACAGTTTTTGTATTTCTACATTTTTTTTACATACATGGGTCTAAAAAGACCCGTATTCATTTCCTATGTTATTTCATGCATGGCTGAGTGTTTCTTTGCTGAATCTTTAAAATATATCTATTTTATCATTTTTTATTCCAGGTATTCATTAAATATCTTGTTTTTGATTTCCACAAATCATTGTTTCCTTTCTTACTTTATAAACAAACACAGTTTTTGTATTTCTTCATTTTTTTTTTTTTTTACATACTGTCACCATTAGGCTTCTGTTTGACTTTCAGTTTGTTTTGTTTTGCCACGTGTGTTCCCCAGTCTGAGTTTCCCGCCACCAATCTGTATCCATGGACACTGATCACCTCCCTCACAGCTGCCTGTCATTTGTAATTATCATCACTGTGTATTTAAGTTCCTGCCTGTCTTCTGTTCAGTGTCCGGTATTGTTGTGTTTTACACGCTGTCTCACCCGTTCGCCTGTTTACCTGTATTTGAGAATAAAACTAAGTTTTGGATTTATTCCTCATTCTGTCCTTCCTGAACCACCCCGTGACACATACATGGGTCTGAAAAGACCCGTATTCATTTCCTATGTTATTTCAGTGATGGCTGAGTGTTTCTTTGCTGAATCTTTCAAAGACATGTTTTTTTGGTAACACTTTATGTTGATGGTCCCTTTTGAATATTTTGTTGATTGTAACTTTGCAACTACATGTCAACTAACTCTCATTACATGACTATAAGTATCTATGCAACTAAATGTCAACTTATTCTAACCCTAACCCTACCAGTCTAGTAATACTCTACTGAGAGTTAGGAGACATGTAGGTGCACCGTTAATTATAGTCAACAGAATGTGTTAAAGGGACCATCAAAATAAAGTGAAACCGTTTTTTTTTTTTTTTTTTTTTTTTTTTCATTCCAGGTTTTCATTAAATATTTTGTTTTTGATTTCCACAAATCATTATGTTAATGTTTCCTTTCTTTCTTTATAAAAAAACACCGTTGTTGTTTTTTTTATTTCTACATCAATTTTACATACATGGGTCAAAAATGACCCATATAGAAACCGTCTCAGGTTACTATTGTAACCATAGTTCCCTGAGAACAGGGAACGAGACGATGCGTCGAAAACGCTACGGGAACGCCTTTTGCGTGATTGCGTCTGAAGCATCTATGCCAACTAGTCCAATGGAAAAAGGGAATGAGCGTCACGGGCGGGTGACGTCATGACCAGGAAATGATAAAAGCACCTCCGCTGCGAAACGCCAGTTAGCTTCGAAATTGCAGAAGCAAGCCGATCGCAGGGACGCCAGAGGTATGGCAGAGGGACGTATCGTCTCGTTCCCTGTTCTCAGGGAACTATGGTTACAATAGTAACCTGAGACGTTCCCTTATCGAAAAGGGAACTTCGAGATGCGTCGAAAACGCTACGGGAACGAGAATACCCAATAATTCAAGTACCTGAGTGTCAGTCTGTTCAGCTAAGCACTAAGCACCTGAGAACCTGGGGTAGCATCCAGGTCTAGGCTGTAAAACCTTTACGAATGTGAGCGGAGAAGACCAGCGCGCCGCATCACAAACATCTTGGAGAGAAACCCCATGCAGTAAGGCTTTAGAAGCCGCCATACTCCTGGTCGAGTGAGCTCGGACCACCAAAGGACAAGGCTGGCCCGAGTACTCGTAAGCAAGTGAAATAGCCTCGACTATCCACTTACTGACTGTCTGTTTGGAAGCAGGAAGACCTTTTTTAGGTGATCCAAAGCAAATCAATAATTGGTCGGACTTCCTGATTGAGGATGTCCGATGTACGTGTCCAATGCTCGCACTGGACAAAAGAGGTGCAGTCTTTCATGGTCCGCAGTTGTAAAGGGAGGAGGACAGAAAGCCTGCAGCACAATAGGCCTCGGAGTCAAGGTCGGCACCTTAGGGACGTATCCCTGTTTTGGATATAGGAACGCCTTGACCATCCCCGGTGCAAATTCAAGGCAAGTGGGGGAGACCGAAAGAGCCTGAAGGTCACCAACTCTCTTGAGGGACGAAATAGCTAGCAGAAAGATAGTCTTAAGAGTAAGGAACTTTTCTGAGACTGAATCTAAGGGCTCGAATGGGGCCCTAGACAGGCCTTCTAGAACTATAGTCAAATCCCAAGCTGGCACCCTAGTGCGAGTTGCAGGCCTTAGCCTCAAAGTGCCACGAAGGAAAAGTGTAATCAGGGGGTCTCGACCCAAAGATGTACCCCCCACCAGGGTGTGGTAAGCCGCAATGGCTGCCACGTAAACTTTTAGCGTGGAAGGGCATAAACCTGACACAAAGCGCTCTTGCAGGAACTCGAGTACTGTGTTCACAGAACAGTTAACTGGATCCAAATGACGTCGGTGACACCATAAAGAGAAAACTCTCCATTTAAGCGCATATAGTTTCCTAGTAGCCGGAGCTCTGGAGCTTAGGATGGTCTCAGCAGCCTCAGCTGAAAGACCACTTTCTATGAGTTGGGCCCCCTCAGAGGCCAAACCCACAGATTCCAAATCTCTGGACGAGGGTGAAATATTGTGCCCCCGGCCTGAGACAGAAGGTCTCTCCTGATCGGGATCTCCAATGGAGGCCCGTCTAGAAGATAGACCAGGTCCGAAAACCAGATCCGACTCGGCCAGCGTGGTGCTACTAGCAGTAGGCTTATTCCAAACCGACGGACCCTCTCCAGAACTCCTGGGAGCAGAGCAACAGGGGGAAAGGCGTACAGACGTAGCCTCGGCCACGTCTGCACCATGGCATCCAGCCCCAGGGGGGCTGGGTGAGTAAGGGAATACCAGAGGGGACAGTGCGTCGTGTTGTGAGACTCGAACAGGTCCACCTCTGCTCTGCCATATGCCTCCCAGATTTTCTCCACCGCCTCGGGGTGGAGTCTCCAATCCCCTGGCCTCAGCTCCTGCCTCGACAGGATGTCTGCTCCTATATTCTGTTCCCCAGGAATATACACTGCCCTCAGGGAGAGTACCTTCCCCAGGGACCACAGGAGGATCTGGTGCGCCAGTTTGCAAAGCGGACGTGACCTCAGACCCCCCTGACGGTTCAGATAAGAGACCACAGATGTGTTGTCTGTTCGAACGAGCACATGATGACCTCTTAGGTCCGGAAGGAAATGTCTCAACGCATTGAAGACGGCCATCATCTCCAGGCAATTTATGTGCCACGAAAGATGATGGCTTTTCCACAGACCCTGAACCGAGCGGCCTTCCATTACCGCTCCCCAGCCGGTGAGGGAAGCATCTGTCGAGATAGTAGCTCGATGGCAAAGAGCTCCCAACACCGGACCCTGGGTTAAGAACCAATGTTTCCTCCATATCTCTAAGGCACGAAGGCATCGCCGCGTAACCTTGATCATACGGAAAGGGTTTCCCCTCGGGGAGAACCCTCTGGTCCTGAGCCACCACTGTAAAGGCCTCATGTACAGCAGGCCAAAAGGTATCACGTTGGACGCTGCTGCCAGTAGACCCAACAGTTTCTCGAACTGTTTTACAGTGCGTGACTGACCTAGCTTTAGCCCTTTGGTGGCTGCCAGGATAACAGCTACACGAATGGGCGATAGGTTGGCCCTCATCGTCACTGAATCCCATACCACACCAAGGAAAGTGGTTCTCTGTACTGGAGAAAGAACACTCTTCTTGGCATTGAGCCTCAACCCCAACATCTGCATATGGGCGAGAACGACACCTCGGTGCCGAACCGCCAACTGCTCTGATTCCGCTAGAATCAGCCAGTCGTCGATATAATTCAGAATGCGAATGCCCTGAAGCCTGAGAGGGGCTAAAGCTGCATCCATGCATTTCGTGAACGTGCGGGTGTGACAAAGCTAGGCCGAAAGGAAGAACCCGATATTGGTATTCTTTGCCCCTGAAAGAAAACCTTAGGAACTTCCTGTGCTGAGGGAGGATGGAGATATGGAAGTATGCATTCTTTAGATCTATCGTGACAAACCAGTCCTCGGATCTGATTTGGGTCACGATCTGCTTGAGGGTCAGCATCTTGAACTTGAGTTTCTGAACTGACCGATTTAACAGGCGAAGATCTAAAATGGGTCACAACCCTCCATCCTTTTTTGGAACAATGAAATAACGGCTGTAAAAACCCGACTCTCGGTCAGGTGAGTACACCTGTTCTATAGCTTGTTTCGCTAACAGGGCCTTTACTTCTTGCTCCATTACCAGAGCCTGCTCGGGATGCACCACTGTGGGTAGCACCCCGCTGTAACGAGGAGGACGAGAGCCAAACTGTATTCTGTATCCTTTCTCGACAATCTGCAGGACCCAATGAGAAATATTCGTCAGAAGCTTCCATGCTCCCAGAAAATCTACTAAGGGAACCAGCCTCTCGAGTCTGGTCTCTGGTGTTACTGAGAGAGCCAAATCTGGAGCCTGAAACATAACGGCAGGAACTACCTGACCTGACTGCTCTAAAGCCCCCCTCAGAGGGCGCGAAACCGATGCTGTGCCGCAGCATAGCATCAGCGACTCGCTGGAGACCGCTGCGCCCGCTGCGGCCTTTTAACCAAAGCCTTTTTCGCCTGAAGAACAGTCTTCAGATCCGGCTTAGGCTTAGGCGACTTCGGTTGAGAGGGCTGCGTCTGTCTCCAGTATCTATGTGGAGGAACACGAGACGCAACACTCTCTTTTTGTTGCACACGGTATGATGAGCTAGATGGCTGGGGCTGCTCACGCCCAGCAGCCCCAGGGGGCTGGACACGGCGAGGGATTAACTTTTTAAAAGCGTCACACTGCTTTTTAGACTCCTGAAACCTATCCACTACTGTGTGGACTGCGTCACCGAAGAGACCAGAGGGTTCAAGTGGAGCGTCTAATAAAAAAGTTCGATCTTTTTCTTTAATTTCAGAAAGATTCAGCCATAAGTGCCTCTCAGTGGCTACCAAAGCTGCCATAGACCGCCCAATTGCTCTGGCGGTCTCTTTAGTAGCCCTGAGAGAAAGATCAGTAGCCCTACGAAGTTCTCGAACATCGTCATGACTAATTCCCTCGCTGTTATCCAGTTCCCCCAGCAGGTCAGCTTGGTAAGCCTGGAGCAGTGCCATGGTGTGTAAGCACGCTCTGGCTTGACCTGCTGCCGAATAAGCTTTGCCCACTAACATAGATGTATTTTTAAGCGGTCTAGTGGGCAAAAACGGGGCTTTCAGAGAAGATGCTGGACCAGGCGCGAGATAGCTGGCTAAATTCTGCTCGGCCTGGGGCATCGACTCATAACCAAACTCTTTTAGCCCTCTAATTTTAGAATATGTAGTGGTTTGAGGGTTAAAAACACGAGATGAGAAAGGTTTATTCCAGGATTTAGAAATCTCATTGTGTAAATCTGGAAAAAAAGGCAGCCCTCGTGGTGGATATAATGTGGCTGAAGGAAGAAAGTGCTCATCTAACTTGCTTTTTGAGCGAGTGCTTTTTTTTCAGATGGCCATTTAATATTTAATTTTTCTACAGCCCGTGACATGACATCCACCAGCTCATCATACGCCGGGGAATTAAATTGTGAATCCCTTTCCCCCGTGTGTGCATTCTCACTTTCAACACTCATAACGTCAACTTCCTCAGAAGAAGAACATTGCAGTAAGGGAGAGCTCTCTTCCCGGGCGGAAGAAACCGCAAAGCGTGCTTCCGACACCGGGAGAGGAGAGCTAGATCTCTCGGGTAAGGAAGGAGAAAAGGTCCTCGGAACCGTCTCCGCCCCCTCCGAGAGATCCAATTGCGATCCCCAAGAATGCATTCCTCCGCGCTGCCTCAGCAGACGCGGGTCCTGATCCTTGAGGATCGCGAGCCTGCCCACTCTGTTTGTCAAAGAGTGCCAGGCGAGAGCGGAGCATGCGAAGCGGTAGCTTCTTACAGTGTTGGCACTCAGCCCCCTCGAAGGCTGAGACAGCATGCTCCACTCCCAAACAAATCACACAAAGCTCGTGTGTGTCCCCACCCGTTAAATAATGCGGGCAGGGAGGAACACACTGTTTGTAGACTCGTTTCGCCATACCGATACCAACAATATTTTAACAGACAACAATAAATAGACAAGACAGTATGACACAGATCGCTTGCTGAGGCACAGAAGCTAACTGGCGTTTCGCAGCGGAAGTGCTTTTATCATTTCCTGGTCATGACGTCACCCGCCCGTGACGCTCATTCCCTTTTTCCATTGGACTAGTTGGCATAGATGCTTCAAACGCAATCACGCAGAAGGCGTTCCCGTAGCATTTTCGACGCATCTCGAAGTTCCCTTTTCGATAAGGGAACTTTGATATTTGCACATTGTTGCAAGTAGGAACATTTACTGCAGAATACTATTCACCTGCCACACATTTCACAACTCAAAACGGCTGCTTTTGTATATTTGATGCAAGTCTTATTTTATTTTAACCACAGAAAATATTTTTTATTTTGTAAAAGATGGACATAATATTTGAATATTAGGCTATGGTTACCTTGACCTTGTAATCCTAGAGAGAAATTACTTGTGAGAAGGAGAAACATGTCTAACACTATTAGCTAAAGCTAGCTGGTGACATATTCTAGCTAGCTAATGTTAGCTAAAAAAAGATTGTATTTTAAAGCTTATTTACATGTAGAAGGCCTAACAGTACAGATGCCGCTGTACCAGTGTGATTTTATTTTGATTTTTGTATTTTCTTTTATTTGATCACATTCACCACAATTTAATTCAATACAGTTACAATTTCAGTGTTATCAGTTCTACCAGAAAGACTCGGGAGAATAAGTACTGTAACAATTGATACATTTATTGATAGCCCAGCAAGCAATAAAGTTCTTTGGCGTAGGCCCCGTCCATAGCTCGCAATCCGAGGGTCCGGACTCTGCATTTCCCGCCTGAAGACGAAGGCGGGGGCGCAACCGACCCCCTGGAGGTAAAGGAAGGGACCATCCTGGTGGTGGTGGGGAGGATGGAGGAGAAGGAACTGTATTGGTGGTGGTGGGGAAGATGGAGGTGAATGAAAGCGTCAGCATCTGCGAACTCAAACATGTGTAAGTACCGTTCTTTTATACCACAAGCATTAGACGCGATTGGATAGATGAGAAGGTAATAAGTGACGTAACAATTGAGTCTTCCTGGCAGAACTTAACGCTAAAGCTTCCATTTATCTGTGATGATATGTGAATGCTATGTGAGACAAAGTGGCAAATAAACATTTTAAGTGTTTGTCTAAATGACTGCTAAAATGATTAATTTGACAAAATGTTGTCTTTATTATTTTGTTTTATCATGCTTGATAAGTAAATTCGATATAGTAACACACAACCTATAAATAAATAAAATAATATTTTTTTTAAAATTGAAAACAAGAAATTTTTAATATTTATAAATCATGGAATTTATAGATCATGGAATATTAAATGCTTAAATAAATTGATCTCAAAAGAAAAAAAACAAGATATTTAATGAATACCTGGAATAACAAATGATAAAATAGATATATTTTAAAGATTCAGCAAAGAAACACTCAGCCATGCATAAAATAAAATAGAAAATGAATACGGGTCTTTTTAGACCCATGTATGTAAAAAAAATGTAGAAATACAAAAACTGTGTTTGTTTATAAAGTAAGAAAGAAAACATAAACATAATGATTTGTGGAAATCAAAAACAAGATATTTAATGAATACCTGGAATAACAAATGATGAAATAGATATATTTTAAAGATTCAGCAAAGAAACACTCAGCCATGCATGAAATAACATAGGAAATGAATACGGGTCTTTTTAGACCCATGTATGTAAAAAAAAATGTAGAGATACAAAAACTGTGTTTGTTTATAAAGTAAGAAAGAAAACATAAACATAATGATTTGTGGAAATCAAAAACAATATATTTAATGAATACCTGGAATAACAAATGATGAAATAGATATATTTTAAAGATTCAGCAAAGAAACACTCAGCCATGCATGAAATAACATAGGAAATGAATACGGGTCTTTTTAGACCCATGCTGTGCATTAGAAGGGTTTTCCATAGCTTGCGCATCAAAGGGTTAAGCTAAGACTCCTACGTAAAAGTTTTTAAGCTAAATTAAGAGTTTTCTAAAAGGATTCTTAGATTCTTTAGGAATACAGGCCCTGGTTTTTTCTGGTCAGTGGCGCAATTGTTTTATAGAACAGCAAAATAGCATGAGGGAAAGTTTGCGCCGGAACACGCCTCCTCTTTGCGCTGAACCACCCCGGGGAGCGCAAGTGTATTTCTTAGTTAACCGACGTGCGTCTGTGGAGGGAAAAGTCCGCTTTGCGCGGGTGCAAAATAGGAATGATACATGCGTCGGTGTACAAAGTCAATTGCGCTGGGTGCAAGATAGGGCTCTATGTGTTTAGGGGTCGTATGAGACTGTCACCATGCGGGAACAGTTGTTCAGTTAAAATGAACAGCTAAGTTTTAACTGAACAGCTAAGTTCAGTTAAAATGACAAATATGCATTCATACATTTTTATTCACACATTCATACATTTTCATTTCATTCATGGTTACGAAGCTTTAGTTATAATAACTTGAGTTATATCATTAAATAGTGCTTGATTATTTACACTCTCTTGTAATTTTGTAACCTATCTGAAGACATGGTAGGGATTGTTACTTTTTCTGTTTGCACTTTTTATTGCCACTGTTTGCACCATGAGAGTTTCACGAGTTCACACTTACATCAATTAAACAGAGTGAAGATTATGCGTATTTGGCGTGCTGTCCGGGGCGAGGGCTCCGAGCTCTGAATTTTTTGCCCGAACCCAGAGGAGTGAGGAGATGGGGTGGTGGAGGGATGCTGTTAAACTGTCAACGAACTGAGGTAAGTTTGCTGTATATACAGATGCTGGTCATATAATTAGAATATCATCAAAAAGTTGATTTATTTCAGTAATTCCATTCAAAAAGTGAAACTTGGATATTATATTCATTCATTACACACAGACTGATTTATTTCAAATGTTTATTTCATTTAATTGTGATATTTAAAACTGACAACTAAGGAAAATCCCAAATTCAGTATCTCCGAAAATTAGAATATTACTTAAGACCAATACAAAAAAAGGATTTTTAGAAATGTTGGCCAACTGAAAAGTATGAACATGAAAAGTATGAGCATGTACAGCACTCAATATTTATTTTAGGCTCATTTTGCCTGAATTACTGCAGCAATGCGACGTGGCATGGAGTCGATCAGTCTGTGGCACTGCTCAGGTGTTATGAGAGCCCATGTTGCTCTGATGGTGGCCTTCAGCTCTTCTGCATTGTTGGGTCTGGCGTACCCATCTTCCTCTTCACAATACCCCATAGATTTTCTATAGGGTTTAGGTCAGGCAGGTTTGCTGGCCAATTAAGAACAGGGATACCATGGTCCTTAAAAAAGGTACTGGTAGCTTTGGCACTGTGTGCAGGTGCCAAGTCCTGTTGGAAAATGAAATCTGCATCTCCATAAAGTTGGTCAGCAGCAGAAAGCATGAAGTGCTCTAAAACTTCCTGGTAGACGGTCTCGTTGACCTTGGACCTCATAAAACACAGTGGACCAACACCAGCAGATGACATGGCATCCCAAACCATCACTGACTGTGGAAACTTTACACTGGACTTCAAGCAACGATGATTCTGTGCTTCTCCTCTCTTCCTCCAGACTCTGGGACCTTGATTGCCAAAGGAAATGCAAAATTTATTTTCCTCAGAGAACATAACTTTGGACCACTCAGCAGCAGTCCAGTCCTTTTTGTCTTTAGCCCAGGCGAGACGCTTTTGATGCTGTGTATTGTTCAAGAGGGGCTTGACACAAGGAATGCGACAGCTGAAACCCATGTCTTGCATACGTCTGTGCGTGGTGGTTCTTGAAGCACTGACTCCAGCTGCAGTCCACTCTTTGTGAATCTCCCCCACATTTTTGAATGGGTTTAGTTTCACAATCCTCTCCAGGGTGCGGTTATCCCTATTGCTTGTACATTTTTTTTCTACCACATCTTTTCCTTCCCTTCGCCTCTCTATTAATGTGCTTGGACACAGAGCTCTGTGAACAGCCAGCCTCTTTAGCAATGACCTTTTGTGTCTTGCCCCCCTTGTGCAAGATGTCAATGGTCGTCTTTTGGACAGCTGTCAAGTCAGCAGTCTTCCCCATGATTCTTCTTCTTCTTCTATTTCTTTTCAGCAGACTAGGCACTGTTAGTGCATTGTATTATGTTTACAAAAGAGCAGAGACACACAGAAACCGTATTACATGTTTTTTTACTCAACTTCCTTCTTCTCACACCACACGCATGCGCACACCATAAACATTGCGCAGCTGATCATATAACAACCAACACAGCTAGTTTACTTCATAATAGTAGTCCCCTTGTTATTTTCCTAGCAGTGTGTAAATAAATGATTTTAGTTAATTATGTGAACACAACATTTCCCCCTCCCTCCCAAGAACAAAACTTATGCATAACTGAGTCCTTGCCCAAAACAATTGAACAGTCCAATACCTAGTGCAAGGCCCACACTGTCACTCCGTGACAAAGTCCTTTAAGTAAGCAGGGCGGACCCTGGCCCTTACAGGTCGGCCCTCCTCAACCTCAGGCTGCGGCCATTCCAGAACCGCTGGGCAGTTCCCCATAGCTGGACTTGTGGCACAGCCCGGCCCAGGATCTGAATGACGGCCAGGGGAAAGCAGGTGAGATTGCAGGTCAGGGGCAGGTTGCAGGGGCGCTGGTGACTGTACGGCCTGAGGAGTATGGAAAGCCTGCTGTGGCCCTGTACATATCGGCACCGGTGGAGGAGGGGCCGATGGCAGTGGAGCCACCATTTCCTCACCTGGGTTCTGCACTTTCCTCAGTCTTTTAGCATGCCATCGCGATCCGTCACTAAGCATGAATGTGGCTGGGCCCAGCTGGCGGTGCACCTGAAAGGGCTGGCTCCAGTATGAAGCCATCTTGTTGCCCCGATGCGGCCTACGTGCTCGAACCCAGTCACCTGCGGTAATAGCCGTGGCCTTGACCCTGTGTTTCCGGTCAAAATACTGCCGCATCTGTTGCTGGTGTCTGTTTACAGCGGCTTTGGTCCGAGCCTGAGAACTGCCGGCTGCAGGCACTGCCATGCCTTGTGCCTTAAGTCTGTCCAGTGGCAGTTCCATCTCCCGGCCCAGCATGAGGAGTGCTGGAGAAGCCCCGGTTGTAGCGTGTTGGCTGGCCCTGTAGTGCAGTAAGGTTTGGTTGAGTGCTGTCCGGAATGTACACCCCTGAGCCAGGTGAGCCCGGACGCCATTCTTTAGGCTCTGGTTGAACCGCTCCACACCGCCATTTGCTTGTGGATTGTAGTATGCTGTGCGGATGTGTTTGATTCCCCTATCACTGAGGAACTGAGAAAAGTCCGCAGAGATGAACTGGGGTCCATTATCTGTTGTGATGGCGCGAGGCATGCCCCAACGCGCAAATAAGACTTCTAGAATGTCTGTGATTACCTGGGTTGTGACAGTTCCAGCCGGAACCACTTCAGGCCATTTCGAATGGAGGTCGTACAGCACCACAAGGAAACGCTGATGATGGGGAATTCCACGGCCATGGATCTCTCCACAGATGTCAAGCTGGAGATGTTCCCATGGGCGGGACGGCCATGGAACCGGCTGCAGAGGGGTTGGCACTGGGGGTCCAGTTTTCCCACTAAGGAGGCATGGCACACAATCTTTAACGAGGGCTTCAATATCGCGATCGATGCCTGGCCACCAGATGAGATCTCGGCATCGCTGTTTGAGTTTAACAATGCCTAGGTGCCCCTCGTGTGCCATGGATAGCACGCGGGCCCGCAGGCTACCGGGCACCACGGTGCACAAGCCCCTGGAGACACAAACATCACCCCAACATGAAAGTTCATCACGCACCCTTGTGAATGGCATGAGCTTGTCACAAACCTTTGCTGGCCATCCAGAGCGAATGTACGTGCGTAGCGAGGACAGTGTGGGGTCACGCTCTGACTCATGCTGCAACTCCTCCAATGACACGGCCGACTGCAAGGGCGTGTGAAGCATGTGAATTAGGTCAGTCTCTGTGTCCTCTTCAGGGGAGACCATGGGTGTGGGGGCATCGATGGAACGAGAGAGTAAGTCGGCGACTACATTGTCCCTTCCGGGGGTAAATTTCAGTACATAGTCATATTGCCTCAGCCTTTCCCCCCATCTGTGCAGGCGCAGGGGTTTATGACCGGATCCAGATGCCGTCAGCAATGCGGTCAGGGCCTGATGGTCAGACCTGAGGGTGAAACGCCGTCCGTAGAGGTAAAGGTGCCACCTCTCTGAAGCCCAAACACAGGCAAGCGCCTCACGTTCACCCACCGAGTAGCGCTGTTCTGTTGGTGTTAATGCCCTGGAGGCGAAGGCTACAGGTCTCTCCACCCCGTCCTGCACCTGTGAAAGGACTGCACCAATAGCCCGATCTGAAGCATCGCAGGTGACTAGAGTCAGGCATTCAGGGTTGAAGTGGGCTAGTACAGGAGGTGTTGTGAGCTGGGCTTTCAGTGTTTGTACGGCCTCAGAACATGCTGTAGTCCAGTGCCATTTCTCTTCTTTTTTAAGCAGCTGGCGGAGGGGTGCGGTGGTCTGTGAGTAGTGGGGCAGGAAACGGAGGTAGTAGGCCGTCATGCCTAAAAATGAGGCCACTTGAGAGGCTGAGGTCGGCTCTGGAATCCTGTGTATGGCATCGACATTGGACTGTAGAGGGGAAATCCCTTTGGCTGACAAGCGGAACCCAACAAAGTCGATGGCTGGGGCAGCGAAGCAGCATTTTTCTGGGTTCAGAGTCAGGTTGTTCTGAAGAAGGGCTTGAGCCACCCTCTGGAGGTGCTTGTTGTGTGTCTCAATGTCTTGGGCATGAATAACAATGTCATCCAGAAAGACCGCTACCCCAGGGATGCCGGCCAGTATTGTGCTCATCACCTTCTGAAAGCAGCTAGGGGCGGAGCTTAATCCAAACGCCATTCGAGTGTACCGGAACACCCCAGCGTGCGTCACGAAAGCAGTGAGGTCCCTGCTGGCCGGGTGGAGTGGTACCTGCAGGTAGCCCTGACGTAAGTCAAGCTTTGTGAAGACTGTTGAGCCGTGAAAGTGTGCGGTGAGCTCCTCTGAGGTGGGCAAAGGATATCGATCTGGAATAACTGCCTTATTCACCAAGCGTAGGTCCACGCATATTCTTATTCCCCCTGATTTTTTCTTTGCAATGACTAGGTTTGAAATCCAGGGAGCAGCGTTGACTGGTTCAATAATTCCCATGTCCAGGAGTGTCCCAAGTTCGCGGGTGACCTCGTCTCTCAAGGCAAAGGGGATCCTGCGCAGCGGCTGGATGACAGGTGACACGTCCGGGTTAACCAGAGGCCTGTGTGTGAAGGCTGAAAGACAGCCTAAGCCATCGAACAGAGCCGGCCACCTTTGCTGCCAAGTGGAGGTGATGTGGTGAATGTCGGAGCCAGCATCATCCCGGAGCGTGAATCCCAAACCTGTGAACAGGTCCAGGCCTAGAAGGTTGGCTCCCCTCCTCGCAATGTGAAAGGGAAAAGATGGCAGGTGCTTGGAGCCATAGTGGACCGGCACGTGGAGCACACCTAGGATGTCAATCCTGGAGCTGTCATAGCCACATAGCGCGGTGGCAGGATGATCTAATGGCAGGTGAGAGAAAAACTTAGAGTAAGTGCTTGAATTTAGGAGCGATGCAGCCGCACCCGTGTCCATTTATAAGGGTAGGGTTACGTCGGCTAACTGGACGGTACATGTTTTGAACGCCACCTGACCAGCAGTCACATTTCTGATCTCTGTATAGTTGTGCTGAGCTGGTGGAGGTCCAGTGTGTTGTGGGAGCGTGGCCGGGGCTGAACGGCACATCTTGGCAAAATGGTTTTGCTTCAGACAGTTTCTACATTGTTGTCCTTTGGCAGGACAATGCTGTGCCACAATTGTGTGATTTAGAACCACAGTTACCACATACCTCTGCAGTTCGCCTATTGTTCTGTCTCTGCGTGAATTGTACTGGGAAACCTTGCTCTGAACTCCGACTGTCATTGGCGGAGTGCATGCTGGTGTGATAGGCAGGCTGTAACTGCTCTGTATCTCTGTCCGCGAGTGGCCGCGCGCCTGCTAGCTGAGACGTGCATTCCATGGCTGTCTCGATCTGCAGCGCTATCTCCACAGCTCTGCTTAAAGTCAAATCGTCCGCTTCTAGTAACAGCTTTTCTCTTGTTTTCTCACACGATGTCCCCTCAATGAACTGGTCCCGAATTATTTGATCTTGCAAAGCCCCATAATCACACAAGCGCGCCATGTCTTTCAAGTTTGTCACGTAGCTTCGAACAGACTCACCGGATCGTTGCAGGCGCTTCCGAAGTTTATACCGACGGAGTAAAGTCCTTTGGTGGCCAGTGAAATGGTCGTCAAGAGAGTAACGGCAGCATCATAGTCGTTGGCCGTCCCAAGATTGCGAAAAATGCGTTGCCCCTCCACTCCCAGACAATGGCGGAGGATCGCCATTTTCCTCTTTTCGGTAATGTCATCAAAGCCTAAAGCGTCCAGGTAGACTGTGAAACTCTCCAGCCAGTTTGCCCATGGAACTGGAGGATCTCCGGGGACGGCAAGAAAGTGTGCAGGCGGGGTAAACCAAATTCAGCCATCCTCGTCGCCAATATTATGTTTACAAAAGAGCAGAGACACACAGAAACGGTATTACATGTTTTTTTACTCAACTTCCTTCTTCTCACACCACACGCATGCGCACACCATAAACATTGCGCAGCTGATCATATAACAACCAACACAGCTAGTTTACTTCATAATAGTAGTCCCCTTGTTATTTTCCTAGCAGTGTGTAAATAAATGATTTTAGTTAATTATGTGAACACAACACATTGCTGCCTCCCACTGGTGATAAAGACAGTCTACATTAAGGCTCCCCTACCCTATATTTTTCCTCATGATTGTGTAGCCTACAGAACTAGACAAAGAAGACAATTTAAAGGCCTTTGCAGGTGTTTTGAGTTAATTAGCTGATTGGAGTGTGGCACCAGGTGTCTTCAATATTGAACCTTTGCACAATATTCTAATTTTCTGAGATACTGATTTTGGGGTTTTCATTAGTTGTCAGTTATAATCATCAACATTAAAAGGAATGAACACTTGAAATATATCAGTCTGTGTGTAATGAATGAATATAATATCCAATTTTCACTTTTTGAATGGAATTACTGAAATAAATCAACTTTTTGGTGATATTCTAATTATATGACCAGCACCTGTATGCACCTCTTAACTCGTTGATTGGGTTGATTAACAGAGTGTGCTCCACTCGTGTCTAATTAGGTTTGATTACCTGAATGTGCTCCACATGTGTTTAATTAGGTTTAATTATCTGAACGTGCTCCTCCCGAACTTTAGTAAAACATCATTTAAAATAAATACATAATCTGTGTTTGAAGTTATTTCAAACTTGTAATTGATTTGAATTATTATTGTGTGATGTTTTTTCAGAACAGTTGCACCAGGGCTCAACATAAAAAAAAATCCCCACTGGCCCCTGGGGCCAGTAGATCAGAGTTTTACTGGTCCCTTCTATATTTTTACTGGCCCTGAAAGAAATATAAGGAAAAGCACTTTTCCATTAAACTGTATTTATTGTATACATTGGGATTAATCAATACAGCAAAGGGAGTACAGGAATTAAGAGAGAGCCCCTGGAGAAATGCAAAAATAACCAAATGTTAGTGTGCAGTAGATTATTTGTCAATACCTGCTCTCTCCTCATCTCCATCAATGACTACGTTTACATGCAGCCAATTTCCGGGTTATGGTCGGGTTAAGGTCACTATTCGGGTTTCTGAAACATTAGGAATAACCCGTTTACATGCGTGAGCAGAGAGAGTTTCTCCTGTATACATGGAATTGCAATATCCCGATTTAAACGGCGACGCACGTCTGGACGTACGGACAACCTTAAGACGCAATATACGTCATTTCCGATTCTTCTCCCTGTATCCAAAGACAACAACAACAGCAGCATGCGAATAATGAATAGTTCGGGGCAGATAGCGATCGCCTTTGTTTGCGCTTTGATGCTGGTAACATTACTGACCTTGCTCCAGAAGTGTTTACTTCCGGTATATGCACGCAGGTTTTTGTATGCGCAGAGAAGTTTCTCTACTCAAAAGACAAAAGATCCTTGCGAATAGAACATGCGCAGAACACAAATCACTATGGGGATATCCCGATACGCGTTTACATGACCAAAAATTCGGGTTAGAAAAGGCGTACCCCAGGTATAATATCCCGGTTTTTTAAAATCCGGGATATGAGCATATCCGTGTTTTTGCCGGTGTTTACATGGCCGTTCGCGACCGGGTTATTGCTAATATCCCGGTTTTGAACGGGTTATTGGCTGCATGTAAATGCAGTAACTCTTACTTGTGCTTATTAAAGCTAAAGTTATTCATTCAAGAGCTGTGAGTGATTTTCTTTTTGCCTTTTCTTGCCGATTCGCAGTAATGGCGCAATCGTCAGCATGTTTATTAGACTTTTTCCCCTTTAAGAACGAGTGCGGATCTAATAGTCTACTGATGAACCATATTTTCTCTCAACTATTTCCATAACTATGTCCATTTTAGACATAAACTGTTTAAGTGAATCTCCAAGCCGGTCATTTTGACACATTTTTGTGTACATTTGATCGTTTAGACCATAGGTTTAGACGAAGCCCAAAGTATAATTTGCTTGTCTCGTTGCGGTTTGTTTTGTAGCCCGCACCACATTGGGAACAGCATTTCTTGCACAGATTTTTGTGCTTTTAATGGCTCTTTTTATTATTAAACGCGTCCTGCAATTTAGCAACAGTAGAGACTGCATTTTACAACAATCACCGATCGTGCTGATTCTGTCTTTAAGTTTGAGCTTTAAGGAGAAATGACAGCATACTTCTACGAATGGAAGGAAGTCGCGCTAGACAGAATGCGGCTGAAGTTTTTAATGGTTTTACCTCAAATATTCTATAATCTTTGGAAGCCGAAATCTAAAATAAAATCAGACTAATATCACAGATCTAAAGTGTAACCATATAGGCTACGTTTGAATGTTTAGTTCTGTCCTCCGCCGTCACTCATTAAGCAGGGCTGTCGTGTTGTGCGCTGTGGTGGAAAATTTAAACTGAATATTAAGCTAAACATGTTTTAACATTTGACCTTGTTTGGCCTGCTAAATCTTAGAAACAACGTTCTAAGACATTCTGTATTTTAGGTGAATGTGTGTGTGTGTCGAACCCATGACTGTGTGTATAAATAACATAATATGGGAAATGAAACTAGACAGAGATTACTAGGTTAGAACTGATCAGTGAAGTAATCGTTTCTTAAATTATTCTCTACCCAGTAACAGAAGAGACTGTAAATGGATAACCAAATTAATGTCATTATGTCATACCTCCCTATTCTATAAAAACTGTTATTTCCGTGTTTTCGGTGGGATTCTCAATGGAATTTGTCTGAGATCCACCGCCTTGGTTTTACTTGGGAGATTCTCTGAGTATTGCTCAAGACTCCTGGCCGTAATTAAAAACATTTAAAGGACAATTGCTGAAGTCTGTCTGTCATTTAAGCTGCGCAGCAAAGAAGTTAGGGTAAGAAGAACTCAAAGCTAGTTGTCGACTGTAGACGCTATGTGAGCTTGAGTAGAGTAGTTTAGAGAAAACTCAAAGCCAAGATGTCGACTGTAGACGCAACGAGAGCTTGAGTTAGAGTAGGATTAGGAAAACTCAGCGGTTGTCGATTGTAGACGCAGGGAGCTGGAGTATTACAAAGTGAGCATTTAAGAAAACAGATAGTCAGATTTTAGGAAAGAAAATCCATCACAGCGTGCTGTGGCACCGCGTGAGAGATCTCTTCTGGACTGCGAAAAGCAAAAATGCATCACAGACAAATGGTTTAATTTTATTATAGGCTATACAAATGGCTGGCGACTAAGCGAGATGGTAAAAAAAAACAATGACGTCTTTATAGCAATAATAAATGATAGGCCTACGTGTATTTCTCCAGTACCGTGTGGTGGAAAATTTAAACTGAATATTGAGCTAAACATGTTTTAACATTTGACCTTATTTAACATGCTAAATCTCTGAAACAATGTTCTAAGACATTCTGTATTTTAGGTGAATGTGTGTGTGTGTCCAACCCATGATGTGTGTATAAATAACATAATATGGGAAATGAGACTAGACAGAGATGACTAAGTTAGAACTTGTGACCAAATGAAGTAATGGTTAAAACTACCCAGTACTACCCAGTAACAGAAGAGACTGTGAATGAATAACCAATCAAATTAATTTCATTATGCCATACCCCCTATTGTATAAAAACTGTTGTTTCCGTGTTTTCAGTGGGATTCTCAATGGAAATTGTCTGAGAGATCCACCGGCCTTGGTTTTACTTGGGAGATTCTCTGAGTATTGCTCAAGACTCCGGGCCGTAATTAAAAGCATGTAAAGGACATTTACTGAAGTCTGTCTGTCATTTAATCTGCGCAGCAAAGAAGTTAGGGTAAGGAAAACTCGAAGCTAAGATGTCGACTGTAGACGCGAGAGAGCTTGAGTAGAGTAGTTCAGCAAAACTCGAAGCTAAGATGTCGACTGTAGACGCGAGAGAGCTTGAGTAGAGTAGTTCAGCAAAACTCGAAGCTAAGATGTCGACTGTAGACGCGAGAGAGCTGAGAAGTAGTTCACAACTCGAAGCTTAAATGTGATGTAACCGAGGCATTAACGTTGTCAACCAGTCATTATCTAATACTTGGTGTAGCGTCTGGACCAATTAGACACAAAACAAATTATTCATTATATTTAATGAATAATCCAGCAAACTCACTCTCCCAACAAAGTTCTATGAAACTGCCCCCACAAATGAAGCCAACACTGGCAGAACCCATTGTCCTGTTACAGGACACCTTAAGACTGATAAGAGTTTATTTACGCTTAACAACAAACTAAGCTTTCGTCTTAAAACATTATATAAATCGATAGATTGCTTTAATTTTCAGGTTAGGAGAAGAATTATTTCTCAGTTGCTGCTACCTATACTGGATTACGCCGATATTATATATGCAAACACTACTGCCACTAGTTTACATTCTCTTGATGTGTTATACAACAGCCTGTGTCGATTCGTCCTTCGCTGCCCCTACAGGACACATCATTGTGTGATGTATGAATAGCTGTCCTGGCTTGCACCTTCAGCCAAAAGACAATATCATTGGTTTCAGCTTATTTTTAAATGTGTTTACTTCCAATATCCATATTATTTGACACAGTATTTAGTGCCTTACAGTTCACAATATAACCTTCGTCACAACAAACAGGTTTTCTTTACTGTTCCTAGAGTTAAGAGGGAAATTGGGAAATATGCTTTTAGTGTCAGAGCCCCTCGTGACTGGAACAGCCTTCCTGCATCTATTCGCTCGCTTACATCTTTTCCTCTGTTTCGAACTGCTTTGTTAACTCATCTTCGGAATACTTGTTTATGTTTCTAGTATTTTAGTGTGTGACATGCATGTGTGAATTTACCGTTTTTGTGCTTAGTGGTATACATACCACAGTTCTGGAACAACTGTGATTTAATTCTATCAGTGTTGGGGGAGGGGGGGTAATGAGAGCAAGGGGGAGTGTTTTTGGGAGTGAGTGTGTTTTATTTTTTGTATCTACTTTGTTGTCTTGTTGTTTTATGTTGTATGAATATGATCTTGAGGACCCCTATGAAAACGAGATGTTTCATCTTATGGGGTTGATCCTAATAAATGTTCATAATAATAATAATAATAATAATAATTTTTGCTTTCATTTGCTGGACTATAAATTAATAAATGTCATTGTGATATTATCTTGCCTTCCGAGTCTTTGAATATCTTTATTGAGTCTTGATATCATTCTCGCAATAAATACCAGAAAATATTGTGATATAGTTATAGTCCATATCAACTATCCCTAGATTACACCCTATGGTCTTTTGGCAGATGCGTCCATGGTTATGCCTTTGGGCCTTCTGCACATGAGACCGTTCCAGTTGTGGCTCAAAGCTAGGGGATTTCATCCCAGGGCCAATCCCCAAAGGTGATAAGGGTTACCTTCGTACCTTTCCTATGTGGCTCAGACCCCAGTTACTCACCTTGGTTCCCACTCTAGGTCCGTGCTGTCGTTGCAGGATGCTAACGACAAATTCTTCCGTGATGGGCAGGGAAGCGGTCTTATGGCGCTTTTCCACTGCATGGTACGGTACGGTTCGGTTCGGTACGGCTCACTTGTGGTGCTTTTCCACTGCATAGTACGGTACGGTACGGCGCGCTTCGGCGCGCTTTAAATGGTACCTGGTCTGTTGAGGTTCCAAGCGTACCATACCGGTACTAAAATGTGACGTGAAACACTGCAGATCACTGATTGGTCAGACAGACAGAATCGTCACTACCAGCGTCATTGGATTTGCGACACGAGACACTAAACCCGCTATACAGAGTCATATAACCAGTAGACAACAGCCAACACGGTAGCACCTGTGTTTTACTTACTTGAAAAAAAAAGAAGAGATCAACACTTTAAAAAGGAAATGGCTGAATCGTGGTCGAGGTGCAGACGTTCCTCTCGTTGGTTGCCTAGGAGCGGGTCCAGCGAGAACTGGATGGGGCAAAACAGAATGAAAAAGTGTTCCAAGAAGTAGCAGCTAGCTCAGCTAGCCGCACACGGCTATCACCGGACCTACAAACAGTGTAACGATCAGTCCCACCCACTTTGAATGGGTACTAACTGCAGTGGAAAAGCAACCGAGCTAGCGAACCGTTCCGCGCCGAATCGAACCGTACCGAACCGAACCGAGCGTACCATGCAGTGGAAAAGCGCCACTAGATGGCCGTCCAGCCTAAAGGGGTCTGGAGAGGCTTCATCTCGATTGGCACATCAATCGCCTCGAATTGATGGCTGTATTTCTGGCAGTTAATAGGCTACCATATCCTGGTGCTGGTAGATAACACTGCATGTTCATGACATGTTTGCCACACGTTTTCACAACCGGTCAAACAAAGACATTCTTTCCAATAGCACTTAAAATCAAGCGCAGCATCGCTTTTTCAGGTAACCGGGTTACAGTCAAGTTAACCAAGATGCTCTTATCAATCTGCAATCACAACTCAGGGATTTCAGTATGAACTAAGTTAGAGATTTCAGCAGGAACAGTATTCATCAAATTCATCAAGAACAAATGATCTAGGCTATGTTATCAATTGATATTACTGTAATTCTGTAATTATATGGCATCACAGTGAAACCCCCCTTTTAAACCCTTTATTTGAGTTGCATTTTGGGATAAGATCTCTTGAAGCATGTGAGATTACAGGGATCCTTCTCTTAGGATCTCAAATTTGAGATCACCAAAAAACATTGAGATCACATTTGTCATTTTCTTTTTCTACATTTCACAATATGTAGGATCTGAACAAAGAAAAGAAGAGCGATATTCATCACTGCAGTCTGTTGATGCTTGTTTTACCAACAGATCATGTCTTTTTGAATCTGAAAAGATTTGATGCTGGGCAGGCAGATGTGTTCATGCTTAAGGTTGGCCTGAGGGTAGGGTGTTCACCTCTCTGCCATACTTTGAACGGAAGATTTCCTAAAAACACAGAATGTTCTGTTCTTGTCATGTGTACTCCTGTTGTGCAGGTGATGTTAAGGCTAATGACTTGGTTAACATAATCAAGGCATCTAAAACATGCAAAAACAACTTCTCAAACATGTTGTAGAAATATGAGACTGCTGATGGAGTGATAGCGCTGTTTTTTATTATGCAGGATTTAAACCTAATCCGTTGAATTCATTCCCAGATTATAGGCTAAATTATTTTTAATCTTTGTTAATTACCTTTTGATGTTGTAGGTACAAAATGTAGCACTTCTCCATATCTCTCTCTCTCACACACACACACACACATACACAAACACACACACACACACACACACACACAACACAAATACGTACACACAATTATTAATGCTCTATCTAAGAGCAATAAGCTGACTGGTCTCCAGTGCTCTATGGGAGGAGAGGGGGATGATGGGTAAACAACATATGGGTCATGTGATGCAGGCCATGGTGAGCTCTGAAAGTGTCAATTCAGCCGGACAATCCTTTCAGCCCATCTGTTTGTTGTCTCGCTCTCTCTTTCGTTTCTCCTTCATTAATTATTAATGGATATATATGACCTTGTTCTGCAGTGGAGAATTCAAAGATCAGTCCATTTGTCACCCAACTAAAGGCCCGTTCACACCAAGCACGATAACTATAAAGATAACGATAAAGATAACTATATATATGCGTCCACACCAACGACCGATAACGGTCTTTTTATTCTAAGCATGCGCGTGCCCGCGCTGCGGTTTCAAAGTAGATTACATTGCAGTTTACAACATGTCATTGAATATGTTTTTGCTGTTCTTATTGCCTTTACACGTCTTTGCCAGCAGATGTCCTCAGCCAGCATGCTATGTTCTGAGCGCATCTAAACAGTGAATCTAGCAAGTCTAGTGTAATCGATCTAATCTAAGCAGTGAATTTAGCTGACGAAGTCAATGATGGGATAAAAACATCGCCAAGCCCTAGTCAACACCTTTATGTATACAACGCCTTTTTCACTGCAACTTCAGCAATGTTGTCAAAACTAGCGCTGGATAGCCTAACTACCTGAGGTAATTTTGTTACACTATGCTAAACTGCATAATATCTAATTGTTAATACTTCTCACCATTTATTCCCAGGATACGACCGATTGCTTTTCATATATCCATCTTTTTTAACGTATCCTTGAAAAAGGGGGTTGACTTGTCAAACAGTGGAGGATTTTTTGTACCTCAACGATTAACTTCTCTGCAATGTCATCTGCCATTTTAAATGCGCGAGACCTTTAAATTAGAATGGATTTTGATTGGCTGTCAGTGTTTTATCGTTCAACAGCTGGAAAAAAAATCGTTCTGAAAGTGATCCCAACGATATCGTTCCTCATCGTTATAGTTGTGGTGTGAACTCTGTTATTCTTTAATATGGAGAACGATTTTTAGAATTATATCTTTATCGTTATCTTTATAGTTATCGTGCTTGGTCTATCTATCTATCTATCTATCTATCTATCTATCTATCTATCTATCTATCTATCTATCTAGCTATCTATCTAGCTATCTATCTATCTATCTATCTATCTAGCTATCTATCTAGCTATCTATCTATCTATCTATCTGTCTGTCTGTACTTAAATATCATTGTTCATTCATGTTATCTCATGGGCCCAACCTATGGTATTGCTTGTCTGTTTTGTTTTTACTGTAATATCCCTTCCACCTTAGAGAGAAGAATACATGACATGGCTCACATGCCGCCTGATCTCCATCTTACTTTCATTTCAATAGTTTGACTCTAGTGTTTACTTCTTCATTCTTGTTTGAGTTCACTTTAAACATATCATCTTTGTAGTGAGAAAAGACTAGTGTGACATTCCTATGGAGCGTGTGCATACAACCATGAACAGAGCACCAGCCACGTGTTTGCAGGGATACACCTGAACGCAGCCATCCCTGCACTG
Organism: Chrosomus eos; assembly: GCA_036326025.1. Classification (NCBI taxonomy): domain Eukaryota; kingdom Metazoa; phylum Chordata; class Actinopteri; order Cypriniformes; family Leuciscidae; genus Chrosomus; species Chrosomus eos. The sequence continues at coordinate 19,015,721 of CM070821.1, forward strand.
ATTATAAACGGATATCACAAAACTAACAAAAACAACGGAGAGCCCACCCACACATGCTCTGCTGATGACTGTTTACACACATAATAAATAGCTACATCACACACAACTGTTTCTGTCAGGAGGGCAAATGGAAAAAGACTCAAGCTGCCTCATGCGGTGTTCTTCCTGTTACGTCATCAGCTGAAGTCTGTGCGTTTTTATCCCTTTACAATTACAGACAAATCAGCCAGGTGCGTGAGATCTTTTTACACTTTTCTTTCTGAGCTGGTTTTCTGCTTGGCTGTCATTCTCTGGAGGAGAACTGTAACTAGAGATGTTTGCCAATATTTTGCTGGCACATTTTAAAAGATTTTGTAAAGTAACTTAATACTGAACGGGCTTAGAAAAAAAAACGTCCATTGCGTAATGCACTGTATTCTGATCTATAATCACAACCATATTGGTTTATCAGAACAACCTTGAATGTGTTTCTCGCTCTCTCTTGCTCTGTTTTCACAATTCAGTTGTTCTTTATTAGTATGACTGTTTCATTTGTAATACAGTTAAAGTAATAAATCAAAGCAGCGTGGAACGGTAGAGCGGCTGCACAGGCCAATAAAAACACAACAATGGCTCCAGTCCTGAGTTCTGCTTAAATGTTCAGTAGCATTAGCCTCTCTCTTTCTCTCTCTCAGATGAATACGGGCTATATTAGTCTTATGGGTTAGGGTATATGATGCTGCCTGTGCTTAAATGCATAACTATCTAATGCTGTTATTTCCCAATCCCCATCAGTCATTAGTCAGCTCTCTCTGAATTAATACACTGCCAGATTCCAGTTCAGCACTGCTCCTACAATACCTATAACAAACAGAATATATAACAGACTCACATTCATTCACATTTCACTTCAAAACGACAAAGTGCATTTCAATTATGCATTGTAGAAACATATGGGTAAATCTTATAAAAACATGTCCAGGTCACATTCACCACAAAATCATTCACCACATTATGGCTCGTTTCCACTGAGCGGTACAGTGCAGTACGGTACGCAATTATTTCTGTTTCCATTGTCAAAAGTTGTGAATGGTACCAAAATGCTTAACCGTACCGTAACACTTTTTCGGTAGCCTTCCGTTGGGGTACCTAGCACAATGGTACGATATCTAATGAGTGGAGCTAGACTCACTGCAGAATGTTGATTGGTTGACAGAGTATTGTCACTTGCGCGTGCTACAAGGAAGGGGAATGACCATAGACAGTAAAAGAAATGGACACAGCGACCCCATAGATTTCAACGAAGAAAACTGAAGCCCTTTAAAAGCACTCACTTCCTGATAGCCAAGCGTACTGCGCATGCTCAAACTGAGCTTGACGACGGAGATGTGACATGAGCAACCTAGTAGCTGTGCCAGCCGAAATCTGAATCATTCCCTTCCGAATCTTGCAGAGCCGGAGATCGTGAGTATTAGCTGTTCATGAGCTCGCAGCAGGAGCAACTTTATGACTATCTATGGGCTTCTTTCTTGACTGTATGCCTCCACGTCCCCCCGATTGCCCGCGAGCTTCTACTTCTGTCTATACGGTCATTGATCTTGTGTGTGACAGAGAGTCGCGGGGTTATGACGCAGTCGTTAGCCTATATTTACAAAAACGGCTTCTAAATCGGCCATAACGTAAGATACACAGTAATGGAGCCTTTTATTCATTGTCGTGTTTCTTTAGAAATAAATAATGGACAAATGGAGTCTTTGGGCGCCTCAGCTGTAAAGTTATTCGCTGTCAAAGTGACGCCAAAATGAATGGGAGTCAATGCAATGCTAACAGCAGGTGATAGTCAGCTACAATGGCGGCGCCCGGAGAGGCTTCAGTTTCCGGTTGATGGATTACCCCCTTGGGAATGACAACAACATAGGAAACGCCATTTTTTAATATACAGTTGAAATATAATATTACTGTCATTGTGTCACAAAATGTAGTTTTAAGAGTTTTCAGGGGAGAATGTAGTTATTTAAAGCTCAAATCTGATATTTATTTATAAAGATTTATGAAAATGTGATCCAGGTTGTGAGATCCATTTCACGCGATCACCCCGCCTGGAACAGCCTTTCCTCGGCTAGTCGTTCTGACGTTTGCCGCTAACTCTGACATCTCTGTAGTGGTTAAACATGAGATATAATTCGTCTAGTGTAGACCTAACGGGCAATCTTTGGCCTCGTGACTCTATAATTTGTTTCCTGGCCAATCGTTTTGGCTGAGAGCTAAGTGAAGTTTCATAACTTTACATATTTAGGCTATTTATCTTTACCGTTGTAAGGGTAGACTAGAGCGCTGACTTTGTCAGCTTTTAATTGACAGCACATTTTATGGCTATAATGTTTAAGATTTCTTTTTTCTTGTTTCACCGTTTTTACAACATAGTTTGTTGTTTTAGTTTTAGTTGCCTAAAATGTACATACAGAGATAACCAGAGTCAATGTCACCTTTATTTATATAGCACTATTAAAACAACACAAGTTGACCAATGTGCTTTACATTATCACCGTAAAGTAGAAAAAACATACTGCAATAGTAATAGAATAAAACAAAATAAAATAATTTTTAAAAAGAGTAGCAGAGTGAGTCGAGCTACAAGATCCTTTTTTATTTATTAATGAATCAAAGTAATCAATGGAAAGTAATATCAGTCTGCTATTGTGTGTGTGTGTGTGTGTGTGTGTGTGTGTGTGTGTGTGTGTGTGTGTGTGTGTGTGTGTGTGTGTGTGTGTGTGTGTGTGTGTGTGTGTGTGTGTGTGTGTGTGTGTGTGTGTGTGTGTGTGTGTGTGTGTGATTCAAAGAAGTTGGCCTGATTTGTGATGAAATGGAGGCTGAGACAGTATCTGCGATGGTGATAGGTTTGTGTGACTGTGTATGTGAGGGAGGGGGAAGAAAGAAAATGGACAGCTAAATATTTTAGTAGTTGCTGATGTGTACTTGTGTCTAGACTGGGTAGGGGATGAGGGGGCGAGGATGCATGAAAGAGGTGTGTGTGTGTGTGTGTTTGTGTGTCTTTGCCAATACTAGGAGAAAGGGGACAGGAGACTAACGCAAAGGTCACAAAATGTGTTTTTGTCTATCAGTAAACCGGAAGCTTGTTTTGTTACACTAAAAATGAATGCAGATGCTTTTCTAAAATAAGATTCACTGTCTTTATTTATATCCCACACAGACTGAAAAAACGAAAAGCACCCAGTTGGGTTATTGATGTAAAGTGTCCTGTCCTGAAACATAAGATCTCCTCTATTTCAGGCCTGCCGTCCTAAAAGCTTCTCAGCGCTCACGGAGGTCTGTTCGTTTATTGAGAGCAGAAAGTAGGATAGAGCCCATGTAGAAAAAAATCACAACAAAAGAATGTGACCTGCTGTAAAACAGGTGAAAAGTGTGTCTTGACATTTCCAAATGTGCCAGTGCCTTTTCTAAATGTTTCTGTGAATGGGAAGAATATATATACTCTACCATCCAAAAGTTTGAGGTCAGCACACATTTTTTAAGAAATTAATACTTTAAATCGATCAAAAGTGTGACAGTAAAGACAATTATAGTTAAGATTTTTGTAAACAAATGCTGCTCTTTGGAACGTTCTATTCATCAAAGAATTTGTTTTCCCTAAAATGTTTTCCCTAAAAAATATATTAAACAGCACAACTGTTTTTCAACATTGATAATAATAATAAATGTTTTGGGCAGCAAACCATCATATTAAAATGATTTCTGAAGGATCATGTGACACTGGAAAATCAGCTGTGCCATCACTGGAATAATTTTAAAATATATTAACATTGACAGCAGTTAATTAAAATTATATTACTCAATATATTACTGTTTTTAATGTATCTTGCTCAAATAAATGCAGCCTGATTATTAAAAAATAATAGATAAAAAATAGCTACCCCCAAACTTGTAATACTACATAATTAAAAATCACTATAATGTTCAATTCAAGTACCAACTTCATGTTCAGAAAATAGTAAATCAATTGACAGCCCAGATTTCTAACTTTAAGGATTGGTTCCTCTTTCTGGTTTATAGCTGAACATTTGGCCTAAATTAAAGTATCAAACACACACACACACACACACAGCAGCTCATGTACTGTAACCACCTAATTGAATAATTACTCTCAGCTTTCTGTCTGTTATTTGGGTATATATGCGCATGTGTGTGTGTGTGTGTGGTGAGAGAGAGAGAGAGAGAGAGAGAGAGAGAGAGAGAGAGAGAGAGAGAGAGAGAGAGAGGAGAGAGAGAGAGAGAGAGAGAGAGAGAGAGAGCATAATTATGTGTTAATAAGTATACGTGTGAGAGACTAATTATGTGTTAATACATTTATGTGCGTAAAAGTAAGTGTTTGTGACGGTGTGAATATTTGTGATTATGAGTCTATAGATTATGATCATGAGTGTATGAACAAGATGCACATGTAAGTGTGTGAGATAGCATGTATGCGTATATGAGAAGTTGTACTCACTGTCTAAGCATTGACTGCACTCGGTCTGGGTGGCCCCGCACTCCTTGACCACTCCCTCTCCTGGAGGACACTGCAAACAGCACTCCCCGCTGCGAGTGTAACTCCCCGACTCACACTCCTCGTCCACGGCTCGCTCCAGCTTAGAGCCAAACACCAGCCCCAGCTACAGAAAGAGAGAAATGACATTAATACCCCATCTCTCTAAGGCTCCACAGGTTCTTTGTCTCCCATTACACATAAACCCTTGAGATATTTTGATGTTAATGTGTTTGCAAGGAAATATAGTCGTATTGATATTCCACAAATGCTATTTCCTTCTTCTTTTCCACTAATTGCTGCAGTTAATTCAGCCTGAACCACCTAAAGTATAAACTCCATTCAAACATTGTTTTGCAGATAGTTTCACCCTTATTTGTTTTAGCATTAAATTTGGTTGTGGTTACATTTAACTTTATTCTTCATTCAAAGTTTAAAAATCTCCCATTGATTTGGTTAGAATATTGCATATTGGTTATTAAATTGTGACAACTGACAGACGACAAGATGTGCTGAGTGCAGTGATTCTGATGCGCAACTTCTACCTAAAACTTTTTAACTTCTTTTTTGTGGTATTTCTAATAGTAAAACTAATCCAGTTAATCCCTCATTATCCATAAACTCCGCACATGTTTGGTAACAGCTGCATCACAGCATATTGTGCTGATTGCATTTCTGTCTCCAAAAGCTGGGGCGTGTTGAGCAAGATGAGACAGGCAGTACGAGTTATGCATATGTCTATTACATGTCCAGCTGTTTCTCTCGTATTGTCACGGGTACGATTACACATACTTTACACATCGAGGTCTCACAGATCAGGGTCCGTAGAGCCTCTCTACCCAAGACATCTATTAGCCCTACCCTTCCCATATGCGCTTCCTCTTTCACAGCTCCTGATCTGTTTGTTGAGCATTGTCAATAATAACCCAAGGGGTCGTAAACATCCGTACATGCAGGATCTGAAAGAGGTGTTTATGGGCTCATTTTGTCTCGGACGGCAGATGTGTGTGTGTGTGTGTGGTGTGTTTAAGAGGAATTGGAGGCTCATTAGTGAGTCGCAGACTTCACTTTGAATTAGTTTACTACTGCGGCGCTTATTTCTTGCTCTCTCAATAGTTTCAGTCTGGTCAAGTGATCACGCTCAGTGCTGATGTGTCTTATAGAGTGCAACGGTGACCGCCCACGACAGCCTTGGTTCCGGAAGCGTTTTTCCCTATTCATTTTCTCCAAAGGAATTCTTCAATTTATTCAATAAAGTGTCCTAAGCCATGAACCACACCAAGCCGAGATGAATCAAATTACAAGCCATAATTTGAATGATTTTTTTTTTTTTTACTCACTAAAGTTAGTTAAATTGATGAGGGAAATACCTACTCATCCCATAAAGTGTTGTGAATCTACAGTAGTTGAATACAAAATGGCAGTGTGCATGTATATATTCCAATGTGAGGTTAAAACAATTACACAAATACTTTAGAAGTCTTACATCAGTAAGACTATAGATTGTTGAATTGTGTGGTTTATGTTTGTGTGTCTAGATGACTGAGTTTCTAAATCCAATACAGATTTCCTAAATATGGGACAATAAAGTGCATTCTCTCTCTCTCGCTCCATATATATATATATATATATATATATATATATATATATATATATATATATATATATATATATATATATATATATATATATATATATATATAGGCTATACACCGATATTTGTAGATACGTGTGTGTGTGTGTGTGTGTGTGTGTGTGTGTGTGTGTGTGTGTGTGTGTGTGTGTGTGTGTGTGTGTGTGTGTGTGTGTGTGTGTGTGTGTGTGTGTTGTGTGTGTGTGTGTGTGTGTGTGTGTGTGTGTGTGTGTGTGTGTATTTTTTTATTAGTTATAATTATAAATATTTAGAAGGATGTAATTTTTCCTATTGTCCTATCCATGGCTTGTGACTGTTTTAGAAACATATATCATATCATAACAATCTTTGAGCACATGATTTGTTTTGAAAGTTTTTTGAAGGGTTTATGCAACATCATTAAAATCAATTTCTCAGTGGTGTAAATGAATGGCATTTTTATTTCTGGGACTCCACCGTTGTGCTCTATTGAGGAGTAAGTGGAGCCTGTTTCTCTTTAATATGACTGTGAAAAGAAGCACAGATACATTCATTAACCTGTGGATTCCAGAGTGATACTCACAAACACACACACACACACATATAACAGGGTAATTAACTCACAACACATTTTTCTCCTTGCATTCAGTAATGAATTAGCATATTCTCTCTCTCTCTCTCTCTCTCTCTCTCTCTCTCTCTCTCTCTCTCTCTCTCTCTCTCTCTCTCTCGCTCTCTCACTCTCTCTCTCACTCGCTCTCTCTCTCTTTCTCTCGCTCTCTCGCTCTCTCTCTCACATGCAAACATTCTTTAATAGAAACCATAGCAGATTACAAGTTGTAACAATTACACACAATTAAGACAGGTCGCCATCATCTAGACCCCCCACAATTAAAGTAAAGAGTAACCTCTCTGATCGTCTGCACGTTTTCATTAAAACATCGCCTCTTGTTCCTAAATCTTATCTACCTCCCTAGCCTCTCTCTCACACACTCTCTTTGCCCTTTAAGACTTCTCTTTCCACCCTCCTCCTCCCCTCATCCACATCCTCTCTCACTCTCATTCAGAAACAGATGCACTGGTACAGCAGCCAACTCACCCCCTCATTTACTCTCTCTCCTCTCTCTCTCTCTCTCTCTCTCTCTCTCTCTCTCTCTCTCTCTCTCTCTCTCTCTCTCTCTCTCCCATCAACCCTGGCTGTCATCCTTTCTTTTTTCTCTCAATTTGCATTCGCTTGAGTAAGCGTGCCGATGAGTTAACTTGGCAGGCTTTAATGGACTCCACAGTACGGAGCATGCCCAATGCTTAACACATCTAACAAAAGAGTATGTGGCTTTACTTAGCTGTAGTTTGGGGACTAAATTAATCTGCTAAATCTATAAATCTCTCAGAGGTCAAATCCAGTAATGTTATCAATTGGAAAATCAAGTAATGCGTTAAAGAAAGTCTATGATTTTGCCCTTACTTGCATACTGTAGCTGTAAATGTGTTTGCAAGGGCCTGTCATTACTGTGCAATTCAGTGATCTGCACCTGTCCGTAAAGCACTATTGCAGCAGCCAGGAAATGAGACTGAGCTTTAATATTGTGAAACATCGAGCCTTGACAAGCCATCGCCTTTTTCACCACCAATTAGGCGGCTTGTGTCCCTGTCAGATCTCTTGTGAAGCGCACTAGTGCCTTCGCGCAGCTGTAAAATGGCACTCCAGACGGAGCGCTGCTGGCTCATGTGTCGGTGGAGATCCTTTACTGACTCTGTGCACCTGGATCAAACTTAATTCCCGGCTCCGTTTGCCATTTTGCAAATCAGATCACTGAAAAGAGGTCACGGTGTAATTGTGTTTAGTCAAGAGCGTGTGCATGTTTAAACTGATTTGGACCATGTTACACGAGACTGGAGGTGGTGAGGGTCACGTAGGGCGCTCGGTATGGGACCATGAGGGTCACATGCTTGCGCACTTTTGAGTTTTTACCCTGAGCATAAGGGCATATCCCTTACCAAAAATGTACCAAATTAAGTTCACACCAAAAATACCAAAGGAAGATATATTTGCCAGCACCATCATCGTCAAAAAAAGAAAATATTAAAATGATGATTCTGAAATCTTATTACATTGATAGCCTAACAATGAAGCAATGGTTACATTGATTCTTTTTATTTTATGAAGGATTGTTTTGAATTTGCATATTGTTGCCTATATGATGTCTAAACCGGCAAGGTACGAATTATGGGGGAGGGGGTGGAAAATCTTAATTAAATTATTATTATATAGGTAACATAATAAAAAAAATGGGTAGCCTGCTTTTATGTATAGCCCATATACGGTTCAACAATTTTTTTCAAACGTTTAAGTAGCCTATACAAAAATTAAATAAGTTGGAAATTGTTTTTCCAATTTCCAATTGTTATCCTTCCTAACATTTACAAAACCAAAACAACAACATTGGGTATAATTTATTACAGATTTAATTACTGCAAATATCACACAAAAACTTAAGTTTTTCAAAACATCTTCAAGGCGTGCCAAGGGCGCCAAAATTCGGGTGGCGACCTGCAGGAATTTATTTTAAAACATTGTCATTACAATACGAAAGTCATTACAATATTGACACTGTCAATACAAACGCACACTAACTCCATAACTCCATAATAAAGGCTACTTAAATAAGCTATTGGCTTATATTATATATATGTGGCAAATATTTAATAAATAAAGCCGGTTGAATTCGTCAAACTTATAAGCAAAGTGGCATGAAAGTTTGTTTACAGTCGTGCTCACATTTCTTCTGTGCACGGATTCTAGCCTGTATTTTGGCCACCCAATAAACACACTTAAACGCAGATTTATTTTAGACGACTATAAAGAATAGGGAAGCTGACACCTGTTCTCCAGAAACCGGGCTGCTGAGATTAGTCATCATCACTAGGCTACTACCACAGACCGAAAACAAGTTCCGCTGAATCCGCATCACGACAACAGGAGCATCACGCGAGCTGAAGAAGAGATGATCACCTGATGTCAATTAACCTACATATTTCATCCAGCGGCGGAACACTGCGCGCACTCGTGCTCTATGCAGTGATCTAAACTAATGCCAACACTTACCGCTCCACAAATCAAGATCCACACCAAGGTGTCCATGTCTGATATGTCCCTTCCCTCTCAAACTGTAAATCTGTAAGTGTGAGTCGTGAAGTGAAGATCAGCCGTCCGACAGTTCATTTTAGCTCCATGTGGCAGCTGCTCTCGTGCGTGGATGGTGTTTGGGACTTTAGGACTGTACGAAAGCGCGTGTCTTCGCTGATGCGCGCGAATGGTCCCGTCCTGTCCTGTCCTGTAGGCTACTCCACACTCGGCGCTGTCCAGCAGTGCACTGCGGAGGAGAAAGTCGTGCACGCAGATATGAGGGGGGCACGAGGGCTTGCCAACTCCCCCCATCAGCCCCTCTCTCTCTCTCTCTCTCTCTCTCTCTCTCTCTCTCTCTCTCTCTCTCTCTCTCTCTCTCTCTCTCTCTCTCTCTCGTAGGATGTATTTCTCTTCTTCTTCAACAGAAACGCAGAAGACTAGACGAGCACCTGATCTGATCGCATATAGACTCATTATATTGACATAATGCTTTGCCGTCATAGGCATGCATAGGCTATCTATGTGCATATGCATAAATAATTTATCCACATGAACGTAGTTTCTCTTTGCACGCTGCCCCAGTTCCACACGCACTGTATTTTAATTATTAACTTGTACTTTAAATAAGAAATTGAAAAGAATACTTTGAGTGAATGAGTGTAATGGGTGTGACGTCACGGGACTGGTGTAATCAAACAGACGCCACAGGAGGGCGACTGCAGCCAGTGAGTCACCGATGGTGGGACATGAGGCGTGATAAGGCCAGGCCATAGACGGTTAAATGCCAGGGATGAGAGGTTTTTACTGTTTTTTTTTTCCTTTTCACCTCAATTCTTCATATATGTGTACCACCTGTTCGCTGTTTATGAGAAAATACTAGGGAAAATACATGTGTTGTAAATATGGCTCTGAAATGTCCGTGCGGGATGTGACTGAGTGCTTAGCCTACTGCAAAAATAATTGTCGTAATAATTAGCCAATCATCTTTAAGTAAAATTGTGTAGTAATAATAAGAAATGTTCCTTACCTTATTGGCAAAGGTAACACTTTACTTGAAGGGGTGTGTATAAGACTAACATGACACCTTGCTTCATAATCATGACATGACACATGTTATGAATATGAAGGAAGTTTTATGAATGTTTATGACAACTGTCATTAAGTGTCATTTGCTCAATTATGACATTTTTAATGCAAATATGACATTGTTTGAGATGTCTTTGTTATGACACCTTAACATAAACCAATACATCATAACCTGTCAGTGTCTTTGTCATGACAACTTGACATTACTAAGACATCACAACCTGTCATAAACATGACATAGCAGATTAATTATCAAACTTAAGAAACCACTTAGCTTTATTGGTTAACATTACATTAAACTGTCATGTGGTTGGTTTTGACATTGGCTGTCATGAAGCCATTATAACTTTTTAATGACAAATTAAATGTGTCACTGTAGGCTAGTTGACGTCACAAAAATATTCATGACACAGTTATAATGGCCTCATGACAGCCAATGTCAAAACCAACCACATGACAGTTTAACTTAATTTAATGTCAAGCTGTCATGGCAAAGACACTGACAGGTTATTATGTATTGGTTTATGTCAAGGTGTCATAACAAAGACATCTTAAACAATGTCATATTTGCATTCAAAATGTCATAATTGAGCGAAAGACACTTAATGACAGTTGTCATAAACATGCATAAACCCTACTTCATATTCATGACATATGTCATGGTTATGAAGGTGTCATGACAGTCTCATGCACACAGGCCCGGACTGGCCATCGGGAGCACCGGGACAATTCCCGGTGGCCTGGCGACTAATTTGGCCTGCTGCCAGCCAGCGTTTTTTTTTTTTTTAATTTTTTTTTATATTGTTACCTTTACCAGTGATCATTTTCAAATTCGTCATTCAATTAAAATATTATTAATATGAATATAATAAGTAAATAAAATCATGAATCTGTTAGTCTTGACCATAGAGGTCTTGACTGGCAAGGCTACGATTCGACTTTGCGTCAGCCAAACGGTTAAACAGAAATGCGAGCAGCACCCGATGAGGGAGAGAAAACGCAGACTGATCTCATGAAACTGCGTATGTATGACACGCCAATTCGTAATTCCATTTTTGGACGGCCAGGTGGAGCAGAGATGGAAAGGACAAAGAAAAAGAAAGCACTCCAAGAAGAAGCAGCAAAATGTTGCAAAATTATTGGCCTGTTCAGGGCTTCAAGTGCAGGTCAGTTTAATCTGTAAATACTGTACTTTTTTCTTTGTTAACTTAGTATTGAACTGCTAGCAAATTCGTGCAGAAATCAAAACAAATGAGTGAAACAGCACAGTACACAGAAATGTACTGAGGTAAAAATTCTAATTGTTTTTTTTTAGAACATGATTTAGTTTAACATAACACAACTAGGGAGCTGTTTTGCTGAATATTATCACGATTGAAAATGTTACATTGAATTTATTGTTCAATAAACAAGTAGCGTAGTTCATATTTATTATTAAGTTACTTACATTTTAGACACAAAACATATAAACTATTTTTGTTCTATTTCACCGACGAAAATAATTCCAAGGGTAGGCCTACAGCGCGGGGTTTTGTTGAATGATTCAGCGTTTTGAACGAATCTTTTGTATGAATTACTCCCTAATTAAGACGGCCACTTGCCGCCACCTATTGGCGGTTTAGTTTAATGTTTAAGTATTGATTTTTTTTTATTTGTATATTCAAACATTTAGGCCTATTTAAAACATCAATCTCATAACATTATTTATTGCAGTTGTAATTGCAGTGCACATTATTTAATTTGATGGGTAACAGCCCTATAGTGTCTTATTATTATAACTGAATTTATTGATCAAATGTAAGAATTTGACATGAAAGATGATGCATACATTTGCTTTACTTCTAGGTTGGTTGTTTATGTTTTTATGTTATGGTCGTACTGTGAAATAAATGTAATTTAGGGGGGGAAAAAACAGGGTTGTAGTGTTTCTAAATTTTATTTGGGTACATAGGATGGCCTGGATGGGTGTAGGATTTCCCGGCCTGAAATTGTGTCCCAGTCCGGCCCTGTGCACACCCCTTCAAGTAAAGTGTTACCAAAATATCTATGCATAAATCATGTTTTCACCCCCTGACAGAAAGTGCTGAGAGTGAGGAGTGATGATCTTTTGTGCTGATTTAAGATTTAGTAGTAACCTAGACCTGTAACATCATCTTACCAATCCATTAAATCCGAGCAGGACCTTTAAAGTGATCTTCCAATAGTCAGACTCACAGAGACTGCTGACTGGCATCAACTGACATTTAAAGATCAAATGACACTGGGATGGGGATTCAGGAACTGACCATCTATTTTACTGTGGAGTAATTGTAAAGGAGGACTCCAAATATCTGTTTATCACCGGCAGTGATTAGAAAATACTTTTTATCAGTCAGAGCAAGTTTTTATCTGGCACAAAAACAATGAGGATCTCAATTAGGGTGGCATAATGTAGTCAATATATTATGTATTTGAACAGATCAATTTATAATACCTCTAGAAAACATCATTTATAACTAAACATAATGAAACAGCTGATGAACTTCAGAGTTTGCATTTACTGAGACTGGTGCTTCATAAATTGAACTATAGGACATGACATGTATCATTTAACAGATAATGAACACAGAATTATTCTAATTGCTTAGGAATAATTTTTGCTTTGCATCTTTAAGTAAGTAACATCACTTTTGGTGAGTTAATCAACTACAATGGACAACCAGTGAGGCGGTGCAAAATATAATTGCATGTGACAGTGACAGTCTTTAGCTAAGCAGTTTCCAGTTCAACATCATCATCACTGGTAGTAGATGTTTTGAGATCTTAAGTGTAAGTTACAAGATCTGGTATCACTGAGATCATTTAGCAAGTCGGAAGCAGTTCTTCATCGATCTGTAAATTTATCAATAAATCCACATCCTACATCATCGAAGGCGACCACCACTACCCCTTTAACCACACACACACACACACACAGAGAGAGAGAGAGAGAGAGAGAGAGAGGAGAGAGAGAGAGAGAGAAGAGAGAGAGAGAGAGGAGAGAGAGAGAGAGAGAGAGAGAGAGAGAGAGAGAGACTTGAATTCATTCTCTGAAATTAGTAGTAATTTGGTTTTTTGAAATTGGTTTTGTCTGGCTCTTTTATCTATTCTGTTTTAACAATAAGCACACAGGTTAAAGGGGTCTGGTATTATCACTGATGAGTTATTGCAATCAGAATAGACAATATGTATTTTATATTATCCTGCTTTATATTTAATGATGTATCCATTATCTATACCCTCCATTTCTGTCTTGTATCTTCAACAAAAAACACTCTCTCCCCTGAGAAAGGTTCAAGTACGTCCAGATGGAAACCTATTACTCTCATTACGCAGATTACATGCACCGCATGCCTAAACTGAAAATAGTGCACGGTCGTTACATTTGATCTCTGTCGGTAAATATAGATAAACGGTGACATAACGGTATGAATATAGAAGTCAGCCATCTGTCATGGCTCCAGTATCAATTTACCTGCTTTACCATGAGTCAGCAAATACAAAATAAATAAAAATTCACAACCCATTCAGCCAACATATGTGTTAAATCTTGCAAGAAAAAATAGGATTCTTTCACATCTGGATGGCCCACTTATTGATCTACGACCATTGTGTGAAACATCAGATGGAAATATTAATAGTATTCAAACTGTCATTGTTTCATGCTGGAAAAACAGAGTTAATTGACAGCAGAAACAATAAAACAGAGGATTTTAATTGGCTTTATTGGAGGGAACTCAATAAAACTTAAAGGAGTGTTAGATTGGCAGTTACTTGATGGACTGTCTTGCAAATATAAAAAGATGTTTTTCATTGTTGTTATGCACATATTGATTTTATAAATGGGTGCTCGCAGGTCTTTTCAAGCCGACGGTCTGTTCTCATGACAGATATGGATGCGTACAAACATTTAAAGTGTCAAAGCACCAAAAAGCTATGAATATGGGAGTGTTGCCAGTGCTAAATGAATGCAGCACATGCACACTTCTGGGTTGCAAGAGAACTTGTGGCGTCATCTGATTGTACGTTCTTGTTCATCATTCTATTTCATAAATGTTTGTGCGTCCCGCAGGTTGAGCCTAATGAATCTGCTGAGCGTTCCCTGGCCTAGCGTTGCTATATTTAGACAGGGGAAGGAGCAGGTAATATTAAACAATCAGCTGGCACTGTCTATAAGCAACATTAAGACTGTTATTGCTATATGTACAACAGAATTTCCTAATGTTTAACACTTCCAGCACAGAGCTAAAGATGAATACTCTCCAGGCTGGACAAAAATGCTTCCAATGTTTCCATTGCTGCCTGTTGCAAATAATCCACATTACAGATGTTGAGTGTTCTCACCCGGAAAGCTATGCCTCTTTGATTCCATCCATATGACAGACGGATCTAAAGCATGCCGACTCCATGATGCCATTCGCTTTGTCAGTTATTGCAAACCTGCAACACAATGGGGTCTCCAGCAGCAAATAGTGGCCATGTCCCATCCTGCATTATGGCTCAGTGCCAATGCGATGAGTGAGTGCATTCACTGATGGTGAATAAATCACCGGAGCTTGTGCTGTTGGTAGCTTATAGACATTCCTCTACTGCACTAACTCTTTTAGAGGGACGCTCACAGTCTCCATTCCTATTGGGTGCTGTCATCTACATCAATTGGAACTAGCTTTGTTGCATTGTCAATGTCTTGGTTTTTTAATAAATCGTGAGTGGGTGAATACCAGGATAAAACTCGATTGTATCTGTGCATGTGTGCAAGAGGAATGTTGCTTCTAGTTGGAGAGACAGAAAAATGTGCATGTGAGTGTTTATACCCACCACATAATAGAGAACCTCACCTGCGATTGGTTACTAAAAAAAGAAAAGGATTTGAACTTGATGAATATTCTTTCTTTCGCAAACTACATGTGTGTCTGAGTGGAGTCCAGCCAAGCTGTAGGAGAGTGAGAGAGTATCTTAAAAGCACATGCATACCATCTCTTTTATTTTAATCTGTTTATCATGCTGTCGTTTTCTAGGCTTCATATCTGAAAAAGAGAAGGATAGAAGGAAAACAGAGATTGAAAGAGGAATTTGGTAAGTGATGAACCTATCAAAGTCTCATCATTGTTTTCAGCACATCTAAATCTTAACAAGTGTCCTCTCTTTATGTCTCACTTTGAGCTTCCTCACACACACACACACACACACACACACACACACACACACACACACACA
Organism: Chrosomus eos; assembly: GCA_036326025.1. Lineage (NCBI taxonomy): Eukaryota > Metazoa > Chordata > Actinopteri > Cypriniformes > Leuciscidae > Chrosomus > Chrosomus eos. The sequence continues at coordinate 19,031,303 of CM070821.1, forward strand.
CTGCAAAATTACATGCAGTCTGATCCTGTGTCTTTTGTACTTTGCTAGCATGCAAAATAAAGTGGTTTACACAGATGGTATATATGAAAATCAGTGCAGCAGTGGTATTTTTAGCTGCACATGTGGTTTGCTCTTATTTATGCTGATCAAGCCACATTTCTGGCCACCTCGGTTGAGATTCATTGCGTTCTCATCCTAAAACATGGCGTGTGGGGGGGGGGGGGGGGGGGGGGGGGGGTTCAAATGGGTGAAAATGGACTGACTGAGGAAACAACTCATCCACTTAGACATTATCACTTTTCAATATGTCTGAATCACAAGAAACTTAAAATGAAACACAAAATGATCTGTTAGTAAAACTTTTTCTAACAAATAAAATAAAGTTGCACCTTCATTTCTACAACCATCAGTGTAAGGTTTTGATGGCTAATGGCCAAACAGAAAGTGAATATTAATGATAACAGCAGCCGGACAATATTTATGTTGTGAATATTCTTATTAGTTATTGCTGATGCAATGTAAAAGTTGTTTCAAGATGCATAAACTTGATGACACTTTGATGTAACTTGATTTTCTTAAAAAATATGTTAATACAGCAAATGGTCCTGGAATGACCTCTTGACACCACGCTAAATATAGTCACATTTACTATTGCGTTGGGTTGCCACTTGATATCCAGTGTAAAATCTTAAGTCTTGAATCAGAACCAGTTGAGAACCTCTGTGGGAGAAGATAACAGTCATAAATATTAGTAACAGATATCAGAGCTTGAGTCTCACCCAGCAAACATCTGGACGTGTAATGACCGTTGAAAAGACGTCCGTCCGACACGTCCCGTCATGGTTGAAAAATAGTTCCAAAATGAAAGTTGAACCGACGTCTTTGACGTCAAATGATTATACTGCCTTTTCTAGGATTAGATCAGTTAAGCATATTGCTACAATACATTATCTTAAACTTCTCTTCCATTGTGAATGATTAATCATTCAGCCACTGCTTGATGACTGGATAAAGGTTTTTATCGCAGAGCTCATGATATCTTATACCTGAAAGTTCACGCATGACATGTAGCCTAGTAATTCTTTGAATCGGTCATTTCTATTGTGTTCCGGACCATTTACTCCCAATCTGAGCCATAAGAGGAATATGCACACACACACACACACACACACACACACACACACACAGACACACATATCTTTTAGTAGGGTATATTTTTGCAGTCCCTCCAGGTCATCAATTTCGATTGCAGCCAGACATTGAGATGCAACATCAAACAGACTGACCCCTTTACAATGGAGCATAAACTTTTCAACTGCATTATTTATGATTAGTCTTACAGAGAATCAGCACTGTGAACCTTTAACGCAAATATGTCAGGATAATATACAGGATGGGATTCTGTTTACCATCTGTGGATGGTCTGTGTATCTGACGGTGTTTATGGACAGGAAAGGTCAGATGTTTTAATCTGGTATCTCACACATTCACACAGAATGGCATTGTGGTCCAGCATATTATCAGTGAAAAGGTTATCAATATCAAATCAATGTATAAAGAAAACGAATGGCCTATTGTTTGTTTGTGTTTATGTGTGATTGTCAAAGGGAAATATGTCTTTATAAACCCCATGACCTCTGTGACACACGTAATATGAAAGGTGAGAGGTCAGGTCAAAGGCGTAGTGAGAGATGAAGTGAGAATTTGTGAGGGCTAAAGGTCACACTCATCATGTTTGAACAGCTGATATACAGTGTATATCAATCTTTTATACATTTTTATTCATTTATTTATTTATTTTAAATGAGTGACTTTGACTTTTCTTTGAGTGATTGTCTTAGCCCATGTGCATGTGTGTTTGTTTATCTGTGCAAATATGCATGTGTGTGTGTGTGTGTGTGTGTGTGTGTGTGTGTGTGTGTGTGTGTGTGTGTGTGTGTGTGTGTGTGTGTCGTGTGTGTGTGTGTGTGTGTGTGTGTGTGTGTGTGTGTGTGTGTGTGTGTGTGTGTGTGTGTGTGTGTGTGTGTGTGTGTGTGTGTGGTCTCAGTGTGTGTGTGTTCGTGCCTGTGGTCTCCGTACCCCCTGCTGGTGGAACAGAACACATACCCTGTCTACCAAAATTGTACACATCATTACACACCACACACAATCAATCACATGAGGTTATTCCAAAGCACAACACAACAAAACTGTGTGTGTTAGCCTATAATCTGATTCAGGCCTCCAATGAACATTGCTAGAATCTGTTTGGTAGTTTAATTTGATTATATTTTTATATGTATTTATATCAATATCATTGTTCAATAAATAAGTTTTAATAGCATTCATTTAATTTGTTTCTATATTATAGAATATATCAGTTTTATTTGCACAATATCACTATTATCCTATTATCCACTATTATCACCATTTCCTTTGTTTTCTTCCTGTTTTTATCACAGCATTTTTTTTTCAGGGTGACGCCAGAATTGTTTCATTGTTTAGTGTTTTTGAGATTGGAAAATATAAATTTTATTTGAAAACAGATCCTTCATACTTGGCTGGCTAGATTGTGTCCAGCAGAATTCCCAAGTACTGGTCCATTTTCAAAGTGCCCACAACTGTGTAGATCCTACCAACACCTGCTGCAGACATGTGTCCCCAATACCATTATGTTTCCCATGCCGTGCTTCATGGCGCCATGCATACATTTGGTATTAATACATTACATTTTGATTTTTCGGACTGCAGAATGCAGCTCCAATCTTCCACTCCAATCCTTAAATTCTTAACACTGTGTCCTAACTACACGCGACGTGATAAAATTCCAGCGACAGCAAGTGTGTCTGTCCACACTAGACGCGACACGACTGTTGGACGCCACACGTCAATCAAAAATCACAGCCATTCAGAACAGCGTGTGGGCGGAGTCTCTCTGTGAAAGCGTGTTACTTTCTCCACGAATAGGGTTGCTTACTAAAGAAGCTGCACTGAGGACAGTGTGCCACAGGTGAGATTTTCCATTTACTACATACATTAGGCACTCTGATTCCATATATGGGGCACATATATATTATTCATATGATAGACTATGCATAATAGCCCCTCTGCCCCGTGTCATACCGCCGGCGCCTCTGCTACGAGCAGCGCGGGCGCGGCCAGATCTGCCTCACGCGCGCCGAGTGTGCACAGCTGTCATTGTCATTGCAACTCCCCACCCTGCCTGTATTTCAGTAGATTGTCTGGAAAGATCTCTGTGTGGGCGGATCTGTCAGCCGCGACGTCGCAGAAAATAGGAACCGTTTCTAAATTAGAAACTTCGCGTGTCGCCGTCGCGTCTGGCTAGGACAAAAACTCTGATTAACATGAAAAGAGATACCTTTTATCGCATGTCGCGGCATCGCGTCGCGTGTAGTTAGGACACGGTGTTAGGCTAATGCAAGGTGTGTTTATTTAATGGTTTCTTGGTAACCCTTTATAATTTTCCATCATTTATTATTATTTATTATTATTATTATATTTGTTTATTTGTCAGGGACCATGCACAGTTCAGGCCCTGTACCAGAGTTAGCTACTGTATGCAGCTAATTTACATCTGTGGTCCCTGGGCAAGGAAAATAAAAGACAATATTCAATATAGACAAACATTACTCAAATAAAAACCAAAATACAGATATACAATACATGTAATAAAAAAGGTCAATGATCACATAGTTGATTCGCCTTCAGCCAAGTCTTTAAAACTACTGATACTTGCACAATCTCTAATATAGTGTGGAATTAAGTTCCACTTTTCTACTACAGTAAATGAAAAAGCTGATTGACCAAATTTAGTCGTCCTAAATTGAGTGTAACAGTCACCTCTCACAGAATCCCTGGTGACCCTTACATTATCTCTGCGAAATTACACACATTGCTTGAGTGGGTCAATTTATACATCAGGCATATGTCAACAAAACTTAGAAAACTGTCAAAGGTTAATAAGTTGTATTTTTTGTGATGGTGCAATGGTGGTAGTTTCTTGCTTTTTTGTCAAGAACGTTCACAGCTTGTTTGTAAAGGGTACATAAGGGTTTTAGCATAGTCCCACCTGTCTGGGATGGGATCAGCTTGTAGAACAGTAAGATAAATGTGAAAAATCATTGTATGTAAAAACAGTTTAGCTGAAGCCATTGGTAATTGATGTCAAAAATTAGGCAAAATAGCTATGACACAGTTGGAGATCTTCATGATGTGTTTTTTAAAACTTAAGTTAGAGTCAATAATTAAGCCCAGATACTTGAAATGATCAACAATATGTATCACCTCTCCCAAAATACAGATATCGGGCTGATGTTGTGTAACATTCCTCTTGATAGAGAAATACATGGCCACTGTTTTGCTTACATTAAGAGTAATAAAGCTAAGAGTTAAACAGTCTGATGCATTGGTCAGAGGTGAAGTAAGTTTTGCTGCGGCTAGTTTTTGCATGGGTATTGATAACTGAGTCGTCTGCGTACATTTTGGTGTGAACTTCTGGGCAGATCGATGGCAAGTCATTAATATGTAAGCTAAATGAAATTGGTCCTAAAATAGATCCCTGAGGAACTCCATAGTGCAAGTAGCAAAGGAGGAGCATCTATCATTAATCCTGGTGCACTGCTTTCTAGAATCTAAATAAGACTCCATCCATGTCAGAGCATTGGGAGAGAAATTAATCTTTGACATTTTGGATAACAAAACATTATGATTCACTGTATCAAACGCCTTCTTAACGCCCAACCACCCCTCCATTCTCAAGGCTGGATTTTATTTGTTCGATAAAATAACAAGTAGCTGTTTCTGTGGCGTGATGTTTCCTGAATCCAAACTGCATAGGGTGCAGTGGAAAATGGCCTTGATTTAAATAGGCTAGCAACTGGTCACAGACTATCCTTTCCAGTACTTTGGAAACAACAGGGAGGATGCTAATAGGTCTATAGTTGGTTATATTAGTTGCATCTCCAGCCTTAAAAATAAGGGTTATTACAGCTGATTTCCAGGCATTGGGGAAAAAACTTTGTTTAACCAAAGTGAACAATTGGAGTACAAAGGATGCTTTATACTTCTTCAGAAATTCACAATCACAAGCAAAAACATCTTTAGCCTTAGAGTTCTTAAGCTTGCCTAAGATTTTAATTATGAAAGATTCTGGCACTTTAGAGATGCTAAACAGTGGAGGATTATTTGATGGTGTAATGGCCTTCTCTCTTATATCAAAACATTGTGCCAAATCTTGAACTGAATCTATAGCTATTAAACATAAATTTGATCTTGTCTTAGTTAAGTTCCTGTACTTTAATTCTTTATCTCTTTCCTGGTGTTCTTTAAAACTCTATTGATGTTTTCCCAAGTTTGCCTACTGTTACCTTTTGAATCATTTATAATATCAATAAAAACTTTGCTTTTGCCTTTCTCAATTCATTTACAACTTTATTACGTAACTGTTTAAGGTTCTCCTATGATGGACTAACCCTGACTTAATTGCAGTTTTTATTGCATAATCCCTCTGCTTCATTAAGTTCCATACTTGTTCATTAAGCCAGGGCAGATTTAGCTTTTTTCTGGAGTGTGTAACACTTTTACTGAACTCATTTCTAACACTATTAACATTAGTCATTAAGCTCTAGAAGCAACCTCTAAGTGCTCTGCGGACAAGATCTCACTCCAAGTGAGTTGATTTAACTGGTTTTCAAACTCATTGATAAACCTCTTTGGTATAATGTTTAAGACCTTGTTACTTTCTTGTTGGTTTATGAACTTTTGTTTCGTTAATTTCCTTGATACCATTGTCAGATTATGATCCGATAACGCCATCAAAAAATTTAATGTTTTAGTTATTCTTTCTGGTTTATTACTAAATATAAGATCAATCTGTGTCTGAGATGATGGGGTGATTCTGGTGGGACCTTGTATCAATTGAGTTAGGTCAAATTGACTTGTTGTATCTTTAAGTTTTTTCCTTTTTGACTTCTCAGTCCAATTGATATTTAGGTCAAAATCAACTCTTTGTTCCTGTCAAATCCTTTCAAAATATTTCTCAAGTGTTCATAAAACATACCATTTGATGACGGGGTATATACAAATAACAGTGAATGATAAAATCATTCTTGCCATACATTCAATATCCATACAGTTTAGTTCAATATCATTACAGTTTATACGGTCTTTAACATACATCAGTAGCCCACCTCCTCTGCCAGACTTTCAATCTTTTTTAAAGATATTATACCCTGGTACTAGGTATGCTGTATCCGGTGATGAGACTCTCATGATTCCGACAAACAAAGGAAATCCAGATTGAATCCCTTGAATCCATAAGTAGCTTTTCGAGTTGATCAGTCTTTGAAGCAATGCTTCTAATGTTTAAATGTCCTCCGATAACCCTTTAAGTTTTTTGTGTGTGAGTCCCATAAAACTTTTGCATGATTTGTTGTTTGAAACAGCAGAAGTTTACGTTATTTATGAATGGGTAATTTATCACGCACTTTTGGGATAGTTGGACGCCCTGGAAGCGCATTTATCGGAACCAAATGAATAGAGCACGCTGAATGACTTCGTTGGGACATCTCAGTCATGTGGTGAAGCAGTTTAAAATCAACAGTGGGCCTACCTTGTAGATACAGTGGCAAGTTGTAAGCCACCACTGGAGTTAGGCCCAGGGTTTTGATGGATATCACCTGTGTGTAGGAGAGTGAATAATGAATAACTACACAAGACCATGAGTAACGCACTATTAAAATGTTAGTAACTACTATTAACTAACAAGAAACTCTGATTAACATTGTGATGATGGTAAGCCAGTTTTAAATAATGTTAGCAGTTTATTTAAAGTGACAATGGTACTGTAGTGTCTAATTGTACAACATCTCCCTGTCCTCATGAAGACAATTAGAACTTCTGGACAACTACATTGAGACCTTTTTTCTGATTTCTCATTGAGGAAGTCGAAGAGAAGAGGAGGCTATTCTCAGCTTATGAAGATACTGATGTTGAGGTCAGTCGGAGGCCAGAGAGAGCACACAGCACACAGTATCAGGGCTAAAGTGGTGGTCACAAGCGTAACATATCAGTTCATCTGACACTGTTCTTTTCCTTTCCTCTTCCTTCCTCCCTTCCTTCCCCCAACAACACCCGATCTCATTACGCTATTCTTCCTTGTCCTCCTCTTCCCATTCTAACAAAGAGTGAACATTGCAGCTTGGAGAAGCTGGTATCAGATGCTTTGATAGGGATGCCTTCTCTAGATGAATTACTCCTGAAAGTCATTCTCTGGAGAGTTCATGTCTGTAATCAAACTATTAGGCAAACAAACTTCTATGTTAATGCACTGTCTAAATATCAACAGACCAATTAGTTCAAATCAACCTCTTTTAATGGACATATGTATGCATTAAGTCACTGTTCATACAGTCAAACATAATGATACTATGAATGGCTATTTCCCTATGCTTTCAAGAGCCCCTTCCAAGCTGCATCGATCATGTGCTTTGTGTTTCATCTGACTTCTGAACGCAGCATTCAGGCACATGAACTGGATACGACATACTGTAGTGAGCCATGAGATCAATAGATTCAAATCTGGATGTTTCAGAAGTTTCCAAGTGAAGAGTTGGTTGTCTGAAAGTGCTGCCCGCTTCACTGATCCTCCTCAAAGCTGATGTAACCTTTAGGGAGCACACCAATTCCACTCAGCCATTATGCTCTAGTGGATGCAAATGCTCTGGAAATCCTCCGTTTGTGTGTTTGAGAACGTGTCTTCTGGCCTCCGGTCTGATGTCTGAACTTCCATATTTGAACAGCATTAGAATGATTTCTGGAGAATCACGTGATATACTCATGTAGCTGCTTAAAGTTCAGTTTGTCATCAGAAGAATAGGTTGCATTTAAAATATATTCATATAGAAAGCATGTTATTCTAAATATTTCACAAAGCATGGTATTCTAAATAGTAGTCAACTATTTCACAATATTAACAATATTATTATAATATTCGTAATATTATCAAATAAATGCAGCCTTGGTGAACAAAACTTTTTAAAAACATAAAAATATTTGTAGAGTAGTGTAAATATTACTCTATATATAGCTACTGGAGAAAATTAGATTTGCTGACTGTAATTCTTCTGTGCTTCAGGTTTACATCAATCAGCAATAATCATCTTAACAGAGCCACTGGATGAGACGGATTATGTTGTACACAAAGCAGTGAGTGAACGCTGTTTGTTTGAGCAACCTGACTAGACCGGACATAACAACACTGGCTCAACCAATGCCTGTTCTGGTGTGTCCAAGCAATAGAAGACGGGGAATGTTTCAAGCTAGTATTATGCTGCAAATAACACATTAAAAGCATGTGGCACAAATAGATTGATTCATCTTCTCATCCTTCTTCATTGAAGGATATAAATAAAATGTCAGTTCACAGAGTTCAAAGGGTTTTCAACATTATTCCCTTATGATGCCTGGTTACAGTCTTTGTTAGTCATGGAACTCACATAACTGAGTTTTTTATGCCCTGTCATTTTAAATGCACACATGCTGGTCTGTTTTTATGCAATCCAAGCTATTTCATAATCATATTCATATGAATTCTCTTGTAATGAGAAGGACATTAACAACCCCCTGGAGAGGGGTTTTCCATGAGTAAATTGCACAATCGCTGCATCAAAATGAGTGAAAAACAGTGTTTCTCTAACGCTCTTGTCAATCAATTCACATGGGAAAATTAAATCCAAACTAAGCATTATTCAAATTTGACATTTGCCCTTCTGAATCACCAATATAACATGTAATTAAACTAACTCACTGATTTTTTCAGATTTATAAATCACTGACTGGAGCTCAAAGTGCTGAGCCTTAATCGAAATGCTGCTGGCGGGATTATGGAGCGCCTTAACAGTGATCCACCATTCATGCTGAGCCACTCAAAAACTCAAAGCCGGTCTAGTCTTTGACATCCCACCACCTCTAACCACCCATAATTGCTTCCTGACCTTTGCCCTGACAGCCTGACTTTGACATGTCACGTCCTGTTCTGGTTCCCGGGGTTGTCCAGTTGGGCATCAGGAAGGGGACCCCTGAGAACAAGACATGCTAAAAGAGTCAGATAGGTTTAATGGGGTGCACTGGAAAGCATGCTGGGAAAATGCAGACTGCAGGTGGCTTATGTGATGAGAAGGTTCCTGATGATGGGAAAAGTAAGGGTCTATGCCAGTGAAGCCCCTCCAGAGGCCGAACCGGCGGGTTTAGAGCTACTTAAACGGGACAGGAGATGCAAACACGCTATTTCTGTTGGTCTAGTGAAGTTGGTCTTTGAGGCGCGCCTCCCCTGTGGGTTGTGGCATAGGAACGCAGACAGGAAGCTGAGGATGGATGACTCTTTTTTTTTTTGCCAGGGTCTAAATCATCCCTCGTTCTCTCTTCCCCTCCCTACTTCTCTCACTCCACCTGGAAAAACAGTGGTGAGAGAAATGTGATCCTGACAGAAGGGTAGGGTGCGGAGGGGTTGTAGTTGTCTAAGCTGCTTTGCGCCATTACGCTAATGGAGATAGATGTGGGCTGGAATCATCTTCCCTCTTCTCCGCTGGATGGAGAGTCTGAAAGAGAGTGAGAGAATATCTACTGTGATGAGCCATGAGGGCTAGTCTATGAATGTAAGAAAAGAAGGGAGAGATGGGAAGCTGCCAGGAGTTGACGACTGATCGTCTAACTCCCATCACACACGCCTGCTTCATAAGTCTCCATGTCATTCTCCTAAGCTGTTGACGTAGTGTAACTGCGCAGCACTTGTGGGTTTTACGTCACACGTAGGCTCACTATTGGCCGACACTGGTCTTGTGTGTGATGTGTGTGATGTTCAACCAGAAGCGTTGCGCAATAACACTACGTGAAATCTCCAGGCCCAAAGAGAAGGAAATGAATACTTGAATAAAGTCGTTATTTTTGTTTGTTTTTTGTGCTCAAAAAGTATTCTCGTAGAATATTTGAACTATTTATTTAATAACTTTTCGGGCTGTCAAGTTTCAGTCCCTTAGAAGCCTATGGAGGAGTGATCCAGCTCTCAGATTTAATCAAAAATTTGTGTTCCGAAGATGAACGAAGGTCTTAAGGGGTTGGAACAACATGAGGGTGAGTAATTACTGACAGAATTTTGAATTTTTGGGTGAACTAACCCTTTAAAGCAACACTAAGTTCAGGTTCAGGTTTATTGATATAGCCCATTTCATACACAGAATGGTAGCCCAATGTGCTTTACATAATCATAACAATTAAGATACAGTTAAAACTAATTAAAATGTCACATCAATCAATTCAATCAGTAGGAATAATTTGAATAAAATGAAAACATGTGACTGAACATAATACATAATACAAAAAACACAAAACAGATAAAAACATAAGAGCTTACAGACCACAGGTACAACGGAGAGTTAGTAGAAGGCATCATAGAAGAGTTTTGTTTTTAGTCTGGATGTAAAAATGGAGATAGTGGGAGAGGTCTTGACGGTTCCAAAGACGGACCGCATAGCAGCTAAAGGCTGCCTCTCCCTGCTTGGTACGAGCGCTGGATTGTACCAGTTGGAGTTTTCCTGCTGATCTAAGTGATCTTGAGGGGCTATATGTTTCAAACATCTCTGCTGTATAGAGAGGTCCTTGACCATTTAGTGATTTAAAAACAAGAAAAAGACCTTTAAAATCAATGCTATAGATCACTGGTAACCAGTGTAGAGATTTTAAAATTGGTGTGATATGATCTTTTTTTTTTTTTTGGTTCTGGTCAATAGCCTTGCTGCTGCATTTTGGATCATTTGAAGAGGTTGTATTGTTCTTTTAGGGAGACCAGTAAAAAGGCCATTACAATAATCCATCCTACTGGTGATAAAAGCATGAATAAGCTTTTCTAAGTCTACCGATAATGTGAAGTTCTCTTACGAGAGTATCTCTCGTACTGCGTAATATCTTACGCTATGGGGAAACACTCTTTCCTCGAGATATTGAAGCCAAAAATTATCCTTAATTTTTAATCATGCAAAACGCTTTTGCAGCAGCAAGCAGACAAGGGCGAGACAGCTCGCGCGCCCATTGGCTGCCTTGCTGGAAAAGCTGCAGCCTATCGAGTGAGGCACTGCGTGACGTAATGACGAATGGGGGCGCTTCGCGCCCATTTCGTCATGTCCCGCCAGTAAAGGCGTGGTCTCGCCCTATAATACCCTCGATAGCTGTATTTCCTCTGATTTTTTCATTCTTCACGCGAAGCTCACGCATCGCGGGATCCAGAGTGAGAAGCCACGCCGTTGACTTGTAGCCTTCTCAGCGGGACGTGCCATCTTCTGAAGTCGCTGGCCCAGCCGCCTTCAACTGCCGTACCTGCTGCGCTTTCTGGCGTACTATATCCTTTTACTCTGCTAAGTGTGTGTGTGTTTGCTTACGTGACGCTACACCCATTTCTACTTCGAGCCGAGATAGCGAAACTACTGAGAAAAGGGGCTATAGAACCTCTATCTCAGGGCGAAGGGGGCTTATACAGCAGATATTTTCTGGTACCGAAAAAAGATGGTGGGCTCAGACCCATTCTAGATCTGCGACTGCTGAACAGAACGCTCGGGAAGCGCCAGTTCAGAATGCTTACGACCAGGAAAATCCTCGCGCAAGTGCGCCAAGGAGACTGGTTCATGTCAATAGATCTGAAAGACGCCTATTTTCAAATACAAATAGCGTCCCATCACAGGCGATTATTGAGATTCGCCTTCGAGGGCCAGGCATATCAATACACAGTCCTGCCGTTCGGCCTGTCCATAGCACCCCGTACGTTCACGTAGTGCATGGACACGGCCCTCGCCCCCCTGAGACTTCGGGGCATGCGAGTTTTGAACTACTTGGACGATTGGCTGATTCTATCTCGTTCACGAACGGAGCTCATAGAACACAGGGCCGCATTACTCGAGCACCTCGAGGAGCTGGGCCTTACAGTCAATTGGGCGAAAAGCTCACTGCTCCCCAGTCGGAGAATTTCCTTTCTGGGAACAGTGTTAGACTCGCTATCCATGACAGCACGCCTGTCACTGGAGCGCGGATTGAATATTCAGCACGTCGCGAGATCCTTCCGCCACGGCTCTATAGTCCCGCTCAGAAGGTTTCAGAAAATGCTGGGTCTGATGGCCTCAGCAGCCTCCGTACTCCAGTTGGGCCTGCTCCGCATGCGCCCACTGCAGCTATGGCTAAAAGCACGAGTTCCCCCAGGGCGTGGACCGCGGGTCTATTTCGCCTCAGGGTCGACCTTCAGTGCGTTTCAGCTCTGAAACCGTGGAAAGTGACCGACTGGTATCAGTCAGGTGTGAGTCTGGGGATCGCCTCGGGTGTGAAGGTGGTGTCTACGGACGCCTCCACATCGGGGCGGGGAGCGCTGCTCGAGGGCAGACCGCTAGCTGGCCTATGGTCAGTACGGGAGAAGCTCCTTCACATAAACTGCTTGGAATTAATAGCAGTCGACAAAGCGCTAAGGCGCTTCTGTCCCCAGATAATAGGCCACCACGTATTGGTCCGGTCGGACAACATGTCAGTGGTGGCGTACATAAATCACCAGGGCGGCGTCAGGTCCCGAAACCTTTACAGGCTGACGGAACGCCTCCTGGTCTGGGCTCAGCACAACCTGCTCTCGCTGAGAGCGGCGCATGTGCCTGGTCACCTAAATGTGGGGCCAGACAGGCTGTCTAGAAACAACGTCCCAGCAGGAGAATGGTCTCTGCACCCGCAGACGATCCAGCTGCTGTGGGAAACGTTTGGCAAAGCGCAGGTGGACCTGTTCGCGTCCCAAGAAAACGCTCACTGCCCGAGATTCTTCTCGAAAAGCCGGGACGCGCTGGCCCATGTTTGGCCCCGCCGCCCCCCCTATATGCTTTTCCCCCTGTCTCACTCCTGCCTCCTCCAGCTGACCAGCGCTGCCCCATGGCCTTTACCGTTGAGGAGAGACCTCCTCTCTCAGGCGGGAGGCTCGATTTGGCATCCTCGCCCGGATTTGTGGTCCCGGCACGCATGGGCCATCAACGGGTACCCGCTGACCTCCCAGAGGGAGTGTTAAACACGATCGCGTAGGCTAGAGCCCCGTCTACCAGACGGCTCTACACCTCGAAGTGGTCTGTGTTCTCTGCTTGGTGTCAAGCGTAGAGCTTTTCACCTGTAGACTGCGGGGTTACGGAAGTGCTTTCCTTCCTTCAGGAGCTACTGGATAAGGGCAGGACCCCTTCCACGCTCAAAGTATACGTGGCGGCCATAGCAACGTTTGTAAAACCGGTGTCTGGCCAGTCACTAGGAAAGAACGACTTAGTCGTGCGTTTCCTTAGAGGAGCTCGGAGGCTAAACCCTCCCGGGCCCCTTCAGTTCCGACATGGGACCTTTCCACGGTCTTGGAGGCCATGAAAGGTGCCCCATTCGAGCCAATCCAGTCGTCAGACATCAAACACTTGTCTTTCAAGACAGCGTTTCTTATGGCTCTCGCTTCAGTGAAGCGCGTAGGGGACTTGCAAGCGCTCTCAGTGAGCACGTCATGCATGGAGTTTGGACCTAATGACTCAAAGGTCATACTCAAACCGAAGCACGGCTACGTGCCAAAATCCCTCAACACACACCGTTCAGGGCACAGGTGATTTCCCTGTCTGCCCTTCCGGTTCTCAATGAGGAGAAGGACGCGAGTCTCCTTTGCCCTGTCAGGGCACTAAGGGCTTATGTGTCCCGCTCGTCTGGTTTCAGACAGACTGAGCAGCTTTTCGTTTCGTTTGGCGGCCGTGCTAAGGGACTTGCCGCGTCGAAACAGAGCCTATCCAGATGGATAGTTGGTGCCATAGCGCTGGCTTACACTTCTAAGGGCCTAAAGTGCCCTTTGGGTGTTAGAGCGCACTCCACAAGAGGCATGGCCTCCTCGTGGGCATGGTCTAGCGGGGTTACCCTGCAAGATATTTGTATGGCCGCGGGCTGGGCCTCGCCGTCTACATTTATAAAATACTATGACCTGGAGGTTCCCGCCTTGCAAGCTAAGCTTTTGGCGGTATAAAGTTCAGTGCTATCTGCCCGCTGTGCGGCTCAGATACTGAGTTTGACCTGCGTATTGCTCACTGACCGGTACAGCAGCTCATTAAATTGTCGACACACTTGTGGCCACCCAGTTCAGGCTGAATGTTCACCCTGACGGTATGGTCTATTTGTCACATGATCAGCTCCTTCGGATGCTATTTACAGGGAATGATGCTTCTAGCCTCTCTTCCCTCACTCTCTGTGAGTTTATGGTGATTATGCACTATATGCGCCCCGGGCTTCGGCCCCTGGGACTTTGGTGTTGGATCCCTACCAGCACGGCGTGTTGCATGGTGTTCCCCATAGCGTAAGATATTACGCAGTACGAGAGATACTCTCGTAAGAGAACGTACTCGGTTACTAACGTAACCTCGGTTCTCTCTAGAGAAGGAACGAGTACTGCGTATCTTGCCGTGCTTGGAATACGCTCTGGTTCGCTTCGGCGTTGAAAAATCAGAGGAAATACAGCTATCGAGGGTATTATAGGGCGAGACCACGACTTTACTGGCGGGACATGACGAAATGGGCGCGAAGCGCCCCCATTCGTCATTACGTCACGCAGTGCCTCACTCGATAGGGTGCAGCTTTTCCAGCAAGGCAGCCAATGGGCGCGCGAGCTGTCTCGCCCTTGTCTGCTTGCTGCTGCAAAAGCGTTTTGCATGATTAAAAATTAAGGATAATTTTTGGCTTCAATATCTCGAGGAAAGAGTGTTTCCCCATAGCGTAAGATATTACGCAGTACTCGTTCCCTCTCTAGAGAGAACCGAGGTTACGTTAGTAACCGAGTACATTTTTAACCTTTGCAATGTTTTTTAAGTGATAAAAAGCCTATTTTGCATGTGGCTACTGAAGCTTAGGTCGCTATCAATAATCAATAATGACTGAGGTTCTTTACGGTTTCCACTACCTCAAAACCTTTCATTCCCAATAGTGGTGCAGTCTTTAGTCTCTGATCCTTTTCCCCAAACATAATTACTTCAGTTTTATCTGTATTTAATTTAAGAAGGTTTTTAGACATCCAGTCTTGAACTTGATTAAGGCAATGATAAAGGGATTCAAGGGGAGCAAACTCATTAGGAGACAAGGATAGGTATAACTGTGTGTCATCTGCGTAACTATGGTAACTAATAGAATGGTTCTTCATGATTTGGCCAAGCGGAAGCATGTACAAATGAAGTACGATTTTTAACCTTAAAATAATGTTTTCAAAATCGTTTCAGTGGTTCATCAAGTCGTGACATGGTGAAATGCACTTATGCCACCGCTTTGATCATGCATCATACTCTACCTTGTCTGTGGCCATTGTTGATTCCAAAGCCGGTGCTGGATAAACAGAGAGCATGTGTGTGTGCGTGCGACAGTATAATGCGGTAGGCTAAATTATTTACGACAGCCGTAATGGACAATTCCGCTTCCAACCTGTAGGGCGACAACAGAGGAAAAGTTGCTTGGTGTTGCTTTAAAAGGGTTTCTGATATTTCTAAGTTTGGGGGTCTAACCATTGTCTTGACAAAATAATATTAAGACTACTATATAGGTTACTTTATTTTATTTTTAAACAAAAAAACAATGGCTGTACGTGCTGGTGTGCTTGTGCTATTGCTAGCTAGCTGTTAAATAAAGAGTTAATTGACTGGTTTTGATTTTAGTAGTTTTATTCAATTTCATTTACATTTTATTCAATTTAAGGTTTGGCTAAACGAAGTAAGTGTATTTGTAGTTAAATTTAATATTAAGAATTATTCTCTTTATGTGGACTTTGAGTTACCTTAACTGAAGGTCAAAAGTAGCATTAACACAAAGGTAGATTTTACAGTGTGGAGAGGAGTGTCTGGGTCGCATTAGTCACTGGTGTGCCTGAATGCTCGCTCCTCTTCTTTTCTCAACTTTACTGGGAATGATCATAAAGGCACAGCTTTCAATGCTATGCAGATGATATGCAGATATCTGTTATTTTAGCCTGATGATTTTGCTCTCAGCTAAAATCAGACCATTCCTGTCAGAGTGTGGCGCAACTTCTTGTCATACTACAGTGCTCTACTGTAAGCCGTCCAGCAGCGCAACTAAGCTTTTCCAGGTGATCCAGAATGCAGCAGCACGTCTGGTCTTCAAACAGAACCCATGTCACACTCCTCCTGATTTCACTCCAATGGCTCATAGTGTCAGCCAGAATCAAATTTCAGGTTTTGATGCTGACTTTTAGGACTGCCACTGGAACAGCACCCACCTACCTCAATTTACTTGAGTGTACACTTCCGCCTGCCAGGTCACTAAGGCCACTGAATGAGCAACACCTTGTTGTTCCTTTACAACGAGGCAAAAAGTCACTCTCCAAAACTTCTTCTCTGGTGGAATGAGCTGCCAACCTCACCCGAACCGCTGAGACCATCACATCTTTCAAGAAGCAGCTGAAGACACACCTCTTCCGCAAGCACTTAACTAACCAATGCACTTATCCACTTACAAAAAAAAACCCTTCTCTACATTTCTTCTCTTGCGTCCTAATCTCATTGTCAAATAAACCTGGCACTTTTACAAATATTGTTTGCTCCTTAACGAATTGCTTTTGTTCCTCTCTTGTCTTTTAAAAGGTGAATGTTTGAAAATGAAGAATTTAGGACTTAAATATTAGCATTGCAACTTGCAGTGTAAAACAAAATAATCATTAGGC
This sequence comes from Chrosomus eos, assembly GCA_036326025.1. Lineage (NCBI taxonomy): Eukaryota > Metazoa > Chordata > Actinopteri > Cypriniformes > Leuciscidae > Chrosomus > Chrosomus eos. Next base: position 19,048,041 of record CM070821.1, read on the forward strand.
CTATCATTTATATAATGTTTATTTTACAGGACAATTGTCAATTGTTATTTGGAGGTACAGACTATTATCTGTCTTTTTTATCTATAAATTGAGGGGGAAAGTTGGAAGCTGGAAACAAAATAAAGTTCTAAATATGATGCATCTCTCCTCTCTCTCTCTCTCTCTCTCTCCTCTCTCTCTCTCTCTCTCTCTCTCTCTCTCTCTCTCTCTCTCTCTCTCTTTCACATGCCCTGTCAAAACCATTGCGGTGTGGTGTCAGCCGTGAGTCCTGTATGACATCATCATAATGAGTCCATAATGGTGTAATGCGGCTTCAAATCACCCTGTCTCGTTTGAAACCCACCTGGCCCTTAATGACAAATGACACCGAAAATCAGTACACTATTCTGTGGAAATTACTTCAGGAGTGAGTCATCAGTTGAAGCGAGCCATGTCTTAACAACAATCAGGGCTCAGTTTTAAAAAAGCATGCAGTATACAATGTAAAAATGTATCAGATGGGCCTATCTGCTTCAGCCTGCTACATTTTAACTAATTCATTAGACAAGTAAAAAATAATAATCATGTGATTTAACAATTAAATTCAACAGCCTAATGCCATAATGTAAACTCACTAACAAGACATGGAAATTTGTTTAGGTTTGGTTCGCTCAATTTTCACCTTTGGCTGAAAGAAGAAAGTCAAATACACTGCCTTCAGGGAGTAAATTATGGGATCATTTTCATTTTTATGGTTAACTAACCCTTTAATCCTACCAGTAACTTATAATAAGTAGGCTAATAGCTATAACTGATTGGTCCACAGCATAAAATTGTTACATGATATTAAAGCTCCAGTCCGTAACTTTTTTGGGTTCAAAATTATCCAAAATAAAATTGAGCAAGTACATAACCAGCCAGTGTTCAAAACTATCTGCTTGACTTAGCTTGATTCAAAACAATAATGTTTTTTTTATTCCAGTGTTAGCTACTGGTGGATTTCCGTGGGAGATTCGAGCATGTCTGTGTGTCATTACGTCGCATTTGTACACATAAAGAAGGTGTCTCGGCTAGTAGACTATATTGCGTGTGAGGATGTTGAAGGTGGAGATTTATAGCCTTTTTTCACAGCACTTGATATAATTAAACTTATCAATTTGATGGCGGATCCAGAAAGGTTCAAACGACAATCACCAGTGACAACTGGAGATTCACCCAGTGGTGTAGTCTACGTGATACGCAGGTATACGCCGTATACCCACTAGAAAATGTCAAGGATTCCGTATACCCACTAGGAATGTCAAAGATCTCCGTATACCCACTTTAAAAAAGCGCGAGGATTCGTAACAACATCGTTTTGTGAAAGAATTTTCATTCATAAATTCACCCCGCCGTGACGTCTGTGTTTGGGCAGCGACGGATCGAATCGCGGAATCCAGCAACAAATGTAACAGCCTACTGTAAGCGGAACGTCACGCAATTTGCATTTTGAATGAAAAATCAAAAGTAATGATACAATGAATCAAATCTCGATATGTATTAAGAGTCTATGAATATTAAAGCTCAGAAAGACTGCTATTGAAATAAACTCGGCATGTTCTGCGTTTTCTGTGAATGAGCGCTCAATGTGTGCTCTACTACACACTGACGCGCGCGTGACGCTCGTGGTGTTTTCAGCGTCTATGAGGAAGACATGCACACATTTTAACTTCATCACAGAGCTTTATGAGAGTCACTTCACACGAATTTTACCGTTTCATTTGATAAAACTATCGTCATTCATTCGTACCATATACACAACTCACAAACTTTAAAGTTTCATGACAACCTGTCAAAATCAAAGTTTTGTATAGGCTAACTTGAAGAAAATATAACAGAATATATTTTATTGCACAGTAGAGTATACTTCAAGTAGGCCTAATAATAATAATAGTTTATTAAAAACACACAGAAGCTCAAATGTCTTTATTTATCTCTACAAACTTTTATTTGGTGGGTTGTAAATAAAGTAACTCGAGGGAATTATGAAGAAATTGCATAGTAAGATGTACATTTAAAATAACAATAATGAAATATTTTAAATAATTTTAAAGGAATATCACATCTTTTAATTGTCAGCTGATAAAACCGGGGGGGGGGGGGGGGGGGGGGGGGTCTGGTATATCACAGTATACTCACTACAAAAAACTAGACTACACCACTGGATTCACCCGTTGTAAAATGCTAAAGACTTCGGAGTGGCTACAGAAAAAAAAAAAGAGAGACCGCAACCGGACCCATGCGAAAACAAGGAAAAATATCGGATTCGGTTTGACATGATAATGATGAGCGATCGTTAGATTTAGTGATTTACTGCAATGCTTTTTCCCTCTTAGTTGGTCAGAACAAAAGTGAATGTTACTTGTTCTGATGACATTTTCTGGTGAAAATTCCTCCAAAAAGTATAATCTGTGATTCTGAATGACAATATCCACGCCGAGGCACAACCCACATAAAGTTGATAATTCCGTGAATAACTGCGATTGCAGATTTCAAACAGAGATGACAACAAAGAGGAAAAACTACAGACTGCAGCTTTAAGTAAAAGGATATTTTGATTTAGTAGATTATGCTCACTATTACGGTAGAATTTTACCAATCTTAGAAAAATCTTAGTTTGTATCATTAGGCTAGCAAGAAGGAAAAAACACGGGCTTACTCATAGAAGCATTTGGGATTAAATGGGTTAATGCCTGCTGCCATCGTGTGGCTTTTCAACGATACGTTTCTGATGTCTGTTTCAGCTGATAGGGGTCGCTAGAGGTTTAGTTTCATATAAACGCGATCACAGACGAGGAAGCACAAAATCAACCACCATTAAAAAAAATCAGAAGAAGAAGAAGAGAGCACAAAAAAGGAGGAGACGAAAAATAAGAAGAGAGGACAATAGCTGCGCAAAGCACACAGTGACGCAGAAATGGTGGTGCAAATAAAAGTCGAATACTGGTAAGTGTTTTCACAACAGATGTAAATTATCTGAAATGTTGAGTGATTTAACACCTTTTTTTATCTCTACTGGGGTAAAACATCTTCAGATATGTGGTAGATTAACCAGCTCGTGCAGATTGCTATCTGGTTCATGATCCCCATCTCCGTTGTGTGTTTATTGTAGAAAGATTCGAAGCATCAAGAGTGTTGCAAAGTAAACAGCGTGTCATCTTGCGGCAGGTCATAAGCTGATCAGCCATGAGCGCAGCTCCGTTGTTTTATCCACACACAAAAGCCTGACAAGGCTAACTATTCCGTTTTCTGATAATATAATTCCCATATTAAAGGGTGGCAATAAACTAAATGTTAAAACTATAATAATACCAACAGAGTTGTTTGATGCAAGTAAAGGGTGCTCCAATTATTTCGTTTTTTTATACTGTTTATATGGCAGAATGAGCATGTAACATAGGCCATAGGCTTTATATACCTTTACATATACCTTTATATGTATGTGTAATATATATATATATATATATATATATATATATATATATATATATATATATATATATATATATATATATATATATATATATATATTTAAGACCGTACAGATTAATGAGCGCCCATCCAGAATCTCAAGCGACTCGGAACAAAAACTATATTTTCTCAGTTACATTTTAGAGTAACTTTAATTATTGATATGAACAAGAAAACATGTATATGTGCCACACATTAAAAATAAAAAGTATAATATATATTTAAATATATAGGGAAATGTTTGAATTATGGAAAAGTAGGCCTACATTATATATGGTTGACAGCACAGAGATATGACATAATAACTGAACTATGAGGAAAGTTATGTGCAATCAATTACAATCTCCAGTAAGTGATCACAGTGATAGTTATGGTATTCCGACTCAGACTTTTTTTTTTCTCTCTGTTCTAGTCTGTTTGTTGTCGGACAAAATCTCTTAAACTAGTTACCATGCATAGTCAGTTTGCCTGGAACAAAACGTATGTGTAGAAGTATTATTCCAATCAAAATTCGGTCTCCTCTTGACTCTTTTGTGTTGCAGTGGTGGATGAGGGTACGAGCCCCGCTATCAGGAGCTCAAGCAGGTCGTCACTGCTGAGTTCACTGATGCGGATGTGAGTGGCTTCGTCGGCAGGCAAGGTATGTTGCAGATTTATGACCATGCAGTGATTGCCATTCATGCAAAAAAATTGTCAGCAAACATCAGCCCTTCTGATTCTCTTTTCCAGGAAGCTTTGAGATTGAGATCAATGGAAAACTGATTTTCTCAAAGATGGAAACCAGTGGCTTCCCCTATGAGAATGATGTGAGTAAATATCTCGCTACTGGACAGGCTTTTCAACTGTAAAATGTTAATGGTTTTTCCATGTGTGTGCTTACATCTCTCCTTTATGTCATCCACAAGATTATGAATGCTATCCAAAAAGCCTACGATGGCGAGCCGGTGGAGAAGATCACCAAGAGCCAGCCTCCTTGTGTCATTCTCTAATGTTTCACCTCTTAACCCTTCCCTTTTGGCTCTCAAGACACCTGAATCACTCCTCACAGAAGTCTAATATGTCAAGATTTTGAACGGTTCTGTTTTTAAAAGCAAAGTTTAAGCATTTAGAGAGAGCATGATCCTTAAATGTCCCCTTCTCTTCACTCCTCCTGTCTGGTTGCTGGACGTAAATGATTATCGTAACTCTAAAGTGAGAAGTTACGGTATGAGGCCTGCAGTCTGTGTTTCCTTTAAGCAGGAGGAGTGAGACGGGGGGACTGTGAGGAGGAGGCCAATGGAAGGGTTAAATTGATATTCGCCCAAAATTTTTAATTCTGTGAATTTTTTTTTTTTTTTTTTTTTTTTTTTTGCCCTCATGTTCCAAACCTGTTTGAGTTTCTTTCTTCTGTTGAACACAAAAGAAGATATTTTGAAGAATGTTGTTTACCAGACAGTTGATGGACCCCGTTGATTTCCATAGTTGTGTTCAGCAGAAGAAAGAAACTTTAAGAAAAATAAATTGAAAAAATTATGACAAATAATTTTTTTTTTTTTTTGGTAAAGCCACATTGCCTACTGGAGTCACTGTTCATCTGCTTTTTGTTTTGGGTATTTTTTTACAATTTTTTTTGTGTGTGTGTCTGTGTAAAGCAACTGCTGTAAGAAGGAAACGCTTAACGCTTGGGTGTGTGAGTGCATAAATTGTCATTTTTCAAGTGTCCCTTTATGTCCACCAACCTGTAATCAGCATTAAGCGATCATAAATAAATGCATTTAATATTGGTGAGTACTTGAAATGTTTGTTTAAAATACTGTAGGGTGTATATTAGACCAATTTTATTTGGTGTCAAAGCTCAGGTGATTGCCAAATGCAAGCATTTTGTAGTGTTATGGAATTCAAATTTAAATCTTTAAATTAAACCAAATAGCTGTTTAAGGGCATTTATGACCTGCAGACACTGCCGCATGATGACCATTGTTTTTTTTTGTGTGTGTGTTTTTAGAAACTACTGAACACCATGTTTATGATGTAATATAACTCACCTAAAGGATTACTAGGAACACCTGACCTTTGGTTAGGCTGGAAAACCAGCTTACCAACCAGAAAGCTGGCTTAAATTTAGTTTCACAATCTGTAAACCCGGGCTCGTTCTTCGTACGTCGCTAACTCAGTTAGCTGGATTTGATTGTTGGCGATTTGGCATGATCTTGGATCGTTTGGTTCTTCGAAGCTCATCCTAGACTTGCTGTCATAGCAACAGGTGCGCTAGCTTGAACCTGCTCGCGAGCAGGCTTATTTCATGTAAACAGGATTAGATCGCGGCTTTATAAGCAGAGCTGATACGGGAAGTCTTTTAACGCAGGCGCAGCGAGATAGTGTATACTTTTTGAGGTTTTTTTTTTTTTTTCTCATGACTCGTGATGATGTCGTTACATCATTAATTTGTTGGAAACGCACAATGTTCGACTCGTCGGAGTCGGGCTTTAATAACAGCACAAATAAACAGCATATAGAGATTCTTTGCGAGTGGCTCTTTCCTTTACATTGGAGATGCGGAGAACTTGGTGATAAGTAATGTCTGTCGTGCCATTCGCAAAGTTTACCTGCCTCTTAAGCAGGTTTTAGGGCATTTCCAAGCCACTTTAGACCCAATTGGTTGTATAGCAGTTTTTTTTTTCAACGCAGGTAGGCCTAACGTTACATTATAATTTTTAATGTCGATCATGTAATCGTTAGCATGATGATTATGACTTTCAGTACAATATAGGCCTATTCCTCAGGCTTCCCTAATGTGATTGGTGCCATAGACTGCACATGTGTTCCAATCAAGGCCACAATGAAGGGGATTTTGTGAACTGAAAGGGGGATCACAATGTAAATGTGCTGCCAAGTTACTATTACGATTCTTAATATTCCAGATTAGTAGCCTAATATTACATCAAATTGTAAAAAAAGGCAGTTGACCGACTAAAATCTCTTAGATGGTGTGTGACTGTTCCATATCACAAATGTGGAAGCACAGCGATTCAAATTTATGCACATATTTGAACGTGGTAAGGAAAATATTAATATCAAGCTCACTGTATTACTGTACATACACTCCAGTTACAATGCAGCTCTAGGACAAGGGCACACAATGCAATGAACTTTGGCCAACTAAAGGGGAGATTTCATTTCAGTGTCTGAAAAGCCTGAGGGTTGCACCTGACAGGACCTGTGACATTGCATGTGTCATATTACACAACCACCATCAGAAAAAAATATAAAACATTACATTAAATGTTTAATAAAAGACGAGACAAATTTGCTTAGTTCTTTGAGTTTTATTTCAATTGTTCTTTGTAAAGAAAAGCCAGTGATCAAGTCATATTTTGCCTGCAATAAGAGATACTATGCAAGGTCAGCAATAGTTCTCTGTGTGAAATAATATATTAGCGCTTACTCTGAAGTTCATTTGAAGCAACTATATCTCTAGTGCCAGTCTTTTTCTTTAAGTTGTCAAGTCCCCACCCCCCCCCCCCCCCCCCCCCCCCCGAAAGAAAAAAATACTCTATATTGTATATATACTCTATATTGGGGGGGCTTGGGTTAAACCTGTCAACACAAGCCTTATGCAACAAAAATGACAAGGAAAAGTACAACACTGCCCACCTCTGCATCACTGCTTTGTGCAGACTCTTCTGTAGATGTGGACTCCTGCAACTCATATTGCATTCAGAAATAATAGGTAACTCAAGTGTAAATTAAGTAAAGTTATTTATGCACTTAATATACCTGAGAGGGTTTCTTCACTGTCGTGTGCATTGGGGGGAAAATGGGCATTATAAAGTGTTGTACTTTCTTCCCTTTTGATGTAAAGTTATGAAAAGTCTTACTGCACATGCTTCAGCCACTTGCTTGGGAACACATAAAAGTGTTGGTGTATTGTTTAAAACTGCACAAAAGAGGAAAACACAATTACATTACAATGAAGTACACTGGGGGGAAATGTGATCAATAACTCATTTCTACATTTTTTTTTTTACATTAACTATGTTTCACAGTCACACATGTAGACTTTCACAAGTCAAAGCAATTCATTACAAGGTTTAACAGCTGATATGACTGGACAGCCATTGGGCCTACTTAATTTAATGCAGCAACAAATTATTTTACAGTGTACTAGGATCATTTAAAGCTCATTTACCAGCAGTGAAGGTGTTGCTGCTCCTGGCTGTGGGTCTGAGGAAGAGCCCTCCACAATGGGTCACATTTAACCCAAGGGCCAGCTCTTCTGCCTGGGTATAATGTGGGGGTGCAAGACCACCACCTGTTTGTTTTTCTTTTCTTTTTATTTCTCAGCCTTTTTCATGGTTGCTTTTATAAACAGGCAAACATTTATTAACAGTGCCTTTTTAAAAGAGATTAGTATAAGTACAAATTACTATTATGTAGAATAATAGTACTTCACTTTTACTTGTTCCTATGTTCTAGTAGTGGGTGGTGACTCTGACATTACAATGAACAAAGTTATTAATTATTTAGAAATTATTCAAATATAAAAACTATACTGTAATAAGTGATAAAAACATCTAACTACAAACTTAATTTGTCTGCTACTTTTTGCCAGCCCTCTCTCCTGGCTTTTGCACACTTTAAGGTGTTCCCTGGCGTTTTAATTAAGTTTTCAAATTCAGCATATCCTTCAAGCAATAACTCTTGCTCTTCTGTGGAGAAAAACTGAGCGCGCTCTTTGGCCACGGTGATCAGCCAATAGCAGCGTAGCTGATCAATGTTTCTACTATCGATATATATCCCCTTTTAACCCAGCGCATGAACGCGCAGTTATCTCAGATAATTCAATCCAGCGATACTAATCATAAACAACAGGTGTGTTCGAAGAACCCAATTAGCCGGATCATGATTAGCCCGATGATATTATCTTGGATGTCTCATTTGATCTCGGATGTTTTAAGCAACGTACGAAGAACGAGCCCCCGGTTAGTATGGTTTACGATGTTTTCGTTGTTGTTGTTTTTTCAGCAGTGTTTTAGTGTAGGCTACTCACCAAATTAATAATGATAAAGGTATGCACCTGTTCACATTTTGAAAGGCAATGAGCAGTTACGGGCTTTTGGAAAATGTAGGCGTGTCAAACAGGTGGAGGTGAGCAGGGTGTAGCCGACCGTCCTGACGCAGCTGTGTCCATTGGGGAAGAGTGCAGTGTTGTTTTCGGTCTCCTCGAACAACCAGGTAGTCGTCATTAACCTCCACAGGTCAGAATCTAAAGACAAGAGAATCATGGTGGTGAAGATTAAAGTCGAATACTGGTAACGTTAAGCCCACTTACACTCTGCGTACATGTCTTTAAAGTAGGCTACATATGATTTTAAACCCGAACAAGCTTATTTCAATGCGAATACATTGGTATGTGTTTTGTCTCAAAAATCTACTGAGCTGCGTAGCTACCACATACTTGTTATCATTCACGCACTTTGAAGCAGATGTGGCGTGGCTACTCCGAACGCGTCTGGGAAGTGCGAATATTTATCGCGAATCGGTTCTTTGAACTGTTCGTTTTAAGAATCTATTATAAAACATAAAAATGTCAAAGCAATGATTCATGAAAACGGTTAAAACATAAATATAATTTTTAATCACATTAAACGATGCTTAAAATGATTATAGCCTAATGGACACCGAAGCCACTCGGACAGTGAATGACCGGTCCACACAACGTCGGTCTGAACGATAAAAAAAATTATGGAAAGGAAGTTGATTGACACCGTGTGGAAAACCCGGTTTATGTGGTCTTGTGTGGTAACTGAAAAAGCCGGTTACACTGGCAGAAATGACTGCGCAAATTTTGATCGAAAATAAAATACTTCTCTTTGTTTACCCCACAAGCGGAGGATGAGGCTACGCGCCTCGCTTCCTGGAGCTGAAGCGAGCCATCAACGCGAAGTTTCCTGATGCGGATGTGGCTGGCTTCGTGGGCAGGAGAGGTCGAGTATACTGTGTATTTCTGATATCCTTCTCATAATTCCCTTTAGTCCGTGTGTTTTACAAACTAGTTTTCAACTACTTAAATGGGTAGTTCACCCAAAAATTTTAATTCTATCATTTTCTCTCCCTCAAGTTGTTCCAAACCATTTTGAGTTTCTTTGTCTGTTGAACACAAAAGAAGATATGTTGAAGAATGTTGGTTACCAGACAGTAACCAACAGTACTTTTAGATAAATAAATTGGAAAAAATGATGACAAATAGCCTATTTTGAGTGAACTATCCCTTAATGTTTTTTTTGTTAAAGCCACATTGCCTACTGGAGTCATCTGCTTTTTGTTTTGGGTATTTTTTATATCTTTTTTATGTGTAATGATAAACTAATTTATTAAAACAACTGCTGTAAGAAGGAAACGCCTATACAGCTTAGTTTGCTTAGTATGGTGTTCCTATACAGCTTAGAGTGCATAATAGTCCCCCCCCCCCCCCCTTACTTAAAGGGATACTCCACCAGTTTTTCATATGAAACTATGTTATTCCCTTAACTAAGACGAGTTGATACATACCTCTCTCGTCTCAGTGCGTGCACTATATCTCTCTGTATTGCCGCAAAACTATGTTAGCACTTAGCTAGCACAGTGCATTAAATATGGGCCAAAAAGAGAAGCGACCAAACACTTCCTCGTTTTCCCTATTTAAACACAGTTACTCGAGTAGTGTAACTCGACCTAGGCTGGTGACACAAAATAAAACGTTGCGATTTTCTAAGCGTTTAAAATTGATGTAAATAACTGGGGGCAATATAGTCATCAATTTTAAACGCTTAGAAAATCACGACGTTTTATTTTGTGTCACCAGCCTAGGTCGAGTTACACTACTCGAGTAACTGTGTTTAAATAGGGAAAACAAGGAAGTGTTTGGTCGCTTCTCTTTTTGGCCCATATTTAATGCACTGTGCTAGCTAAGTGCTAACATAGTTTTGCGGCAATACAGAGAGATATAGTGCACGCACTGAGACGAGAGAGGTATGTATCAACTCGTCTTAGTTAAGGGAATAACATAGTTTCATATGAAAAACCGGTGGAGTATCCCTTTAAATTCCCCATTAATAATAATCAGTAACAGTGTCACCTGTCTGTGGCCAGAATATTAACATACGCTCTCTTTCCTTTACCCTGTAGGAAGTTTTGAGATCGAGATCAATGAACATCTGGTCTTCTCAAAGTTAGAAACGGGGGGTTTCCCTTATGATGAGGATGTAAGCATCAGCAAATATTACTTTGTTTGTAATGTGTGTAATAGTTTGTAAAGGACAGTGCATCCTAAAAATTTGAGCGTTCCAAGATGTTTGCCTTTGACACTTTGAATCCTTTGACTTTATGTGTGCTATTGAGTTAAATGACATTTATAAGAAGTACATTTTTTGGGCCTGTAATTGCAGTGTGCGTACATTATCTTTCTTTGGTCATTTAATGTTATTTTGTTGTCCTGCACCTGAGCCCTTTATTTTTATTTTTAGTACATTTTGAAGCCAATAATTTTCAAGTTTGCTTTGTATAGATGGATAGATTTTTAGTAGTCCTTGAGAGGAAATTTGTTTCCACTGTAGATGCGTACATAACACAAACACACATAACATGTTCAATTATCGACATATCATAATACAATCAAAAATTATCACTGACATCACAGAAAAAACAAAGAGTGATGTATCAGTGGCTGATTTTCCTATATATTTATCAACGCAGTCTCATGAAAGTGCGTATCAATACCACGAATGTTATTTCTCGTGGCATTTATACGCCAAAAATGGTTTTGGCGTGCATATGCTACGCACTGAAAATCCCTTGGTAGATTAGGGAGGGTGGATAGGGGTGCGTGCGTATTACACGCCATAAAGTGCGTATCATATGCACGCGAAAACTGCGTATACTATACACGCCAAAACTGATTTTGGCGTATAAATTGCCACGAGAAATAACATTCTGGTATCATCAACCACTTTCATGAGATCGGGCTCATATTTATAGAATCCTCCTAGGCCTTCAGTAACCTGTACCTAAGGCCAGAAGGCATGTGGACCAAATATTTATAAGTAGGTGGTATGGGTTTTTAAGATTTATTGTGCCTTTCGTATATTAACGTGAATGTAGAGACACTATCTGATAAATTCGGGGTAGGGATACAATAAATTTTACTTGCTAAATAAGTTACTAAAGTGTTCTTGTTGGTAACTTTTAGCATATGACAAAAAAACAAATGGCACCATTAATAAGGACTGGCTCAATAATACTGTGATACAAAAGAAAAAGATGAGGCAAAACAGACAAACAGTCTTAGTTTACGAATAGCTGTCAGTCGTGGTTGACAGCACTTGTAATTCGTGTGCTGGTTGAAGTTGAAATTTTGATCCAAAGTAATGCCTAGATAATTGAAATACTATCTCTCCGTTAATGGTAATTCTAGAAGCATGAATCTGTGTTTTGGGGGAGATTAAGACCAGTTCCTTGGTCTTTGAAATATTGAGGTGCAGAAAGTTATCCTCACACCACGTACAAAAATGTCATGATCCAAAAAAGAGTCATTGTCCTTATTAAGCAGAGCAAGAATGGCTGTATCATAATGAGTATGTAGACGTTAAAAACGTAGGATAATCCTTACAATGTATATTTGTTTCTTTAAGACAATAACACAAACTGAATTTTGTGAACGTAGTCACCAAAAATGTGAAACAAATCTGCGCACTCATGGACATTCACTCATCCATGAGGGCGGCTGGGCTGTGAACAGTCTCATCTATGATGAACATTGGTGACTGCTTTTCCTGCACTATCCTTTCTAAATGAACCATTTAAATAAAGTTGTCCAGAAATGTGTAGTTCAGCACAATTTTATATTTGTTTTACAAACATCAATCAATAGATTTTAGGACATTGAAAAACAAAGTTAGCCTACATATTTAAGTTTTGGGGTGTTTTTTTTTTTTCTCCTAAATTTCCTTTGTCCAATTCCTGCAGATTATGGAGGCCATTGTTAAGGCTAAGGATGGGAAGCCTGAGAAGTTCTCCAGAAACCGTAAAGAGTGCATCATCCTGTAATGCTCATTACCGTCTCAGCAGAGATGAGCTCCCATCCTCTGTCCGGTCCACATGAACATCTTATTGGTCCATTGCAGAAAATGGTTTATTTGTTTTGAAAATCTTCCCTTCACTGTCTCCTTTATGGCTCTAGTTTTTTGGACGTAAATGATTGCTGTAGCTTAAAAAGTTCAAAAGTTATGGTATGAGGCTTCAGTCCAAAAAATGATAAACCGAAGTTGAGTAATAAAGAGGATAGGGAAGAGAACAGGTACCCAACTTTTTTTTTTTTTTTTCATTTGACAGCCAGAATAATGTTGTCGGTATAAGAATAAGACTAGACTTGCATGATATCTCATAAATAAAACGATTACTTACATTGGAGTAGAATATCAAAGATAAATTTAATAGAATGATGAACTATAGTGAAATAGACACAAATGGGGTAGAGGGCAGTTAGTAAGATTGCTTGATTATTTGGGTGTTGGGGGGGGGGATGTCCTACTGAAACTGATGAATGAACACTGTAAAACTCATATTTTGTTTCTTAATTGCATAAGCTTTTTTGCTTTACTTATTTCAAAAACATAAGGACTTTTTTTAATCATTGGATGAACAGTAAATTAAGTCTATAAGAATAAAAAAATATGTTTTACAGTGTAGCTCAAAGGTAATTGGCTCATCATTTTAGATTTATAAAATGATTTCTGTGGTCCATGTAATGCATAAATAAATAGTTTCTGAAAATATTTGTGGATTGTTTTTGGTTTGTCACATTGGCTATATCGAAAATATAACTCTTGATAAATCACTTTGCTTTAGGCTAGTAAATTTATAGTACATTTCATAAACGATATATAATAATCATATATTGCAGATATGTACATTTTTTTATTGAAACCCGTCAGGTTGTAAACATTTTTCCCAGCAGTAGAGGGCGTTTTTCATTGCTGTTCACTATATTAGTTTCTGTTCATGCATTAAAGGAACACTCCACCGTTTTTTGAAATAGGGCTTATTCACATTCTTTCCTACATTTAGATAGGTGTGCAAATGCATTTTTGTCTCAGTGCATATGCATTGTTTTAGTTTGACAGGGTCGGCGCTAGCTTAGCTTAGCACAATGAATGGAATCCTTTGTTGCCAGCTAGCATGTCCTGAGTAAAAGTGATGATTAAGTGCAGATTTACACTAAGCGAATTCCTAGGCAGATATTGACTTGGGACTATATTAGGGGGAAGCACAGGCGAAGCACTGCTACTTGGGCGCAGAGATATCACGCAACACATGAAATCCCAAGTAGCAGTGCTTCGCCTGTGCTTCCCCCTAATATAGTCCCAAGTCAATATCTGCCTAGGAAATCGCCTAGTGTTAATCTGCAGCGCTATTTGTACTCGTTGTGAATACACAGGCCACAAGAAGTAATTACTTGTTTGTTTGTTTTTTAAATTATCACTTTTACTCAGGACATGCTAGCTGGCAACAAAGGATTCCATTCATTGTGCTAAGCTAAGCTAGCGCTGACCCTGTCAAACTAAAACAATGCATGCACTGAGACAAAAATGCATTTGCACACCTATCTAAATGTAGGAAAGAATGTCAATAAGCCATATTTCAAAAAACGGTGAAGTGTTCCTTTAACAAAAAGGAGGTGGAACTCTTTTAATGGAGCCATTTATAATGAAGATTTCTTACACAAATAAAATATTTTTTTACTAGCAATCATTTGCAGTGAAGCATTTCAGAAGATTCAGTTGTGTATACTATGAAAATTGTGAATTAAACAAAAAATAATGAAGTAAGGAGATTAAGCTCAGAGTCAATATAACACATCTCAGCTTTTGTAAGCAAAAACACACAGACACCAACATTTATTAAACCAAAGTGTCAAATGTAATGTGCTTACATGCTTATTAAGGAAAAGATAATGTGAGGAAAATTCAGAGAGTGGAGTTTCCAACACTGCACTGTAATTTTCAAAATGAAAATTCTGTAAACGCCCTTAAAGCAGCCGGTGATAGTTTGTGTGTGTGTGTGTGTGTGTGTCCGTGTGGTTATCACAGAACAGTCAATCTTTATCATAAAACACCAGAAACTGCAGAAGAGACACACCTACACATACACACATGTGCTGTTCAATATAACATGTGCAGTATAGCATGAACGCTGGGGAATAATATCATACAAACACTTTAGTCTAAGGCACATTGGTGTTATTGTGAAGAGCAGAGATGCTCTCAAGAGCAAGAATACTGAATAGCAGTGTAAACTAATACCTCTGACAATGAAAATTCAATTAATGAATTACTTTAATAATATCCAGTAAATTATGCATACATTTCTCATTCAAAAGCCAAATGTTGAGCCTGTTGATGTAAAACAGTTTTGATTTTTGGCAAGATTTTACTATATGGTAAAACATTTGTCAGTTAAATTTGTCTATGTTACATCTGTGTTGGCAGTATACTTTTGAAAATAACTATGAATTGAACCAAAATATTAAAAAAAAGACAAATCTAATCAAATCGTACAGCTTTGTTCTGGCAAATAGAAAACGTCAACTTTTGTGTCTAAAATTAAACTACAAGTCACAAAAACCTGCTTTAGCATTCACACACACACACACACACACACGCTCTATGAAGAATCTCTCCTGGCTCTGACTGGTTCAGTAATCATGCAGGGTGCTTGACTTCAGTTACTGTCGTTCACAGGTCACGTGATGCTCTTCTCTGGAGATGCTGTTATTCCATCCCTTAATAGGTCTCATAACTGCAGGACTGAGCATTAATTACTCATGTACTCCTAGGTCTCTAGCCACATGAATGCTTACATCATTTGCCTGATGTCGCCAGAGAAAAGGTGCTGTCATAAAGGCGTGTATTCCTCCCCATGGATTTTTAAGGATCCATAATAATTGCAGGGACAGACCTGTCCAATCCTGCTCATGAAGAGCCACCTTTCTGCAGAGTTCTGCTCCAACCTGCCTAGAAGTTTCTAGCAATCTTGAAAACCTTTATTAGCTGGTTGAGATGTTTAATTAGGGTTAGAGTTAAAACTCTGCGGGAAGGTGGCTCTTTTCAGGAGCAGGATCTGTGTATTGGATCAACCTGCCTTGCTCGAGGCCAAAGTGGGAATGATCCTAGAAGATGTCAGAAGTGCTCTGTTTTCTCAGTCTTTGTCACTTGGGATTGAAACCTCAAGCTTTCTAATGGCAGCCCAAGACCCTTGACCACTGGGCTACCGCCATCTCCATGTTTCAGGTAATGTGTCACAGTCAGTCACATTAGTTATTGTTTTGTCTTTAAATATTGTTCGTATGTATTGTATAAATTGAATGTTTGTGTCTGAAAGCTCATGTAAAAGTGAGTGCGGGGGTAAAGGGTCTTAGGTGTGTGGATGTTGAGTCGTTCTCATTTATCAGGAAACGGCGCCATTTTTTTAGCATAATAGTTACTTTCAAGAAATTATTTTCCCAGTTGTGTTTACCCAGGTTTACCTCAGGCCCAGTGTATCAGGGCTGTAATCGCCATAAGCAAAGTGGGCGGTTCCCCCAATTTTTCCCCCAGAGTTTTCCACACAATCCTAAACATTATTTCAATCCTTTCATAGATTTCAGATTAATATCATTTAAATATACACAAGTAAATTCACACTCGTGTAATTTAGGACATTTTTTATTGAAAATCGATATTTTTGTACTTTATTCCAAATGAGAAAAGTTTGTAAAACACTGATCACTGTTATTTTATTTTATTTTTCTTCTTATAACAGAACTGAAATATTAAGGTTGATGAGGGCCATGTAATTATAATGGAAGTCTGTTTAAACCAAAAACATTTGATGCCCCCACATAATGTGTCAGAAAGATTAAATGTCGTTATTTTTTAAGGGGGGAGATGTCACAGAATAGTGCGCTTGAAAGTGAGTAAGACAAAATTTCAAAATTTTTTCAAAAAATGCATAAAACATTTGAAAAATGTAATTTAAATACACAGTAGTCGCATAGTCAACATTTGAAGTGGATCAAAAAAGCTCATCAAAGTTGTCCTAAGACAAGAACGGAGACAAGAACTGTATTGTTTAAAATTCATGTATAACTGATGAAAGGTTTTGATCCACTTCAAATGTTGACTACTGTATACCACACACACACACACACACACACACACACACACACACACACACACACATACACACACACACACAATATATATATATATATATATACTCATTTATTTATAATATTAGTGTATAAAATGTACACTGTGTATAAATCTAAGTATATTATATATTATATTATAAATATATTATATTAATAAATAATTATATATAAAGGGGAGGGGGGGGGGGACACATTCACACATGTAATGTGATGAATATAGCATCAACAAATTGGCTGATATTCCCATGAAAAACATAACAAAAATGTATTAAAATTGTGTCTTGTATTACACCCTATAAGCACAGCTAAATCGATCAGATGATGGGACAGTCCTGCTAATTACATCAGTAGTAAGACCATAAAGTACCCAGTAAGTAATGGGGTCCTTTTCACAGAATCATCACTGTAGAAGAAAAGTTAATCAGCAAATGACACACCCCAAATTATTGCTTTGTTTTACTTATTTCCAGTACTTAAAAAAGCACTTCTTGGCTCAAGAGACAGCAGTGTTTCCGTGACTCAGTGGAAAAAGAGGCGACATATGAAACTGATGTGAGGGCCGTGGAGGGGGAAACCCCTTCAAGTGCCCCCCCCCCCCCCCCCCCAAACACCTTTGGAGGGGTGTCCTCCATTATCTGATGTGAAGGGAATCCCTAACGTCTGCACAGCTTGACGTCAGAAGGCAAGATGCTTTTTTAATGATTAATGTGCCTGGGAGTTAATGTGCTAATGTCTCTGGGAGTGGCTTGATCATTTGGTCATTTATATTTTATATTTATGTTGTGATTTTTTGCACATAACTTCTTACCTTGGCAGCTAGCAATAAAGTGCACAATTCACATGAGGGAGCCCATGCATTTTGAATCAGTCAAATGGGGATGCAGAATTAATTTAGGGCAGGTAGCCTGAGTCTGCTTGTTAAACTATAGGCCTCAAACTCTTTCTCTCTCTTATGTTCTCTCTCTCTCTCACTGTTTTTGGGAGTGGTATTAGGGTTGGGGTATTCCTGCTGTAAGGTGGCCCCATCGATAAGGCTATTTCTCTGATTATGGGGGTCTTATCACTCCTTACCACCCCTGGGTGCTCTGCGCATGCTGTCGCTTTTCGGGTTGCCCCGCACTACGTGACTTTACGTCTTTCTCTCTTTTTCCATTACCCCTCCATCCCCACCCATGCCTTTTGAATCGGTCAGAGGTCAGTCTTGAGTTGGGCGCTCAAAGTGTAGACGCGGACACCCAGCACAGACCCGCCAGGACCACCTGGACTCAGGTAAGGGTGCGTTGAGCTCTGTTAAACAGTCAGATTAAGTGTTTTTGAGAAGGTCTGAGACAGTGGTCACTTGCAGACAGGGGGACACCTGCTAAAGGTCATTTTAAGAGCAATACAGATCTCATTGTTATCTGCAGCAGTAAAATACCAGTCATTTTGCAAGCATTGCTGGAAGAACTATGAATTTTCTGTTTTAGCATATATATATAATATATATATATATTATATATATATTATATATATATATATATATATATATATTGTCTCTACTATTTATAGAGCTGTTTTCTAACTATTTCAAAAGACTGAGCCTGAAAATGAGCTTTCATACTTGGCTTCTCAGCTGCACACTGTGGATATATAACTCGTAAAAAAAAGTGCTGCCTACATTTTTTAAGTCATTTCAACATAAATTACAGTAAACTGACTTAAACAAATGAGCTGAATCTTGTAGAACTTATAAAATTTAAACTTACACTTAAAACTTATTTTGATGAGTTAAAACAATGTAAAAACATATGTTATCATAACTTATTGATCATATACTTTTTTGCAATTCTTCCAGGCTGTCATTAAAAAATGCATTCTAGTGTATTTTGTTTAATGGAAAGTGTTTAATTCTGTTTATGATTGTATTTGTTGTATATGTCTTGGAAATTAACCTACTGAGGGTCACATTGGCATATTTAACTAATTAGCTGAAAACAATTCTAAACTATTTAAGGAACCCTATGAAGACTTCATGCAAAAGCCTCTAAGTCCGTCTAAAGTTTTTGTTTAATGTTAACATTTTTATCAGGCTCCTATGCATATAGGTAAGTACCGGCATTTCTGAATGGACTGAGGCTGGGATTTAGGGAGTTTGAAGTGAAAGTATTTGATGAACGTATACTATTTGCGGAAAGCATTCACTCAATATTATTATCTCATTTTTGACAGAAGTGATTTTAGAGGCTTTTGCATCGGAGGTCTTCATATTCTCTTGTCCCTCCACTAGGTCCTCACTCACAATGTTTAGCACAAATCCCAGGAGGTTCTAGAAAACCTTGATAAATCCATTTTTATTTTAAAATGGGGAATACATTTGTGTTTGCTATCTGTTTGCTAAGTAGTTGAGAGGGCTTCACCAAACCCCTCTGCTGCGCCCTATCTGCCTCTGTCCATGAGGAACAGAAGAGTCCTTATCACACGATAGAAGTTCAGTCGTCAGATGATTGTCTGTTTGTGGCTCTTACACGCCCTTGTGCTAGTTAGGGGTGAGCCTCCGTTTTGGAGCCTCTGAAAGACTTGAAAACTGAGTTGTGATCTGATACTCAGTGTTTGCTTTTAAAAGAACTAGTCAAAGACATACAAAACATTAAAACGATATATTTTCATGAATGATTTATATGTATATGTGCTATTACAAATATACTGTAAATATTTTATGCAAATCGTATTAAGTAAAGTGAGTATGAGGCACGTGTTTACAGGTAAAACTCATTCTAGTTCTCAAGAACAGTGTGTTGAAAAGATAACACTTTAATAAAGGGGAATACATGAATGAACGATAACCACTGCCTGTAGCAGGTGTTCAGGTCTTACAGTCTTACTGTGTTATTTTGTTTCTCTGTGTGAATAAAGGTTATGTGTGAGACTTTCTGACAGAAAGTAGACAGTCTCGATGATGGAAGCCATATCGTTTGAAGGGGTGAGGAAAGCATCTCATAGCACATTAAGTGGTTGATGTACAATGAAGTTTTAAATTTATAGGCTACATGCCATAAAGTGAAGTAAAACAGTGTGTGTGTATCTTCTCTCTCTCTCTCTCTCTCTCTCTCTCTCTCTCTCTCTCTCTCCTCTCTCTCTCTCTCTCTCTCTCTCTCTCTTTCTATAGGACAATGACATGTCCTATGAGGACAGTGAGTCACCTCTACCATCTCCATTAACTTTGTGAGTATCATATGGACACTCATAACACACATTGATAGAAATGCAAATATAGTTGTGTCTGCTTCACTGTATTTGCATCACTTAATCCTGTCCGTTTACATCTTAAAATCAATTGGGCGTGATAATTTGAAGAAATAGTTTACACATGTGAAAGGAAACATGTTTTAGGACCATAGGGTTTGTCACATTTTTATGAAGATTAACAGCACCTAATTGTCATGCCAGAAAATTTGATTATTCTTTTTTATTAGAATATTCT
Source organism: Chrosomus eos (assembly GCA_036326025.1). Taxonomy (NCBI): domain Eukaryota; kingdom Metazoa; phylum Chordata; class Actinopteri; order Cypriniformes; family Leuciscidae; genus Chrosomus; species Chrosomus eos. The sequence goes on from CM070821.1 coordinate 19,068,197, forward strand.
TTTTTATGTTTAAATGAGTTAAAAGAAGTACAACATGATGTATAAATACTTTGCGATTTAAATAAATAAATAAAAATCAGTTTTCAAAATGAGAATAAGGTTTTCCACATTACTGAGAATTAATAACTGTCATCAAAACAATCGTGCTATGCGAAACATCTAAATATTTCTTTAAAAATTAAAAAATTCTTTATTTTCATTTTGGGGTAAATAATAATATGTTTTAACAAAATAGTATCCTCGTTTTGTTTAATTATCAGTCAGTTATTTTTTTTATATAGTAGTTAACTACTATATAGTAGTATTTCTGATTATAGTATAGTAGTTGACTACATTTTTGAGAGAAGAGATGTCTAGATGTCATTTTTAGATGTCTAATCAGACATCTGAAAAAATCATCTTAAAATGTACTAATCATTTAAATCTCAGATTATTTGATAGGTTTTCATATATTGAATTTCATGGGTACTGATGAATGTGGGTGGCTTATCGTGCCCTGTCTCAAAAAAAAAAAGACTGCACACTACACATTAGGACTACAGAGAGTAAAGATGTAAAATGTCGCGCCCTTGTGGCCAAGCGGGGCAGTGTGAGGGCTAGACAGAGTGAGGTATATGTTTCTTGTATCAGGGATGGCTTGAGTCGCTTTATAAGACGATGGAGCTCAGCTTGGCCTATGGTGCATAAGATCTGGTGAGTGTGTGGAGCTGTGACAGTCGGGTCTTTGCCCTGGTGTGTGTTGTAGTATGTGCTCTCTGTCGCCCTCTATAGGACACCCGGGGGACACAAAGGCAGCTATGACTTAGAGCAGATGAGGCTGCAGGAGGAGCTGCAGCATCAGACCTTCACCTTCTCTAGAGACTTAGAGGGTGTGTTTGCCTTACACATGCATATAAAAACACAAACCTTAAATCTTCCTGGTTCGATACTCATTTTTTCCATCTCCCTTCTCAGCCGCTCGAAATACCAACACCAATGCCATCAAGAGAGGAGATGCAGAGGTGAAACACACAAACAGATTAATGACTTACATATCTTTAACTTCTTTTTAAAACACTTAATGAAACACTCTGTTTGTCCACCTCAGGCATACGTCGAGCTGAATGAGCTTCGTGGGGAGCTGTGGCAGGAAATGGGACGCTGGGTGGGTTATGAGGAGAACTTAAGCCCTGCCACGGGACAGTGGAGCCAGGCCCACATTTCCTATCTCACCTTCAAAAGCCTCATTCAACTCCGCAAGGTCATGAGCACAGGTGAGACACCAAGTGACATGTTTCCTTTTACCTTTAGACCAGTGGTCTCAAACTCAGTTCCTGGAGGGCCAGTGTCCTGCAGAGTTTAGCTCCAACCAGCTCCCTGGAAGTTTCTAGTAATCCTGAAGATCTTTATTAGCTGGATCCGGTGTGATTAAATAGGGTTGGAGCTAAACTCTGCAGGGAATGCATAACTTGTGGTATAAAAGGTGGCATAACCTGCATAAACAGCTAAATATAGGGTACTTCTTTCAAAGGCCCTTAACTCAACTAGAGCATGCTAATTTAGTGACTAAATCATGAAAAACACACCAAGCAAATCAAAGCTCTCTTTCAAAGTTTTTATGCTGACATCACACTTGTCACATGATGAAAATAATGAATGCTGTTTCAGATTATAAAGCAGACATATCACAATAAGTCCCCAACAATATTTGAAGGACCCCCCCCCCCCCCCACACACACACACACACACACACACACACACATATACTTTTTTTAAACAAATGTACATCCATTGATTAAAATAAGTAACTAAAATAACTCTAATTAAAATTAAAATTATTTAATTTTAGAATTTCAGAAGCTTGTCATTGAATTAAAATAAGAAAATAAATAGATTTTTGTTAGTTGTTTTAGCTTATTTTAAAGCATGTTTTGTCTTATTTTAAATAATTTTAAGACATCTTGAGGTTCCCTAATGCCTAGTACAGATTGTATGATTTTGGGCAGTCACAAATGAAAGATGACCAATCATGGCTCCAAACGGTGGTGCTACATCATACAGTGAGAGGGTCAAAGACGGCCGTTTTCACGGTCTTGCGGCCAAAGATAGCCTCCGATCATTTTCTGACAGTGTCAGGAATTTAACATGATCATCTCACATTGTGTTTGCTGCTATGATCTATGTCTACTGACATAGTCAGTACTGCTACGTAAAAATGTAACATGAAATGGCGTATTGATCATCAACATGACATTGCCCTAAATGTAAAACTACTTACCACAAGCTCCATTTGAAAAATTGGTATGCCAAGTTGGCCTCTTTTCCCTATAGCCATGTCCATATTCTCTTTCGCTTCTTTCTCTTTTTTTCAGCACACATAAAAACCACAATTGCCAAAGTGCGATTCATATTTGTTTATTCATAATAAATATGAATATGACCTCTGATCATGATTCATAATCGCACTGTCTGTAGCAGGCATTAGAAGTTTGCATGGGGCCCTTAGTGGACCCCAGAACTGCTCTATGGTGACAGATGAATATGCATGCTGGTTCGGGTTTTTTTAATAATGTTTACAATGACTGAAACCAGGGGCGGTGCTGCTTGATGTTGATGACAGCAGCTTATCAAGCATTGGTCAGAAGATGGTGGAACAGCTCCTGCTCAAAAAAGAGATCCGGCCCACAGACCGTGACACTCTTGTGGCCATACTGCAACGCAAGCGCACGTAAGGCTCCTCATGATCTCTGCAGCTTTGTGTTTGTGTATGTGGAGGAAAGTTGTTGTTTTTTTATTATTATTTCAGAGATCCATATTAATTGGTATATGAGTTCAGCTCTATATGACTTTCTATGGATATAAACTTAAAGACTCTGTTGTTTCTGCTTTACAGTCAATTAGAGCCTTCTTCAGCCCCTGGTTCAGCAGACATAGAGCTGCAAACATTCTCAGTCAGCAAACAGGTATCTATCTATCTATCTATCTATCATCTATCTATCTATCTATCTATCTATCTATCTATCTATCTATCTATCTATCTATCTATCTATCTATCTATCTATCTATCTATCTATCTATCTATCTATCTATCTATCTATCTATCTATCTATCTATGTCTGTCCATTCATCCATCATATAGATATAGATCAACCATATAGATCAACTATGATTTCCCTCTGATTTTTAAGCTAGGGTGGAGACAAGACCAGGATACCCTGCTTGTTAAAATCCTTTTTAATTATATTTAAAATGTTTTTTCCTTTATTGTACCTTAGTATGTTGCTCTGCTAGTTTCAAATACTAACTTTTGCACTGTTCTGTTCGTCCTCAGCGAGACATGGTTGATCGTGTGGAGGCCTCTGTGGTTTTATCAGGTGAGTGTACATTCATTTTTTATTCTGTATGAAATGATTTTTCTTTATTTTCCAGCACATTGCATGCTCATGTTTCTTCACTCCTTCTCTCTCAAGGTGTGGTGGAGAACCTCCAGAAACCAGTGGTAGCGTTTGCACGTCTGCGGGATTCAGTGGTGATGGAAGGGGTTCTGGAAGCTCCAGTTCCAGTTCGTTTTGTCTTCTTCCTGATGGGCCCCAGTCACAGCGGCATGGACTATCATGAGTGTGGCCGGGCCATGGCAGCACTAATGGCCGATTGGGTAAGGAGGAACTTTGGATTTTGCACTGAAATATTATTGAATAAATATATATATATATATAATAATGTATCATCTTCATGCTGTATCCAGGTGTTCACTCTGGAAGCTTACTTGGCCACAAATGAGAGGGATCTGACCAATGCCATGGCAGACTTCATGGACTGCAGCATTGTGATCCCACCCACAGAAATCCAGGATGACAGCATGCTGAAGCCAATCATCAACTTCCAGAAGAAGATGCTGCGTGATAGGGTCCGCCCAAATGACACCCGACTCACAGTTGGGGGCAGAGGTCAGTCTTCATAGAATGATAAGCTGTTGATGCAGGCACTTTGTCACTTTGTTCATTTAATTTGACATTTAAATCTCTACACGTCATTTGCTCCCCTTGTGTGTTTGTTTATTAAATAATATGAATACTCTGATGTTTATCAAACAATTTGTTGATGCTTTGAGCTACCAATATGAGTATTGTACTTTCAGTTCCATTTCAAACAATTTACAGATTGTAGATTCCATATGCAGATTCAATGGATTTGGTCATTTTACTTCTCAAATTTGACTTTATTATAATAATTTAATTTTTGTTCTCGGATGCTGGTCCTGCATCCCTGCAACATTTTAACATAGACTCACATTTACATTTAGTAGTTTCATTAGTAAGATTTCATATTCATGCCTTCAGCTCTCTTTATACGTCATATTTCTATGTTTTTTTCTGTACACATCTTAAGGGTTTAATTACAAAATGTCAGACATGTATCAATATGTGGTTTAGATTAATCAATAATGACTACAAGGAACGGTCCTTCTCTTTCATTAGACCATTTTAGTCTTAAATCTGGAATTACATCCAATGAATGGATTAATTGTTTGTTTAGCCCCAACTGGACCTGAGAAGCCACGGGAGGATCCACTGGCCCGTACCGGCTATCCGTTTGGCGGAATGGTCAAAGACTTAAAACGCCGCTACAAGCATTACCTTAGTGACTTCAAAGATGCACTGGACCCTCAGGTGCTGTCTTCTGTCATCTTCATCTACTTCGCTGCCCTTTCTCCTGCCATCACCTTCGGAGGACTTCTTGGTAAGTACATTCACTGCAAGCCCTGACTAATCACACCACTGAGAAAGATCCGAATCAGTCTCATTTAGCAGCTGGTCCTGGTCCACATTTCATCTTAGCCTGGCCTGGTTCATTAAAGGGATACTCGAATTCCTTACCATTTTCTCACCATCATGCTGTCCCATGTGGTGAAGATGCGGCTTTCTTCCTTCAGATGAACACAAACAAAGGTTTTTATAAAAAATAATCCATCTCTGATTCACAAACACAGCGGTAATTAATGTCTTCTGAAGCAAAATAATAGCTGTGTTAGAAAAGACCTACTATATATTTTAAGCACGTGGATTAATGAGAGTGTCGTGAAGTTAGCCTGGATGCCAGCCCGAACCCCGCCCACAACATTTTTTGGTCGGGAAGTTCGGTCTGGACTCGATCCATTGAGGAGTAATTATGATCAGCCAAAAAATGGTCGGACCAATCAAATTGCCAGGGCGGGCTTTATACGATGATGGACAGATAATCCATCCAATAACGTAATCATCACGTCCTCAAACGTATTTTTTCTTTCAAAAATGCTTTTCGTGTTTGCATGCAAGTAGGCCTACTCCGCGAATCCTTAAGTTCTTTTTGCAACACACGGCAAAGATTGTTAACACTCCTTATTTTTTTCATACTTTTTCCAGAGTTCTGTTTGATAACTATGCGTTGCTCAACATACGTCACTTACTGCGTTCCTCTGATTGGTTGTCGGTCTATCCAATTGAGTGCAGAGTTGTTGTTTTTCCTGGTTCGGTTAAGACACGCCTCATAATCAAAGCCCTATGGAGCAGTCTCAGACTCATGTTCTGACCAGAATATGAGTATGACGAAGTCAGGCTATCGTGAAGTGGTACGTCAACACGTTAAGACGAATTTATGTCATGCTTTACAATGTGCTGACATTTACTTAAAGCATGACCTTGCGTATGACAGTTGGCCAGAAGCGATTGTTCATAGTTAATTGATTTGCTTGGTGTGTAGTTTTTCTTACACACACCTATCTGTATGGTTTTTGAAGAGTCAACTTTGGAAGTTCTGTACACTTGCAATATATGGACCCACAGAGATGGATTATTTTTTCTAAAAAAATCTTAATTTGTGCTTATCTGAAGAAAGAAATCATATACATCTGGGACTGTATGAGGGAGGGTGACTACACGATAAGCGATTTTTAATTGTTGGGTGGAGTATCCGTTGAACTAGATCTCTCCATTTCTCTATTTTAGCGGATAAGACGGAGCATATGATGGGGGTCTCTGAGATGATGGTCGCTACCTGCGTGCAGGGTGTCATCTTTTGTCTGTTTGCGGCTCAACCAGTTCTCATCATTGGGTTTACCGGTCCATTGATGGTGTTTGAGGAGGCCTTCTTTCAGGTGATGCTTTTATCAGTGAAAATTGTTATTTAACGAGGTAGATTATCACTAGCTTTATGACTTTTCTCATCCATCTAAACATTTTCATCTTTCCCATTCAGTTCTGCAAGTCTAATGGCTTTGAGTACATTGTGGGCCGTGTCTGGGTGGGCATGTGGTTGATCATCATTGTGGTGGTGATTATGGCAGTGGAGGGGAGCTTCCTTGTTCGTTTTATCTCACGCTTCACCCAGGAGATCTTCTCCATCTTGATCTCTCTCATTTTCATCTACGAGACCTTTTACAAGCTGATCAGTGTATGTAAAGCCATCCAAATGTACACACACTTCATTTGATTAGATCACATAATATAATTTATCCTCAAATCTTCTTATTTTTTTCTATTCTTTGTTTTCTTGCTCCTCAGATTTTCAAAGCGCACCCTTTAGTTTTGAACTACGAACACTTGAATGATTCCGCGGAAGACCCCTTCCACCCTGTCAAAATCAAAATCAACAAGACAGATCCTTCTCATGGCAATGTTACCGAACATCATGAGATAATAGAGAGAGCATATCCCAACACCGCCCTGCTGTCCATGTGCCTTATGTTTGGATGTTACTTCATTGCAATGTATCTCCGTGGGTTTAAAACTAGCACCTTCCTTCCTGGCCCAGTAAGTATGCCCAGTTTCCTTTTTATTTATTTATTTAAACTCTGATACTGCTTGGGGGGGAGGGGGATTTTTTTGAACAGATCCAACCAATTAAAAAGCCTTTAAATTTACTTTAAATTGATTTAATACTGCACATTTTATTTTATTTTAATGTATGTGGTAGAAGTGTTCCGAGGAAGGTTGGAACATAATTTAAAACAAAAAGCTTATATTTCAGTTCATGTTACTAATAAAACACTGTATACCACCAGATCCGACGAATGATTGGAGATTTTGGTGTCCCCATCGCCATCTTCTTCATGATCGCTGTGGATATCTGCATCAGCGATGCCTACACACAGGTTAGCCAACACTTCCTGTTGCATTGTTCAGAGATGTGTTTCGCTATTACAGTTTTTACATCTGAACTGTAAGTGCAATTGTCACAACTGTTTATGGATTATCACAACATGTCTGAAAAATGTAGTTACTCACCTACAACATTTAATTCATGCTTCTAAGCCTGGTAATGTTTTCAGTAAATTGGCCAATGCCATCAAAATGAGAAGTGTCATCATGTAAGCCATAGGCTACTGCTCAAAAAATGTTGATGGTTTTTCACCATGGCAGTAACCCTTGAAATGTTTGTTATAATATACACATTTAATTTTATATATATATATATATATATATATATATCCTCACAGTATGTAACACTACAAGATCCATCTTCCAAGAGTACATAGTTGCTGTTCACGGTTGTGATGATCGAAATGGTGCTGATTTTGATTCTAGGCAAGCTTTATACATGCTTCCAAACTTGATTGGCTTATTCCTATTGTGATTCCTGTTTCATGGCTGGTCATTAGCTATCGCAAATTTAGCAGACATCACAAACATTCCATATCATAGATATTTATGGAATAAACATGTCTGACAGATTTTGATAAGTTAATGAATCATTTTGCATGTGATGGCTCACACAATGAAAGAATATTGTTCACTGAGAATCAAGTTTTGGTCAGCAAGCCATGCAGTTTAGTTGTTGTGCAAATTGTAGACAGTTGTACCGGTAATTATTCTTTTGCACACACATGCCTAGATTTGAACCTATTTTATTATTATTTTTATTTTTTTTGAGAAAAAAAATCTAATTTGTGAATATAGCCAAAGCGATTATGAAAAATTGAATAAAAAAAGTGAATGTAAAAGTCCCTATAGTGAATAAGCTAATGAAGACAAACATGTTTCATACATACCATACAGTGTTGCAATCTGGACCCAAACATAAATTAAATCACTTGTTTCTTAATCAAGACCTTCTGGGAGTTTGACCATTATAACAGGTGGTTCCATAATTAATCCGTCTCATGTTCTGTTTACTTTCTGCTTTAGAAACTAGTGGTGCCAAAGGGGCTGACCGTGTCCAACACGTCTGCTAGAGGTTGGATCATCAACCCATTGGGTGAGAAGAAGCCATTCCCTATCTGGTTGATGTTCGCCTGTGTTGTCCCTGCCTTGTTGGTCTTCATCCTAATTTTCCTTGAGTCCCAGATCACCACGTGAGTTCCTCACATAAAGTAAACAGCAAGAAGATGTAACAAAGTTAAGATTCATGCAAGGATTTAGGTCATCCTTCGTGTTGCAACACTGCCTTGATCACCTTACTTTTCCTTATCATCCAGGCTGATTGTGAGTAAGCCTGAGAGAAAAATGGTCAAAGGCTCTGGTTTCCATCTGGACCTCCTGATTTTGGTGTTCTTGGGAGGAGCAGGCTCTATCTTTGGTGTCCCCTGGCTCAGTGCTGCTACAGTGAGATCTGTCACCCACGCCAACTCCCTGACTGTCATGACCAAAGGCCCCAAACCGCAGATTGAACGTGTGCTAGAACAAAGAGTCAGTGGTATTTTGGTGGCCGTGATGGTTGGTGAGTTCTAAGCCCTTAATCTGAAATAATCAGACTAAATAAATGTTTAAACAAAAGCAATTCGCTTTTATTGCCAGATGAAAAAATTTAAATTGGCATAATAATACTTACATGTTATTGAACAATACACGTAATAGTAATAATTTCTCACCCACAGGGGTCTCGATTCTCATGGAGCCCATCCTGAAGATGATACCTATGACGGCTCTGTTTGGGATCTTCCTCTATATGGGTATCACTTCCCTGAGTGGTATCCAACTTTGGGACCGTATGCTTCTGCTTATTATGCCGAAAAAGCATCATCCACTTGTTCCATTTGTCACCCGTGTAAGATTTATTTAATGAACACAATACACTATATGGACAAAAGTACACTGTTGTAAAAAAAAGTATCAGTCCACTTTTATTTAGAAAGAAACTAATGCTTTTAATCCACAAGAAAGCATTAAATTGATCAAAGGTGACAGTAAAGACATTTATAGTGTTACAAAGGATTTCTATATTAAATAAATACTATTCTTTGAACTTTCTATTCCTCAAAGAATCCTGAAAAAAATAAGTCACACAAAATATTAAGCAGCACAACTGTCTTCATCATTGATAATAATAGGAAACGTTTATTTTTTTAAGCAGCAAACCATCATATTAGAATGATTTCTGAAGGGTCATCATGTGACACTGAAGACTAGAGTAATATTAAATTGTACAAACAATTCACAATATTACTGTTTTCACTGTATTGGTCAAATAACTGCAGTCTTGGTGAGCAGAAGAGACTATTAAAAAACACTTACCAACCCCAAACTTTTGAAGGGTAGTGTATGTGTGTGGACATCTAAACATCAAACCAACCCAATAATTAGAAGATGTGTCCAAATACTTTTGGCCATGTCTAGTAATCACATCTCTCTCTCTCTCCTCTCTCTCTCTCCTCTCCTTCTCTCTCTCTCTCTCTCTCTCTCTCCTCTCTCTCTCTCTCTCTCTCCTCTCTCTCTCTCTCTCTTCTCTCTTCTCTCTCTCTCTCCCTCTCTCTCTCTCCTTCTCTCTCCTTCTCTCTCTCCTCTCCTCTCTTCTCCCTCCTCCTCCTCCTCTCTCTCTCTCTCCCCCTCCTCTCTCTCTCTCTCCCCCTCCTCCCCTCTCTTCTCTCCCCTTCTCTCTCTCTCTCTCTCCTCTCTCTCTTCTCCTCTCCTCTCTCCTCTCTCTCTCTCCTCTCTTCTCCTCTCCTCTCTCTCCTCTCTCTCTTCTCTCTCTCTCTCTCACTCTCTCTCTCCTCCTCTCTCTCCTCTCCTCTCTCTCTTCTTCTCTCTCTCCTCTCTCTCATTTGTTCTGCCCCTCCATGCGTATGCACCTGTACACGTTGATCCAAGTGATGTGTTTGGTGATTCTGTGGGCAGTAAAATCTAGTCCGTTTTCACTTGCCCTGCCCTTTGTCCTGATCCTCACGATCCCTCTAAGAATGTTCATGACCGGCCCATCTTCACTGTCATGGAAATGAAATGTGTAAGTATCTCTTTTACAGTGCTAAAACACAAGAAATGCACATGAATGCACTTTTTTACCCACCATGTCTTTATAAAAAACAAAGCTAATTATATATGATATGATGCCATCATGTTGTACATATAATGCATTGAGATTTATAATTATTATTCTTAATTGTATTAATATTAGAATAGCAGAAATATTTTAAGATTTATCCCAAGAATGTTTCCATCCTTTCATTAGTCATTCACAGTCATTTCATTTGTAACTGTTTATTTATGACTGCATATTTCATCCTTTTACAGCTGGATGCAGATGATGCAAACGTGAAATTTGATGATGAGGATGACTAAAATAACCCCAAAACTTCTTTGGACGACTTTCTTGATTCTTGAATCAAAGCCACTATGAATTCATCTTACTGTGTGCATTACATGATCATATTTTCCTTGTATTTTTATCTGTACATTCAAATTTTAGCTGGACAAATCTCAGTGTTTCTTTTATGAAAGTTTTAGAATGCATTAATGCACATCTAAAATTCATAAACTGTTCATATACATTCCAAAGTTGTTTATCACAATATTTTCTTACTTTTTACTTATTTTTTCATAGAACATTCTTTTACGACTTTTTATTATTTTTGTGTGTTTGTGTGCCAGATAAGACTTTTTTTGTTCTGTCTCCCCTGCTTTAAGTGATACCTATGCAAAATGTGCCTTTATATTTCTTATGAGAATTTCAGGGACTTCATACCTGTAAATATAATAGGCTTACAAATACAGAATGTTAGCGATATAGGTTGCTTTTGCAAATATTTAATACCTTTGAGTATAAATGAATAGTTGATTTTATGTGTGCTTGGTCTGTTATGCTGTGTGACTTTGTTCAATGATTAAAATTCTTTAAAACATCCACAATAATTCTTAGTAAGCAGGCCTTACCCTTCTGTACTAAATTGCAAACACATCCACATCTCCAGTTGACCCAGCTTCACAGGAGATCTGTGCGGGTCTGACCCACCCAATCATGAGCTTGCCCCACCCTAGAAAGCAACCAGCCTCCAGCCACCTTCCCAAGTGTCCAGCCTCTTCTGAGAGTCCCCTGACCTATAGCTTACATGTTAGAGCTGGACCTGCTTAAAATATTGACTTTAACCCTTACGTTGTGTTGAAAACGCTAATACATTTTGTGTTCCTGGTCAAAAATGACCTGCCTTTTAAAAATTGCTTGTTATCATCACAAAATATCGGATTCAATCTTTTTGTCAACTTGGGTTCTTTTCAACACTGAAAAAAGGTTTTCAAGCAGTACTTCATTCAATTAATAATTTTTCTTTCAATTCAGTTTACTATTATTTGTTTTATTTTTTAAGTTATATTTTATTAGTTCAAAACATTGTTAAATATAAATATTTTTCATTAAGATCTTAAAAAAAAAAATTGTTTCGACGAAGTTACAATTTCAAGGTTATACACAGGCCAGCGCATGCGCATTAAACACAAATCTCGACAGTCACCAGACCGCTCTTCAAGTCAGCGCCTCGGCGGTCGCTCCGTGGATCAATGTTGCCAGGGTGGCGGTTTTCCCGCACAATTGGGCTATTTTGAAAAAAGAGTCGCAGGAAAAATTATGGAGTTGCGGGTTGCGGTTTTTTGGGCTATATTTATTATGCACTGCGGCCGCAATAAATAAATAAATTAAATTGTAGACAAAGAAAAAATTAAAAGGGAACCGTTTATTAGTGGGTGTTGTTGATCCCCGGGAATGAATATTTGGCAACAACCGCTGCGGCGGGCGAGTGGACGCGTCACACATGTGTTTTTGGAGCCCGATCTCATGAAAGTGCGTATGAATACCACGAATGTTATTTCTCGTGGCATTTATACGCCAAAATCAGTTTTGGCGTGTATATGATACGCAGTTTTCGCGTGCATATGATACGCACTTTATGGCGTCTAATACGCACGCACCCCCATCCCCCCTCCCCCTAATCTTACCCAAGGGATTTTCAGTGCGTAGCATATACACGCCAAAACCATTTTTGGCGTATAAATGCCACGAGAAATAACATTTGTGGTATTGATACGCACTTTCATGAGACTGCGTTGGTTTTTGACATAAAAATCTAGCATCTAGCAGCATCATCACATTACATTCAAAGTGTTCCAAATGATGATAGCAATTATTGCAAATGTGAAATCAGAGTTCACCACAGTGATCTAGTAGGCTAGCTTATGCTGCGACTGAATAACATAAAAAAACATTATTTGACACAGGCAAAGTTCCTTTCCAAGACTAATGTTGCTGTGAAAGAGGCAGAGTTTAAGCTAGCTGCCCACGTTGCTTGTCACTCAAGCACTTCCAACTGTTGATCATTTAGGAATGTCAGAAAATATCAGAAAGGACAAGTTCTTGTTTGACCTTTATTGTATGAGATTGTGTAAAAAAAAACACACACAGTGTGTGATAATAAGATTTTGGGTAAGACAAAAGGCCAAAACTTTAAACTACACACACACACACACACACACACACACACACACACACACACACACACACACACACACACACACACACACACACACAATATATATATATATATATTTTTGTTATTTTTATTTATTATTATTATTATTATTATTATTATTTTTATTTAAAAATAACCAGGTTAACTTTTATTTAACCAGGTTAATCGGTTGAGAACAAGTTCTCATTTGCAACCGTATATATATAGGTGAAACTCGAAAAATTTGAATATCGTGCAAAAGTTCATATATTTCAGTAATTCAAATTAAAAGGTAAAAACTAATATATTTTGTAATTCTATCTATCTATCTATCTATCTATCTATCTATCTATCTATCTATCTATCTATCTATCTATCTATCTATCTATCTAACTATATACACATTACACATGCATGATTATACTTTTCAGAGGGCCGACATTTCTGTATTTAAAATCCTTTTTTCATATATTCATCTCATGTAATATTCATATTTTCTAAGATTTTGGATTTGGGGTTTTCATAAGCTGTAAACCATAATCATCAAAATTATAACTAACTTGTTCATGATATTCTAATTTTTCGAGTTTCACCTGTATATAGAGGGACACAAAATATATATATATATATATATATATATATATATATATATATATATATATATATATATATATATATATATATATATATATATATATATATATATATATATATATATATATATATATATAAAGTTTATGTTAAGGCCCTTTGTGGGAATCCAGCCATTGTCGGAAAATTGGGCTAGTTTTCATTCCATTTGGGCGGGTTTTGAGTTGTCATTGGGCTAGAAATATTTCTGGGACCTGGCAACCCTGCCGTGGATGGATCACAATACTTTACTTTTCTGCACCAGACCAGACTCAAGTTACATTGCAGAAAAACTCTGGTAAGTGAAACAAACAACCATTTAACCCTTGTGCATCAATTTAAAAAAGTTACACATAGCTACATAGAGGACAAAAATGTCCGTGTCCAAAAACTGTCATAAAAATATTATAGATTTATATTTTTTTCCACTTTCACTGGCATCATTTTTTTAACCAGCATCAGCTCTAATCATAATGACCAAACATTCATTAATTTTCAGAATTTTAACCCTTAAAATGCTGGTTTGTTTACATAATGCCACTGTTGTTTTTTTATGAAAAAAAGAAAAATAGTAATTATTTTCAATTCACTAAATTCCAAGCAGATTTTTTTTTCTTTGATTATTACAGCCTTGGATATGTCAATGATTAAGAACAATATTAATTTTGATGCATTAATATTTTTTATGCAGTATCAGATTTTAAAAAAAGCTACCACTTAGGTACATAAAGGACAAAAATGTCCATGTCAAAAAAGTGTCATAAAAATATGATAGATTAATATTTTTTTCCACTTTCACTGACTTAGATTTTTTACTAGCATCAGTTCTAATCATAATTACCAAACATTCATTTATTTTCAGAATTTTAACCCTTTAAATGCCGGTTTCTTTACATAATGCCACTGTTGATGTTTATAAAAAATTTAATAATAATAATAATTTTCTATATACTAAATTCTAAGCAGATTTTTTTTTCTTTGATTATTACAGCCTTGGATATGTCAATGATTAAGAACAATATTCATTTTGATGCATTAATATTTTTTATGCAGTATCAGATTTTAAAAAAAGCTACCACTTAGGTACATAAAGGACAAAAATGTCCATGTCAAAAAAGTGTCATAAAAATATGATAGATTAATATTTTTTTCCACTTTCACTGACTTAGATTTTTTACTAGCATCAGTTCTAATCATAATTACCAAACATTCATTTATTTTCAGAATTTTAACCCTTTAAATGCCGGTTTCTTTACATAATGCCACTGTTGATGTTTATAAAAAATTTAATAATAATAATAATTTTCTATATACTAAATTCTAAGCAGATTTTTTTTTCTTTGATTATTACAGCCTTGGATATGTCAATGATTAAGAACAATATTCATTTTGATGCATTAATATTTTTTATGCAGTATCAGATTTTAAAAAAAGCTACCACTTAGGTACATAAAGGACAAAAATGTCCATGTCAAAAAAGTGTCATAAAAATATGATAGATTAATATTTTTTTCCACTTTCACTGACTTAGATTTTTTACTAGCATCAGTTCTAATCATAATTACCAAACATTCATTTATTTTCAGAATTTTAACCCTTTAAATGCCGGTTTCTTTACATAATGCCACTGTTGATGTTTATAAAAAATTTAATAATAATAATAATTTTCTATATACTAAATTCTAAGCAGAATTTTTTTTCTTTAAATATTACAGCCTTGGATATGTCAATGATTAACAATAATATTAATTTTGATGCATTAATATTTCTTATGCAGTCTCAGATAAATAAAAAAAATTACCACTCAGGTCCATAAAGGACAAAAATGTCCATGTCAAAAAAGTGTCATAAAAATATTATAGATTCATATTTTTTTCCACTTTCACTGACTTAGATTTTTTACTAGCATCAGTTCTAATCATAATTACCAAACAGTCATTAATTTTCAGAATTTTAACCCTTTAAACGCTGGTTTCTTTACATAATGCCACTTTTGTTTTTATAAAAAATTATAATAATAATAATAATACAAATATTCCATATACTAAATGCTAAGCAGGTTTTTCTTTAAATATGACAGCCTTGGATATATCACTGGTTAACAACAACATTAATTTTGATGCATTCATATTTTTATGCAGTATCAGATAAAAAAAATAAAAAAAAATACCACTCAGGCCCAAGTCACTCAGGCCCAAGTCAAATCATTGATTTATTACTCCTATTATCCTCCAAAGTTTTTACTTTTTTGATAGAATATACCTTATTTTGCTCTATAAATAAAGCAAAAGTACAAGATCACTTTGAACAAGAACTGAAGTCAACTCTTCATCCTCACTTTCACATGTGTTCACTAGATCCAGAGCTTCCCTTGCTGTGAAACGTCTCTTCATCTTGCAAACAATGAAATGACAAGGCCCTCAAGCATCACATTTTTATAGGTTTGGCTGTGAGAGCACTTGTGTCAACAAAAATCTACCAGACAAAACAATCACCATTTTCTCGAGGTGAAAACATAAAAAATAATCACTTTTGATTTATGCAAGGTGTTGTGGGGCCTCTAAACTTCTACATCAAAATCAAGCTCACCTTTTACCTTTGAATAAAAACAAAAACAAAAACAAAGTGCAAGCAAGTAATAAGAAATGTGTTTAAATGAAAAAAAGTAACTTCAGTAACTTTTTGACCTTTTCAGTTTTCACATGCAGGGTCTGTGACTCTGCCAAGGGTATGACTCATTTACATGGGGTGGGATTTGTGTTTTCCAGTACAATATAATTTCTTTCTTTCAAAATGTTCACACACACACACTTAAAAATATCAGTACACACATACTAACCACACTCTGACAACCATACCAACACACCCACACAATTATAGCTTCATAATTTATCTAATTGGCTCTATAATATGCATAAGCCGAAAACAGCAGAAAACAACAATAAAGTGATAATTTGCTTTATATGCCAAACCTGAAAAAATGGCACCATCTGATAAAAAATAGTAAAAATTAAAATTTTGAAGCCTTGTCAACAGAATGAAAGCCTGTTAAGAAAGATTGCATCATTTTATAGTTGAATGGCACTGGGATTAAAAATCGCAGTTTTAATGGGTTTCAATGGGGACATTTTTGTCCAAAAGGCGCTAAGTGGGTGTATTTTTTTTACCTAGTGCAAAATAAATTTTTTAAAGTAAATGAAGGTGAAATATTAAAATTCCAATAAAAATACACACCTGTGGCAAATGTTATGCAGTTAGCATTAACACAGCCAAAGTTATCAAAAAAACAAAACTGAAAAGGACAAAAAATGTCCATAAGGATGCACAAGGGTTAAATGTGCTGTTGTATTTAGTAGCCTGTTAATTTTATGCCAGACATGGCGCACTGACTTTATCTGGTAACGTTAACGTTAGATAAGTAGGCCTATGTACATTCATTTGAAAATGTTAACTTGGTGTTAGCTAGCTGAGTTTACACAATATGTCGACGTTAATTAATTCCTGACCGATTTAAAAAGGGAACATATGTTAAAAGAAAACCTGTGCCATTTTGGTAACGTTAATTAATGAACGTTTAAGCATCGAACCGAACGTTATCTCGAGTCAGCCATAAGAATGACGTTAAAACCGTTAAAACAGTTAGCAACCTGATCAACTAACACAGTTAACTTAAGTGAATTAAGCTAACGTTACATGTTAAGGGACTGGCTTAATGTATGGCTAACGCAGTTATGACTGACGAAATACAACATTTTGTGTCTAATATTGCTCCATTGGCAAACTTTTTTTATATTTTAAATTCGGGCGGGCGATGTCGGTTGGTTTAAAAAAAAGTCAGAGGACACAGGGGGGCAGTAAAGCCACGACGCAACAGTCAGTCATTAATACGTTTTTCAAGGTTAGTAAAATACTTCCGAATTCAGTTGATAATTAATATAAATGTTTAATATTTTAACTTTGTCTGTTAATGTAGATTACTTGTACTTAAGTGTCAAAACCCTACGTTAGACTGAGATTTTAAAAAATGTACCATTATGGCCCTATGGCCTTGTAATGGCGCTTGGAGACACGTCTAATGGCGGACAATTTACCCATAGTTTAGAATAAGAATAAGCCGTCACCCAACATCACTTAGAGCACATTTAACAAACCTTGATTGACTTAACCAATTTCATTTGATATTTTTTACTATCTTGATGCAGGATACCGACATTGCTGTAAAGAGGGAGATTGCACTAAAAAGTCTTATTTTCTACATGGGAGAAGCAGTGGAGGACCTCATCAAGGATTTCCTGGTAAGACAAGATTAATTTAGGGATGCGAAAATTCTAGCTAAGGCTGTCAAGTTCAAAATTAGCCATCAGACTATGTTCATAAATATGTCTGAAAACAGTCTGTAAGCAAAGTTCAAATAGAGATACAATACCTTTCCACTAGAACCAGAGTCCCATGCGTTGGTAAGTTTATGATTGTAATGACTGTTATATTTCTATTTCAAAAACGAATTGGAGCAAAAACATAATTTTATAATTAGTTAGAAGTAGATGCTAATTATACAATGTTGTGCATTTGTGTTTGCATTCAATTTGGTTTAAGTTATTTTTTGTTATCCAAATAAAAAGTACCATCTGAATGTCGTCTAATAGTTTGGGCTCTGTTGTTAACCTTTAATCTGCGGGAAACCCAACCTGTATCGATTCCTTATTCTTTCTTTCTTCCTAAATTCTTTTCCAGGTATCAGAAAAGAAAGAGGATGAACAATTTCTTCAGCAAGAAGCCATGGCAATCTTTATCATCAGATATGCACAAGGTGTACCTACAAACATTGGCATCATTCTAATCTAGAGGGACAAGAGGTTCTGAGCGGCTTGCCCTCTGTCGCAAATGCTGGTACCATTCTCCTGAGCCTTCTTTATGCCTTCAATCTGGAATATCCCAAGACATTGAAACTGACATTTGAATATATCCAGAAATTCACGGTGTATATAGCAACAACTCTGTACTTCCATTCCAATGTCTGACTTTTCAACAATGTGTTGTTGGTTTTTTTAGTTGGATATCATTTGTAGCAGAGATAGTGAAATACTTATCACAGCTGCATTTACCTGCATTTGGTAGTGTTGAGGAATTCTTGCATTTCCCTAATTCACTGCATAGTTCTCGGTTAAGTTTGCCAGCCCTTGAAGTTAGAATATGACACTTGAGCACTGAAATTGTGAATGTGTGGAAATAAGTTAATAAATCTTTATGCAATGTAAATTATTTGTCTTTTTTTATTTATTAGATTTTGGATCAGATCAAATATTAAGCAATGTTCCTGGATGGGAAACATGTTTTATTAAATCCATATCTTTTTGTTTGTTTAAAATTAATAATTTCTATTAACCTTTATTTTTAAAATGATACATAATTGTTTAATTAAATCTATATATATTTGATTGGAGAAAACAAATAATTTCTAATACATATTTCTTAAATGAGAAGTTTTGTTTTGATTAAATCTATATATTTTTGTTTAGATCAAATAAAGGAATTTAAATTAATTGACTTTCTTCAACATGAAAAATTTACTTTGTACCAAGTTATATAAAATAGTTTTCATAGACATAGAAAATATTGGTTAGGGTAAGTTATTTATTTTTCATTGGATCAAGTAATAAAATATAGATGTGAACCATTACCCTAAAATTTTTTAATTGGATGAATGAAAATATTTTTTCAGTGAATTAGGACAAATATTTATTGATCTTAGGCTTTATTCTGAACCTCATTGATCTGAGAATAAAGTTCATGTGAAAGCTCTGTGAAAAAAAAGCCTGTAATAGTCCAAATGTTTTGTTTGTGTACATGAGCGTGTGTGTGTCACATGTAAATATGTGAACACTAAATGTTGGTTTTATTTTCGATCTCTCATTTTTGATCAATGAGGCCTACAATCAGTCAGTTGAAAAATATATACAAAACCTGTTCTAATTTAAAGAAAACAATGTGTGGTGATATGGCATAATGAGAGATTTATCGGGTATTTTTTGTATAGACCGGTCATTTTTGATAATAAGGGTTTAAAATGTAGTGCTGTCAGTAGGTTCAAATAAGCCATGATTATTTTATTTTTGTCATATTGTCAGTGAATAGTATATCTACACATTACTAACTACTAACATTTGTAAAAGAAGACTTTGCTCACCAAGGTTGCATTAATTTGATCAAAAATACAGTAAAACAAATGTTTTTTTTTTAAATATTTTATTACAATTTAAAACAACTGTTTTGTTATCTGTTTTAAAATGTAATTTATTCCAATTATTTAGCATCATTACTTCAGTCTTCAGTGTCACATGATCCCTCAGAAATCATTCTGATACGATTTGGTGCTCAAGAAACATTTATTATCAATGTTGAAAACAGTTGTGCTGCTGAATATTTTTGTGGAAACCATGATACATATTTTTCAGGATTCTTTGATGAGTAAGTTCAAAAGGACATAATTTATTTGAAATAAATATATATATAAAAAAAGAAAAAAAGTCTTAACTCTAACTTTTGGTCAATGTAATGCATCCTTGCTAAATAAAAAGTAATAATTTACTTTAAAAATGTTTTTACAATGATCAGTTCCTGCCTGAAAGAGTCACATTGCCTGTGTATGGTTTTTTTATACTTAGACTGCAATTGAGTTTTGCCAAACATCCCATCAGGATTTCATGTTTAAATGTATTCCCTATTACGTCTTTCTTAGTGAAAGTTGCTGTTAGAACTGTGGGAACTTGTTCAGATCAGGCGTCTTACTGGAAGATGATTCTATACTTCAACAGATACTGCCACATATTCTGTTGTGGAAAAAAAACACTATGGAAGTCTGTGGCTACCGTCGACTGTTTGATTACCAGCATTCTTTAAAATATCTTCTTTTCTGTTCAACAGAAGAAAGAAATTCATAAAGGTTTGGAAAAACATGAGGGTGAGCAAATGATGGCAAAAACATTTATGGGTGAACTATCCCTTTAATAACACACAGCACAGTATTGATAACGCCACATGATATCCAGTATAATGCGAGTTAAAAATATATATTCCCGGAGGAAGGAGTGTGCTGCTGCTCCACACTGGACTCTGGCATTCCAGTGGAAAGCGCACGTCACCGCTCTGATGTTTAACGAAGCAGCGCGCTCATTGGAAAATCATGTTTTCTCCAAATCAGAACGTCTTGATTGGACATCGCAGGTGACGCCCACAAACAGACAAGGTGGAGTTTAATTATTTAACGTAACAAAAAGATGTAGCTGTCAGACTGAAAATACTGAAAAGATGTTAAAAGTACACAACAGTGCACTCTTTACTTAATTCATATGCACTTTGGGAGTTTGACTAAACGCAAGAATACTGTTTTTCTTTTCCTTCTTTATTTTTTTATCACACGTTAACATTAAATCAAATAAACTTATTTTATTAAAACTTTACATTATCATCACGAGTAAAAATAAAAAAAGTGTTCAAAACAAGCCCGAATCGCCACACGCGCGTGCAGGTTTGATGGCGCCTCGGTAGCTCGTGACAGCAGCTCCGAGTTTATAATCCAAATGGAAGCGAAACCCGGGCGACCCATCCATGATGAGAGCGGCGAGCAGGCAGGGGAGAGATTGAAAATGTGGATGTCGCCTTGGAAAGAGAAATGAGCGGATCGAGAGAGCTGCGCGCTGACTGGAAGGAGAGCGAGAGAGATGGAGGCGGGGGGAAGTCTCTCTCAGCTCTGCGGGGACTGGAGCGCCCGTGCCCTGGACCGGCGGCGCAGTGCTGGCTAACAGTCAACCCTCCCCTTGTTCCACCACCACTTCCACACACAAGCAGAGACAGGTAAGATCAAACCAGCGCCTCATCCTACCGACCGTTTGGTAAACAACCCTTGAAAATTTTCTTAGATGAAACGACAAAAAGAAAAAAAATCTAAACATTTTGACTTTAGATCATTGGTGGATTTTGTTTTTGTTTAAATTCGCGCTGACTTGGTGCAAGGCAACGGTACATTCCGAGTCGCCTTACCCGAATTTCCCGTATTGTGACTCGGGGAAAAACATTCCCCGTTTACCAAAACCTTTCGCCGTGTTTCATTTCTGGATATAACTCTAAAAGCCACTAACTTAATTTTTAAGCGCGTTGAGGGCACCTCTATCGTGTTGGAAGCCCTCACGGTCGTCTTCATTTCCGAGTCAGGACTCCATGAGGCTCGTGGAGGAAAGAGCCAGCCGCCTTTGGTTCGCCATCACGGAGCTCGGTTATCTCACCGTGTGGGCTCGTTTTCGCTTTTGTGAAAGCAAAGTTCGCCATCACATTTGACATTTTATCGGTTGTCTGTGTTTAAGGAGCAAACCGGGTGAGTTCAGAACCCTTCGCGCTGGCTTTTCTCTCGGTGGAGGTGAATTAGGCTCGCAGCGCGTGCATGGAGGGTAGTATGGCGGCTCTAGAACAGTCGTCACGCCAGGGAAGCGTCCTCTTTACTCGGTTGTTACAATTTTCCATTGTGATTGTGGACAAAATTAGACGTTTTTTCACAGGACTGATTTATTTCTCACTGAGTTGATCTCGCCTGTCATAATTGTGCTTCAGTCGCCGCGTACTAAGTAAAAGTAACAGTATATTTCTTCCATTTCTAGTTTCGAAGCCTTTGAAGAGCCTGCTGCCTGCCATACGGCCGCACACACCGTGCTTTCACCCCGCATTCCTCGTCACTCGAAAGTCGGGGTAAACAACCAGCTTTCTTTACGGTAAGAGGGCCGTTTGAACGCCGCTTACAGTTATTTGTATATAATGACATGTAATAAGGATTTATTTTAGCTACATTTTTTTTGTCTTATTTTTGACGACTGTGGTTCAGCTCTCACCAAGGCTGGAGGGGGATTCAATGCTAGTTATAGCCGGCTAGCTCCGGTGTAGGTCAAGACATAGGTCGGTTTAACATTGTAACATTTTATTTTATTAAATGTTGTAGATTTTTTAAGCTATCATTTGCAGCAACTCCACACGTAACGTTAGACACCGACTTATAATATAAGTTGGGTAAAGCAGAATTTATGCATTTAACGCCACCAATTATATAATTTAGGAACATTTCCATATCAAATTTTAATATTATTTTTTTTAAATTGACCCTTATAAATACTTAAACTTTGACATATTTTGCATCGAGCCTAAAGTCCCATTTTCAAAGCTTTTGTTCAAAAAAGCGATTCAAATCCACAAAATAGTTGTTTTCCTCAGCATTTCAATGGTAGTAAAGCTCGATTCTATTAAAGAAGGGTCTGATTATCTACTGATTCAGAGCATTTCATGGTGGTAAAAATGCCCTTCATCCATGGTCTGTTTTAAAGCTGGACTCTGCTGGCTGACGCGCCGCCATTACACATTCAGCGAAGCGGCGCCGCCTCGCCCTGGAACAAGGCTCGTGCCATTTTGTGACTAATTCAGTCGGCTCACACATTTGCGAAACGACATCAGATTATGACTAGCCCTCCATATTAAACCATTTTAATACACAGTCGCTTGTGTGAATATAAAGGGGGGCGACCCAGAATGTGTCCGTGGCGGAAGCGGAGACCCGCGCCCTGTTGGTTTGGAGGCAGACTCTGGTGCTGCATGCTTTAGCAGTCACTCATGATGGTCCCTGGCTGTGTTTCCCCCTCTCGACGGAGACCGAAAGCAGATCCCGATCCGTGGTCAGCTGGTCCGTCTACAGGCAGCTGCCTGCCTATCGCCCAAAACGCTCCTTCCTCCTCCTGTAGTACCTCCCAGTATCCACTCGTCTACCGAAAATATACTCTAATTGACCGTTCGCAAAAGCCACGCCCCCTAGTTATTGTTGCTACGCCCGTCAAACAAATGGTCAAACACAACCAGCGCCACAGATTGCCATGAATGAAAGAGGTATACCCGTGCGTGTCAGTGACCTTTTTTCGAGCAATTACCTCCGCGATATCCTCCAGATCGAGGCAAAATGGGTTACAGTATGCAGTGGAGGGATATATTCAAAATATAAAAATACGCAATGAAGGAGACATGACTACTATTGAGGCTAATATACCGGTCTCAAGCGAAATCTGAGAAACCCCATGACCTGTAGCACTAACGTTACCTCAAATGCAACCAGTAAATTACAGCCTTGAAGAAGATTTAATACGCTGGTTCAGTCGCTAATTGTTTGGAGTTAGAAATATATAATTCGCGCTGCATATTTAGTAATTTTGCCTCAGATACAGGATTATACATTCGCTTTAACAAGCAGGTTTTTCATTACCACGGCAACCACTTGCGTGTCATGCTGAATCCGATTTCGTGTTTAAAAAGTAACTATACATAAGAGACGGAAAGATGCAGATAACCATACATTTAAGGTTATTTCTATTCATTACGATATTGATTACGTTATATGAACTGATGTTGTCAAGTAAGCTTCATGCGTTCCACGTTGCGAGCGTGCACTCTTCTAAACTGTAACAGTCTACAGGTCCTGCACTGCTAGTGACTGCTGCTCATTTCCCCCCGAAAATATCACGTTAACAACAACCCTTTAGAAAACGTACTTCCTTTGTGGATCCTCTTGATCTGCTCTCTCCATGTTTCTTTGACTAATCTCAGTGTGTCAGTCTCATGCACGCTGTTCGCGAGTGAACCATGTTCGACACATGTAACTGGGAGTGGGGCCGTCCACACTGTTTTATCCATCGTAGGCACCGTTCACGTTGTGTTTTCGGCTTTGGGAACGAAAAGAACACAACTCCTCCAGACAATCTCTCGGAGTATCTAGTGTCCGGTTTACAAACGCAGTGGGCGCACCGCTTCACCAGCTTGCTTGGAGTCAATGTTTGACGGAGCTGCTCACATAGTAACGGTTGCTATGATGTGTGATTGGACAATGGCCGTTTTGGGGGAGGGGCCTGCGAACGGTCAATTTCGAGCTACTACGCGAAACGCTCGCCTCGAAAAGCGCGCAGAGTGCAGGAGAATCCGTTTCAAGTCTTAGTTCAGTAGACAAAATGGAAGATTAGACGGATTGGCTTGCTCTTGCTGGTGTCGACTGCAGAGTTATTTGAGATTTGAAACCGTCACAGGCAATGGGCTCTGTCTCACGATGGAGCGTAAACGCTTAGGGGCGGCGTAATGAACATCAAGCATTATGTGTCGGGCTGGATTTTAATTCCACTTTTCATACATCAATTCCTGGTTTAAAGAGAATTTTTGAAAGCCATTAAAAACTTAGAAAATACTTGAGTCAGATTTATTTTGTTGTTGTTGTTGAGTTATTTGATGCACAATCAACTATTATAAAAAATGGAAATATAGTGTTAAAGCCATGTAAGTAAGAGTTTTAACCTTGTACCTCAACGTTTGTAATCCTTAACATAATTATTAACATATTTTGTTTTTCTCTAGAGTGATTAAGCCTGACAATGAATGGAGAAATGGACTCCTCTGCTAAAGAGATCGGTAAGAAACAATCATTTAGATCAGTGAATTTATATTTTCTTATTCTGCATGAAGTGATGTTACTCAGTGGTACTCAGAGATCATTTTTGCCCTATTATGTTTTATTGTTACAGTTTGGGAGCAGAATGACCTGTTGAAGCTGTTGGATGCCATGAAGGTGAACCTGCCAGATAAGGATCTGTCCAAGTACAAGACGTCCGAGTCCCATTTGGACTGGGAGAAAGTGGCTTTTAACTCATACTCTGCAGAGATGTGCAAACAGAAATGGCTGGAAGTTTCACGTGAGGTACGCTTGTCAATGACCAATGGGTTTCACTTGTATGTTGTAATGACTAGAGAAACATGCATCACAAGTGTGTAGAAAAAAATGTTTATAGTATTTGAAATATTTGATTTAAAGTTATAGAATAAGATAAATGCAGTTGTCACATTAAGATTCCTGTTCCTGACTCAGATACGTAAATTCCGCACCCTCTCTGAACTGATCGTGGATGCACAGGACTATGTCAAAAATCCATACAAAGGAAAGAAGCTGAAGGTATAAAATCTTATGACTCAGTCCTGAAAGCTTGGATTAAAATTTACATAGTTTGCCCAGTGTGTTCTTTGGAGCAGCAGCAAATTCTAACTTTTTGTGTATTTGTCTTCTGCAGAAACACCCAGACTTCCCCAAAAAGCCATTGACACCGTATTTCCGTTTCTTCATGGAGAAGCGTGCCAAGTATGCTAAACTACATCCAGAGATGAGCAATCTAGATCTCACAAAGATCCTGTCCAAAAAATACAAGGAACTCCCAGAGCGTAAAAAAGTGAGTCCAGTGAAAATTGAAAAGAAAAAGCATTGGGTCGGCCACCAAAAGTATGTGATTTTTGCATAAGAGTGGTTTCAGTTGTTCCTAAATTTTTCTGTAAATTTAGAATACATTTTAGAACGCTAAAAAAATTAATCAACTTGATAAATCAGGATTTGTTTGTGAAAACGATTGTATACAGATTGCATGGACAAATTTGTGCGCATGCATGCTTAGTGAATTAGATCCATTGTCTGTAAACATCTTTCAAGAACTACTATAAAAGGGAAAATTATATGGATTTTAAAATTGATATAGGGATATTGTAATGGTACATTAAAGGTTAAGGGTGAATCTGGAGTTCAGTTGATTTCAAATCTTGCTGCTCTCTAGTCCCATTGAAAAGAAGAAAATATTTTCTATTTGGTCTGGATCATCTATTGTTTTGAGTAGTACCTTTCTAGATCAGTCAACAAGGCATGCATTGTTTTGTCTGACCTGTTTGTTCTGACGTCAACAGGAGAAATACGTGAAAGACTTTCTCAGAGAAAAGGAGTCTTTCATGATCAGCATGATGAAGTTCAGGTGAGGGACTTATTGACACTTTACCATCTCATTGACATTTCTAAATCATCTCTTTTCTCTAAAAAAGTGTTTTATGTTTGTTTTATCAGGCAGGATCATCCCGACCTTCTAGAGAACGTTAACAAGAAGTCCAATGTTCCAGAGAAGCCCAAGACACCCCAGCAACTGTGGTACAGCCATGAGAAGAAGGCCTTTCTCAAAGGACGCCCAGATGTAAGCTCTACTCACATTCGCTCTAGAATTGACTGCTGACTTCTTCATACACATGAATGCTGTAAAACACTTGTGCTCATACCTCTCCAGGCGACCACCAAAGACATCAAGGATAGTGTTGCAAAGCAGTGGCCTCAGCTGTCAGACAAGAAGAGGATGAAGTGGATCATGAAGTCTCTGGAGCAGCACAAACTATATGAGGTAAAGATGCTTGCATTTTTCACAGCCTTTTTGCCTGCAAGTAGCAGGCTTCTCTGTAATAATAATAATAATTTGTTACATTTATATAGTGCTTTTCTGTGTACTCAAAGCGCTTCACATATGGAAGGGGAAATCTCCTCAACCACCACCACATAATGTTTGATCTTTCCCATCTTTGTTTAGGGGACAATGCGCGAGTTTATCCAGCAGCACCCAGAGTTGAACATCACAGAGGAGGACATCGTCAAATCCACTCTGACCAAAGCAGAGAGACAGCTCAAGGACAAGTTTGATGGGCGGCCCGACAAACCACCTTCGTAAGTTTACCTGATAATAGCAATATATAGTTACTTTCTCATTTTTGCGGGCTGTTGGTGGTGAAATGTGTCCTGGACATGTCATGTTTTTTTTCTCCTTTTCTTTATTGTCCTATTATGGTATTAATTCATATTTTTTATTTTAAATTTATAGTAGTTTTGTTATCTGCTTTTTTAAAAAAAAAAATAATAATAATTTCTGTTTTAGTACTTAAAGGGGGGGTGAAATACTCAGTTTCACTCAATCTCATGTTAATCTTGAGTACCTGTAGAGTAGTATTGCATCCTTCATATCTCCAAAAAGTCTTTAGTTTTATTATATTTATAAAAGAAAAATAGGCTGTACCGAGTCTTTCCGGAAAAACCCGAGCGGGTGGAGGCGTGCCGTGTGGGCGGGAGCGCGCGAAGCTTTTGCGTGTGTTGTAAACAGACAGACTCGTGGTTTATGAGGACATGATTTAGTTTTACAATAAACAAACTGACACCTACAGTGGCCAGCTAAACAAATGTATTTAAACAACCACACCACATACATCGCATGCTCCATCGATACATTAACTGTACGTGATCATGTTGTTTACTTGCTGTGCTTAGCTTACACGCCGATAGTTAACAACACAAGACATTTGAAGCAGTTTTACTCACCGCCTGCGGTTCCGTGAACCTTTATCTTTGGGACTGCTCCATCTTTAAGTATTAGGCGATCTGCAAATCGTCGAACTGTGCCTTGTTTATAAAACTATTAGCAGCTACCGCCGAAATGAAGGGAACAAACAAGAACACTTGCGCAACTCCGTTGCTGCTCTGGAAAAACGAAATCCATCCACAGGTCCCTTAACTCTGGGTTCTTTGGACATTTGTGCAGTGTTGTCTTGCCCTGGCAACCAAAAACACACTTTTTGGTGCCATTTTTTTTGATTGCAACGCAGCCGAGCCCAGCGGTCTGATGGACGCTCTCGTACGCTCTAGGCTACAGCTGCGCGCGCCCTTCCGGGAGAAGTGTCTTAAGACCCGTATAAGGATATTCCGCCCACTCTCACGTCACGTAGTTACGTATTCGAAAAAAACTTTCCGAAACTTGTGACAAACCGGAAGGAGTATTTTTGGAACAGAAATACTCCATCAAACTTACAACTTCATTTTTGAAACTTTGTCCAGGTTTACCATGGTAATCCAAATCTTTAACAGTGTAAAACACTCACTATGCATGAAACAGCATTTCACCCCCCCTTTAAAGACTTATTTCAGTTACAGAAAGTGTTTTTTAATAGTTTTATTTAGTGATAACAATTTCTTGTATGAGTTTTGTAACAGTAGGTTTAAAGAGGTTTTTTATTGTCTCATTCTGTTTTTGTTTTGTTTTTCCTCTCAGTAATGGTTACTCAATGTTCTGTGCTGAGCTGATGTCCAGTATGAAAGACGTTCCCAGTACAGAGCGTATGGTCATGTGTAGCCAGCGCTGGAAACTCCTCAAACAGAGCGAGAAAGATGCTTACCAAAAGCGCTGTGAACAGGTCTGTAACACTCTTATTTTGCACCCTTCCATCTGTTGATCAACCATCTATTAAAATAAACAAGCCAACATGGATACATATGGAAGATTTTCAGTCACTTTAATATTACATTTTTTCTCTACACAGAAAAAGAAAGAATATGAAGTTGAGATGAATCGCTACTTATTAGTAAGTATATGTTTATGATCACAGACCCTCGGCTCTGTTTGTTTATTGTTTGAAACAATTTGCAGTTGAACTTTATTTTAAGGTGTCTGTGTTACAGAGTAATTATACATTTAAGTGCTGAGTAATATTAAGTAACTACATGTACTTACTATATGGTTAGGTTTATGGTTAGTTGCATGCTATTATGCATAATTTATTAGTTATTACAATAGTAACTACATGTAACAATGACACTGTAAAATAAAGTGTTACCCAATTTGCTACTTGGTTTGCATTTTAACATGTTGCTTGTGTATCCCAGAGTATCTCAGAGGAGGAACAGCAGAGAATAATGTCAGAACAGAAGATGGGCAGCTTTAAAAGGGGAGGTAGTGGCAGCAGCCCCGCTTCTAAAAAGAAGAGCGCCACAGCAAAGGTTAGTTCACCTGTCAATCATCTTTGGGTTATTGAGGGATGGTTACTTGAATGAGCTTACTGTAACTAGAACTTCACTTCCTTAATGTCCTTCTGTTCTTTTTTTCTCTTTGTTAATTTTAACAGTCTGCAGAGAAGCCCAAACCCCCTGTGTCTGCAATGTTCATTTTCTCAGAAGAGAAGCGCCCAAAACTTCACCAGGAAAGGCCGGATCTTTCTGACATGGAGCTCACCAGACTACTAGCCCGCATGTGGAACGAGCTTTCTGACAAGAAGAAGGTAATAAAGACATATTAGTGATCCAGAGATTTTAAAGGGCTGGTTGATTATGATTTTTCACTTTTCTAACTTTAGTTAGTGTGTAATGTTGCTGTTTGAGCATAAACAACATCTGCAAAGTTCAAATCAAAGGAAGATTTTTGCTTTTAAAGAAATAGTTTTTTAAGGACTACAACGAACGGCTGGTAGGGACTACACGACATTCCTCCCGGGTTAGTGACATCACCAACCCTAAAATTTACAAAATCCCCGCCCCCAGGAATGCGATTTATAGATTATCATGACAGAATATGCTAATCAATGACTAGAAGATAGTTAACTCCACATCAGCTGCATAAATTCTTCAACTAACCAATCAGAAATGTCCTGTTGCATTCTACATGTTGTCACTTCTTGAGTCTCTCTATCATTGTCTGTTTGAACTTTGACGGTTCAAACACAAAAGGCAAAAAGTTTTGAAATTATCAGTACATGTCTGTGACGTGTGAGGTAAACGGACACAAGCTGTTGAAGCTCCACTCTCTGTGACGGAAGCAGCAGCACATTTGCATTTAAAGGGACACACACAAAAACGGTTCTTTTTTGTTAACCCTCAAAAAGTGACTATTTTAACATGCTATATAAAATATCTGTGGGGTATTTTGAGCTAAAACCTCACACACACACACTCTGGGGACATCAATGACTTATTTTACATCTTGTGGAAAAGGGCATTAAACCACCCCTTTAAGATCCGTCTATCACTGTATTGGCCGACTAAATTGTTTTTAACTTGAATGTTTAATCATTCTTAATAGGAGAAGTATAAAACTCTGGAGATGACACTGAAGGCAGACTCTGAAAAGCAGAGCAAAGAGGACAAAGGGAAACTACCAGAAACACCCAAAACAGCTCAGGAAATCTGGCAACAGAGTGTCATTGGAGACTATCTCGCCCGGTTCAAGGTATGAAATCATACGTGCAAGAAGTTAAATTAGGAAAATCACCTACACTACCGTTCAGGGGTTTTATGTTTCTTTGCAGAAGTTTGCAAGTCTGCCAAGGCTGCATTTATTTGATTAAAAATACAATAAAAATAGTAATATTGTGAAATAAATTTACAATTTCAAATACAGTTTTCAATGTATATATTTTTTCAGCATCATTACTCTAGTCTTCAGTGTCACATGATCTTTCAGAAATCCTTCTAATATGATGATTTGGTGCTCAAGTAACATTTCTTATTATTATCGATAAATACCATTTATACCATTGTGCTGCTTAACCCTTTATGACCTGCCATAGAACAATTCCACCAGAGTATATCTTTGTATTTTTACATGCTGTGCTGTCATTTTTTTGAGCATTTTCATATGCCATACATCAAAATAATCCTTACTCTCCCCGTTTGAAGGCTATGTTTGTAATAAATCAATAGTAACTATATAAATATCTCAAAAGTGCAATAAACAAAAAGAAAAAAAAATATATTTTTTTTTTACATATTTTCTTCAATACAAAAAATTAATAAATGTCAACTTCAAACTTGTCAATGAGAAAAACGTGCACAAAACAATTTAAAACTATACAGAATTGATTTGAACTGTTTACATAAATTAGTTTTTAAGATATACTCATTTTTACACTCATTCAAAAAGGCGTGTACTTTCGTTTAGACATAACGCTGCGTGCGCGCCCGCGCTGCGCCGCGGTGTGTGTGTGTGTGAATGTCCTTGTATTTGTGAACGTCTAAAGGAGAAAGAAATAATAAAATAAAGCGATGGTAAAAAGACAATAACGATATAAGGAACATATAGCAAATGGGAGTCAAACGGGAGTCAAACGCATGGTCAAATGACGCAGCGTGTGACGTCACAACATGTGACACACCCGGGGGTCATAGTGCACAGAACGTGATACGTCAATGAGTCATCGGAAGACGTAAATATCAATCGCAGATCTACAGAACATGTGTGGAAAGACGTGCAAAGCATTTTTGTGTTGTTGTTTTTTGTAAACGAATATTACGCAGTTTGTACAGACTGATTAGAGGGTGAAAACAACGCAACATGGGCATGTTTGAGGCTTGATCTGAACATGTTAAATCTCTGGTTTTGTATGCAAAAAGAATGATTGAGCTAGCCATTTGGTTTCAGTTTCTATAGGCTTTTAAACAGACACACGCAAATGGGAGCGCCGACGCTCCGTCGGTCTTAAAGGGTTAATATTGTTGTGGAAATTGGGATGGGTTTCTTTATTCCAGGATTTTTTGATTAATAGAAAGTTCACAAGATAACCATTTATTTGAAATATAAAAAGAGAAATAAGTCCTGCCCTCAAACTTTTAAACAGGACTTTTAAACCGTTTTTTCTTGAAACCGACAACATAAAGCAGTCCTGCCCACTACAACTGTCTACCTAATTGTCTATTTGTTATAGTTTTCTCCACTGATCTCTCCCTCTTCTTTAAATGTCAGAATGATCGAGCGAAAGCTCAGAAAGCCATGGAGGCCACCTGGAACACCATGGAGAAGAAAGAGAAGATCATGTGGATCAAGAAGGCAGCAGAGGACCAGAAGAGATATGAAGTGAGTCCAGACAAATCCAAACAACATTTTGTGATAGCCGAACTCCAGTTAGTAGAGCATCTGATCATGTGTCTACAACGTACATGGTTTTTCTTTAGATCAGAGCTTCTTGTGTGGAATATTTCATACGCTTTTTTAATTCTTCTGTTTTATGCAGAGAGAGCTGAGTGAGATGCGATCACCTGCCCCAGTCTTTATCATGGGGAAGAAAATGAAATTTGATGGGGAACCTAAGAAACCACCCTCGTAAGTTAATTCTGTGTATCTGAGTGTTGGTGTGTTTGAGGAAGGTCTACGTTTTTTACCTTCCCACTCGTTCTAATCGTGTTCTCTTCACCTGTGGCTACAGTAACGGTTATCAGAAGTTCTCTCAAGAGATGCTGTCGAACGGTGAGCTGAACCATCTGCCCATGAAAGAGCGCATGGGTGAAATTGGAGGCCGCTGGCAGCGACTCCCTCAGAAAGAGAAGGACCATTACAAAAGGATGGCGAGGAGAAACAGAGGCAGTACAGAGTGCTTCTCGAGCAGTGGCTTACGGTACCCATTATTTTTATTATTATTTCTATTTTAGAGTAACACAAATACATTGATATGAAGATCTAATATATTTAGCCATTGCTGTATTCTTTTTAAAACCAACAGTTTGTACGTTTTGAATTCAAGGATATTAAATTGATTTTCTCCCTCACAGAGTATAACACCACAAGAAAGAGCTGTGTATAAAGAATATAACTCACTGGTGAGTCATAAATGTGCATGTATCTGCTCAATGTATATATGCATTAGTGCTGTCAAAAGATTAAAATAATTAATGAATCGCATATTTTTCTGTAATCAATCGCACCTCACATTAAAGTTTTTAATATATATATATTTTTTGTAATAATTTCACATTTGTTCTCCAAATTAACAACAACATACATTTAAAGTTTTTGTTTAATCAATGACATCTTTTTATGAAAGAAGGCCAGCGTCACCGATACCAATACCGCTACTGATGTCTCTATGAAATAGATATTTTTTTCTCAATTTGCTCACGAGTCGTGTGTCACGCGGACAGGAGATTCACAGACGCGCGCCAGTACCACACTGCCTTCTCTTTTGTGTCTTATCTTGCTTGAATGGTTTAAAAGCATTTGCATTTGACGGGACAAAATGGATGCTGCATTAATTGCGATAAAAATTTTTAAAATGTTAAATTGGGAAGAAAATCAATCTCGTGCTTTAATTAATATAAAACGTCTGCCTCTTTCTTTTTTCTTAAACTTTTCTTCTTCAGAAACGGAGGAGCACAGTAAAACCTGGTGGCACGAATGCTAAAGTGAAACCCAAGGCCAAAGTATCGGTGAGTTTGATCGTACAGTCTTAAGTGGCTCTGTTGGCCATCTGTTGAATATTTTTAGCAGCATGTACTGATTATTCTTTATCATTGGTGACCTCGTCCAAAGGAAGACGAAGAGGAGGATGATGACGACGATGATGATAAGGAATCTGATGACGGATCATCCTCTGATGACAGTGACGATGATGATGATGATGATGACGACGACGACGAAGATGATGTAAGATTTTAAAGTTGTGAGGGCGGGGGTATTTAAATGAGACTTTGATTAGTGATTAGGGGTGGGCAATATGACCAAAATCTTGTTTCAGAATATGATCAATTTTATTTATGTATTTGTTATTTTATTTAAAATAAGAACGCATATTACAAACAATAGAACAAGGAAATATATGAAATAACATATTTTTTTAGATAGAGTGCACATTTCATTCTTTATTTTCTCATTCATGCATGTTTCTTTGTCACTCGAAAGTGTCAATAACTTTAATTAGTAGTACTGTGCTACGTGTATATATTAACATCCTGCGATATCAGTGATTTAGCAAAATCTCTAACTTAAAGCATGAAAATGCCACAATATATATTGTCATACAATACGATCCCTATTAGCAATACGGATGCATTTGTTAATCCCAAAATGTTTGAATAAAAAAGAATATTTCCAAATTCACTTTCAGAATGAAGACATGGAGGATGAAGAGGTGGAGGATAAGGAGAATAAAACAGAAAGCAGCAGCAGTGCTTCCAGCTCTGATTCATCGGGTTCAGACTCGGACTGAAGCAAAGCCGAGTCGGGCTGAGCCCACAGACTGCCAGAAACGCTGTGAACTGAGCCATGAGCCGGGGGTCTGAGCCTGCTCTGCACTGCGCTCTTCCCACCACAGGAGGGGGCTCACCCCGCTGTCACACATCTGCGCCGCCTCACATCAGTCTTTTCCCTCTCTTCTGTTCTCCCCTGCACTTTTGGTTTTATTCGTTCCTCCCTCAATGATTTTGCTTGGCAGGTTTTATGGCATTTTAGGCAAAACACACAATGACTTGTAGTCTAAATTCCTCTCGACACTTCTGATCACAGAAAAAGGGGTTTAGTGCTCTGCTATTGGCTTATAGTCGTCATGAGGTGTTATTAAGATGCCCCGTGTTTATACTTTAAAGGTAGGAAGACATAGAGAGCACCAGGTGTCCATTTTCTTTTCTGTAAGTGAGCCAAAGAGTCTTTTAGTTTCGAGAGGTACAGGGGACCAAATAATTGCACTCTGAAGAATGTCTGCTTTCTTTTCCTCTGTCTGTACCTCTCCTGTTCTTCCTAGGGGTGTTGTTCCACTCCTGTTCCTGCTCCCTCCATTTTTGCTTTGGTGTTTGTTTTCGCTTCTTCATTTCAAAACAAATGTGGTATTTTCAGGAACAATGAAGCCATTTTGAATGTCGCCCCATGGACCCCGCTGGTCACGCACTCGGTGCTTGTGTTCGCAAGGCGTTGGTGTGCTGCTTTTGCCTGCACCTGATGAGGGGTTAAAGGTGAAAATGGACTATTTATTTTTGTCCTGTTATAGGAATGCTGCCCGTAGCAGTTTTGTGATATGGATGTGATGAAGCCACAGCAAACGGGCTGTTCATTCAGATAATAAAAACGACTGATGTTACATAATGAGGACTAGTTTATCGGTTAATTGTTCTGCAAAGTTCTTTCAGAAAATTGCGTTGTTTTTTGCAGATTGGGCACCAACAAGTTTTTGTCATTTGTTAAAATCGTTACGTATTGTTTGAAGCTGACTTTTTTTGTCCCTCTTTCCAACCACTGTTTTATTTGGTGCTCCAAAGAATTTTTTTCTTTTAAAACGTGATTTTTATGTTTTAAATATGGATGTGAGTTACCCCACAATTCAGTGCACTTATGATGGAATCCAGTGTTCTTTCAGTATTTCTCTTTCTTCATTTTACCCATCAGCCCATAATGTTAACCACTTCACAGGTCTTTCACGCACCAGCTCAAGGAATGTAATGGAGATGTTTTATTTAAGAGAGGGGTATCGTTAATGTGTTGTGTGTTTATGTATATATGAACAGTTTTGAGGTTGAGGGTATATTCTCTCGTTCCAATGTCCTGGCCTAAAATGCCAACTTAACTAATTTGTAACCCACAACACAGCTTTCTGCGCTGAGCTACGACCTTTTACTTAGTCTTTTTTACGCAACCCTCAAATTGATAGGGGCACTGTAAATGAATTTTTCCTATCAAAACGTTGAACCCTGATGATTTGCATAAAAAGACAAGCAAATAATTTTGATTTGGTGGGGATTTGCTGTGAAGAAAGTTTGCTGTACCAGACTTGTAACCTATTCTAGTGCCCTAAATGATGGCCTGTATTCTGCATAAAGTTCATGGCTCAGTTTGAAAAACATAATTTGGTTCTAGATGTTTTGAATGATGGGCCGGGATCGACCGTTCAAGATTTGTTGATATTTTATAGGATTTTGAGACTTGCAAATTGGATTGGGTTGGGTTCCGTGCTGTTGTAAGGTATTTGTACATATAGCTTTCTTTCTTTCTTTTTTTTTTCCTTTGTAATGAGTGGACATTATTATGTTTGTATTTTCAGTTGGCTACGCAATATACTGCTGTAGCCAAAACGAGTTTGTCAATTGGGGACATGTTTTTAATTTGGTAAGTTTTAGTTTTTTTTTTTACCCTCCCCATGTTTGTTTATTTTTAGAAATTGCAAAAGAAAAAAAAAGAGAAAAAGCTTACATTTGTAATACAGATTTGAAACATTTGGACGTTTTCTATAGCAAGAGATGTTATATCCCTGCAATTTACAATTTGAGCAAATAAACCTTCTCTTAAACAGTTCTGATGTTTTTTTTCACATATATAAATAAATACATATTCATGCATTAATGTAGGAACTAATTCAAGGCAGCAGAATCGATGTGTCACCTGATCGGTATTAGACTAGTGATGCCTAAATGGAGCCAAAATGGCAGCGTTGTTTTATTTTCAAACATCATCTGTACTCGAGTGACTTAATCAACCAGGCATCTAGTCGTTTATAACATTTCCGTGATATTAAGATAACTTTTCCATTATCTTCACAAGTACGTTCGTTTTGTGCTTGTTCCATGTCGTTTTTAAGAGAACAGCGGGTTTGTGAATGACACAAGAACCGGCCCGTTCAGTCTGGGTAAGTAGAAACACAATTTAAACGAGTAGCGCAACAAATATGATTTACTGCGCATGGCGTCAGTTAATACTTTGTTCCACATTTTCCTGCGGTTTTGAAACAATGTTGCCAAATATGATAGAGAAAACAGGGCAGTGCGTCAGTTGTACCTGTCAACTGTTACATTGGCAGTGAGTGTTTTCAATTGTGTTTTGACCGTTATTGGGTTTAAATACGCAGTAGTTCTCATACTGGACTGCTGTTTTTCTGGATAATTGCAGTGCCCGCCCATGTTCACCATATTCCCACTATATATCAGCATGTCGATAATAGCAAATAATATACAAAAAATGAGAAGCGTTATAACCAAGAATACGTAATGGCATTTGAATGTAAAAAAAAAAAAAACATTTAATGCATAAAAACAATTTACGATGTGCACAAATTATCATTCTGTAAACAGTTGTATAAAGTGTTTTCAAATGCTGACATTTTGATATGCTATATCTCTTATTTCAATGGTTGTTGGTAGTTGGACTTCAATACTCTTTATATAATATTTGACTGTTATGTAGTGGGCGTTGTGTTTTTCAGTGTTTTCCACCCCATTCTCTATTGTCGACAATGAGAGATCCCCTACAATAGTTGTTGCAAATGAAAATGGAGGATATGTCTCTGTCAGGCCTGGATAACACCAAGCTAGAGGTAAAGGATTACAAAGAATGGGTCTCATTTATGAAACGCATCCAGAACAGTATATATTTTTTTGTTATTCTAAAATCGAAATTCCTAAATAAAAAATGTTCATCTGAATGCATCTGTTTACAGAAGAATGGTTTAATGCAGGCTCACCGCTAAAATTCACATTGTCAGAGACAACGTTTTTAATGTGTGTGCGCTTTTGCCCAGGCCTCAAAAGCAGTCTGTGTCATAAGAACTAGGATTTCATATGATCAGTTTAACTCTCTTCTTCTTTTTTTGTAGGCCTTGGCTCATGACGTTTACTCTGACCTAGTGGAAGATGCCTGTTTAGGGCTGTGCTTTGAGGTGCACAGGGCGGTCAAACAGGGCTATTTCTTCCTGGATGACACGGACCAAGAAAGTATGAAGGATTTTGGTTAGTCAATCACAGTGTAACACAAAAATACACAAATTCATTATTCCTAAAGCCTGGGATGCATGCTTTTGAAATGTGTCTCTACTATACTGTATGTTCTCATATTGATGTAGAAATAGTGGACCAGCCAGGTGTAGACATCTTCGGTCAGGTGTACAACCAGTGGAAGAATAAGGAGTGCGTGTGTCCCAACTGCAGTCGGAGTATCGCGGCCTCTCGCTTTGCTCCTCATCTGGAGAAGTGTCTCGGGATGGGCCGCAACAGTAGCCGAATAGCCAACCGCAGGTCAATAGACTGTGAAGTCACACTATTTAGCTCACTTATACATGTGAACTAACATGAACATTTGTATTAACTAACTTTAACAAAGGTTAATACATGCTATATTGCTCATTGTTAGTTCATGTTAGTTAATAATGCATTAAGTAATGTTAACAAATAAGTGTTTCCTTTAAAATGAATTTAGCTTTTTCTCATATGAAATGCATAGACATTATTCAATAAAGGGAATGCTTAAAAGAATATTTGACCAAAATGATTTACCCACCCTAATGTTATTACAAGTCTGTATGCTGTTATTTTTTTCTTTGTCGTTTTTTATTTCTATGTGATTGACAAATGGTGAATAGTTGGGGGTGGGGGGACGCATTTCTAACCATTATTTTCCAAGATAACAGTGGATTTTCTGCCAGATGGAGAGATTTTATTGTTCCCTGAGGGAAATTTCTAGTGAAGTTTCAAAGCATTGAATGCCATTGTTCTGCTCTTTTTACAGAATAGCCAGCAGCAACAACACAAGTAAGTCAGAAAGTGATCAGGAAGACAATGACGATGTCAATGACAACGACTGGTCCTATGGTTCAGAAAAGAAAGGTGAGCTCATCCAGTCTGTCTTTTTTTCCCCCTCTCTTCCCACACCATGTTTTTGCCTCCAAATGTGCCCCATTGTTTTATTTTATTTAATGAAGCCTTGATTTCAATAATCACTAATAACAGTTTATTAACCTCTTATTGTCACAGCCAAGAAGAGAAAGTCAGAAAAGGTATAACACTTTTTTTGATACATGCACTTTGTAAAAATGCAAGCCAAATGTTCTAAATATATTCTATAATACATTATTTTTGTATGTTTGTAAATGTAAAAAAAAATATATATTGAAAATGGTATTAAAATAAATCTTTGTGTATCTTAGAATCCAAACTCTCCCAGGAGATCCAAATCCCTAAAGCACAAGAATGGTGGGTTTTATTCTGATTGAATTTAGCATTTGTTTGTCCACTTAGTGCACTATTTGACAGACGTCAGGCTTCACTTGAACATGTTACGAGTGTCTTTTTGTCTCACTGCAGGAGAGCTCAGCAGTAGTGTAAATCCAGATCTGTACAAGGTGAGATGGTGGTTAGCTAAAGTATTTTAACATGTATAAATTTGGTCATCGGTTACACTGTTGCATTAATAACTGTAGTGTTGTTTCACGTTCCCACTCATGTAGTATAACTACAGCTCTGGCATCAGTTATGAGACTTTGGGACCCGAGGAGCTGCGATCCATACTGACCACGGTAAGCAGCTCATTCTTAGACTGTTTACCCTACAATATTTTTTTTCCTTCTAAAATAAAAATAAATGCTAACAAAAATGTAAATAATAATAAATTCCAGAGTAGATGCTCATCAGTTACTTACACATTGTGTTTAGGCTTACAAATAATGAAAATAAACTCTTAATTTAATTAATCTTCAAAAAATAAATATTCTTAAAAATAAATACTAATTTTGTTTATTTATGTAATATCATATCTTCTATTTCGACTCTTTCCAACATATAGCGGTTTCAGTTTATAATGCAGGTACATTCAAATCTTTATTATGTTTTAAGAATATATAATAATAAATAATACTAAAATTTAAATAATACTTGTATTGTGGTATGACAATGAAAGTTTTTTTTATGTTTTGTCAACCCAAATTATTTTATATGGATTCAGTGGTAAATTCGTGTAACGTGTAATCAAACATTTCACTATATTAGACCAATAAGAAGGGCAATCAACTGATAGTTTGACCGTTCACAATTATTAGGATCAGCTGGTAAATGTGCCTATTTGTTCATTATTTAACCACTTTTCAGAAGTGGTACCTTCCCCCTTTTGTTATTTACAAAACCTTCCAACATCAAATTTCAATTACTATTTTTTTAATTTCAGTGTTATTTTTTATTTTTGTTAATAATGTGTTAAATAAGTATTCAGTTTCAGTTCAGCTGTCTTGCCTGCTATCATTACATTGTATTATTGTGTTTATTAAATCATCTATCAGCCACATTTTTCAACCACTACAGTTTCCCTCTTGCTAACAGGCCTTCTTTTTCCTCAGCAATGTGGGGTTGTATCAGAGCACACAAAGAAGATGTGTACTCGGTAAGAGTTCAATCCATATTTGTGAACTAATAACTAAAGGAAATCATAAAACAAACCTGTGATTCATTCTTACAAATGCACACTGTGGTACACTCAGTCTACTGACACTTAGAGCTTCTTTCCATTACCTTATTGACTATGAAAGAGCAGTCACCAAGTTGGTCCTTTTCTTGGCCAGCAGAAAAAGTAAGTATTTTTCCACAGCAGGCATTTATTATGAGGAATAAAAACTTGCTGCTGAAGGCAGAAACAT
Organism: Chrosomus eos; assembly: GCA_036326025.1. Taxonomy (NCBI): domain Eukaryota; kingdom Metazoa; phylum Chordata; class Actinopteri; order Cypriniformes; family Leuciscidae; genus Chrosomus; species Chrosomus eos. Next base: position 19,108,314 of record CM070821.1, read on the forward strand.
CTGTGAAACCAGTCTAGGAGATTTAAGGGCTTTGCACATATTTAAACCTGTGTTAAAGTCTTTTTAAAAGTCAGTGTTAACACTGCTTTTAACCTTGAATTAAGCAACATTTAGATGGAGAACAGTTTATAGCTTCTTCTGTTTTTACTTAAGCACCTACAGAATGAACATATTTGGATAACAAAAAAAAGAGTGGACTGATTTAATTAGTCATTGGAAAAAAATCATTAAAATGACTGCAAGAACTAAATAAATGAATAAAATGAGATCCTTTTGTAGTGAACCATTCCTCTAATTAATCATGTGTCTTATGATCAGAAGTACGGTGAACCGGTACAGTCAGGGGGACAGTTTTTCACTGTTAAGTTTTGAGAATGTGTTATGTATTATTAGCGTGTGTGTGTGTGTGTGCTGCTTTAGAGCCAAAGATCGATTGTGCATGTGATGTGTGAACACATGATCATTTCCATTTACACAAATGAAAAAGATCATGTTATGTTGGGACTGATTTTAAGGAACACAACTGGCAACTCCATATAAACCCCAATTTTTTGATTGGTGTCTACTTTTCAGTTTTCTTACCCGTGTCATTTGATTTGGCCCCTCTTTTTTTAAAAATGTATAATTGAAATATGTCTCCATTCCAATTGGACATAAGAGTACACCGTTTCCAAATTGGACGGTCATAGGTTGTTTCAAAGCACTGCCTGTTTTACGAAGCAAGAGACTTTTTGAACATCAGCCAGCACTGAAAACCCTTTCCCTAATTGCTAATATCTAACCCTAGTGCCCCTTTTGAATCCTGCTGCCGGTGTTCACCTAGTCTCTCGCCCCGTCATTGTCTCTGGTGCAGTGCGTAATGCCACGTTGTGTCCTGGCAGGTCCCAGCGGTGTCCCCAGCACACGGACGAACAGAGGAGGGCAGTCAGGGTCTTCCTCCTTGGGCCGTCCGCGTGAGTTTCACCCTTTTCCCAAACCTGACCTCACCCTGACAGAAAAGAATCAATGTACCCACCTGCTTTTGTTTCCTTCCCTCTCTTAATACACCTCTTTTTCATCATGCTCGTGATAAGTTTTTAGCAGCTGTCCAAACAAAATAGTGAAAAACTAATAGGTCCTAGTATTGAGACCTGAGGCACATCAGCTTAGTCTGCTGTGATTTTTTGCTTGTTTTGTTATGAGTGTTGTGAAGGGTAACATTTTACAATGAGGTTTTATTTTTTATCGTTAGTTAATTACATTAGTTAAAGAAACACTGTTTTTTCATATTAAACTGTTATTCCCTTAACTACGACGAATTGATGCATACCTCTCTCGTCTCAGTGCGTGCGCTCAATCGCTCTGACGCGCGGCGACACTTTGATAGCCCAGTTCATTCATTAGGATCCAAACAGAGATGAAATTAGAAGCGACCAAACACCTCCACGTTTTCCCTATTTAAAGGTATACTCCACCCAAAAATGAAAAATACTTGAAGAACGATTGGACAGTTGTTTGGCACCATTGACTTCGCTAATAGAAAAAAAGAATACTATGGAAGTCAATGGTGCCAAAGTTCCAATCGTTCTTCAAAATATCTTCCTTTGTGTTCAGCAGAAGAAAGAAACTCATACAGGGCTGCAACAACTTGAGGGTGAAGTAAATGATGACAGAATTTTCATTTTTGGGTGGAGTATCCCTTTAAATAGAGTTACACGAGTAGTTACACGACCAAGTATGGTGACACAAAATAAAACGTGGCGCTTTTCTAAGCGGATAAAATGGATAACTATAATGTATAGCGGAATAGCACTTGGGAGCACTTCAACTCGGCGCAGTAATATCATCACTCCTGAATGATCCTGGAGTGATGATATTACTTCGCCGAGTGCTCTCAAAGTGCTATTTCACCATACATTATAGTTTAAAGTGTCGCCACGCGCCAGAGCGATTGAGTGCACGCACTGAGACGAGAGAGGTATGTATCAACTTGTCTTAAGGGAATAAGTTAAGGGAATAACATAGTTTAATATGAAAAAACGGTGTTCCTTTAATACAAATTAAAAATGAACAATACAAACATTAATTAACCTTGGTTATTGTAAATTTCAGCATTTACTAATGCTTATTTTAAAATCAAATGTTGTATTTGTTAATATTAGTTAATGCATTGTGAACTAAAGACTGGACTACACTACACAACAAGAGTTTTGCCCTGATTTGAATTCTGGAGGAGTCAACATTAGTTGTGGAAAGATTGCAGATTTTGGGCAGTCAGTGTTGACAGATTTATAGCTTAGTGTATGATGGGCACAGACTTTTAGCTTAATACTATGATTCCATGTAGTCGGAGGATATCTAACATGTTTGATATTTTGAGCTGATTTTAGAAAACGTTGTTTTCATTTGATATTGGTTCATGATATTAATTGTAGTGTATTCCCGCCTTAACATGAAAATTTTTTTATTAATAAAGGTTAATAATTCCAATAAATGTAAAAAAAAAAAAAAAAAAAAAAGTATTGCTCATTGTTAGTCCATGTTAGGTAATGGATAAGCTAATGTTAGCAAATGAGACCTTATCTTAAAGTGTTACCGCCGCAGTGATTTTATCCATAGTTATGTTCAGTTTAAATGATGACCTACTCAATCTTTGTTTTCCTTTTTCATGAAAAAAAACTATTTTACTAGTCATCATTAACTCAGCATAATATTTCCATAATCTCAAGCTTTTGTGGACTCATTTACAGTAATGCACATCACAGATTCTGTCATCGAGAGCAAGTTAGAAAAAGTTCTTTAGCTTCACAATTTTAACAATTATTCAATGTGCAGTTTTAACCTGTTGAATAATGGGTGACAAAGGAAACTGTCGGATCATCGGCAAATGTCTCTTTAGTTTCAGATCTTTTGGTTGTTTCTTTGAACTGGGGTTCTTGGTAAACCATGTCCTTGTTCAGCATTTGTCATTTTGTATTAATTTCCTGCTTCCTATTTGATAGATCGACACTACCCAACTCTGATACAATGCTGGAAAACGATAGCTATGATGCCCCTGATGGCCAGCTCATCATGTCCCGTCTCCAATGGGACGGCTCCTCTGATATCTCACCGTCCGACTCTGCATCTTCAAAAGCTAGTGAGTTTTTCAAAAACGCTTTTAAAAACAACATGCTCTTATAGTTTACCCTTTTTCGTTTTCACTTATTCGCCATCTCATTTCAGGCACCAATAACTCTGAATCTAAGAGACCTAAGAAAAAGAAGAAGCCCAGCACGCTGTCTCTGACTTCTGGTGGAGGTGGAGGAGAGAGGGACAAAGGGCAGGAGCGAGAGAGGAAGGAGACAGAGAGAGAGTAGCAGGCGGCGGGAGCGGTAGCGGTAGCAGCAGCTCCCAGAATGCACTGGGCTTGTCCAGTCGTAGAAAGCGACCAAAACTGCTAGTTCCTCCAACCCCCAGCATCTACGATGACCTGAACTAATGAAACTTGCACACACTTCCACACATATTTTCTGATCATGACTGACTTGATCAGTCTTTATATGATCTCTGGTTTTCACCATTTCAAGGTACATGAACGAGACGAGACAAACTCGCTGTTGAATGTGTGTGTAAGAGAGGAAAGGTCTGGGTGGCATTTCAGGCATTTATTTCTTGGGCATATGAGAACATTTGTTATTGCACAGTGAAAAGTGAGTGTTTTTGTGACTAAATGTGATTTTTGTATGTGGATGTGAGTTGAAGTGAGAATTTATTTAATTGTTTTCATTTTGCTATGCAGTTCACTGTCGTTATGGTATTGCATACTCTTGTCTGTATGTATACATGAGATTTAGGTTTACAGTGACACATGAAAATGTGCCATGGTGTGCATGAGTGAATGGGTTGTTGCAGATATTTTGTCCCTGGTGGCTCATGTAATACAGTCGGTTAATCTGTGCAATGTCCTCTACTGGTTTTAAAGCGTGTCTTTTCATCATATTGTCTTGCTAATGTTACTGCAACCTGTTGATCTCAGCTGCTGTCTGCTACTACTCATACTCTCTTGACAATGTCTTGCTGAATAATGGACTTGTATAGTGCTATATACTATATATATATAGTGCAGCTTTCAGCCAAATCTGTGGATGCACAATCTTTTGCCTTTTTGTGTTTCTTTTGAAGTTAATAATCTTGTTTGTTGTCATGGCTATTTTTTCTTGTTTGATACTATATTTATTTAGTCTGCCCTGTGAATTTTTGTCATTTTTTATAATCATGGCTTTTTGACCAAACATGCATTTTCTTGGATTACAAAGTGTAAATGGCTGAAGAGTTTGTGATCTTAGAGCACTTACTATATGTTAGATGTCAGCTTGTTTTGTTTGAAATATGTTTGGGTAAACAATTTTTTTTTTTGTCAAATGCAAATAGTAATTAAAGATGCACTTAAAATGGATCAAATCCAGCCCGTATAGACGCCTTGTCTTTATTGGTAAAGGTTTATTTTTGTCACTGAGCTGTTTGTGAATTTTGTTGCTTTAAGTTAATAACCTGAGAGCTTTCTATGAGTGGGAATGGAAATGTCTGCATGATGGAGGGAAAAACAAAGCATGGTACATCTTACACAGCATATACCATTGCTGTGGGTGGATGTTTCTTCTGTTATGCTGAGTTATTGCTCTCTTTCTCTCAATGGACTGTAGTATCTCTGTAATTCAAATAATGTCTCTTTACAATTCCTTTAACACAATCATTCTTAAAGAGATTCTGTCATCACTTTCATGTAACCAAACCTTGTATGACTTTCGCCAGCAGCTTATCACCCTGTAGCCCAAGACTGGTTGCCCACTGAAGCTAAGCAGGGTTGAGCCTTGTCAGTACCTGGATGGGAGACCTCCAGGAAAAAACTCCTTAGTGAGGCCAACAGGGGGCGCTTATCCACACACAAGGTCTGTGTGTGTCCTAATGCACCAGTGTGGTGATGGGGACACTACAAGCACCGTCCTTCAGCTGAGATGTTAAACCAAGGTCCTGACTCTCTGTGGTCATGAAAAATCCCAGGATGTCCTTTGTAAAAAGAGCAGGGGTTTACTTTATACCTGGCATATAGGCCAAATTTGCCCATTGGCCCCTAATCATCCCGATATATATATATGTGATTGGCTTCATCACTCGGTCTCCTCTCCACCAGTAGGCTGGTGTGTGGTGGGCGTTCTGGTTTTGTGAGTGTGGATAAACACAACAACTTTTTTTTTCAAAGATAAGCTATTTTATTCTGAATTACTGCATCAAAGCAAAAACAAAATGCATTTTAATTGAAGAGGTGCTGGTTGTCTGTTAAAGCAAGGGTGAGAATACATAGACCAGTTTTCCCCCTAAACCATTTTGGGATCTGACAATACTGAGAAAAAGTGTGACCCATTCATACGAGAACCATCATACTGTCAGAGAGTTTTTAAGGTTCCTCCATAACTCTCTTGATTTATCTACAGTAAATACATTGATAACAAAGAAAATACTTTCTTGTCCTGTGTGAAATCTATAAGTAGTCATATGAATTGCCTAGTATTAATGCAGTGAGTTTTCTATAGACTATTTAGACTAAAACAGTCCAGATGCTTCTGTGGTGCTTGCGTGTAAAATGTTCAAGTATGAAACTCCTAATTGATTACTATTGTATCATGTAACTAATGTAATTGAGTTGTAACTAGCAGCAGACATGCTGAACCAGACTGTCATGTAAAAACAAGTTTGAAATAAATACAGATTTCAGTATACCTGGCAAAAGAAAAGAAAAACATCCTTCAATCACAAACATCAAAAATCAGATGAGTAAATCAAAAAGGAAATGAATGTCTCACAAAATCTGCTCACTGATACATCACATCTGTTGTTATTTGTGCAATAAGACTGATCATATGACTTTTTTTTTTTTCAACAGATGCTAGTGGTGCTAATACCGGTTAAGATGAGACACATTAAGAGATAAAAACCATCAGCTGACTGCAATTCCTCTAAGATAAAAGACCGGTCAGACATGAGATCCTAACTTCTCTTTACACAGAGAAGCTACACTTTAGGCTGAGATTAAATAATTATAAAGCTATTTTTTTCCTCCAAGAAGCTAAATTATACAGCAGTGTTGCTGCTCACAAAGCTGAAAGCACTAGCACACACCCTCACCCCACACACGACTCCAGTCGTCTAAATGGCACCAGAACCCCCGAGGGCTCCCTGAGAACTTTCTCGGCTACCACCGACTGCTCATTTTTTTACGTCCTGTCGTTTCGTCTTCCTAATATTGGCATGATTCGTCCTCTCATCGACTGTGCATGCCGAAGATGAGGAAGCTAAAGAAGACCGTGACCCCAACCAAAGAGATGGTGGCCGGGGCAGTGAACAGCTGGCGGTAGTTGATCCGGAAGTACCAGACCACGGCAAGCAGCACCACAAACACGGGGATCACCAGGCTTCCTGTGCTGAGAGCCAGGCCGGCCGACCGCAGCCCTCCGCTGAGCATGGAGCGTCTCCCGGCCCGAGGGTTCTCCTCTGCGGACGCCTCACGCAGCGCCTGGGCTTGAGAGATGTGACAGTGCAGCACGCTGTTATGGGTGATGTTGAGGGACAGGAGAGAGCGCTGGGGGTCCTGCAACAGCTGGCCCTGGTAGATGAGCTTAATCTGATGTTCGCGGCCAGAGAAGTACTTACTGAGAGAAAGAGCGGGAGAAAATTATTGAGTGAGAAAAGATGCAAAAAGATGCTTTGCTTGTGCAATTGAGCAACATGTTTATTAACTTTGCAATCTCACCCGGTCTTGTGAGACGTGCAAGTGTAATAGTATTAAAAGAGACAATTTGATGTGTTTCTTTAGCAGCAAAAACATAGCATAAAAGTTTTTTTTAATAAATCTTCTTAAATAACAATAAATGTTAAACAAAATGTAAACATTTAAAAATAAACTACTGTTCAAAAGTTGAGTCCGTAAAATCAAGACATTAATAATGTTACAAAACTTTCTATTCATCAAAGAATTCTGAAATAAATACATCATGGTTTCCACAAAAACTGTTTTCAACATTGATATTAATTAGAGGAAATGTTTCTTGAGCAGCAAATCATCATATTAGAATGATTTCTGAAGGATCCTGTGACACTGAAGACTGGAGTAATGATGCTGAAAATTCAGCTTTGCCATCACAGGAATAAATTACAATTACAGAAATAATTTATTTAAATTTTAATGATATTTTACAATATTATGTTTTCTTACTGTATCGTTGGGCAAATACATGTAGCCTTGGTGGGGATAAGAAACATCTTTCCCATTGAATTACTCAGTAATAGCTAGATTGTTTGGGACCAAATGTTGGTTTGTAGATATTAATCAACTTACATTTAAAGAAAAACCTTCACCAAAAATGGCCTTGAGTTGGTAAGGTTGATTTCTCCCCCAAAATCCATTCAATTAACAAATTCCAAATTCCGTTTCAGCTATTTATCTTTTTTCATTATTATTTTTTTTTTTTTCATTAAAATGGATCGTGGCTGTTTGGTTGAAATGACGGCTTCTAAAAATACCCCTTTTCTTACATTTCAGTGGAAATACATAAAAACCAAGTTATCTATTGAATATCGTAAAAGGATGAAAAATAGTTTCAATATTTTTTGCAGTCATTTGCTAAAAATGACATTGCAAAAACTTTGCACTAGTAAAGTTCTGCAACGACTCAAATCTTCATGCATAAGAGACAGTGCTGACCTTACAGTACTGAACTTATTTTTCATTAAGCTCATGAAGTTATATTACATTATAATGGAATGCACCATATATTAAATAACATAACCTTAAGTTCAAATCAGACTTTGAATGTTGGTACATGTTGGTACAGCCGACACGAAGATCAGATGATGTCTTTACCAAATTATTTTTTGTACCAAACGTGGGTCTTCCTTTCCTACAGAGCATTGCGATTTCTCCCATTCATACGCAAGATCATAACTAGGATATTTTTCCACTACTTCCTGTGTGTGTTTGACTCACCTCTTCAGCAATCCAACAGTGTCCTGCGGTCTGAGCACTGCCAGCTCTTCAGTGTCATTTAGAAACTTCAGTCTCACCGTGATGCTGGTGGCCTCGTCCTCGGACTCCTCTTCCATCCCCTCTTCATTTTCATCACCTTGAATATAGCTCACTTTCTTCCTCCCACCCTGAATATCCAGCAGCTCTTCTCCAGGCACATCATCTCCCCCATCCGGCCGGCCTTCACCCTCTTCTTGTTTCTCCTCCTCTGTGGGCTCCTCGTCCGGCTGCTCGCTGGGCTCTGAGCTGGGAGGGGAGCTTGCATAACTGTCGTGACCCCCGAGGCCAATGAGGGAGGCGTGGGCGCCTACGGTAAGAATGGTCCCCAGAATGTGATCTCCACGGTCAGCCACATGGGTAGACAGCCAGGCAAGAACCACGGCCAGGAACAGGACGACCACACCACCCAAAGCCGTAGCCTCCTCCCCAAGGCCGTCAAGCACAGTTAGAGCACACACCGCCATCCCAGCCCCTCTCTACCTGAGCACACGGGTAAGAGAAAGATCAAGTCAACATAAAACGCAATCACACGCCATTTCACTTCTGTATTGTGACATTGAATAAGATAATTAACAATACAAAATACTGTTACAATACATTATCCAATCAAATTACAGGGCTCAGTGATGTCATCCAAAGAGGAAGGATGTATCAGAGGCAAACATTTTTTTTCCCTCTGAAAATCTTTTATAATAATACCATGAAAGTGTATTAAGAAAGCAAATAGTCAAATAGAATTTCATGTTGACTTTAAAGAAGACTTAGTCTTGGTGAACTACTTGAAACTAATAGAAACATCTACAGTAGTGTATGCGTGGATCGTAAAGACCCTTAACTCTGTTACCTAACATTAAGCGACACACTTCTTAACTGCATTAGACAATAAGCCCGGTGACACAAAGTACTGAGTGTCATATACTTTTCTGTGAAAGTAAACACAAATGTGGTACTGCATTCAAGCTAGAATTCCCCTCTGTTATGTTATATTAGCTCATTAGTTTGAAACACACTGTTATCAGACAGTTTGAACCTTCGTTTAGATGTTCGCTAGCGGTTTCGCTAAAGCCACGAACCTTTAACAAACATTCACTGTTACACATTTAATCTCGCCCACAGGGAATAAAACAGCTTTACAGTCTATATTAAACACAAATGAGACGAAAAACGAGCAGAGGATATATTTAATAAACAATTATCATTGTTTTGTCTGTCTGGAAGGGAAGGCAGCTAATCATGTAGCGGTGATATAGAACGACCTTGATCCGCGAGTTTTAACAGAACACTTGTCCTCTAAACATGTATTACAGCACAGTTACCTTCTCCTACTTCAGATCATTCTGGATCGACGCTGTTTTAACCCCTACGCCAGTTGAAAGACGCAACACTTCGCATAGAAATAAATAAACACACGTACAATCTCACGCGCACGCGCACAGCTGACTCACAGTCAGAGTTGGGAGGTCACGTGGTTGGCAAAACATTCAGTGATTGTGTGAAACCAAAGTCTGCTCTTTGGTGAAAACAACGTAATGCTCATTATCTCACCTCTACCTTAAATAAATAGGTAACCAACTAAACAAAACACAAAAATGTTTATTATTAAGTTTATTAAAAATTATTAAACACACATGTGTAATGGGGAAAATCACAAGGTTTCAGGATTGCATGCAAATTCTGGGACAGATATGCATTTTTATGTTTTTGGTATTTAAAATATTTTTGTACAATTAGTTCTTGAAATATAAATAGTGTGACATTTCTTTACCAGAAGCTTTAGTGTGCTGTTGTTTTAGTGTGCAGTTTACAATAAATAAAGAGCAATAACACATTCAGTTAGTGCTGAACTTATTCTCTTTGTTTATTTCACATTGTGAGGACAGCCATTAGCACATATTCAAGCACTATCCATCGGTCAATATCACTATCAATATTACATTTGAAGTGCCTTATTTCTGTATTTCAAGTCACATAGTCGGTTTGTGGCCTCTGCTCTGACAGCCAGAGACCCCACTGGTCCATAATCCATCCTTGACTTCTTTTGTCGAGAGGTGTATCTAAAACCATCCGACAGACATATATTTATAACAATGTATATTTATTTATCACAGATGATAAATATAGTTTGTAAAAAAAGAAAGGAAGAAAAGTTGAGGCCACTGTTTCCAGTCAGCTAAGAGTGGAGCTCAACAGGGCTGTCCGTCATTATGCAGCAGTAGATAATCTTTTAAAGTGCTGGGGATGTTGAGCTGGGCTATTGCGAAGTGACACAGTGGCCCCAGGTGGTGACGCAGCGCACAGCGGCAGAGGTGCTGAAGACAGCGAGGCTGACCGCTCATCCGTCTGACCGCATCGAAGAAAGACTGATGCTCCTGACAGTACAATACATGTTTCTTCATTAGGATATTAGTTTCTGAATGTCAGTCTCTCTCTCTCTGTCACACACTCACACAAGTTTAAGGTCAGTATTTAAGAAGAAAGAAAGAAAGAAAGAAAGAAAGAAAGAAAGAAAGAAAGAAAGAAAGAAAGAAAGAAAGAAAGAAAGAAAGAAGAAAGAAAGAAAGAAAGAAAGAAAGAAAGAAAGAAAGAAAGAAAGAAAGAAAGAAAGACTTTTAATCAAAGAATCATATTAGTAATCATAATATTAATCAATAATATAAAGAAATGTTTGAGAATTAAATCATCATATCAGAATGATTTCTGAAGGATCATGTGACACTGAAGACTGAAGTAATGATGCTGAAAATTCAGCAGTATCATCACCGGAATAAATTACATTTTAAAATATATTAAATTAGAAAACAGTTACAGTATATGTACAAATCTTATAGACTCTAAATTTTGTAATGGTAGTATATATATTTCAATTATCTGAGCTATGCTATTCAATTCAATGTATATTTCTACATTCTTATTGTATGTTAACAAATTGTGCCAAACACATTTGCTTCTGCTTTTAATTCATATTAGATGTTGATCCGTCTACAAATCCTAACTAGGAATGTATTAATTCTCCTGATCTATGTAGCATAACATTTTTGGAATGTGATTTATTTTCTCTGTATTGAGAGAGACCTTCAGTCGTTCCTCTGGTGTGTCCTCTAACCACTCCTCACATGCTGGGACGACCGCATAGCAATTCAGCATTACCTCCAAAGTGGCAGGAGAGAGGAGGCAGAGTTTCAGCATCTGAGATTTACACACACAGATAAATAAAATATGGATTCGTACCAAGTAGTAGGCAGGTTAAAGGTATAGGACACACAACAATCAGCACTTACTCTAGGGGAGGACGGCTGTGCTCCATAGTTAAGAAGAGATCGAGCCACGACCTCTGGCTGCTGGCCTGGGTAATCCTCGACTACCTGGCAAAACAGACAGAGAAGAAATCAACCATCAGCTTCAAACTTAACTCTTCCAGGTCAGACCTAGCCTTTCCGTTTCAATAAAAAGTGCTGTTTATATTTTGATATGGTCTCAACATCTGAAAACATCTCTATCCCATCATCATCCCACCTGCAGCAGGCAGTCCATGGGTGTGTATCCGGCACAGTTAGCTATGTCCGCGCGAGCCCCATGTTCCAGCAGCAGCTTAACAATGCGTGGACAACAGTTTTCCACAGGCATTATGCAGGGCCGTGTGCTTTTTCCTCCCAGCAGTCTGCGCGTCGGCCCCGGCTGCTAGCAGCTTCTGGACAATGCGCAGATACCGTCCTGCATCTGCGGGCCTCTCTGCCCCAGCGCAGGCTGCATTCAAGGGTGTCTCACCCTCTTGGGTCTGAGCCGTCACGTCCCCTCCATAGGACAGGAAGAGCTCCACGTGTTCCTCTAGACCTCTCCTGCAGGCCACGTGAAGGGGGGTGAGACACGAGTCACGCTGGGCCACGTTCACCGACGCACCACTGGTCATCAAGTGCTCAGCACACCTGCAGGCCAGATAACAGTGTGACTGATGTCTTTATTACTGTGCGCAGAGGTGAAATAAGAAAAATGTCAATTTCATTCCAGCACGGTATGACGGTATGCAGTATAAATCACCTCTGTTGTACGGAAAACAAAAGCTATGACATCCTGCATAAGATCTCCTTTTGTGTTTTACAACAGAAAGACAATAATACTGGTCAGAATGACATGAGGTTGATTAAATGGAGACATTTTCATTTTTTGGTTGAATTATACAGAACCGTTCAAAAGTTTGGGGTTGAGAGATTTTTTTATGTTTTTGAAAGTCTCTTCTCCTCACCAAGACTGCATTTATTTGACCAAAAATACATAGAAAAGTGAGATATTGTGAAATATTATTACATTTTAAAATAACAGTTTTCTATTTGATATATATATATATATTTTTTTGTATATATATATATATATATATATATATATATATATATATATATATATATACAAAATATTATTCCTGTGATGCAAAGTTGAATTTTCAGCATCATTACTCCAGCCTTCAGCATCACATGATTTTTCTGATATGCTGATTTGGTGCTCAAGAAACATTTCTTATTATTATCAATGTTGAAAACAGTTCTTCTACTAATTATATTTTGGTGGAAACCGTGATACATTTTGTTTTTTAGGATTCTTTGATGAAAAAATAACATTTATTTAAGGTAAAGATTAGTGCTGTTAAAACGATTAATCACAATTAATCAGATCTAACATAAAAATTTGTAAATATATTACAAACTTTTATGTTAGATCTGATTAATCGTGATTAATCGATTTGACATCACTAATAAACATATTTTATCCCATTATAATTGTCTTTGCTGTCATTTTTTTAAATCAATTTAATGCATCCTTTGTGAAAGAAATATTTAAAACAAACTTTTGAATGCGTTGTGTGTTTTGTGGAAACCTTGATAAATAGAAATAGATACATGATGTATGAAATATAAGTCTTTTGTAACATTATAAATGCTACAAAACTCACGTTTTTATCAACATAATGCAACACGGTAGAGTACCTCATAAAGTCTCAGAAGCAAAGTCAAAATCTTGTCACCATAATGTTTATTATTTTTTATTGGTTACTTTTCCCATCTTGTTATATCTTCATCTGACCATATTCAGGCCTACTCACTGATATGTGTCCGCTGCATTGCAGAGATGCAGTGGGGCATTGCCGTCGACAGCGAGCAGGTCAGGGTCAGCCCCGTGGTCTAAGAGCAGGCGCACACAGATGTGATGGCCCCCTGAACAGGCATCATGTAAAGCTGTGCGGCCCCCTGGGTCTGCATCCACCTCTGCTCCCCTAAACAGCAGCTCCTCGACACAGCCAGAGTGGCCCCTGCTGGCAGCCAGACGCAGTGCAGACGTCTGCTTTATTTTTGAGATGAGAGTCCACATTCCTGCAACAGAATGAGACGAGTGAATTTACCCAAATACCCCTGAACGTATGTGCTTGTGTGTGTGTTGAAGGGTCCTACCCATCTCCGGGGCCCACACCATCTCCTCATGTACGGTCTCCATCAGTGCATTCACCATGCCTGGCTCTTTGAGGATGGCATACACTCTCTTCATATCTCCACACATGAAGGTATTGTGGATGGCTGGGTCTCGGCATTGTATTTGGGGTGGGGGAGCACGGACCGTCTGGATCCTCTCGTTTCCATGTCGGAGTCTGGGGGCGGCAGGCAGAGGACGCCTCGTCATTGCCCTCCTGTGTGCCAGTGCCCGCCTGGCATCCTCCCAGTCCTGAAGCTCCTGATCCAGCCTTAAGGAGCGCAGAGAAGCAGAACTGAAGGGAAAGGTGTCCCGGGACATCCCAACAAGACTGTTTGTGCTTAGAAGTGTCCCAGAGTAGTATACCTGGAACAAAAGAGTATAGGCACAGTTAGCCTTGTGCTGTTAAGTGTTTAGACCTAGTAACTGCACATAGGAGTGTTTATAAAGTAGCATGGCTCAATAGTTCAGTACCCAGTAAGTTGTAAAAGTGGTTTTATTAATGTGTATATATGGAACAGACTAAGATATTAAATGAATAACTAGCTCAGACAGTCAACAACAGCTGAGAACATTGTGAATGGTAAGGTCTTCCTACCTTGAACACACTTCAAGTTCCTCCTGTATAGTCTGAACTTCAATAACCTATGATAAACTTGCGTAAACCATCTGTTTGATATGGAGTATACTATGCTTGTAATATTTGCACTTTCTCTTAATGAAACGACGACCGCATGTCCTTGCAAGAACGAAGCTGCCAGTCACAAGATATTGTTGACATGACACTCGGTGCAGCTCTGGCTATTAATAGACTAGAATGTTGTGAGCAAACGTGGTCCTGCACTAGCACGCTATCGCCTGTAGGTGGCGCATCACATTATATCACTTCAGGTGTCCTATGTAAAACACTTAGTGGGCCAGATCAATTTGAGGTGTAGTAGCCTACTATTTATGGTTCTTGAAAATTCAATACTTAATCACTGCAAAATATGTTATGCATTTGTCATAATAATATCCTACTAATGTAACTGTATAAAATGTAATTGCTCTTAAAATAACCTAATTTTATTTTATTATTATATAAAAAATAATATCCATTTTGATCTAGCCTTTCACTTTTTATCTACCTGTAGCTTAACCTTTTTTAAATAATTTAAGTTGATTTTCTGATGCTTTAAAGAGCAGGATAAGACAAACATGGGACAACTTAACAAATATATTATATAAATAAATGACAATATATATATATATATATATATATATTATATATATATATATATATATATATATATATATATATATATATATATATATATATATATATATATATATATATATAATAAATAACTAATAGATAAAATTAGGTACCCTAGTACACAACTTAAACGTGACATCACGGCTCCATGTGGCTCAAGAATAAATACAATTCCTGGTCTTCTGCCTTCTTACTTTCACTTTTATTTTTCATGTAGCCTCTAGGCTAAACGACGCCTCGCACGAAATTAGAAAAAAGGCAAATCCCTCATGCAAAAGATGAATAAAGCGACGAAATGTTGATATCGAGACACATAGGTGATAAAAAAACATTATCTTTACTCAATTGTAAAAACGACAGTGTAATCGCGACATTTCACCAACTCTGTTGTTAGTTACACTTCCTGTGTGCTCGAGCTCCGACGTACAAAAACGCTGGACTGGACAACGACTTTTCCCCCGTTTGCTTATTATGATGAGGAAGGTATAGTGAGTGACTGACTTAGCTGTAAAATATTTTTCGGTAGGGCTATGCATCTGCTCAAATAGCTTGTCTGGTGACGCATAATAATCATACCGCCCTTAACCACTTGTGTTTACTTAAAATCAGTGTTTATAGGTGGCAACCCTGAAGAATGGCAGAGGAAGACCGTTCGGTGTGCGTTTACGGTTTGCCAACAGACGTGGATCATGAACGTCTACGGGACAAACTACTGATTCACTTTCTACGCAAGAGGAACGGAGGAGGAGAGGTCACGTCAGTCACTATCATCGGCCGGACACCTCTGCGTGCCCTCGTCACATTTGAGCAGAGTAGAGGTCAGAGAGATTGGTTATTAGGACTGCTGTTAAACATCACTGTACATTGGGTAAATAGATGAATGAATGGATATTGATAAAAAAATAGCTAGGGAAGAGTGGGGTGCCACTTTAGACAAAGGACTAATTGCTAAAGGTGGGGGAAAAGCATCTGTACCATGGCCATAGAAATATGAAAAAAGCATATTATCATTTCCACTTTTACATTTTTTACTATTTATGTCAAAAGTCCAAAATGTTCAATATTCAGAATATTTAAATGTTGTAAAACTCCACACAGATTACATAAACACTGGCAGTGTTTATTTAACACTGGGAATGTTGCTTGAAATTGTACCCCCCAAAAAAATCCTTGAATTATTGGACAAAACGATTTATTTAAGCAATATGTCAATATAATCCTCAACATGCAGGGTTACTACATAATGAAAACATTAAGGATTGTATCTGACCCAATTTGCCCCACAACTGCCATTTTGGAAAAATGCTTATGTTAATAATTCATGGCTATTCTTAGGCAAAATAATTTACATGTTTTTGTTTTTTATATACACTCTGGGAATTTACAGCATTGTGTGATTCACATTTTAGTGTCTGGATATGTTTGCGTTGAAATGCTACTTATTTTACCTGCCAGGTAGAAAATTTACTTCGATATTTTATTTATTCTGACACATCTTACCCCACTCTTTATATTTCTGGTACATGCACTGAATTTCAGTGCATTCAAATGTTATTGCCAGGGTAGCTGGTCATGGAAAAAATCCAAAGTGCACTGATTGGCAGCCAGACGACTGGCATATTCCTAATGAAGTCTCTGGCTCTTGCTAGCTGATTGCTTTGCCAAGGCCAAAGCAACATTTTAGTTGTGTTGTCAGTTTGCTAATAAAGTGTATGTGTGGGGGGTGAGCAAGTTGTGAGGGCTGTATTCTTTATGTACTGTCAAGCCTGATTAAAGGCAGTGAGTTTTCAATGTGCTTGTGTGTTCGTCTTGCCACTGAATCTGACTAGTGAGTATCAGTGTCTTTGGTGAGACAAAGAGAAAATGAGAATTGATTCTTTTATAAATCAAACATTATGAAAAATTAACTTCCACCTGTGTGTGCAAACATCTAATTTTGTGTGTAAGCTGCTGAGCCAGTTTTTACCTTTCAAATGAGATTGATCCTTTCTTTCTGGTTTAATTTAGTGATCCAGAGTGTATTTCGTCATCATCCTCACATTTTACAGCTGGACGGCATAAAATATGAACTCTCCTTGGGTCTCCCATGCCAAGAGCCCCTGAGTCTGAATAAGGTTTGCTGACAGAATGAGCAAGATTAGACAGTGCTTTTTTTTTTTAAAAATCCCAAACTTATGTAAGCAAGTATTCATTTTGTTTTGACACTGATGTTCTTGTACTCCTTTAGGTGATCCTGGATATGACTGTGACTATAGATTGCAGTCAGCTTCCTCAGGGTGCAGACACTCTGAATGTACTGCGTAGTGAGTTTCCAGGTCTACGTATGCAACGTGGCTCATTACAGCATACGTGCACCTTGCAAGGCAAATATTCAGAATTTCAAGGTGCTTTTCCTCATATGCAGATGCTATTTTATCATCACCTTTCAAGAGCCGAATATCCTAATTTTAGTGGAGACAGCAGCGGTCAAGGTCCAGAGACCAGGGAAGACCTTGCAAGTGTAAAGAAATGGGCCAGCTTTGCATCCCAGTCACCAAGCCTTCATGCAGGAGACCTCAGCACCGTATCCACGATGGGTTTCGGACAAGAGCACTATGGACTGCAATATAGCAATGAAGCTCTCACCGAACGCAGTGCTCAGACTAAGAAAAGCAAAATAGAGGAGAAAGCAGAGTGCAGGATAGATGAAGCTGATTTGGAAGATCTTTCGATTATCATGGAAGCTGATGTGTTTGCATACCTCCAGAGCATGAAAGAGTATAAGTATATACTGCGCCATCATGGAGTGCAAGTGGTCCACGTTACATCCGAGGGAATCACCACCCTGTACCTGCAATCAGAGGTCCCAACCGGATCAGATGTTAAACAAAACATGCGGCAGGCCCATAAGGAGCTGAGGCAGCTTTATCAACAGCAAGAGGGTTGTCTGCGGAAAGACCAGGTTAAAAAGAGTGCCCTTTACATGCCAGACGGACTGACCATAGCATTAAAAAAGGTGCAGTTAGTGCTGCCTAATGTTCTGTTTAGCTATGACCAGGACACCATTTATATAGTTGGAGAAAAAAGTGAGGTATCTCAGGCCAAACAAATGCTACTGCTTGGGGTGGAGAAAAGCGTGATGGGGAGTTTGACAGAAATGCCGCCATCCTCTTCCAGTTCTGCTTCAGCATCCCCTGAATCCTTAGAGAGAGAGCAACAAGTTAAGAGAAAAAGTGAAGTACATACTCCAGTGCCCCCTAAACTGATTGGCTCTAGCACTGAACGAAAATGGGATGTTGGGAATACAAAAGAATACAAACTGGCGGCTCGGTTTAAGAGCTCTGGGCTACTTGGTAGAGAGGAGATGGGTGGAGACATAAGGAGTCTTACTGCTAAAATGGACTTGCAAATGTTAGACCTAAATTCAAAATCAGCACCACCCACTAAGTCTTCACTTGGCACCGCAGGCTTACTCGGTAATGAACTGACAGGGGAAGGAACTGAAACATTCAGGATGACAAGTCCAAGCTCTACAGGAGAGGATGTCCTGTTTAAAAACCAAGACCCTGTATCTGTGAATACATTTGGTGGAACCTCCTTCAGCACATACAAGGCCAAACCAACTGCTACTGCTGGACTCACTTCAACATTTACCACAGGAGTCAAAGCTTCAAGTGTGAATGCCTTATCAGCCAGTAATACCGCATTGAAGACAGCTGCTCCCTCCTCCACATCAGGGCCTACTTCCAAATCCTCTTTAAGGAGGGCCAATAGTTTCTCTGGTCGGCCGTACCTAAGAGAGCAAGTGCAAAATAGCCAGATTACAGTTGAGCCAATGATTAACGCACATGCTCATCAAAGAACAAGATCCAATAGCATCAGTAGTGGAAGACCTAGTGAAGATTGTCCGATTACTACAGTGGAAGCAGAACTTACTGTGTCTTCTGTAATGTGGAGCTACATGAAGGAGGTCTATTCCAACCAACTGGACTGCATGAAATCTGGATTGCAAATGTCTGAGAAACAAACAGGCAAAGGTGAGGTGAGCGTGAGCCTGAAGGGCACAGATACATCGAAGGTCGGAGAAAGTCATCGGCAGCTTCAGAATCTAGTGGCTATGGTGGCCAGTGACTTTAACTTTCAGGAGGTACGTTTGGCAGAGCTTGGTGTGGTTGAAAAAGATAAACTGTTTGAAACCTGTTGCTTGAATGTACGGTCACGTTTTCGCAAGGTCATCTTGCAGACCACAAAGAGCAGCATTCTCTTTCTTGGCCCAAAATTGCTTTGCTCTGAAGCCATTGATGTATTTATGGTTGTATATTCTGGGCAAAAGTCTCATTACTCATTACAGATGAAGACCTTCCAGGAGGGTGTAGATCAAGGAGCAACCAAGGCGTCTTTGAGCAGACAATCAACAAAAGCTGATCGCTCTAAATCTGATCAAAGTGTAAAGCTGTGTTCTTTACAGGATACAAGTCAAGCGGTTCAGTCTAACAGCAGTAGCAATAGTAGAGTTAAATCAACCAAACAGAAATCGGCTACGTTGGAAAGGTTGGAGAACCCTAGTTCTATGATGGATGAAGTAAGCAAGATAAACTCACTTAGCCAATTATCTAATGCCAGAGAAAACACAACAGAACCAAAAATTGATGGGCCAACTTCTTTACCACTTGAAGCACACAAAAAACAAGATACTGCAATGACTTTGAAACAGACCAACCTGCTGTCCCATACCCCTTCAGAGAAATGCGTGTGCGGAGCGATCAGTACAAATGTGAAACGGACCACCTGTGGTGTCATCCTTTGCTGTGACTGCCTACTACATCATTCATACTGCCGAGTGTGTGGAAAAGAGGGGACGTACTCTCAGAAGAAGGTGCTGGGGGAACCAGTGCAAAATTATGGCTCAAAGAATATACGGCAGGAATATCAGGCTCAAGAGAAACATTCAGAACACGAGGACAGCAAAGAACAAAAGGGCATCCAAGGAACTATGACATGTGCAGAGATGAATATTAGCCTTCCAGGCTATACAAAATACACAACGGCCAAGATCACGTACTGCATACCTGATGGCATACAAGGGGTATTAGCTTATATACATTTTATTTAGTAAAGCTTCCTAGAAATATAGTTTACAAAATGTGAAAAATGCAAAATATGATTTAAATATAATAAAATATATCACCTTGTAATTTCCATGTTTTACACATCTCTTCTAGGATAAGGATCCCTATCCTGGGTCACCATTTAAAGGTGGTAAATTTGAGGCTTATCTGCCACTCGACCCAAAGGGACAGAGTTTATTGCCCTACCTGAAAAAGGCGTTTCATCAAGGGCATACTTTTACTATTAGTTCAAGCAAGAAGGCCTATGGTGGAGATGCAGAAGTGAACTGGGGCAAGATCCCCCACAAGACCAGGATGGAGGGAGGGAAGAGTAGGTGAGTCCAGATGCTAAACTAAACAAGTATAATTATGCCATGGCTGGTGACATGGACATGTTAATGTGTGATTTCTGTGATTTTAGAGAGCACTTATTCTCTACTTACTTTTTTTTAGCAAGAATGTGTTAGTGCTAATAGTCATCTTTGACACATGTATGTTTGTCTAACTACTATAGGCCTCAGTGCCAACAAACTAGCATCTCCTTTGAAAGCAGGATACAAGTTTTTTTCAAATCTTTTTCAAATCCAGTTAAAATCCTGAAGTTTAATCAAGGTAACAAAAAGGAATCAGAATTCTAATTTGAATATGAATATAAAGTTGAATGAGATTTTGGAATTTCAAAGCCTTTAGGAAAGTTTTGAAAAGTGTCTAAAAAGCCTTTATAGCCGTGAAGCATAACTAGACATCTAGTTTATATATTTATCACTATTCATCTAATAGATTGACTTTTGTGAAGAGTTTCCACTTACCAAATTTGTGACCCTGGATAAAAAAACTAGTCACATGGGTCAAATTTTTTAAATTGAGATTTATACATCATCTGAATTGACTGAATCTTCCTATTGACGTATGGTTTGTTATGATAGGACAATATTTGGCCGAGATACAACTATTTGAAAATCTGGAATCTGAGGGCGCAAAAAAATCGAAACATTGAGAAAATCGCCTTTAAATTTGTCCATTTATGTTCGTGATTGTGCTGCATTAACTCAGAAAAATAAATGTTTTATATATTTACGGTAGAAAATTTACAAAATATCTTCATGGAACATGATCTTTACTTCATATCCTAATGATTTTTGGCATAAAAGAAAAATCAATAATTTTGACCCATACAATGTATTGTTGGCTATTGCCACAAATATACCCGTGCTACTTATGACTGGTTTTGTGACCCAGGGTCACATTTCCAATTCAACTTTTGTTTGTTTGTGTGCAGAAATGGGTATCCAGACTCTACATTCCTTACTCTCTTGTCTGAGGCCCTGGTGGCTCATGAGATTGAAGGAGCAGCTGCAATCAGTCAAGATCAAGCCAAATCCTGACCTTGACAATACCACAAATATTACTACATTTTGTATTACTTATTTTCATATAGTTCTTACCTAGAAATGTAAATTTAAAAAATGTGATCGTGAAAGACTGCTTAATTATTGCTCAAGTATTTCTGCTAACAATAATTTGTTTTTGTAATGATTTTAGTGTCACTGTCATGTTATAATATTTGTACCTTACCAGTAATGCTCAATATAATGCTCTGTATATTCTGAATCTGTTGAGCATGCTTTTTAATAAAACTATGTTCTTAGAGATTCATTGTAACTCATCCTTCATCCGTCTAGTTCATCTCTCATCTGTTTCCTCAAATTGCCTCACTTACTTGGGTTTTTATCTGTGGTATTAATTTTAAATCTCTGCATCGTTGAATCTGTGTAGGATTTTGTTGTAAAACCAAGGCACATAATAATGTGTAATTGATTTTGAGTAGCTGTAGGTTAACTAGATTTTTGTTTTGCCGCCACAATGCTACAGCATTATGGGTAATGCTAAGGCATTCCCTTGATTTTAGGGTTATTAGGTTATAGGGTGTTCTGAATAATTGCTATGTGGTTATATATGGCCTTGTGCAAAAAAAAAATACAATACTTAATATTGTATTTTGAATGCATATACTGTATGTAGGCTGAATACAATTTATTCCAGTAACAGGAATTTTTACTGTACATTACATACATATGAATACAATCTTCTCAATATTTCCGTTGTTCCTTCTTTCCACTGCACAAAAACACCGCAACATTCCAGCATGTTCAGGAATCTGAGCAACAGGGTCATATTCCCTTTCTCTCTCCTTTTCTTTGAATCTGTCCTTAGTGTTATAACAGAGGCTGGAGATTGCAACCAAGCGACAGAGACATGTTCTCAAACAAAACACTGACTTCTACACTGACCAGGACATTTAAAGAGGTTTCTAATTTCACACTCAACTATTATGCTGAATGTAGAGTCTTCAATATAACTAAATCGCACAGGGCATTTTGAAGCCAGTGTTGAGCTCTCATCTTTAATTCTGGAATTTGGCTGAAATTATTATTATCAGCCGGAAAACCCTTTCTAACATATAGGGCAGATATTTGTGTGCAAGTCTGTTCGTGAGATAAAATTGTGAAATATAAAGTTGCAATTATGGAAAAGAAAAAAACGAAACAAACTTCAATTATGGGATATGGAGTAACAGTTATGAGACAAAGTCAAATTTACAGGCAAACCAAAAAGTCAAAATTACCTTTTTAATGCTCAAATTGAGCATCCATATGTGAAATGGTGGAAGAGGCAATTTGAGATGAGCATCCCACGGAGAATTAAACACACAGCTCATTTCATTATCATGAATGTCATTGAGCATGTTTGATTAAGAGATTAAACATTCATAATTTAGCACAGACTTAAACCGGTTTTCTAAATTTGACAAGCATGTTAAAAACAGTAGGATGTTTTAGGGAAACAAATCAGAATGTGATTTCACGTTATATCTTTGAATTGAATCATGTTAGTAACTTTCCAAATACATTATATACACCATTTGTTTACAATTTACCAGTCACAACATATTGAACGTTATCAGTTTGTGCCCGGTATTTTCCCTGCATCTGTACAGACACCCACAGTCCTCTACTCTCAGAGCAAGAAACATGCCTTTGGCAGTATATTCTTAGTCTTTCCACTGCATTGTCTTCGTTGAAATGGCTGAGCACAGAGATCTGCTGCTCTAAGAGCAACTCAGCGGTCCTGCAGCGATTCCCTGCGGACTGGGTTTCGGCATGGACTGCATCAGCAGATGCTGGGATCACAAGCAAGAAACTTTCTTCAAGGCCCGTTCTTGCATATGGTTAATGTTGTGGGATAAAGAAACTGGAGGTTATTTTTAAGATGCCTTTTAATTGACATTGTAAATCATTGCTTTGAAAATATGCCTAACATGATTGTTTTCAGCAAATTATTGAAAGCATGTATAGTGTGTTAAAAACTGAATTTTGTTTGTGACTTATAGAGATGTTTGTTTAGCTAACCTTTAAAAAATCACATATAAATTAAGCAAGTTTATTTCTAAATGCTCAAAGAAAGAGATCAGACCTCAAGTTTGGATCTTTTAAGAATGCACTACATAAAATACTCAATATTCACTACCGTTCAAAAGTTTGGTATCAGTAAGATTTTTAAAAAAGAAGAGGAAATTAATCATTTTATTAAGCAACAATACATTTAAGTGATCAATGGAGATGAAATGAAGTAAATACGTTTATTGTTACCAACGATTTCTATTTCAAATAAAAGCTGTTTAAACTTTTATTCATAAAAAAAATTCAACTTTTCAACATTGATAATAATAATAATGTGAACTATGAGCAGCAAAAACTGATTTCTTAAGATCGTGTGACACTGAAGACTGGAGTAATGATGCTGAAAATTCACCTTTACCATCATAGGAAAGAATACATTTTAAAATATATTTACATAGAAAAGTTATTTTAAAATTTCTAATTACTATACTACTATAAATTTAGTATTTTTGATCAAATTAATGCAGCCTTGAGCATCAAATACTTTCATAAACATTACAGTGTTTCTCACAAAGGCTTATGCTTAACGTTTTTATTTGAATTTTTTTTTATAAATAAAGATTTAATCTTATTATGCTCTTCAAGAAGTTGGCTGAGCTGCAATGTGCAGAGCTTTAATCTAGAGTAGACAGTGACAAATTTGAAGAAGCTCAAATATAAGATAGCTTCGATTTTTAATATCATACCTTCTAAGGCATTTGGATTATTTTACAGTTTTAATGTCTTTACTATTAATCTAAAATGTGGAAAAAAAAATAGTAGTCCAAACTTTTGGCTAGCAGTGCATTCTCTCAAGGAAACACAATGAAAAAATACTTTGTTGACAGGGTTGAGATGCTCATACCTGTCCAACAGGTTACTGCACTCAAACACACCAGTTTCTTTTGCTCTCTCACATACTCAGTGTGGACATGATATCTAGAGAGAGAGAGAGAGAGAAAGCGAACACTGACTGTAAAACAGACATTTATTTGTTCAGATAAGCGGATGAAATGGCAGAGGAGTGTTTCAAAGACCTTGATCCATTCAACTGTCCCATCTGTCTGGATGCACTCCAGGATCCAGTGACGATTCCCTGCGGACACAACTACTGCATGGGCTGTGTTAAAGACTATTGGGATAACAAGTGTGGCAAAGACGTTGGTTACAGTTGCCCTCAGTGCAGGAAGACCTTCTCACCTCGGCCTGTTCTCAACAAAAACACCATGTTTGCAGAAGTGGTGGAGCGCTTTAAAAGCACAGGACTTCAGGATTCTCCACCAACACATTACAATGGACCAGGACACAAGGAGAGAGAAATCTGCACTGCCAAAAAAAACAAACCTTTGAAGATGTGTCCAGAAAGCGAGGATTCATCCTGTAAGATTCACCTAAGATACGACTATCCCAGAGAAAAGCACACAGTGATAGTTGTACGTGGGGAAACTAAAGGAAATATTTGCTCACGGCACAACAGACCATTGGGAGACCAACAGTTCATCTGCCCCCTGTGTCTTGATGAAGTCCATCGAGGACACAAGGAGTTTTCAGCGGCACCTGAGAAGACAAAAACGCTGGAGCGCAGGACGACTCTGGAGAAACGTGAGCTCGGGAGTAAAGACAAAACATCTGGACATGGTAGGAGACCATCTCATAAGAGGGTTCATGGCACTGAGCATAGACACGGGCATCGGAGTGGACATACCCAGGGCTCACAATGCTAAAAGAGGGCATGAAACACACAGACATAAAAGTAGTGGACACAGAGGTAATTCACATGGGCACAGAAGGAAAAGATTGGGAATTATGGTCATGGCAGACACTGGCACTAGAAGAACCACTGTGGAAAACATTAGAACGCTTTGAAGAGCCTCGAGTTTGAGGACAGAGTTGTCTAGAGGAATGTTGCGTTACTTGATTCAGGCGTCAACTGAAATCTCAAGAATCACGTGTCTTTTTGAATAACAGCTATCAATTTCTGGATACATTTTATTAATATTATTGAACATGATTGTTTGCGGATATTCTTGACAATTCAATTTTGGGTGTACAAGGAATAGTAAGAAAAACTTGTAAAATAAAACTTGTACACTTAGATTACATCTCATTAATCTTGAAGACTTTCTACTAGATAAGAAGTTTTCTTATGTTATCAGATACATTATCAAGGATTTTAAAAAAAAGTGTTTATAGACATTGCACTCACATTAACACTCAATTTCTAGCAAATATTTTCGACTTATATTTGGTAAGGAAATTCCTATTGCATTACCTAACCTGAAAATCAACATTTTAAAATATTTCTGATTTTCTATATATTTCCAGGGTTGTCTGTAGATAACAAATATTTTAGGAATGAAAATGTACTGTTTTTGCTACACTTCAAAATAATAATAATGTGTTTATCAGTATCTTTGTAATTTTACCGCAAGCAGTTACATTTTCACTCAACATCCTTTTAATATATTCACATTAGAAGGAAAGTAACAAATATGATATTTATTCTTGTTTTAGGAGAAAGTAACTAAATGTACTGTGGTTGGTTTCAAACAAACAAAATAAAACTTACAATGGGGGTGAGAAAAATTGTATTACATTTAAATGAAGTTAAGTTTCTTACCTCATCAACAAACAGGCAAATAGTTGTATTATTAGCTTTAAAAAAAACCTCAGTACTTTTTGTACAGTACTGTTACTTTGTAGTAAGTAAACGTGTCTTAATGTATAGATATTTATAGTGAAAAGCAAGTATTTTTCCCCCTAAACAAGTCATGTCACACTGGAAAACTGAAATGTAAGTATTTAACTACAAACTGAGAACATTTGTTTTCTGTGTCTATAGGTTTGTGAATGATAGAACACTGGGTTGTAAAAAGCATTTGGAAAGCAGATCAGGTCAAGTACCACTAAAACCTTTCTAAATTATCTCAGATCAGATGGAAATAAAATTCCCTTTTATAAACCTAAATAATGTGTATTGCTCTAGTCTAAATGTATGCATTTATATCTGCAGCATGTTCAATAACGACTCTGTAAACACATCTTTTAGTTATGCTCTTTAATTAGTCCTGGAAAACATGTAAGGCAAAATGGTCACATCACACACAGAAGCGTTATGAACTCTACGGTCCTCGTGACCACACGCAGTCCAACCAACCCAGAGTCCAGCACAGAAACAGCAGCACTTCAGATTCTCAAAATTAAATGGAAAAAGTTCGGATGGTTTCAAAAAACAAACAACCCATGGTGCTTCTCTGACGTGTGTGGAGGGAAGGAGTCTTAATGCTGATGGTTAGGGGCGGGGTTTGAATTAAATTAAACCAATCAGTGTACAGAAATGTAAGCTGGTGGCTCGGATTCGCTCTTTAGTCAAAAGGCCAAGCAGGAAAGTTGGAACTGTAATTTACAGATTGCAAACGGAGCATTTCGTTACTCGAGATCTCCATGACACTTTGTTCGCGCAAATATGCATCCAAACATACATAAAAAGTGCATCAAGACATTGTGATGTGTGCAGCAGCGTACATTTGCGAGACAAAGATAGATCTGTTACGCTGAGCATGTGTGGGAAACGGTCCACAATGACTCACTGTTTCTTGTATGTGCCAGACAAAGAGAAGGCAAATACATCTGCTATATAAATTTAGACCTAAAAGCGTTTCAAAGCTTCTTTTCATTATTGATTTTATAAATGCATAAATTAATGAATACATTTCAATATAGGCACACCAAAACTGCACTGCGTTTGTGTATCTAATATTGTAAATAATGTTTAGACATGATACAATTCAGCGCTGGTTAAGGCTGCATTTGTAGCAGGTATTCTGCACTCTGTAAACCTGAGGGGTGTTTCCTGTTCTGGGAAAACTATTGGAGTGAGAGACTGAGGAAGGAAGCAGCTTGGCTCCATCAGAGCCTCTCTCTGGCTCCCAGTCGCACAATTCCAGATCCACGAGAGACACTCGCACCTGCAGCTGAGCTCATTGTGGAGAGCTGTGCGCGCTCCAAAAGAAGGAAGAGGAATAATTCTCAAAACCATGATCCTATAATAATAATAATGGTCCAAACCTTGAGAGATTTAAAGCGAGCAATCCCAGCCCAGATGTCGTCTTGTGGGTGTGTGTGCTATGAACGGACCCAGCGGTGCGTAACGTTAGCCAACGCAGAAAGATTCAGGGACAAAACCGAATCAACAGCCGCTCTGATGTCATAAGCAGCCGAGATCAATTCCAGAACCGGAATGCCGCTGCTAGATCATCTGGGAATGAAAACAGCGGGATTTGCTTGTGAAAGGGGCTTTCGGACTGTTATGTTAAAAGAATAATTCAACCAAAAATTAAAATTGTGTCATTTTTTTTACTCACCCTCATCTCGTAGTTTTAAGAATATTACATTTTGGTTAACATTGATTTCCATCCATTGTGTGGGTAGAGAAAAAAAAAAAACTTCTCAAAATATATTTTATGTTTAGAATGATATGAGGATGAGTAATGACAGAATTTTAATTGTGGGTGAACAATCTCTTTAATATCACATTCATTGAGAAACAAAAAAGCGAAAACAATCACTTGTGGCCTGAAACGGCTTGGAAAACTACACCGACATTAATCATTAGTTCGTTCTGACTGCTGCTGGATCTTTTTGTTGGGTTACCTCTGGTCATAGGTTATCAAATATTACCCATGAACACCCACGATACACAAAAAGTGCACCCATAAACAACAGTACACCTAATCGGGGGCTGGGGGGTGGGAGTGGGGTCTCAGGTCAGTGGGAATAAGATTCCAGCCCTTCAGGACAGCAGAGCTGAGACGGTGTTGGGGACGAACTAGTGTCTACTGTGTGTGTATATGCATTCACGTGTAAACATGCGTGGAGGCAATCTGGTGTTGGTCTACGACTGAGGCACAGTGAGAACGAGAGGTTTTGCATGGATTCGAACGTTAGCGGAAAACAAATAAGTCAGAAATCAGTCAGCACCAATAATATTCAGGGCGTAGTAGACCACACACACGACAGGAGCGAATTCAGAATCTCAAGATCTTTTACTGCGAGGTCATTTCAACAATAACCACAGACGTTTAGGTTTTTTTCTTCAGCTTTCATTCTTTTTTTTTCTTCAGTACAGTAAGCACAGTTATAGCGAAGGTTAGACCTTCACAAAAAAGTTTGGCACACTCGGTCAGGACCAACAAAATCACATGATTCATCACATTTTAGAGGAACTGCAGCAAAGCCTTTTCAACTCAAACTACTGAAATGCAGACCACAAAAACAAACAAACATACAAAAAAAAAAAAATCAAACAAAATACAAAGAGGACGGATATTTTTCACTGAAGTGTTAGTTAGGGTCACTTGGTGCTCTGAGTCACCATCCACAGGAAGAGAACCAGCGGAACACAACAAGATACTGAAAGTCAACCCCTCAGACCCGGAACTAAAAACCGGATCGGGATCAGGATTCATTAAGTCAGAACATGGTAACTCTTCAGACAAGTATGGCAGTTCCAAGCCCATCCCAGTGCATTCTGGGCCTGAACGGCACTCATATAGTGATTATCTAAACACGAGCATGCATCCAACAACGCAGCCTTCTGAGCATCTCCATGCATGTTCAAACACTTCTCAGTTTAAGAGGTGTATAAAGAGCGAGTTTGTTGGTGGGAGAATGAGAAGAAACTGAAGGTCTAAGTGAAGACCCGGACGGGACCCAGAGCTACAATGGATCGGGAGTGGAACCGCCATTCTCTACAAGTGCAAGCTGAGTGCAAACGATAGCAAACTAATGCACGCCGTTCATGGGGGCCGGAATATTCAAGAGTGATGGTGAGAGTTAGAAACTGACAGAAGAGGAGAGAAAGAGACTGTTAAAATGCCAGACGGTAGCATAAGTAGAGGGAGGTAGAGAGACAAAGTAAGAAAGAACATCTGAATCTAAATCTGACAACAAACCTAAGGACAGACAGTCAAATACAGAAATGCACACACTCTCACTCACACACACACACACACACATATAAAATAGTGGATCTGGTTTTGTTTCACATAAACACTCATTGAAATGAACCAGACTCATAGTGTGAAAAGAAAGTGTTCAGCAGGTGTCTTGAGTACTTGAATGATAGCACTGCAGTGCATATAAATCCCCAGCGGAGGCAGTAGATTACTGCTGTCTGAGTAACGGTGTGAGGGAGGAGCCAGAGGCTTTGATTGACATGTCTAAGAGAGGGAGTTGCCACATTCCAAAACGCACTAAAATAAATCCACTGAAGTTTATCATATAAAAAAAAAGCTGCTGTGGAGATGTGAGTGGTTGTGTTTGTGACCGTCTGGGATGTGGGGGTGAAACCTAACTGTCATCTCTAACTAGCCTAACTGCTGTTGCTATGCCAACCACCATGACGAAAAGGGTAAGAGAACAGGGAGAGAGAAAGCGTAGTGGGAAGAGCCAGAGTGGAGATCATATTGTTAATGCGAGGTGCAGGTCAGCTAGAATCACGGGAACAAGGGGCGGAAAGCGTCAGGATCCTGAGGAATCCTGGAGGTGGTTCTGGAATGAAAGGCCACTCCTGTCTTTATGCGTCCACATCTGATGATACAAGAGAAACGATGGTAAAAGGGCTGGGAGAATGTGCTCTATAATTGGTCCTGTTTGCCAAGCTAGACTCATTAAAAGCCTGGCACTTGCCCTGTTTTAATGACATGGCACATTGATCAGCTGAAGCCTAAGAAAACCTTGTTAGTTTTTTTGGTATAATGTTGGTGGGGCGTTTGGGAATTTAGTACACATGAAAGAGGCTTGTTGTCCCTCTCGGCCAATCAGAAACCACCCTGACTCCTCCGGGGGCGGAGCTTGAGTGCATGTCAGTGAGTCTGGTCCAAAACAGCATAAACAAAGGGAGTGTAGGTGGGTGTTCTTGTTTTGTGTGCCAAGGTGGGCAGGAAAAAAGTTCTTTCACTATTGATGATGTACGACAAATCAAACAAACGCACCCACTTCAGAACAGAAACGAAAAGAGAACGGAAAACCCAGTCACACAGCGGATACACAAACACACGGAGGGGTGTAGAGAGTGAAAAAGGTGGTTTTTTGGTTTGCGTCTAAAAAGTTAACTAATATTTCGGTGGAATACAATAATTTTATAGTGCATTAGTTTGGCTGGGAATATTGTTAAGAGGATATGGTAGTACAAGGGTCGCAGAAAAAGGTTATTTTGTTATATATTTAAAGACATTGGTTGAGTAAACACTGTGGTGATATTTATAAAAAGGATAATACTGCCTTAACACGCCTCAGTGGCGTGCAGTCATAAGAAAGAGTTAGAAAGAATGCAGCAAAACTGTGAATAAATACTACCAGGTTACAACAGAACAATAAAGTGGTGTGTCCGTGTGTGCTGTAAATTCTGTTGATTGAATGATTGCAGAAATGCAGACCTGATCTAATGTTAAGAATCACCTGGGCTTAAGCTAATTATACTATACACCCCTCCATTCACACACACACACATATATAACACACACATACATACACACACACTCAGACCACTCCCAAACCGCTGACACAGACACAAAGCACATCCACAATGTTTCTCTCCCCTCAGTTCTCCTCTTTCTTGGCTTCTTCCTTCTTTTCTTCTGGTTTCTTGTCATCCTTCTTGGTCTCGTCCTTCTTCTTCTCCTCCTTTTTCTCCTCCTTTTTCTCTCTTTTCTTGGCCTCATCCTTCTTCTTGTCGTCTTTCTTCTTGTCGTCCTTTTTCTTGTCATCTTTCTTCTTCTCTTCATCTTTCTTGGCCTCCTCTTTCTTCTCCTCTTCCTTCATGGGCTCGGTGGTGAGGATAATTTTACCGATGTTGTGCCTCTCTTGCATCCTACGCATGGCATCACCGACCTGAACGAGAGAGAGAGAGAGAGACTGGTGAGGGTGTGGATGAGGAACGGCAGAGAGAGCAGCTTGACTGGCCATCTGCTGTGGTAAGAATATCTAACAAGCTGTTGACAGTTGATCTAATACTGAACTTCACGCGCACACAAACACTATTTATGAGATTTTATGTGTTCGTTGTATTGGTTGCTTACTCTATTACTCTAGCGAGTAAAGTGGCTGATGACCTATAGTCACAAGCCTTTAGATTTACACCATTGTCAACTGCTTTGCTGGCACTTTCATCCTAAAAGAGCATTTTATAATCAATGGACATTGGAAAAAATGCCAATTTTGATTTAATGGACTTTCACATTGATTCTCTGCAATCACAAAAAGGTATTTGAAAACAGAAAAAAAAAAAAAACATTGTCTACTGACAGGCACATTTATCGATAGATGGCAGTAATCTGAAAATAGCCAAATATCCCTGTGTATTGTTTTTCAATAGCTGTGTGGCTTTGATTTAATTTAATAAAATTCATGCATTTATTATTACAATTAATAATGATTTTTTTACCATTATAATTATACAAATATGAATATAATTACATACATTTTATTATGAAACATGAGTATTTAAATTACAGCAAATTGGACAATTTATAAAGTAATAATAAACAAAAATAATGAATAATTAAATAAAAAATAATGTATGTATGTGTATATATATATATATAAAACACGCACACATACACACGTTATATAAACAAACTTTTATGTTAGGTACAATTAATTGCAATAAATATATACACACTTTATTTAACATTAAAACTCTTGTGATGTATACTTTTTTTTAAAAGACATTTTTCACTTGTCATTTACGAGTGAAAAATTAAAACAATTGTTATTCAGCCAAGCATCAACAGTTGTAATGTCAAAATGGCCCAATAATGGACAATATATCAGTCGATCACTAGTTACAAAAACGTTGATAAAGTACAAAATGAAAATGAATTGTATTGATCAAAGTACATCAGCTATTCTCTGGTCAGTTCACCTGCCTCCTCTGTTTTTCCCCCAGGTCACCTCTTGTTTACCACTCTACCTAACAACCAGCGCCACAGCAACAGCGAGTCATCTCCTAGCAACGAGGAAATGCAACCTGGCCCTGACAATTTACTCGGACAGATTGAGGAAAGAGAATGAGACAGGAAAGGAGAGTGAAGGACAGGGAGAATGAGTTACCAGCAAACATGGAGCGCTTAAAACAGCGCTTCTCTCACCCATGAACTGAAATCTTGTTGAAATATGCGTTTCACTTGAATGTGAAAGCACTTCATAATTCTTTTTTGAATTTTCTATAACACCGAAGTCTGATGAGGCTGATAAAAGCCTGGATTGTCAAAAAAGCATCAGCTTGCATTCGCAGCTACTTACTGTAAGCAGGAAGAGACATCTCCATAGCAACAGGGGAGATAAGAAAGGAGAAGAAATAATAGGGAAAGATGGATGAAAGAACGAGTGAGGGACAAAGCAAATACGCTTGATCAAAGAGTGGAGGGAGATGGTGGTTGAGGAAGATCATGAAAGAACACTCACGTCTATGTCTGTGTGTGAGAGAGTGTGTGTGTGAGAGAGTGTGTGTGAGAGAGAGAGAGTGAGTGTGAGAGAGAGAGAGAGGAGCGCGTGTGTGAGAGAGCGTGTGTGAGAGAGAGAGAGTGTGTGTGAGAGAGTGGGAGAGAGAGAGAGAGTGAGAGAGAGAGAGAGAGAGAGAGAGAGAGCGCGTGTGTGAGAGAGCGTGTGTGAGAGAGAGTGAGTGTGAGTGTGAGAGAGAGTGAGTGTGAGAGAGTGAGTGAGTGTGATGAGAGAGTGAGTGTGAGAGAGGAGTGAGTGTGAGAGAGAGTGAGTGTGGAGAGAGAGTGAGTGTGAGAGAGAGTGATGTGGAGAGAGCGTGTGTGAGAGAGAGTGAGTGTGAGAGAGAGTGAGTGTGAGAGAGAGTGAGGTGAGAGAGGTGAGTGAGTGTGAGAGAGAGTGAGTGTGAGAGAGAGTGAGTGTGAGAGAGAGTGAGTGTGAGAGAGAGTGAGTGGTGGAGGAGTGGGAGTGAGAGTGAGAGTGAGGAGTGAGTGTGTGTGTGTGTGTGTGTGTGTGGTGTGTGTGGTGGTGTTGTGTGGTGTGTGGTGTGTGTGGAGAGAGTGAGTGTGGTAGTGAGAGGATGTGAGTGTGTGAGAGAGTGAGTGTGGTGTGTGTGTGTGTGTGTGAGGTGAGTGTGAGTGTGAGAGTGAGAGTGAGTGTGTGTGTGTGGTGTGTGTGGATGTGTGGTGTGGGTGGTGTGTGTGTGTGGTGGTGTGTGAGTGTTGTGTGGGAGTGAGTGTGGGTGGTGTGAGAGAGTTGAGAGTGGTGGGATGTGGATGTGTGAGAGTTGGAGTGGAGATGAGTGAGAGTGAGTGTGAGAGTGTGAGTGTGAGAGTGAGTGTGGTAGAGTGAGTGTGAGAGTGAGTGTGAGAGTGAGTGTGAGTGTGAGAGTGAGTGTGTGAGTGTGAGAGTGAGTGTGAGAGGAGTGAGAGAGTGAGTGGTGTGAGAGTGAGAGTGAGAGAGTGTGAGTGTGAGAGAGAGTGTGAGAGTGAGTGTGAGGTGAGATGAGAGAGTGTGAGTGAGTGTGAGAGTGAGTGTGAGAGTGAGTGTGAGAGTGAGTGTGAGAGTGAGTGTGAGAGTGAGTGTGAGAGTGAGTGTGAGAGTGAGTGTGAGAGCGAGTGTGAGAGTGAGAGTGAGAGTGAGTGTGAGTGTGAGTGTGTGTGTGAGAGAGAGTGTGTGAGTGAGTGTGAGAGTGAGTGTGAGAGTGAGTGTGAGAGTGAGTGTGAGAGTGAGTGTGAGAGTGAGTGTGAGAGTGAGTGTGAGAGTGAGGTGAGTGTAGTGTGAGGTGAGAGTGAGTGTGAGTGTGAGTGTGAGAGTGAGTGTGAGAGAGAGTGGAGAGTGAGTGTGAGAGTGAGTGTGAGAGTGTGAGTGTGATGTGAGAGTGAGTGTGGAGAGTGTGAGTGAGTGAGTGAGTGTGAGTGAGTGTGAGAGTGAGTGTGAGAGTGAGTGTGAGAGTGAGTGTGAGAGTGAGTGTGAGAGTGAGTGTGAGTGTGAGTGAGTGTGAGAGTGAGTGTGAGAGTGAGTGTGAGAGTGAGTGTGTGAGAGTGAGTGTGAGAGTGAGTGTGGAGGTGAGTGTGAGAGTGAGTGTGAGAGTGAGTGTGGTGTGAGAGTGAGTGTGAGAGTGAGTGTGAGTGTGAGAGTGAGTGTGAGTGTGAGGTGAGTGTGAGAGTGAGTGTGAGTGGTGAGTGAGTGTGAGTGTGAGAGTGAGTGTGAGTGTGGAGTGAGTGTGGGTAGTGAGTGTGAGAGTGAGTGTGAGGTGAGTGTGAGAGTATGTGAGTGTGAGAGGTGATGTGAGGAGGTGAGTGGTGAGTGTGAGAGTGAGTGTGAGAGTGTGTGTGAGTAGGTGAGTGTGAGGTGAGTGTGAGTGAGTGTGAGTGTGGAGAGTGATGTGAGAGAGTGAGAGTGTGAGTGTGAGAGTGAGTGTGGAGTGTGTGTGGAGAGGGGAGTGAGTGTGAGTGTGTGTGAGAGAGTGTGTGTGTGTGTGTGTGTGTGTGTGTGTGTGTGTGTGTGTGTGTGTGTGTGTGTGGGGGGTGGTGTGTGTGTGGTGGTGTGTGTGTGTGGTGTGTGTGTGTGTGTGTGTGGTGTGTGTGTGTGTGTGTGTGAGAGGGAGGAGTGTGTGTGAGAGAGAGAGAGTGGTGTGAGTGAGAGTGAGGTGAGTGAGTGAGTGAGTGATGTGAGTGAGTGAGGAGTGAGTGAGTGAGTGATGGGTGTGTGTGTGTGTGTGGTGTGGAGAGAGTGAGTTGAGAGAGTGATGTGAGGTGAGTGTGAGTGTGAGGAGTGAGTGAGTGTGTGAGTGAGTGAGTGATGTGTGAGTGAGTGAGTGGAGTGAGTGAGTGAGTGTGTGTGGTGGGTGGTGTGTGTGGAGTGTGTGGGAGTGTGTGAGGGGGGTGTGTGGTGTGTGAGAGTGAGTGTGTGAGAGAGTGAGTGTGTGGAGAGTGGTGTGTGAGAGAGTGAGTGTGTGAGAGAGTGAGGTGGTGTGAGAGAGTGAGTGTGGAGAGTGAGTGTGGGTGGTGTGTGTGTGTGTGTGTGTGTGTGTGAGAGAGTGAGTGTGGAGAGTGTGTGTGAGAGAGAGAGAGAGAGTGTAGTGAGTGAGAGAGAGTGTGAGAGAGTGGTGAGGGAGAGAGAGAGAGAGAGAGAGAGAGAGAGAGAGAGAGAGAGAGAGAGAGGAGAGGTGAGAGTGAGTGTGAGAGAGAGTGAGAGTCTGTCTGTCTGTCTGTCTGTCTGTATAATCTCAATGGATTCCAACTTCCTGCCATAAATACACTCCCAAATTAGTTATTTTTTCCCTCAAAGAACACACAGATCAGTTCAAATGACCCCCATCAGACGCTCATTCATTCATTCACCTGCTCTAGGTGGTAGGTGGAGTCAATTCGGGGCTTGATCTTGCCCTGTTTGTACAGGTCCATAATGACCGCCATGGCCTGAGCAATGAGCTCACTCTCAGAGTCCAGGTAGCCCAGATGAAACCCGCAGACCGAGCGGTTCCCTTGGATCAGACTCAGGGTGTGAACGGAGAACTGCTGATACCAGGTCTTAGCCACTGCAAACAGGTTCTTCTTCTGGCCTGCCAACATGTTAGCGGCACCTGCAGGGTCCAAACACAAACATCAGGTTGACATAGAAAACATAGATATGCATCATCAATCATTAGGATCATGGTTTTGGGTCCATTTTCAGTTTCCAGGTACTAGATTTTGGCAAGATATTATTATGATTTAGGTAGGGGATGGGTGGCATGACTGTACTGTTTTGACAACACTTTGTAAGAGACTTTCAAAAACATAAAATCTTACCAGCCCCAAACTTTTGAATTATTGTAGTGTAGCTTTTTTTTAGCTGGACAACAAATGGATAATGGTTTTATATATTAAAATAGCATAGGTCGACTCCTGTAATGGATAAATCAGTGAAATAAATACGAAAATGTATATAATCTCTACTTTTGAACTGAGACAAACGACAATATTTTTCATTACAAATATGTTTCCTGCTAAAGTATAAAACAAAAAATAACGTAAAAAAGTCAAACGTAAAGCAGTTATAAGCGGTTTCACAAAATCTCTACCAGTAAATATATTTCTACCATCATACAACCCATCTTTATGTCCTAGCATGTAAAAATATCTTTGCATGTGCAAGGCGTTTGAACTGCAAGTATGTTCCCCGAGCATGAATAGGTATTTGTGTGAGTTTTCTGCGTGTAAAATGTGTGTGTGGTTGACCGATGGGTGAATTACTGCTTAATGGCTCCCACAGCGAGCGTTCTTCATTTACAGAGGAATGACATGCTCTCTAGCCCTCCTTCTCACTCTCTTTTTCTCTTTTCCAACACTGCACTCTTTGACCAGTCTTCATTCGCTCACTGTCCGCACATCCTCTCGTGTCGCTTCCCATGTCTGTCACTCCCTCACTTGTTTTCTCCCTCTGGTTTCAGTGTCTCTACACACGATTTTCCTCTTCATTTCGTACATGTCCTCTCTTTTGTTTTCTAACAGTCCAACCATCACTCTTTCGGTTCACTTCAAAGGTGGCTTATTAGCGTGAAATAAGATAAGAAAGCCACATATATGGGAGACACAGGATATCAGAGTAAATTACACTCTATAGTACCATTAGAGAAGGGGAAATGTACACAAAACATTGATAACCCTCTCTGTTAGTCTCTCTTTCTCACACACACATTGACACAAAGCGAGCTCTGAGTTGGCCTGTGATTTGGACCTGACCCAGTCTGTTACATTCGGACACATTCTGGGTTCTGTGTCAGATAGAGGAGCCATTGTTCTGATAAAGGCAGGATAGAGGAAGAGTGAGTGAGAAAAAGAGACGGAGGGACAAAGACATTTGGGTGAGACTACTACAGGGCGCCATGTTTAAGGGGTCTTGTTCCAGGTATGCGTTTCTGAAGTTGATTTACTGTAATACGTCACTTGTCAAGCAGGCCCGGTTCTTGGCAGCTATAGAATAGTGGGCTGACAAATACCCTTGGTGTACTACTTTTTTTTATTTTGGGGGGAGGGGGATAAGATAGATAGATTAAAAAACTGTTTAATTATACAGACTGAGAGCATTTCATATTCCAGCTCTCCATGATATAAGAGTTATTATCTTTTCACTTAAAATAAAATGATACTATTTACAATTTTCTACTGTCAAGTCAAGTCTCCTTCCTTTATATAGCACTAACAATATAGATTGTTTCAAAGCAGCTTTAGAGTGCTAAAGTTATTGTCCAGCTAAAGTTAATTTTGACTGATTCACTTCAGTTTCAAAAGATCATATTAACTTAGGGGCCGCTTACACGACACCATTCTAACAGAAAACCCGGCCGTTCATTTGCACAAAACAGTGCCAGGTGGCTCGAGAATGCAAACCTTGAAATAGGCTCCAAGGTGCAAGTGTTGAAAAACATTATCTCCACAACTTCAAAAAAGCAAATCTGTGAAAACG
This sequence comes from Chrosomus eos, assembly GCA_036326025.1. Classification (NCBI taxonomy): domain Eukaryota; kingdom Metazoa; phylum Chordata; class Actinopteri; order Cypriniformes; family Leuciscidae; genus Chrosomus; species Chrosomus eos. The sequence goes on from CM070821.1 coordinate 19,146,045, forward strand.
CTGATGGTGTGCACATGCGTATTACACGTTTATAGTCATAAGCGTTTAAATATATTTGCGCACTTGCGCAGGCGTGTAGTCTTTCTTTACAAATTGACATCAACAAATTACTTGTCTGGCCTTAAAATCTCATAATACAGAATTTATTGTCGCCTCCGCGTGAACTGGAATCATTTTGACGTTTTATCTGTACAGAGGTAAAGAGAAGGGAAGGAGGCCTTCACAAGGGAGAGACTAGTTGACACTTCAGGACTGCGTTGTCGTCGTGTCCAGGCGCAGGTCCTTTATCAGATCCGGATACGGCCTGGATCCGGCGGACTGTGGTAAACCTCGGGATATACAGAGAGACTAATATAAGCGTAGACGCTATTCTTCTTATGATGTAATGAGTACATCTGGATTTATGGAAAGTGTTCCCGGTTCCAGCTGACCTAATCTATGCAGCCTAAAATTTAATTATAAAAGTTAATAATGTGTTATGTGTATGCTAGGCATAGATGCTAGGTCAAAGAGATGTGTTTTTAGTCTAGATTTAAACTAGAGAGTGTCTGCTTCCCAGACAATGTTAGGAAGACTGTTTCAAAGTTTTGGTGCTTAATAGGAAAAGGATCTGCCGCCACCAGTCGATTTTGATATTCTAGGTATTATCAACTGGCCAGAATTTTGAGATCGCAATAGACATGAAGGACTATAATGCGTTAAGAGCTCGCTCAAGTACTGAGGAGGAGCTAAACCATTTAGTGCTTTGCAAGTAATCAGCAATATTTAAAAATGTATACAATGTTTAATAGGGAGCCAATGCAGAGTTGACAGAACCGGGCTAATATTGTCATACTTCCTTGTTCTAGTAAGGGCGTGAAGAAATATAGAGCCGAGTATCAGCAGCATAACAGTGAAAACTAATGCCATGCTTCCTAATGATATCTCCTAAGAATTCGGAAAGAATGTAACGGAAGCCTACTGAAACGAACGCAACTGTTCACTTCCTCTGCGCTAACTTTACATTGTTTTTCAACGTAAAGATGCACTAGACTGACGTGTTTGACCATTGCGCTCGAGTCTCGCGTCCATACTTTTGCAGCATCTCATGCATGACGTGGGGTTCTAAAAATGCGGCACTCAAGTTAAAAAGTTCAACTTTGTAAAGGTGTAGTATAATACCACTTTTTCACAAGATGTAAAATAAGTCTCTGGCTACGTTCACACTGGAGGCTGAAACGACCCAATTCCGATTTTTTTGCCCCTATGCGACCTGTATCCGATCTTTTCATGACAGTCTGAACGACACAGATCCGATCTTTTCAAATGCGACCCAGGCCACTTGGGTATGTGGTCCAAATCCGATACGTATCCGATCTTTTGAAATGCGACCTCAATCTGAACGGCCAGGTCGCATGTATCCGACCCGCACGCCGTTGATATGCGACAAACGTCATAATTCTGCGTTAAAGTAGGCGGGAATGAGAAGATAAACAAGTTAGCTATCATACGATAGCACCGATAGCACGCACCTGTCAATACACTCCAACGCGCTGCACTGTTATGGTCCGCCGCAGACGTGTCTCTTCCCCTGAGTTAATCGAAGGCGCTCAAACGCTCTCCTCCTTCTTAATTTTCTTCTTAAAACGAAAAGATTGTAATTGTGCTGGCTCTGTTGGGAAAATAACTTTAATATTGCTAAACGAGCTCCACTGTTGACATTCATGTTTAGGTACTTCCGCAAACAGCAAGTGACGTCGTTGACCGTTGAGTACTCTTCTGCGCATGCGGGTCACTTCTGGGTCATTTCACGTTCACACAGGAGATCACTAAAGGTCGCATTTAATTGGAAATGTGAACGGCCTTGCAAAAAAATAGGATTTTTTCAAAAAATCGGAATTGAGCATTAAGCCCTGCAGTGTGAACGTAGCCTCTGATGTCCCCAGAGTGTGCATGTCAAGTTTTAGCTCAAATACTCCACAGATTATTTTTTTACAGCATGTTAAAATTGTCCCTTTTTGAGGGTGAGCAAAAACGTTTTGTTTGTGTCCCTTTAAATGCTATGAGCTGCAGCTCCCGGCACAGAGGGCGGAGCTTCAAGAGCTTGTGTGTCAGCAGCTTCGATTACCTCACGCAGATAAGCACTAAAATGTCAGAAACTGTTCTGCCTTGTTTAAACTGGAGTCAGACAAATGATGGAGAGAAATTTGAGCGTTGTAACTTTGCAGATGTTGTTTATGCTCAAACCGCAACATTACACTACACAGTAACTAAAGTTACAAAAGGAAAATCATAAATCAACCACCCCTTTAAATAAACGTTTCTCTATACCTGGACTGACAGAAATCATTTTGCTGTTGAAAACTCGAGAAGCATGTGTAAATGGCCTCTAACTGATTGAAAGATAAACAGCTCATCCATATTTCAGTGTTATTTAAGCAGACAGTTTGCCTAGTACATTCAGTTTAACAACATTAACAGCAAACCAAAGAGAGCAAGGTTACAACTGAACAATGCATTTGCATTCATGCACACTTACATTATGTGCTTGCTCCGTCCATGCAATTACGTTCTTAAATGAGCAAGGTTTTCAAGCGTATGTCAACTGATCAATGTACGACCCATTTAAGTGGTTGCCAAATGACACTTTTAAAATCTGTCAGAACTATAAAAATGTATATTCATATTTACATGAAAATATGAGATGCATACATATTTTTGCCTGTGTGATTGTCAGCCTCTGCTTTTCCACTACAGACTGAAGCATCCTGTGAGTGTATAACACGCCACACTGTTACCTTCTGCTAATAAAAGAAAAATACTGCATTTTTCTGGTGTTATTTTTTGATTGATTGAGTATTCATTAAACTTTTGAACACACAGCCCGCCTCAGATTGCTTTTAATAAAGGCCCAAATCGTAAGAGGCACACTATCTGTGCCTAAATTTCTAAATTTTGATTGTGTGGGCGTGACTTTCAGGTGTCTACTGTGGTTTGTTCAACTTAACCAGTAAAATCTCAGATTAGACATTACTTTAACTGTAGTATTTGGTCAAAGTGATGAAAACTTATAAACATGTGGAATGTATGCAAGCTGATATTCAGAGTGTCCCTCGTGGCTCACCGTAGCTGATGAGCTTCCCCATTGGCTTCAGTAGGTTGTAGCCCTTATGGGTGTCAGAGCCTCCCAGAGGATCCAGAACAATATCCAGCCCTGAAACACAGGCAGAAAGACAGATGCTTAACTACCAAATCTCCTCCATCATTTACCATATTTAAAAATACTGTATCTACAAGTCAAATTCAGAGTGCATGTATTCAGTTAACACATTTTTTGTGTGAATTGTGAGAGAATATTGTGTAAATTAAATGTTAATTGGCAGTCATTAACAAGATATACAGCATGTGGCAAAAATATACGCTACTGTTAAAAAAAGTTTGGAGTCAGTCATTTTTTTTTAAACAAATTATTAATTTTATAAAGCAAGGATGCATTAAATGTATCATAAGTCACAGTAAAGACTTTTCTATTGTTACAAAAGATTTCCATTTTAAATAAAAGCTGTTCTTTTCAACTTTCTCATGAAAGAATCCTGATAAAAATAGTTTGTGCTTCTAAAAAAACAATATTAAGCAGCACAACCTATAAATGATAATTTAGTTATTTTGATATTTTTAGCAACGCATGTTGACAATGTTTTACCACCCCAACGTTTTAAAAGCTAAACAACAACACTGTCAGAAAAGTACTTTCTGCATTGTATCTCGTCCAAGTCTCTCTTTTTTCCCTTCTTTTTTTTTTTTTTAAGTGTGCTGGCACAGGTGTTGAGTTTTTATTTATACCATTTCAGAATCTCGGTCTTATACTGCAGATGGCATTGTCTTAGCAGTTTAATTTGAGCACATCAGTGTATCGCTGAACACAAAAGCAGTTCTTTTATGGGTTAAACATTGATCTAATCTTGACCGGAGTGGAATTTCATCAATGTGACAATGTTTCTAAATTTCTATGATTGCTATGGTCAGAGGAGTACATCAAATAAAATGTTCATCAGGGAAAGAGTTAAACAAAAAGAAAGGAATTTGTTTCGTCCATTTCTCTGATAAGATAAAAGAGTAAACAACTTTTTATCAGACTGCGTGTTAAGAGTTACACCTGACTTAACATGCATACAAAACCTCAATATACACATCAGATACACAACTAAAAACACAAATGTGGAAGGCAAGAGAAAAAGAATGGACTCCAAGGTTTAATATACAAAAACGGTCCGTTAACAGCAATTCAAAGCAGAAACATTTCTTATAGACTTCTTAGAGCAGACTTTATAGGCCAATTCCATTCTGTCTTTAATTGCTGCATATTCATTACAAGGCTATTTGCACAGGTTAAAAAAAAAAATATATATATATATATATATATATATATATATATATATATATATATTTTTCAGGATTCTTTGATGAATAGGAAGTTCTAAAGATCAGCATTTATTCAAAATAGAAATCTTTTGTAACTTATAAAATGTCTTTACTGTCACTTTCGATCAATTTAATGTGTCCCCAAACTTTTGCATGCTGGTGAAAAGCTGGTTTGCGGTGTCTGTGCTTACCTTTGGGGCTTATTTTACGGATCTCCTCTACGTAATCACGTGTCCGGTAGTCGATGGGGTGTGTGACTCCACCCTGGCTGATGACCTCGTGCTTGCTGGCTGAGGCGGTGCCAAACACTGTGACATCGTTCACCGTTTTACACAATTGAGTGGCAGCGATGCCTACTCCACCTAGAGAGGGAACAAAACAAGAACTCTCAACACAAGTATTTTCAGCATTTTTCATCTCAAAACAAAAGCAGAACCATGTAAGCAAAGGGTACAAGAGGACAAAACTCAATGCAGCCGTTTGACCTTAAAGATGAACAGCCACCCACACATGTACAAACATCGGGCCATTGTAGCAATCCCATTATCCCCGTTTAACTTGTGGTTTCAAGGACAGATAACTTTGAGTTTCTGTCTGCTTAATTCTTGTTTCTCCAGAAGAAGAAAAATGCATTTGAGTAGAAACGCATTATAAAATCCATACAAAATGTGTCAGTCATCTAAAAGCTTAATGTTTAAATGTGGTGGTTTATGGTGAGAGTTTTACGAGAACACTTTGTGTACAAAAGGCCTCATTCAAGAAACACGAGCAGAACAAATTGCCTAAATTGTTCGTAAAGCCGTTCTGATGTAAATTTTCAGGATCACCAAAATGTTTGTATTTTCAAAATGTTAGTTGGTACGACAATAGAAATTTACACCTGCTCTTTACTACGTGTAAATGGTGCGTAAAACATTGAAATGTTCTGTGTTCTAATTTAGGCCAACTGATGACATTGCATTTTGATGCACTATGTACCATAGTATTATTTCACAAGCTGATTTGCCCTGTGCTTTTTTTTTTTTACTGTTCAACTTTGGCACTCGTCACGGTCACTTTTTACCCAGCTGTCCAATCATATGGAGGACAAATACTACACCGACCAACCATCCTCCTTGAACAACAATGGTGAAGTTAATATTGCTATTTACTGCATTTTTATATTCAGTCATTTTCTTAAAAATGAGATGCTAGTAACAAATTACTGCCAGGATATTCTGCATCATAACCAAAGCATCTCAGCTGGAAAAACGCTGCGCTTGCAAAGCACTTTCCAGCGCCACCAGCTGGCCGTTTCCCACTATAATTTAACATTTATTGCTAGGCATATGGCCAATTATGGCGCTTTTCCATTACCAATACCAGCTCAACTCGACTCGGCTCGCTTTTTCGCTCCATTTTCCCATTACAGATAGTACCTCCACAATAGTACCTGGTCATCATAGCGACGCCACAGGAAACTGCCGTGACAATCTTCTACTCGACACACACCCGCTACCCACACCCACACACTCACCCACACACACACACACACGCACACACACACACACACACAGGAAAATGGAAGAAATTGAGTGTATGCTGCTTTAATAGTAGTAATGGGTATCACGCAATCTCTGGCCAAACTATTTAAAAATGGCAGGGTTATTCAGGATACTCCGTCTGGCGCGTGCAATGATGACGCAGTGAATAGTGACGATTCTCTCTGACCAATCAGCAGTCTGCATTGTTTTCACGTCAAATTTTAGTATCGCCTCAGCTCGCTCGGAACCTCGCCGGAGGTGATACGAAAAAAAGTACCTGAAAGCAGGTACAACTTTTACACAGTGGAAAACCAAACAAAGGCGATCAATAGTACTGTGTAGTGGAAAAGCACCATTAAGTCTCTTTAGCATTTTTGTTATATACTGGAACCAAACCTGAGAAGGAAGTCCAGAAGATTCCACAGCGTTCCTGGGCACGTAATTTACTTAGTTGTAACTCATGGGCGGGGATTATGCTAATTATGAATGAGTGATCATGCGCGCCCTATTTACCAATATTTGAAATTCATTAACATACACGTCTAACTAGCGAATCAGTGGTATACGAAGCGCTTGTGAATCCAGAGGAATGTTTTCGTAAAGGTCCATTTTACGCGTAAAAAAAATGCTTGTATAATTTACTAAAGTTTCATAAATGAGGCTCAAAATCTGCTACCATTACTACCGAAAAACCCCCAAAGCAAACATTACAACGTATTTTTTGTTACAAGCTTCAACCTCAAGACTGAGAGTCTAGGCTCCAGGAAAACCGGTCACAATCGTGAGCTCTTGTCTGGGGTCTAATTACCAAAAAAAAAAATCGATTTTGGATTAATTGTTTTTTAAAATGTGGTCAATTCAAAACCAATTCTCAAAGGCCACAAATCGATTTTTTCCTCATATTCCATACTCAATTTCGGCACGGGTATTGCGCATAATTTTAATAATTCCTGCAGGTCTCCCACTTTTAATACGGGAAATTTCCGCAAACATTGATTTACTTTAGCATGTAGGTTGTATGAGTAAATGAATCCACACATATTATAAAATGAAATCAGTCATTTTAAAGGGTCATGAAACCCCCCTCTTTCAGCTCAAGTCTAGCTCACAATCTTTTTGAAAAATGCAACTTAAATGGGCGTGGATGCTGTGAGAAGAAGCGAGGGAGTGGGTGTGGTTTTTGGCCATCACTGTCATAGCCAGTGGCCCATGCATATCGACTGTCACTAAAAAGCAGTGGTAAAACGTGAGGAAATGCTAGATTTTTTTTATAGCTGGCAAAGTTAATGTCTAATGAAATACACTGACACTTTATTATTGTCCTTTCAAAAGTAACTGAATGCCCTGCTACATATTAGCCTACAGTAATCGTAATTCTATTTTAAACATATTAATGTAGACTACATGTATAATTTAAATGTCATTATAAAATATATAGTTGTTTATATAGACACTAAATGCATATATTTGAAAATAATTAATTTTCCGCTTAAAAAAAACAACGTTCTGTGCATAGCCTAATATCTACGCGCCCGCTGAACTCCCATAATAAAGATGGCTCTGTGAGGACTTCTCATTTTAGACACACACACACACACACACACACACACACACACACACACCTCTGAAGGGATAGAAAAGTCCTCGGGACTTGGTACCGCATCACTCGCAAGACGCAACCTGCATTGGTCGTCAACAAGGCGAAGTCCACCATTCTTTCTCGAGAAAAATGTTTGCGGCACACGCTATAGTTTAGATGTGTCCGTGGTTGATCAAACCAACCGCCCGGAGCCAGAGTTTAGCCCTGGCAGCATCGCGGGGAAACATATTCAAACCACTTGGACTTTTGCACCACGAAAACAAACACTGCGTCCCATGATTGTCTCTCTCATCTAGGCTACTACGCGATATCACAGTTTGACATGTCTGTTATTGGAAAGATCCACGTGGTGTCATGAATAATTAAGAGACAATGTCTTCTCATAGGATATGAACTCAGTCTCATTAATAATTATGAGACACCGATGAGTCATCAAGCACTCACAGTGCACGGCCACGTCACAGCCTGTGACGTGGACACGATGAAGATTTTAAACCCGGAAGACGAAAAAAGCGGAAAAAAACTAAAATGTAACCATTTTAACCCTATTATTAAATCTAACAGATGCTAACATTGTCTTCAATGGTGTTCAACACACATACCTCTGTTAAAATCTCAGAAAATTTGGTTTGGGGTTTCATGACCCTTTAAAACTTTCACCGAGACGCAATTTCACAAACAGTGTGAGTGTTCAGCGGTGCTGCATCTCTCTCTCTGCATAAGGCAAGCATCAAGTGTGCTGCATGCGGCGATACTACACGCTCGCGTTTTCGGGAGTCGGGACATGACGGAATTGTCACTTGCACAATAGGGCCAGTATTGCATCGTAACGTAAATCATTTCCACATCTTCCCAGTTTAAACATTCAAGTGATTTTAAGCTATTTAGCCAAAGCCGCCTCAAACAGCTCGCCAGTAACAAGTTATTTTTCGCGGATTATATCGCTTTGACGGGGAAAAAAAACGCAAAATGTCAAAACTCTGGTCTTGGTGAATAACCTTGTAAAGACAGTCGGTTGTGTCTTAAATAATCATAAAACGCATGTGACAGACGAACTGTATAATGAAACCGTAATGGATCTGTGATTAGTTCTTAAAGTGACAGCAGCCATATGTGTCTGTCATTAATTTTGTTGTCAAAACAACAAAAGATAGCTTTAATTGTAAGGAATCAGGATTAATAGCCTATGTATTTAATTTAGTCAGAACTAAAAGACTATCCAGTGTTATTTTACATTACACTGGATTTTCTTCATCTTGCATCAAAATTCTGTCTATTCATTGTATGCATTTGAAATATAGAGTTGGGTTCTGTTATAATGTACACAAGTGTACCTAAAATAAAAAGTTTAATATAGAGGTGTGTGGCTCTTAAGTTTACAAATGGTTAATTAATGAATCACTGTTTTTTTTTATATTTGTATTAATCCTATATTCAGAGTTGAATCGAGAATCGAATTGGAACATCTGAATCTATACCCAGCCCTAGGTCTGATGTCTTAAAGATCACATTTACATCAGACATAGGTTGTGAAAATTTCATCTCAATTTTAACTGTGCATGTGTGTTTCTAAGGGAGAGGCAGAGCAGTGTCTTAAAAGGTCACTAGTGCATGAACCAAACGGTAAAGTTTATCTAATGACAAAATTAATAAGAGCGCACATTCATACAGTTATACTCATAAAATGCTCTAGGCTTCAGATTGTGAGGAAATGGACTTGCAATCACACATTTTCTTCAGCTGGCACTTTTCATTTACAGGATACAAAATTTTAGTGCCTGATGTTCTAAAAAATTAAGTCACTTTAAGAAGTTGATTTGAATTAAGAAAATAACAGCATGGGGAAAATTAGCCTAGAGGAAACAAAATCTAAATGTATATAAAGTCATTTTAAAAATAAATTTAAATTCATAGAAATAGAATAAAATAAAATCTTAACCCAGAACCAGTACAAATATAGCCTAAAGGGACAAAATGTATACAAATGGGGGGGAAAGGTGTAGCAGGCTTGCAAATATCATCTAAATAAATCCATAACTCTGTACAGTCTAGCTTGTTTGGGACCAAATAATTTATATTTCTTGATTACATTATATTTCCCTCTTACTTTTGTTACAACAACACTGATAGCAGAGTTGAATGGTTGAGCTTGATGCAGTCAACACTTCAATTTGTGTAAAAATTGAGAGTGAAATGAGAATATTTACTTCTCTTGATGATGTTGTTACTTTAATGCAGTGAAAGTTGATCTACTGTGTGTGTGGATTTGTTTAGCTGTATGTTAGGGAAAGAGTTCAGTGAGGACTGACACTGAATCAAGCTCATGTAATGTTCAAATAGCCTACAGTATCTTCTGTTCCATCACTTCATTAAACGGCTCTCTCTTCCCTTCTCATTCACTCAGTGAATGAAGTTTGTGTTGCCATGGCGACTCGCAAAGAGTTGGTTTCTCTGAAAGCAGCAGGGCCGCCATTTTCTGTGTCAAAGAGCTCACAATGCATGGGAACACACGTCTCTTTCACATCGTGCTTTTTAACCTGCTGTCTCTCTCGTCTCGTCTCCTGGACCTCGGGGTTTGCGGTGCCAGGCCGCCCCATGACCACTGAGCTCCGATCACAAGACCTGCGTTAGAGCTGCCAAGAGATCCCCTTAACCTCACAGAAATGCACACAAAATGAACCTCTTTCATGTGTGCTCATATCTACTAATCTCCAAAAATATGTGCACTTTATTCTCCCTCACTCAGTTTCATGTGTTCGCTAAGTCTTTTGTGCGAAAGTCTTTTTTTCTGCATTAGAGTGGCTTCAAGCATGGGAAATCACCTCAGACCCAAGGAGGTCTAATAACTAGAGCAAGATATTTTTATAGATTTTGTTTTGAAAGAAATGTATACTTTTATTCAGCAAGGATGCATTAAATCAAAGTGACAGTAAAGACATTTTTGTATACGTTACAAAAGATTTATATTTCAAATAAAAATGCTGTTCTTTTGAATTTTCTATTCAAAGAATCCTGAAAAATTTATCAAGGTTTCCACAAAAATATTAGGCAGACGTTTTTAACATTTATAATAAGAAGAAATGTTTCTGAAGGATCACTGAAAGATTTTAAAATAGAACCCCGTTATTTAACATGGTAATATTTAAAAAAATATTAACAATATTCATGTTTACTGTATTGATCAAATAATTGCAGCTTTTATATTTAAAAATACAATAACAGAAATTCTTATTTACAAAAAAATTCTCTCTCTTTCCAACAGTAACTAATTTACCATAGAAATTTAGGTAACATAGTTAAGTAATAAGGGGACATCTTTATTTGTAATACTTTGTCCACACTGGTCTTTTATTGTGGTTTATTCAAGATAACATCCTCTAAACACCATGGAAAACCAAAAGTGTAGTTGGTCACTTCAGAAGGTCTTTTTCTGTCCAAGTGAGCAGTTCTTGGCCAGAATAAGCTGCAGTGTGGACCTGCAGACCATATGTCATTTAGCCAAAGGTCTGGCTGCTTTGGCAACACGTGATTCAAAAGCAGTCCATACAAAGCTTTTCTGAATAATAAATATATGCACTGATTAAACTGACTCAGGGTTTGTAAAATGAGGGATTTAGAAAGAGCAAGAGCACAAAATTCCACACAATCTTAAGTGCAATAAATGGAATTAAACAGGAGAATCTGCTGAAGAAAATTAAGCAGAATGTTCATCTAATCAGGCTGTTTTACACAAGGGCGTACGAGGGTGAACACACACAGTGAACTCTTTATGTTTCCCCTCGATCCACACATTCATACACGCACACACACTTGGCAGCCAACAATCTCGACCACAACAATATTACCCTCCCAGTATCACCCTCCTCTAGCGAGAGGGAATTTTCCCCCAAAACACAGAGGAATTCTGCAGATTCCCAACATACGAGCACTCAGCCCACACCCTCAGTGCAAATAGAGGACAGAGAGAGAGAGAGAGAGAGGGGCTTGTTTCACTGCAAGTTTTTTGACAGAATTCAAAGTGGAGGTTGCAAATTTATAAACTGCTAAACTAAATCTTTTCTTGAATTCTTTCAAACGGATCTCAAATCAGAGCAAAGTTCCAGAAAACTTAAATTAAACGGCTAGTGACTGGTCAATCGAATTCAAGTGAGTCACACACCAATCAGACAGATAATGCTGTAGTATTTGGCATGAGGTGCCATCACAATGAAGAGGCTGTGCTCTGCTCAGATTTGTTCTGGCAGTTTATTCAATCAAGTGTAGGCTACTCCGTCAAATTTTAAAGGGGATGTCTAATGCTATTTCATACATTGACTTATTTACACTGTAAAAGAGTTGGATTCTCATGCTAAACATGGCCAAAGTTTAAAAAAACGAGTTGGATGGATGACAGAGTATTTCTGGGCCAAATACACCTTCAGGATTTGTATAAGTTTCGGAACATTTTCTTTCTGGAGTATGGCCCTGTATGACGTCATAAAGGGTGGAATTCCTTGTATGGGCACTTCTCCTGGAAGAGCAGACAGGAGCGCGTGAACATCAACCAGAGCGAGAGCAAGAGCACCAACGTGCTTCGTTCGGGTAAAAAAAGCCATCGGCAGCGCTGTCATTTTGTTTTTAGATCACGGAATCAGTGTGTTTTTGGTTGTGAGAGAAAGATAACTTTGTTCAGCTTCCCAAAAGAGTTAGGGGAACAGTGGATGCAGTTAAGTTTCTCCAGGGCAGCAACGGAGTTGTGCAAGTGTGTTTGTTTGTTCCCAGGATTTCTGTGATGAATATTTTATAAACAAGGCCCAGTTCAACGCTGGATTTGAAGATTATTTGAGACTGAAAGATGGAGTGGTCCCAGCGATTAAAGATCCCGGTCATGAGTCGGAATTCTAGGCGGTAAGTAACGCCAAACGTCTGTGTTTTGTTGGCAACCGTGCATATAAATGTAAACGACACGAATATATAGTGAATAAAAAGTTAACCAGAGATAATGCGATGAGGTATTGTGCGTGACTCTTTAGCTCGGTACAACCTATCTGATCAAACTCAAAACTCTTCGGAGATATGAAGGACGCAATGCTACTCTATATAGGTACTCAAGATTCACATGATAGTGTTATGTGTCCTTTAAAGGTGCTGTAGGACACCTGGGAAAATGCTAACTTTAGCCTGATAGCACTAAAAGCATACGTCCCACCCTCCCTGCAAATCGCCGTCCAAAGCCGCGCCTCATGAAAGCATGAACGCGCACAGCCTAGAAGACTGGAGACAACGTTACTGCAATACATCATTGAAGTATAAGTAAAATTACTAACACAAACAATTTTTTTTAAAAAATGTTTAAATAAAACAAAAAATATCGTGCTTTTTACACATACATATATACACATACATACACAAAAGCACATAACAAAAGTACTAAAACAAACTCAAAATATTAATGAATACTAAAATTACTGCAGATTTTTTTCTTTCCCCTCACAAAAAGCAATAGAAAATTCTTCAAAACCTCTTCTTTTTCGACAGAATTCATACGAGTTTCAAACAACATGAGGATGGATAAATTCATTTTTAAAGAATAACAGAGATATGGACTCTAAAATATATTAAGAGATCGATTTTATATATCATAGCTGATGGTGACAGTTGTTCCAGGATGTTATAATCCTGGAATGCTGTTTTTGGTGCGAGTGAAATGTTTGTTTTATTTTACAAACGCAGCACCCATTGAGCTTCAAGTCTTTCCATTACGGTTCTCCAGATACAACAAACTATTATAACAAGTAGGCGGTTCTTCACAGTTGTGCGGGAAGCATCAGGGCGGATTAGCATTTACACTACAAATGTGTTGTCACATGTGTTGCTTTTCAACTACCTATGACTGATCTGATCACAAAATGTTTTGGAGCCCATTTACACCTGTATTTAGTCTGTTTGTGATGGGATACTTTTATGGTACCTCTGCACACTTTTTGAAGCTAGACAGCTTCAGAGTGACAGGCATCAAAAGTGATATGGGTTAAGACCAACATAAGGGTGAGAACATCGGCCTGAAATGCACATCGGGCTCCATATGAAGGTGCAGTGCCATTCTTAACTCTTAGTGAAACTCAAGAGGAAACACATGTCCAGTTTTACAGCGAATTCAAAAAACATCCTGTTCAGTGAGATACCAAGGGTTTCCTGAGTGCACACGCACACACTCAAGCATTCATACACACACAAACAATCTCAAGAACAAGAACACACAAGCTGAAACAAAGAAAGATGGTTATAATTAAGAGAAACATGATGTGCTACATGACTACTACAGACTACTCATCTGTGACTGACGCCTCGCTCCAGAGATGCCAGACCAGCCATTTATTTATTATAGGGGTTTTGGTTTGATTTCTCTGCAAATATTTATGACCACTAGTAAGTTTTGTGTTAAAACATTCCCTCTTTCACTGTTAGGGTGTGGTGGTGCTTCAAGGAGACGCTTTTCGAGATTGTTTGGGATTCCTGGTTTCTGCAACACTCCAGTTGGACGAGAGCGTTTCCTTCCACCCCGAGCCAAAGCTTCATCCACACCCAGACTGATGCATATGTCCACCAGCATTCACAGCATCAGGGGATATCAGACACATATCAGACCCCAGAGAGGGAATATGAGAATATTTCAGTCTGTTCATTGGGCCTCATTCATGAAAAACAAGGAGAATAGATTCCTGTGTAAATCATTTGTAAATCCATTCTTGCGTAAATTATGCCACTGAAGTGAATGCTCAAATTTTCCAAGAATGGTTTTATGTATGATTTGCACAAATTTCTTTTCTCAAACGTTGCACTAACAAGTGTAAAACGTTTTCTTCACAAGCGCACAGAAACAAATGCAACATGGAAACCATGCATACAAAACACTGAAATAGCTCCACTGGGCTATATCATCACTTTAAAATTTAAATTTAAAAACTTTTTTTTTAAGAAAAAAGTCTTTCTAAATACTGACTTGTACTACAGAACATCCCTTCCAGTGTTCAGGAGGCAGAATGCTTCTTAAAATGAATTTTCACAAACATATTAATCTAGCAAGAAATATAGCTGAAATTATAGCAAATATAGCAAAAATTGAATGATGTATAGGCTATTGCAAAAAAGTTGTCAAATGCCAAAGACAAACACCAAATTAAATCAGTACATCAAAGCATGGTGGAGAAATTTATGTTGCCGCTGCTAAAGGCAAAATAATTTTCAAAACAAAAAAAAAAACATTAGATTTGTACAATATTTGTTGAAGGAGTAATGAAACGAACACTTGGTGACGCTGTGTATGAATTGTTCAGATGCCACAGAACATGGTGTCAGTGATGATTACCAATAACAATTTCTAGATCACAAAACATTAATTTACAGCATTTACAATAAAACTCAAAATAACAGAGGCAATATGGCCAATCCCTGAAAAAAAATTATTGGTTGGACTCCATGATCCAATGAATCTGCACCTAACGTTAATGTCGGCATGAAACAGACATTGCGATAGTCTTTTCTTCCCTATTGTGTTTTTTTTTTTTGATTATTGTGGTTTGCTATTCTTTCGTTTGCTGCGATCTCATGTCAGTGACAGGTTTTCCATCAATTACATAAAAATAACAATTTATTTAATTTACTTTAAGCCAGAAGTTATAAGCTAAAATTAAAATTTGGTATCTGTTTTTACCAGTATGTGGCGCTGTGACCTTGGGTGCTTGGCCCTAACCATACTTACCGTATAATCAATGCCTTTAACAATTGTCAAATAGTTTTGTAATGCATTTTATTACACTTTTAATGCTATTTTATTATATCTATCATAATAATGCTGTAATGCTATTTTTGTTAGCTATGCATTAAAAACACATTCACTCACACACACACACACACTACAAAAGGGCAAACAATTATACGTCAAATATTTGATTTTGAACAATGTTGATTTCTAAGCAGTGCTCTCAGGCAGGAGCTTGTTTGGTACTTTTCATCATGACGTGGGCACTTTAATGGTGGTATTTCTTAAGTATGTGGAGAATGTTTCATACTAGAGTAGTTTGTTCTCTAGTTTGCAGATTTTATCAGCAATTTCGATGCATTTAGCTAAGTTTGATTCCAGCTATTCCACTTGTTTTCCTGACATTTTCTCTCCTAAGCAAATATCACTTAGAATGATCAAAACATTGATTCATTTTATATTTATACTACAAAAATTATGCTCATTAGCCAAAAATAGATTTGTTTTTCTCACTTAAAGGGTACCTATTATGGAATTTTGAAAATTACCTTTCATGTAGTGTGTAACATAGATCTAAGTGAACGAAAACATCCTGCAAAGTTTTAAATATGGAAGTTCACCTTCAAAAAAGTTATTGTCTCTCAAAAGTAAGAGTCGAATTTAATGAATCGTTTTTCCAATGACGAAAAATGATCAAATTGGCCGCGCCCACTCATTGCACGCGCGCAGACACCAGGGAAACATGAAAACATCATGTCGACAACAAGACGCTGTGCTCTGAAGTCCGAGGTCCCAGGGACGAGCATGCGAAGAATCAGTGGCAAGTATAGCCGAACCTTGTGCTGTGTTCATTTTAATCGTCATTTTAATGACGATTGCTTTACAAACACAACTGACTGGGTCATCTGACCAATTACCGCCGATTAGCATCACGCAAAGTAGGGGTTTGGAAAAATGAGTCGATGAACGAATAATTTGGGAGTCGGTGAGCAAATCAGGTAAAAATAAATAAAAGTGTTTTTTGTCATTGCATGCATGTAAAACTGTTGTTGGGGACTCCCAAAACAATATTAGGAACATTTTAAATGCCATAATAGGTGCCCTTTAAGTTCACAAAACACTGAATCTAACAAAAAAGTAAATTAAATAAAAATGCTCATAAACAAAAATGCGCACTTAAAAACCTAACACCGCAACACACAGGCAACGCCGGGACCCGACAGCAAACTGTGACATTCTCACACGTGCGCACACACACACACACTAGATATATATATATATATAATATATGCTTTTCTGTTTCAACTAGAAAAACTTAAATCACTTCAAATGTTACATAATGAACAACTGTGTATGTAATCACAGTTCAACCATCCCAAAATCGGTAAGTGTTTTCCAATACAACCACAGAACAGTCTTTACTGACAGAACATGGTCTAAATATTTATAAACTAAACGGCTGCTAAGGAACTCCCTCGAATGAATTTATCGATAGGAGATTTGTTTGACACTTACAGGAATATTCTCTGAGAACAAATAAACTATTCAAACCTGCACTTACAGTGTCTCCCAAAGGACATTATATAGAGAGCACAGATTCCCAACACACACACACACACACACACACACACACACACACACACACACACACACACACACACACACACACACACACACACACACATACACCTGCACACAGAGTGAAAGATCCCTTAGGGAGGACACTTGGAAATAGTTAATTAACACAAGGGACTCTCCGATCCACTCACACGAATGTTGATGGGAGCGCGTAAGTAAATGTAAACCACTGTTGTACTCCCTCGCCAGCGTAAAAAGCCCCAGGGCTCTCTTTTGGCCAGCTGCAGGAGCCATATATACAAACACTTACGCACACCTGCACATGATGGATATATCTATTGTGTTGTGGCTCACAAACATGTAATTGTATTTGGTTGCATGTAATCCCTGTTATGAGGCCGTAATACATTTGCAGAATCTCCACACACACACTTTCACTCACCTGCGGCCATATGGACGAGTATGCTCTGGTTGGGACGCAGGTGCCCAAAGTCGAAGAGCATCATGTAGGCGGTGATGTAATTGACAGGAAGTGCCGCCGCCTCCTCAAAGCTCATGCCCTCGGGCATCAGGAAGGTGTGTGTGGTCGCCACCACAACTACTTCCTGCCACAGACCGCTGCGATTCAGAACCAGAACCTTATCACCCACCTACAGACGTGGAAAGAGAAAGAAATGTTGAAGGCACATTTGGCAAACAGACCTGTAAAATATGTCTTTCAGTGTTTTATGCAACCGGCAGTCATCATAGTATTCGAGAACATGTGAAGCTCATTGTATGGTGATGTGCTCTTTTTGGTTTTGCGTAGCGTTGGATGTTTTTTTTTTTTATTACTTTTTTGGCAAGACAAATCACATAGCTGCACAGATCTGGGGGATCTTTTGTCTATGTTTTGTTGTCATTATCCTTCAAAACATTTAGCATACTTTAACAAAATATTTGAACCTGTACTGTAGGCCATCTGGACTGTTTCGCTAAACTTTATCTCGGAGCAGATAAATGTGCTCCATTTAAGGCCCTTTCACACCGGGTGCGTAACGAAAAAGCGAAACGAAAAAGCGAATAGTTCGCGTGAGAATAGTTCGTGTCAAAACCATTCACATCAGCCGCGATGCGAATTTCCGACGTCTGTGACGTTCAGAGCTTCAACATTCCAAAACATTCGCGCCGACAGTTGAGAAAAAAATGGACACATCATCATAAACATCATCCAGTGAAGACGAGCTTTTAATTTCATTTCACTTTAAAAGACAGAAAATAAGGTTTTGGGAGCACCCAATCTTGAAGAACAGAGAGACTGAAGGGGAGTATACTAATCTTGTACAGTACAGGAGCTAAAACTTTATCATGGCCGGTTCCGCACTTATTTTCGGATGTCTTTGGGACAATTTGAGGAGCTCCTTCCGACAGTGGCACCGCATCTGAGACAAACCACAAACTTCAGGGAATCGATCCGGAGCAGCGTCTGGCAGTCAGCTGTCCTCTTAAAATCATCAGGGGCTACGTTTACATCAGGTACATGCAATTTCCTTGGTTGTGATTGGCTGAAGCCTTTTCTGTCGCTTCAAAAGTTTAAAAAATCGACATCGAAGCGAATAAAATAAAAGTCGTTTTTTCGCCGAGGCACATTCGCGTTCGGTGTGGAAGCACTCATTACACAAACAGCTGATCAAAAAATAAAACCATCGCGCGAATTATTCGTGCGTCAAAATCGCGTCCAGTGTGAAAGGACCATTAGAGTCGTTTGATAATATCTGTTGTAACTGAAAATCCTTTAATTACCTTGGAGACCCATACACACACATACAGGAAAACTGGAAAACTCAGCAGACTTCCACTACTTCCTTTGGAATGAGGAGATACAAGGTATGCAAACGTTTACACACACATTTGTAACACAAACCTCTGTGCTTGTTGCATAGTCGAACTGCATCTGTCTATTCAAGTATATATGACAATGCATTGAATCAAATATTTGAAGCATAAATAGACATTGCATGTCTTTCACAGCATGCGAAAACTGTAGTCTGACTGAAGATGGCATGGAAATTCACCTCATCTATTTTCTAAATGCATCTTATAATGACTGATCCATGAATGTCTTTTCTTTTTGTAATGAGCTTGTAATTTTTAAACAATGTCATGACTCGATCTTCCAGTAGAACGACAGACTTCTCTCTGGTGACGTACAGGTTAATGACTTTAGTCATTTAGCCAACTAAAAAACCTTTCCAACAATATACCATATTAAGAATTTACATTTTTGGGTGAACTTTCCTTTTAAATACTGTATGAGCAATAGTACAACTAATAAACCTCTAAATAAATTGCAAACTGTAATTCCTGCACCAATAGCAGTCCAGAATCATTTTCAAGTCATTGGTTGACCCAGTGTTGTCATATCAGACAGGTCAAGCTGCTCAACTAAACAGATTGCCATTTGCCACTCTTTTTGGTGTCGCTAGCGCCAACAAATGTCACTTCACCTTTAAGCGGTGCTCAAAATTCATAAAGGCAGTGACACTGACTGATCCGACCTTTGTAACGTGCACAAAAAAACTCAACACTTATGTCCCGTCCTCCACTTGTGTATTTTCTCAATCAGTAGCATCATAAACATTCCACTTCCTCCACCACTCTTTCTCTGTCTATCACTTCTTTTCATCTCCCATCTCATCCTCAGTCTTTCTTTATTTCTAAGATCAGTTCCTCTCATCAGGGGGCAGGCAGATCCTTCAGCCTCAATGAGCTTGAGAGAAGACAACACACACACACACACACACACAATGTCGGAAAAGCACCTCTCTCTATTTCTTTGAGGACACACAAACTTGGCACAAATGTTCAACGGAGCTTCAGAAACCACACACACACACAAACACACACACACACACACAGAAGCTTTTTAAAAACAAACACTAATATACCCAGTGCTTCCTCACAGACAGGAACACACACACACACACACACACACACTCTAATAGGCCCAAGGGACACATGGGCATCTTTGTCTATACTGTCCAATTAGAGAGCGGGGCTACTCCCAAGCCGATATGTCTGTGCCCCATTTCATCTCTCCTCCCCGTCTCTCTCATCTCGTCTTCCACATCTCAGTCTTGCTTTCTGCCATTCCTCTTCCTCCTTTAATTGGACTTTCTGCACATCACAGATCAATGGGCATTCATGTCTCGGCCAGGAATTGTGATCATGACTCACCATATGGGGAAACCAAACCTCTTCCCCCTCCTCTCTCTCTCTCTCTCTCTCTCTCTCTCTCTCTCTCTCTCTCTCTCTGTCAGACTTGCAAAACAGTCACACTTGTGTCAAACGTATCATACTTTGTATTCTGTGCTTGCACAAAAACAAACACTTTTCAGCTGAGGTTGCAAAGATCAAGGCCAGCTGAAGGTCTTGTGAGATGTCTGTCATTGGTTGCGCGAGTCTCTCCTGTCTCTTCCTTTCCTCTAAGCATGCACATACACTCAAACACACATGCACACACACACACAGACTTTGAAGGGTAAAGTGGCCATCTAATGCATTAGGCTCATGAAATACATCTGTCGGCGAACTTGCAATCTTGTTGCTGTGGACGTGTGCAGGATTCTGCTCCATAAAGCTTTGCTGTCTCCCAGCACTGATTTTGTCTATTTTATCTGTGTTTGTTTTGTATGTGACAGCAGTATCCCTGCGGTTAAGGCTCCGGCCTGCAAGCACAAAGGATGGCCATTCACAATCCCACGTGGGGCAGTGATATATTGAGATAAAAATCCTGTTTTATCACCACAGTGCCTTTGAGCAAGACGCTTAACCCCAGCACGCTCTAGGTGGGGTGCAATCAATGCAAAAATACACGGTTGCATCTATGAAATAGCAACTAATTATGCAGGAACTAATTAAAAATGGATTTCTGCTATATTTCAATATCTATGATTTAAACTCAATGCTGACATTAAATACGTTTGGGAAGTTGACATGCCCTGAGGTGTGCACTCAAATAAATAGCTTTATTTTTAAATAGCTTAATTATTTTTTAATAATTATTATGCATGCAGTTCAATGACCTCATTAATCAAGAGATTACACAAATTATTAATATTTTTTTCTTCCCTTTTTTGTGCTGCGGGATTTAAAATGAACTAGAAAAGTCAAAAAGGTGACAAAAACGGTGGAATTGTATATTTTATATAAATATTATTTATTTTTTACATTAATATAAATGGAATTTTTTTACTACTGACTTGCCATTCGGCAGAAAATTTTCCATAGATTGCACAGATTTATACATGATAGTCCTGTGGAAGCTGGTCCTTTTTGGGATTTGTCTTATCAGATTCCATGTAGAACAATTATTAAGAAAAGAAAAAAAGTCTTAAATGCATAAAATGCACTACAAGGTACTGCCGTCAGAGTTTGACTTTTGAAGTATATCCATTACTTTTTGCTTGTTTTATGTGCCTCCTGGCGAAACTGGGATAGATATACATTTTTATCCTAATCTGCATTGTTTAATCCCTACAATTGTCAAATAATGTCATACTTCTTCCATCATAGTGGCAGTACAGTAACACCCCTCTCTCTCTCTCTCTCTCTACCCTTCATCAGAACACTGTTACCACTTCTCTTGTTCTACTGTCATTTACTGCGCAGTTAAAAGGTTTTTTATTATTCCAGTGACACAGCTCTAGTATGTTGATCGTTGATATAGTAACTGAACAAATCTTGGCCAACAACTCCGTAACTCTACTCTAATTGAGCAGTTAAACTGCTCTTTGAAAATACATCAGGTTTCCATGTCAAAAATCTTATGTTAAAGGGTACCTATTATGGATTTTTGAAAATTGCCCTTCATGTAGTGTGTAACATAGATCTAAATGAACGAAAACATCCTGCAAAGTTTTAAACATGAAAGTTTACCGTATACAAAGTTATTGTCTCTCAAAAGTAAGAGTCGACTTTGAGTCGCTGATATGAATCGATAGACGAACGATGCTTTTCCTTTGTCTAGTTGACGTCAACTTGACAAGTTATTTGAATAAGATACGCCCACTTATTGCGTTCGGAGACCAGTGTTGCCAGGTCCGTATATGCCTGCACTGTTTCCGCGGGTTGTTTGTGTAGAGCACGGGTTGACGCGATTGTTTTACCCACTGGAACATGATCGTTATTGGGGTAACACCCGGGAACGCTATTTGACTATTTTTGGCCGTGATTGGGTTAGTTTTGATGAGCAATTGGGCTGGTTTTGTTGTGCAGACCTGGCAACCCTGTCGGAGACGCCAGGGAAAACTAACATCATGTCGAGACGCTGTTTTGAAGTGCGGCGCAAAAGCAAACTTTTTTTCATCTGCCCAGTGAGGAGCATTTGAAGACTAAGTGGCTACAGTTCATCATATATACAACTATACCAGAGAAGTATTATAGCCCGGACCTTGTTGTGTTCGCGTCATTTTGAAGATGATTGCTTCACAAACCTAAATGCTATAAGTATGGATTTGCGAGCCGGCTGATACTGAAGGTTCAGTACCGAGTTTATTTGGATCAGCTTCCTTCTCCGAATCACAAACTGTAAGTATTATTAATATTAATTGTTGCTTTTATATTTTATGTATCATGCTCAATAAGTGTGTGTGTGTGTGTGTGTGTGTGTGTGTGTGTGTGTGTGTGTGTGTGTGTGTGTGTGTGTGTGTGTGTGTGTGTGTGTGTGTGTTGTGTACGCACAGCGCATAGGTCGTCAATTGTATTGAAATATGTGAAGTGTTTGTCGTTGTTAATGGAGTTGTCATAAAGAATATAGCTATAACGTTACCTCTTAGTACTGGATTATCAATATGTTTATGCGTTGGGCTAACGCAAACAAAGACTGAATGTGCTTTTACCACTAAACTTTGGGCTATGGTATAGCTAACATATCACCACAGATTAGCGTCACGCAAGGGCGGGGTTTGGAAAAATGACTCGCGAAACGATTCATATGGGAGTCGGTGAGCAAATCAAGTAAAAAATAAATGCTTGTTATAAGACAACAAAAGTGTTTTTTGTCATTGCATGCTTGTAAAACTGTTGTTGGGGACTCCCAGAACAATATTAGGAACATTTTAAATGCCATAATAGGTACCCTTTAAAACTGTTTCTCGATGAAAATCGTTACACGGCACCACCAGATTCAACTAAAACGGCGCGTGTCCCTGCTGTTCACTTACTGGTATTCACTGCGTCGCTGTTTATCATCGACCTGTCAAATCACACACACACAAACAGAGGGAGGGAGAGAGAGAGAGAGAGAGAGAGAGAGAGAGAGAGAGAGAGAGAGAGAGAGAGAGAGAGAGAGAGAGAGAGAGAGCGAGAGAGCGAGAGAGCAGAGAGAGAAGAGAGAGGAGAGAGGGAGAGGAAATTCCAAGCTGACAATGTGGTCCAGAGGAAGATAATTGTGAACAGATGCATCTGATCCTCGCAGCACAACTCTGATAAATATTGTGTGTGTGCATAAGCAACAAGTTATATGAATTATTCATGAAAAAATGCTAATATATACTAAGAGTGGGCACAAGAGAGCAGTTTAGGAATAACATCTGTCAAGTCATGTGAGAGGATGTCATGGCCTTTAGCATTCACCTCAGAGTGTCTTTACAGAGATCTGTCTCTTCCACGAAGAAAAGAGTCATTTTCTGGATATCACAATCAGCAGATTCCTCACCTCACATGCTCACCAAACAATGTCAGCTTTGCCAAACACTATCAGGACTCCAAATGTGAGATGAAGCAATTGTTTGCTTGCTGACATGGAAATACAGAGAGAGCGAGAGAGATAGGGTGGACCATGACCTTTTAAATTCAATATTGATGACAGACAAGGCTGAGGAAGGGCCGAACCATTATCTTTCTCGTCCGCATCACCCACCAGCCAACGCCTAGTGCTTGCTTTTGCTCCCTCTTTCTCTCTCTTTAACTCATATTAACATACAAAGACTCTTTAATCTGCATTTCACACAATTCTTGAACATCTTACCTGACTGGCTCTCATTAAATATGTTTATTGTTCTCAGTAACAGAAATATATCAAATCCTTTCAACACACAGAAGAGAGAGAGAGAGAGAGAGAGAGAGAGAGAGAGAGAGAGAGAAGAGAGGGAGAGAGAGAGAGAGAGGAGAGAGAGAGAGAGAGAGAGAGAGAGAGACCGCCGGTGCATGGCGTTGCCATGATACGTGCCATGGGACCAGCAGCGACCACCAGGCATGACTCATCGATTTGTTCATATGGAGCGCATAGAAAGTCAATCAGTACACGTCATACTAAGACTCTGCTGTTTTCTGTGGACCTTTAAGGCTGAGAAAGTAACCAGAGCAAGCATTCGGTTTATTTACAGTGTTTTAGAATCGCTGGCCAACTATATCAAATATGGTACTACTAAGAAATTGTATTTCGTTGGCGCGATGCCTATAGAAATAGGCGTTTACGTTTATATACGCCTACAAGGAAGAAGTTTAATTATTGTGTAAAGAGGCTAAAAGAGAAGAAGAAAATCTGGCACTTAAGATAAATGATGTCAGAGACTATGTCGGTGTCACAATGCGCGAGGCAGATGACAAAGGGCGCGTGCGATTAGCATTTTCCCCCCTCGCGAGCCTCGCCCTTTTTCCTGCGCGTGGGGAGAGAGTTCTCCACGCGCGCGCACTACACCGGGCATCGCGCGCACAAACAGCTGAAAGTGAATTAACAATGTCGAAAACATTATCTTACTACTTTGTACGACTATAATTGACGCGGCTGGCGCGTCTCATGTGAGACTTCCCAAAACCCGTCAATCTCTGAGAGAAAGAGGGCGGCGGTCCCTTCCATTCACACTCTGAAGCCATACAACCAAACGCTTCTATTATAATAAACCAAGATGCCTACATTGATCGTGACGCGACAGGTCATGGTTTATAATAGGAGCGTTCTTATTTAGCTCTTCGTATGTGCATAAAATATCACAAGACGGTTAGTTACTTTCCATTCGCCCCGCGCACAAGCAAAGCTCGCGCTCCCGTTAACGTTTAACGTTCTGGCCCATTGCTCGGGTCAGCGCGACAAGAGCTTCGGTGCTTCTGAAACAAGGCTACCGGCGCCCCTCCCGCTCCTCTTTTGTCTCCGGTGGCGAGGGACTATGAGAGGACTTTGAAGTGTCTCTTCGAAAGACTGACTTTTTTTTGCACAGCGTTAAAGATAATTAAAATATATAAATAACTGGGAAAAACACGTTGCGCGTTAAACAAACTCGTTATATGTCATAGAACGAAGAAAATTAACAGCTGAACGCTTATTAATATCAATAATTTTCTGCATAGAATAAAGTAAGTTTGCTCACCTTTCTGTCAGTCACATCTTCACCGACAGCCTCGATGATCCCGGAGCACTCCATGCCCGGGGACACCGCGGGGACGGGAGTCGGTCGTACAGTCCCTGTCTCGCCATCAGATCTGCGAAGTTCAGCCCGCACATTTTCACGCGCACCATCACCTCGCCGCTCTTGAGCGCCGGTTTCCCCTTCTTCACCTGGAGCTTCACCTTATCGTACCCGCCATAACCGGTGAGCACCAGAGCCCTGTAGCTGAACGTGTCCTCCTCTGGGGCTTTCTCGGCGGCGGGCGCTGGGGTGTCGGCGTCGGCAGTAGCAGCGGCCTCGGTGGACGCGCTGGTGGGCGGTGGGTCTGGTTTGCTCTCGGTTTTGGGGACTCGGCGGGCGTCTTGGTCTCCTGCTGCTGCGGCTGCTTCTGCTCCTCGGCGTTTTGCTGCTGGGCAGGTGCGTCTTCGCCGGACATGGTCGGAGTTTGGGCAGAGAACTTTTGAGGAGAAAAGATTCGCGTTTGTTTTCCTGCCTCACTCAGGCAAATAATAAAGAGCTCAAACAACCTCAAATATGCGAACGGCTTCGCGGTCCACGGTTTTCTCAGCCTTTGCAAAAAGGATGCTGGAGCCTGAGAAGGTGGAGGACAGGGAGACAGAGAGAAAGAAAGGGAGTGGAGGATGCCTCACGACGACTAGTGAGTGACCCGAGGCTCTGACAACTATTGAGAAAAAACGAGGCGAGGCGTGGCGAGCTGCAAAGCCCGGAGAAATGGATTTGGGGGGGGGGGGTAATGGATTGAAGAGTCCAATGAGGGAGTTTGTGTGCTGCTGACAGGCAGCTGTGCTGACTTCAATTTAGTAAATGCAGTCAAGCTGTTTTTACTACTCAGCTGAAATTCAGACGAGAGAATGAGAGGAATTCTGGCTGAGTGTTAAATACACTTTCACAGATTAATTTCTTTGGGAATGTGTAGGCTACTGTTGAAATGCAACCTTAAATATGCCTAAGCATATGCTGTTTAAAATAAAAAAAATCTATTTATTTGTATTGTAAATTGATTTGGTTGGTTACATATTTTGTTGTGAAGATCTGTCAATAAATCAGCAAAATAAAACAAAAAGTAAATTTCATAAGAGAATAATTTTGAAAATCTTTAATCCTCTTATGGACATGTTGCTTCAGACAACAAGATCTGATTTTTATATTTGTATTGATTTTAAGTACCGGTAATAATCAAATTGAATGCTGTGATTCAGCCATAGGCACAAGGCCACAGGTTCATATTGAGTCAATATTAATGGTTCAGACAGAAGTCAAAGCATTTGATTATCATGTTGCCAAGCTACGCACAAACTGAAACAGAGTAATCGCTGTGAAAGCTCCACTATACACTGGACAAACTGTTGTATAATCATATTTTATTGTATTTTAAGACAATACACAATCCCCCGGCTTCATAGACAAGGTTAAAAGGGATAGTTCACACAAAAATGAAAAATCTGTCATCATTTACTCCCGCTCATGTCGTTCCAAACCCGTAAGACTTTTGATCATCTTCGGAACACAAAGGAAGATATTTTAAATGAAATATGAGAGATTTCTGTCCCTAGACAGCTTTAAACATATAAACATTCACCAGCGCACACATCAGTTGTGGTAAACAGAAGCTCAGCTCAAGCATGTTCTCTTGACGTGCAAGAACCAATGAGGTTCATTCTCGTGATACGGGGGTGGGGGTCACATTCAAATTTTTTCTCAAAATGAGAAGAAATATACTGAACCAGGAAATCAAAATGGTACACAACCCCTGTGTGAGCAAGAGGTGTGCATGTTAAAACCACAGTTCACAGCAGCTCTACAGTCTGGAGTTTTAAGTGTTGTTTTTGTATGTATAGAACGGATGTGTGCATGTGTGTAGAGGCGTGTGTGTCCTTCGCGTGGCTGTGGAGGCGTGCCTATGAGCATGTTTGTGTGCAACCAGAAGGCCAAGAGGAAATGTCTATTTATTCCTTCTATTCTCCAAGACCGATCTGGGAATCAGTAAATTCACACAACCATTGTTAACACTTGAAGGCGGTGCACTGCGTCCATGTGTTTGTGAGTGCTCTGACATAAAATAACTGCTGGCAACAACTCCAGCCAAAGTAGGCATGCTTTTGCACACTAAATCACACACCACACCCCAAACGATTGATACCAACATACATACAGCCACCCACTGCAATAATAAAGGTTACTGAAACTGCACTCTGACTCATCAGCAAGTGCAAAGGAAGTGCTTTGAGAGAAACAGGAAGTGAACTGTAGGTCATGGGGCTGAATGAGTTTAGAAGCTATGCAGATCATGCCAGGAAAAAAGATGAAATATGCGGAATTCTATTTCCTTTTATCAGGTCACCGGCATTTTAGAAACAATGACAAAAAATAAATTGCTTTAGAAATCTAAAAATTGTTGTGGTCTTGGAAACCACCCAATGTCTTGTTAACTGCGGCTTAGTTGCTTGAGCTCTGGTCTTAAATCTTTGCAAATTAACATCTGTTGTTTGTGTGCCAGTCTTACTGTACCCACCAATGGTGACATAAATCCTCTAATGGCTGAAGAGTCGGGCAAAGTCCTGCTGGCAGGCAAAACCTGTGTGCCAAATGCTATGAAACTCAATTGCCTCCAGCACTTAAAATATAAACATTGAGTAAATGGACATCGCATATTGCATTTCATTCTTTTTTATAAATACTTATAATTATACTTATAATTGTATTTCTATCTATCTATCTTATCTATCTATCTCTATCTATCTATCTATCTATCTATCTATCTATCTATCTATCTATCTATCTATCTATCTATCTATCTATCTATCTATCTATGAATAGGCTGTGATGTCAAGATTGCAATGCTGGAGTCTGTGTGTATGCTCGCGTGAGAGGCGAGCGCGCGGGGAGGCACTATCGAACTTGTGTGTGTGTGTGTTGTGTGAGAGTAGGCGTTGTGTGTGGTGTGTGTGTGTGTGTGTGTGGTGTGTGTGTGTGTGTGTGTGTGTGTGTGTGTGTGTGTGTGTGTCTGTGTGTGAGAGAGAGAGAGAGTGAGGCGCGGGCGCGATCAAACTGTGTGTGTGTGTGTGTGTGTGTGTGTGTGTGTGTGTGTGTGTGTGTGTGTGCGTCTGTCTTTTTGTCTATGTATCCATCTGATCCATCTATCTATCTATCTATCTATCTATCTATCTATCTATCTATCTATCTATCTATCTATCTATCTATCTATCTGTGTGTGTGACCAGATCTATCTATCTATCTATCTATCTATCTATCTATCTATCTATTATCTATCTATCTATCTATCTATCTATCTAATCTATCTATCTATCTATCTATCTATCTATCTATCTATCTATCTATCTATCTATCTATCTGTGTGTGTGACCATCTATCTATCTATCTATCTATCTATCTATCTATCTATCTATCTATCTATCTATCTATCTGTGGTGACTCTATCTATCTATCTATCTATCTATCTATCTATCTATCTATCTATCTATCTATCTATCTATCTATCTATCTATCTATCTATCTATCTATCTATCTATCTATCTACTGTGTGTTGACTCTATCTATCTATCTATCTATCTTCTGTCTGTCTTCTATCTATCTATCTAGTCTTCTTCTGTCTGTCTGTCTGTCTGTCTGTCTGTCTGTCTGTCTGTCTGTGTGTGTGTGTGTGTGTGTGTGTGTGTGTGTGTGTGTGTGTGTGTGTGTGTGTGTGTGTGTGTGTGTGTGTGTGTGTGTGTGTGTGTGTGTGTGTGTGTGTGTGTGTGTGTGTGTGTGTGTGTGTGTGTGTGTGTGTGTGTGTGTGTGTGTGTCAGTCTGTCCATCTGTCTATCTATCTATCTAGAATTTTACATGAAATCAATTAAAAAATATATTTTAAATACAGAAATGTCAGCCCTCTGAAAAGTATAATCATGCATATGTATATAGTTAACACAGTTAGTTTCACCTTTTAATTTGAATTACTGAAATACATGAACTGTTATATTCTAATTTTCACCTGTATATATATATATATATATGCAAAATAATTATCATCACTCACATATATTCATACTAATTTTCCTCCCTACTTATTGTGTGTGTTCATAATGGTCTCATTTGTGTCCCTATATGAAATGTTAGGAGAAACATCTGAGACAAAGTGTTTACATAAATAAAACAAGACGACTCGTTTAAATCTCATGAGCTATGAGAGTGCAATAACATTTTCCTCTTGGTGTAACCTTCTGGTAATTAAACATCGGGCTTCATCTCTTTCCTGCACGACATATAAGGGGTAATAAAAGTTTAAAAGGCCATTTTGATATGGAGTAGACTGAAATGGAAGAGAGATAGAGAGAGATCCTGACCATAGTTAACCCCAGTCCATTCTGTGTGAATAAGCTCCCTATCCAGTCTGGTTTAGCTGTAAGTGGGTTACACTGTGAGTACAGCAATGCATCTGATGCATTCTGGGACTGATATAGGTTGTGCACACATAGCAAGATAGAGAGAATGAGGCTGGAGTGCTGGATGAAAATGAGCTTTCTTTGGCCCCTTGAGATCTGGAGGCGTGATACATTCACACACATTCACTTCAGATATTAAGTGGGCTACTTGTTTAACCTTGCTCAGACTAATGCCAGATGTATACACACAACTACTGTTTATATGGGGCTAAGACACTAAATACCGACTGACTGCTCTCCCTCGGACCAACAAACAAACAAACAGGCTTTATAGGCAAATATTTAGACAGTTCTTTATGTAACCTACCCACAGACCAAATAAACATAATTAAGGCCTGGTTTCACAGACAGGGTTTAGATTAAGCCAGGATTAGGCCTTACTTCAATTATGACATTTAAGTAGCTTTTTAATAAACATGCCTAGAAAAAAAAAATATGTGTCCACCTGAAAAACAATGCAAGTGTAAGTCGCTTTCAGTTAAAACAGCTCAAAGTTGTATTTTAGTCAGGGACTATAGGCTTAAGCATCTTCTGTACCACAACGGACAAATTGAAACATTTGACATTTTCACGTAGAAAAAATAAATATATTTATTGAAAACATCAATTTCTTTAACCAGACATTTGAACAAACACATTTATCCAGTTTTAAATGTATTACAAATTTCCTATTTAATAAAGAGTAACATTTAACATCCAGCTGTTGCTCTCAGGCAACATTGTACCATAGTGGAACACAAGTACTACATATCATCAAGTTATCATATCCATCTTCATCATCATCACATCTTCACTCTCATCCACACTCCCAGCAGGATTCACTATGTCACTATGACCTCATCTTCCTCATCACAGTATGACACCTCATCCTCACCCTCATCAACTGACAGTTGTGTTTTATACCTTTTTAGGTACTATAGAAAACGTGCAGATCATAAGATTTAGTATGTGTGTGCATTACAAAATCATGCAAAAATGAAAATATATTTAGATAATTCTAGCAATTTTGCTTACACATATAATATACACTGAACAAAATTATAAACGCAACACTTTTGTTTTGTCCCCCATTTTTCATGAGCTGAACTTTTTTATGTACACAAAAGGCCTATTTCTCTCAAATATTGTTCTCAAATCTGTCTAAATCTGTGTTAGTGAGCACTTCTCCTTTGCCGAGATAATCCATCCACCTCACAGGTGTGGCATATCAAGATGCTGATAACAGCATGATTATTGCACAGGTGTGGCTATCAAATGCGATTAAACAGCATGATTATTGCACAGGTGTGCCTTAGGCTGGCCACAATAAAAGGCCACTCTAAAATGTGCAGTTTTATCACACTGCACAATACCAAAAAGTTAAGTCTAAGTTAAGTCAACGTATTTGAACGTTATCTTTAACATCTCTAACGTAACGTTAGGCTAACGTTAGCACAAAACGTTAATGTTAGCTTCTAGCTGCATTGTACAACATGTTACTTAGCTTCATTAACGTATCTGTAAATAACCGAGATAACAAATGTTAGCAATGTTGTGCTGAATGATTCATGTAAATTCTCTAGCACCAAACGGTGATGGCATCGATATGCAGTTTATCCATGAGTTTATCACGTTTACACTGTGACCATTACATTTTTGCCTGGAGCTGAAGCTTTTCATCGACCTTCTCAACAATAAAATTATTAATATAACCCTCCAATGTGTTAAGTCAAGGTCCTTTAGGTGACTTCGAGATGATATATAATATTTCTGTCTCCAAAAATCATCAATTGCCTCCTGTGAAATGTCTCCTACTGTGACATCTGCCGTAGCGCCTGTCCCCGAATGTTGGGTGAGTGGAGGGGGCGTGGCTTAGCCATAGGTTAATTGGCATGCTGACTGCAGGAATGTCCATCAGAGCTGTTGCCTGTGAATTGAATGTTCATTTCTCTACCATAAGTCGTCTCCAAAGGCGTTTCAGAGAATTTGGCAGTACATCCAACCAACCGGCCTCACAACCGCAGACCACGTGTAACCACACCAGCCCAGGACCTCCACATCCAGCATCTTCACCTCCAAGATCGTCTGAGACCAGCCAGCCGGACAGCTGCTGCAACAATCGGTTTGCATAACCAAAGAATTTCTGCACAACCTGTCAGAAACCGTCTCAGGGAAGCCCATCTGCATGCTCGTCATCCTCATCGGGGTATATCGACCTGACTGCAGTTTGTTGTCGTAACCGACTTGAGTGTTATGTTTTTATTGATGACATTTTGAATGCACAGAGATACCGTGACGAGATCCTGAGATCAATTGTTGTGCCATTCATCCATGACCATCACCTCATGTTGCAGCATGATAATGCACGGCCTCATGTTGCAAGGATCTATACACAATTCCTGGAAGCTGAAAACTTACCAGTTCTTGCATGGCCAGCATACTCACTCACTGGACATGTCACCCATTGAGCATGTTTGGGTTGCTCTGGATCAGCGTATACCACAGCATGTTCCAGGTCCTGCCAATATCCAGCAACTTCGCACAGACATTGAAGAGGAGTGGACCAACAATGTACTGTCCACAATCAACGACCTGATCAACTCTAAGTGAAGGAGATGTGTTGCACTGCGTGAGGCAAATGTTAGTCACACCAGATAGTACTGACTGCTTTTCGGACCCCCGAAAATGGATGGATTATTTCGGCAAAGGAGAAGTGCTCACTAACACAGATTTAGACAGATTTGTGAACTATATTTGAGAGAAATATGCCTTTTGTGTACATAGAAAAGTCTTAGATCTTTGAGTTCAGCTCATGAAAAATGGGGGCAAAAAGTAAAGGGTTACGTTTATAAATTTGTTCAGTGTATTTGTATCCAACCTAGTATGCTTGGTATGGCCTTATGCAACTCTGTTGTGGTGCAATGTTGTCTTTAGGCAAGTCAACACACAGTTTTTTGTTATGTCCTCTAAAACATTTGATGATATATGATGTAAAGTTCTTGAAAATACTTCTTTACTTACCAGTGAAGGTGAATCATTTTCTGTAGGTGATTAACTGGATGCAAATTAGTGAAAAATGCATTTTTCATTGGGGAAAATATGGAGCCATGTGACCTGTGCCGTGTGCTGAAACAAGACACAAAATGGACCCCTTTGGGTCATATTTGCACTTTCATTGATAAATATTTGAGTTCTTCCCCCGTGAGATAGGCTTGACCAATAAATGGGTGTCTCATTTTATTAAAAATAAATTCAAATAGACTAGGTTGCCTGGAGGCAACACCGTACCATAGAGGGATATATATATTAGTCTCCATTATATTCATATATTGTAACCTTTAATATTGATACAAGCATATGTTATTTATCACACAATACAAAGTTGTTACTTTTCATGGGACTATGTGCCAAAAAGTATTACAGTAATCTAGATGGGAATGAGAGCTTGTTTAAGTGGATTAACATTTTTAAAAGATTCCTAAAATCTTTTTTTTTTTTTCAAAAAGAGGCCTACATCAAACAATATTTGATGTATTTGTAAACTTAGTTTATCTAAATGTATGCAACCTGCATGTAAGAGGAACATATAGCCTATAAAAAGAAAACTTTTAAAATAAAAACCCTCACAATGAATGACTCAACCATACCAGGAACCTACAGGCCATAACAAAGTGCAGCTGGCCTTACAAACAACCAAACAAAACAAAAAACAAAACAAAAACAGACTGTACAAGAAATAACGCTGAAAGAAGATGAAATGTGAATATAATGCAGTTAAATGGCTCAGAAGGTCATAAACCTCATTGTCTGAAAGTAAACATTCATGAACAGCAGGAATGAGGTTGGCTATTGGCTAACTGTGGTTAGTGATAGTCTGATCACTTCTGGTTTTGAAAACTTCTTGTGACAACAAAATAACACAATTCAGTGTTTTTTCTGTGACAATAACAGCTCAATGCTAAATGAAACACTTGGCTAATTTGTGCTCTCGTAATAGGTACCCGTTCGTGTTGTTGTGGTATTTGTCTCCCCCTGTTGGTAAAAGCAGGACAGCGCTAAATGGGTGTGGCTGCATCTCTGTGGATGATGATTGTCAGTAATGGTTAGGGTTAGGGTGTGAACTAAATGCCTGAGGCCAAATTAATATATTAAACTAGAGTATGATTTCATCACCAGAACTAAACGAAATGTTACTATAAGGTCACTGCTGATTTTAATACTATTTACTATATTATTACGAGTACGACCACAACGTTAGTTTTAAAGTTAAACACGGTGAGCCCATGTAAAGAAGTTGAGAACGCACGATGACATTTAAAAGACAAATAAAAAAATAATTATTGCAATAATCTTGCAGTGAACTAAACTGAGCAAACACAGATGCACCCTTGCAATCAGATTTTAACAGCTGTTATGGTGCACCGAAAGTCTCAAAAAGTAAGCACACGTGTCTACATACAACACTCAACATCTGCAATCTCTTCAGTCAACAGAAGATGGCGGCATTACTTTTACAATGAATGCGAAAGGACCTCGTGTAGGCACAAACTTGCTAACTTTGACAGAAACTTTGAAAACTTTAAAATCATTGGAACTAAAACCGTTAACGTTTAATATTTTAATATGTAATGCAATATTTACCAATTAAAATAACTATGATATGCTATTCATTACGCCGATGGAATGCACTTCCCTTTATTTAAAAAAGTTAAAGTTAACTATTTTTCAAAGAACCGAGAATACATTTGCTTTGTGCTGACATTATTAAGTTAAAACGCAAAAATAAATGTAAAAGTTTAACGGTAGGCTAACTAAAAATGTAACAGATCCATATATCCTGTAGAATACAAGTTCCACTTCATCTCTGCATTTGATCTCTCTCTTTTTTTCAAAAGGTTCTAGATAAAGTTATTACACAAAAGCTGGAAAAAGCAATTAAATTAATCAAAGATAGACAAAAACACTCAGGATTTCAGATGACTCGTGCTGTTCTTCGAGAAATCACTTGAAGTGTGAAATCTCTCTCTCTCTCTCTCTCTCTCTCTCTCTCTCTCTCTCTCTCTCTCTCTCTCTCTCTCTCTCTCTCTCTCTCTCTCTCTCTCTATTCAGGTATAGGCTAACACTTTCGACTCTTTTTTTTAAGTTTCACTAATGTTCCGAGTGCATGATATTTTACATTTTTACGATATTTTCATAATAATTTTCATGACCTTGTGTACCCTGGATGGAGGTTGGATTCAGTGATGCGTTAAATCACATCGTTGACGATTTCCATACACGAGCCAGAGGGGTCGTTTAATTTACACCATGCCCAAACCTCAGTCAGTAGGAAGGCTAGATCGACAACATGTCATTAGAAAGCAAGGGTCTGAGAGCTGAGTCGAGAGAGAGAGAGAGAGACAGACAGCACGAGGCGCGTGACGCGCGAGACTCAGCGCGTGGTGTCACCGTCCCCGTGGGAACCAGGAGACTGACAGGAGGACGGGCGGGGAGGGGCGGCCGCCGCCACGCCAGTGTGAGTGAGTGGACTCTCTGGCACATACCCGTCCTCTCAGACAGACTCACTCTGAATCATTCATTCTGCGATATAAAGCTCCGTCATCAGGCAGCGGATGGTGTTGGTTAAGCGCTTGGACAGTGCTGATAGTGATGATGATGATGATGGAAGGACAGTGCAGTCGCTGTAAGATCGTGGTGGTCGGTGACACTCAGTGTGGAAAGACTGCGCTGCTGCATGTGTTCGCCAAGGACAGCTACCCAGAGGTGAACCCATCATTTATCATTAATGTCATATTACTATAAAAACAGAAAATAAGTTACCAATTTGACGAGTGGAGTGAGGACAAAAGTCGGAGACTGAGTAGCCAAATAGTATGTCTGTTTAAAACCAATGAACATCTTGCATTGAAGTTTTTAAGTATGCGATTCAAGTTCATAAATTGTTATGAGTTAAATAAACTGCATGATGTGCCGTTCATCATGTCGCACTGGAGCGCAACTGCAATGTTTTTTTTTAACTTGGCATACGGAGCTAGGCGTTTATGACACGACACTCTGAAGTGAAACTGTTCTTATCCGATGCTCTTTTCAAATAACATTTCACTACAAAACTATAAAAGTTATATATTGCAGGTTAGGGTCAGTTGCATAAACAGCGATTATGTCTTAAGAACTAGTCTGACCAACTCAACGTTAGCCAAGGGCTA
This sequence comes from Chrosomus eos, assembly GCA_036326025.1. NCBI lineage: Eukaryota > Metazoa > Chordata > Actinopteri > Cypriniformes > Leuciscidae > Chrosomus > Chrosomus eos. The sequence continues at coordinate 19,181,902 of CM070821.1, forward strand.
ATCAATTTTACTTTTACTTCTCAAATTACACAAATCTATGCAACTTATTTAGTTAAAAAAAAAAGTTATAAGAAAAAAAAATAGATGACTAACCGTAGGATGCGCGAGGAGGTTGGATTCGTATCGGATAAAACATAAAGACTGTCATCATTTATTGTATTATCAGCCTATATATACATACATCGCAAGTAAATCACACAAAACGTTGTTCAAAAATTAAGTTATTTTAAAGTCACCATGAAATCAAAATTGCTGCTACATGTCTTCTCTGATTATGCAACCTGTCACTCACATGACATCACAGCAACAACAGCAAACCACAACCATCCAATCAATTCCCAATAGACCAAATCAATTTGCGCCCTACATTTTTTCTTGTTTGAGAAGCCGTTTTACTCAGATATTCACCACAATAAGGAAGAAAAGACTATTGCTACTTCTGTTTCATGCCGACTTTAAATAGTTGATGTACTGTCATAGTCCACTAAAATGATTTACCAGTAATATGATTTTTCATTGCACTAAAACGATTTACCAGTAATATGATTTTTCATTGCAGAATTATGTGCCCACGGTGTTTGAGAACTACACTGCGAGCTTTGAGATCGACAAGCACCGCATCGAGCTGAACATGTGGGATACATCAGGTAAGATCTGGCATGGCATCAAATGAAACCATTGTCTGAATAGTATGCATACGTAATATACTGCCGTTTTTATCCACCATATTTGTTTATCTCGGAAGTAAGCTATTTTCTGTGAATGTGCCAAGACTTCCAATTAATTTGCGCCTGTAGGGAAACAACTAGAAGAATAACAAAATGCTGCAAATGGTAAAATAATATGCGCAACAAATTAGTGTGTTGATGGTTGAGATATTAAATTAAAACTATTCAAAAACAAGTAGCAGTTTGCAAAATCACAATGGACAGTTTTTGTACAGATAAAATAACAGTGGATACGCCCGGAAGTCTCGACACATTCAAATTACAATGACCGTGGGTGTGTAATAGGCAACATTTTCTTTACTTATTTTTGAGAAATCATCAAAACACATGACTGACCTACTACATTTACCAAACAGCAGTATACAACAGAGCACATGGTTCACAATACGGTATCCCACAGTGCACTGCTGCACTTGACCTGATCCAGAAGCAGAGATGGGCTTATTATTGGAAGATACGATGGTCCATGGCTCTAACATTGGAACTTAGATCACGTGCGACTTGATAATCAATCAAATTACAGCCTTGACGTCATTGAATTTCGTTCCGAGATGTGCGACAGTCAGCCGCTGTTTGCAGATACCATAGAAATGAATGAGAAGTGCCGTCAGCTGAATCCTACCTGTTGTGCAATTGTCCGTGACTTCTCTACTATTGACTTAAACACTATTGTTTTCTCGGTGTCAAGTCTAAAAATAGATCAATTCGAAACGTATGTTTAAGAGCAAACATGTTGAAGATTAGAGGCTGTCGATTCATTAAATGATAAGCTGTTTCTTAACAAAAGCGGTTTATTCAGCGTAGTGAAGCCTCTCCTCCATTGACATCTATTTAAAAAAAGCCTCTATCTCTCCATACCTCAGTGTTACGCTATTTTTTGCTAACCTTGTAGGCTTGACTTAAAGCGGCTTTGGCAGAAGTAATGTCACTGATTTTTAACAATTTGATGTACTCTTTTTTTTAAATATGCATGATTATTTCATACCACTCACTTAAAAAAACATGCTCGTAATACAGTCAACTATAATGATCATGTACACTGTTCCACATTCACATAACACATACAGGCACAGCTCGAACTGGCCTACATTCATTACATATACAATATACATTAAATCATCCATATTACAGTATATTAGGCAGTATGCAATAGGTAGTATACACTGAAATATCCACTCCAAACCTAGCCAGTGATCTACTGTGACTTATGCTTTGTGCTCACTACTGGCGTCAGACTGATTAGAAGAGTCTGGGAGTGTACATTTCGAAACCTCCTCATGAATAGACAGATAGATGCAATAGTAAACATTCTACTGTAACAAATCCTGGTGCCAGTCTAGTCTGTGCATGGACGCGGTTCATTCCTGTCCCTGCTGACTGCTGACTGCTGACCGCTCCCATGGCCTGGGCGACCCCTTGTGTTTTTGTATTAGAGTAATTGAAATGGCTCTTTGGTTCGCTGGAGTGATTCGGGTAACAGAACTCTCACTGCTTTTATTTAACAATACACAATAGACAATACAGAGTTTATGAATTTAGAGTAGGATATGATCCTGTTACATTGCTTTTGAGTTCTGGACTGTATCTCTGGGGTGAGATCTGTAATATAAATGGCTTTGTGTGGATTCTAGCTTCTCTTCTTTGAAACAAGCCAACAACTTAGCCAGAACTCAAGTAATCTGTTCAAGGCTGTGCATGTGTGTTCGGACAGTACTACCAGTGTGGATTGTAGCACACTTGGTGTTAAGATGCACTACTGCTGACACACACTCGTCCTGACACACACTTCAGGGGTATCTCAGCAAGCGTGACCCATAAGTCCCCCGCTCTAAGCCTCTGCATGTTTCCCCACCCTGCTATAAAAGTCCTTTATGGGAATTTTTCTTGTCATCTCCATTTTTAAGTTCCTATGGGAATGTTTTCCTCTCCCACTGTTGTTGTTGGTCTGTAGGGTTGTGCCGGGGTCAGACTGTAACCCTGTCGAGAGTAAATCTTTGCTCTCATACACAGTCTGGGACACATGTTTCAGCATGATAATGAAGTTCGGCTGGTTGTGAACTTTATCACTGTTTAAATGTGGTGTCAGTAAGCCCTCTTGACAACAGCCAGGCACCCAGCGGCTATGTGTGCAAAAGTATTTGTATGTTTAGATTTACTCAATTGGCCAATAATGTCTTACCAAATAACATGTAATGATGCACAAGTTGGTGTAACTTGGATACTAAATTTAAGGCAAACATAACAAATGTATGGCTCTTTCACCACCAGATGTGTCGCAAAAACAACAGCAAATGTTTGGAAATGCATACGAATACTACGTTTTTCATACTTTAGTACGTATACAGCATTCAAATTTTGTATCCATTGAATACCAAGATGAACTTTTACATTTGGGAAAATTGTGTAGCAGGCAACAGGGCAAACTGCATGCAATACTGTATCCCACAATGCAATGCACTTGACTTGATCTTCCATCTCCAGCATGATGAATGAGCCAGAAGTAACAAGCATTTTTATTTCCAAGATAACAACTGCTTATAAGTTTTCTCCACACATTACTGTAAGTTGGGAAAAAATAAAGTATTTTGACATGTAAAGAATTAGCTTGAACTTCAAGCTTTAAGTGCTACACAATTATGTAAACATATGATTACATCTTAATATGTCACAAATACAATGTGTTCATTTGTAATGTATGATTGTGTAAAGTGAATTTGCGATTGTAAAATCTACAACTGGATGAGACATGGGAGTATTGTCCCGACCATCTGGAGAACTAGGGCAACTAATAATTTGATGACTAATGAGAAATGAGTAATGAGAACGTTGAATGGTAATGAGAGGCTCCTTTGTTTCACCAAGTGTGATTTGTTTTGTTAAATCTTGTGTGTGCTTTCTTAAGCATTTCCCTCTGTATTTTCAGTTACCGGTATATCGAGCCGTCCCTCAGTTGGTAAAACCAAAAAAACTACGTGTTGACAGAAATCCACTTATAAGGAAGTCTATGGGCCTGTAGTGGTACGTTTACACCAACGACTTCCATTCTGATCAAATACCTGTCAATGCGATTTTTGTGTGATATTCTGAGAAATTAGTTGAAAATGGTAATCAACAGCATGGACCAGATGTTGTTCATAGAGCTTAAAGGGAAAATTAAAAATATTGTGTCGTTCATAAAATAAATGACTTTTCATCTGTGCAATTCAAAAGAAGTTGTAGTGGGATTCAATGTTGTTTTGAACCTCATAGACTTTCATTGCATGGACAAAAACAGTTGTATAGTTGACAACTATAGTATGACACAAGTCATATAGGTTTAGAATGACATGAGGGTGAGTAAATGATGACTGAATTTAAATGTTTGGGTGAACTACCCCTTTATCCTTTTTGAATTGAGGGAATTTGAATTCTGCTTAGCCTATTTGCTATCTTTAGGCCCGTTTAGATCTACAAAAATGCAAACATAAACAGATTCACACAGGTAATCATGCTGTGTCTCTGATGGGTCTTAATGAGGTGTCTGCGGATGTGTGTGTGAGCATATGTGTGGTGCTCCTGAGCTAACCGACACTCTTGTGCTTACGGCTACATCTTCAACAATCAGTAATGAGATCCCATAGAGTTCTGCTTCAGTCTCACACACACACACACACACACACACACACACACACACACACACACACACACACACACACACACACACACACACACACACACACACACACACACACACACACACACACACACACACACACAGACAGCTGCACAGCTGGCAAGAGGTGAATCTAGGGACTGGAAGAGGAGAGTGTTTACTGGCAAACATTCAGGTCAGCATTTCAAATGGACACACTGTTCTTGACAAGATACAAATTATGTCTAGCACTACAGACATAATCACAGTAATAATGTATAGAAAATAAAACATCTGGCAGAGATTTCTGGAGTGATATAAAACATCCACTGCAAACCAGACAGGAAATGAATGTTTTTTAACATGGTGTGAATGTTTTTGCATAAGCAGAGAAGAGTGACCATAAATGAGAAGGTCTTTAAATTGTTAAACAGATACAGACAACAGAAGTGCTAAGAAGTGTACAGCTGTACAGTAAACATGTGTGTGTGTGTGTGTGTGTGTGTGTGTGTGTGTGTGTGTGTGTGTGTGTGTGTGTGTGTGTGTGTGTGTGTGTGTGGTTTACTGAGCCGTACTGTGGGGACAAATCTGTCCCAAGAACTTAGCGAAGTCTAATAAAAATAAACTTTTTTGTTAATAATAATAATGTTCATGATAGTTCACAGAGCATTAACTAATGTTAACGAATACAACGTTGGATTTTAATAATGTACTTGTAAATGTTGAGATTAACAATAACTAAAATTAATAAATGTTGTAGTTTATGTTAACTAATGTAGTTAAAGCAACACTATGTAACATTTTTTACCTTAAAATAATGTTTCCAAAATCTTATCAGTGGTTCATCAAGTCGTATCAGGGTGAAAGGCACGTCTGCCATCGCCTGACGGGGTCTGTATCGCTTTTACTGGCACTATGTAATTTCTTGGTTCGGGTAGGAACCCGACCACAAAAAGAACTACAAAATTCGACTGCTTTACGTCAAGCGCTACAATAGTCAGTATTTCGTTTTTCTTCGTTTCTGATGTCGCAATACATCATCCTTTCATGAAATCATGTAACATACTCTACCTTGTCTGTGGACATCGTTCATTCTAAAGCCGGTGCTGGGTAAACAGCGAGCGTGAGTGCGACGGTAGGCTAAATTATTTACGACAGCGGCAATGGACAATTTCGATACCAACCAGTAGGGCGACCGAAGAGGAAAAGTTACTTGGTGTTGCTTTAACTAATGTTAACAAATGAAACATTATTGTAAAGTGTTACCATTATTATTATTATTAAAATGTTTTAGAAACCTTCTTTTCTTCTAGAAGTAGGGTTAGGGTTTGACTGATTATTATGGGCTTTAGTGTCTATAGTGTGTCCTCATTTAAACAGCTAAGTAAGCAAGTGTATTTTAGAAGCTGTTGCAGTGAGAACAGAAAAAAGTGTCCCTGTGGACTAGCACACTCAACATGGCGACAAACAACAAACAAGCAATATCAGCTTTTCTTTCCATTCCAGCCTCTTTCTCTGTAAAATTGTATTAGTTTCTTCTTATCCTTATTTACATTCTCATCCAAGAAATTAGATTCAACCATCTTTCCGTGGCTGTGGTTGACAGATCTGCCAGAGAGGATTGTGGGACATGTAGCTCATAGGGTGACTCCTGAGGCCAGCCCATAATAACTGATAGCTTTGATCAGCGCTTCAAACACTCATTGTCACTCTCACACGTCCTCTCTCTTTCCCTCCCTATCTCTCACTGTCTATGTCTGGATTTGTGTCCTCACTCGAGGGAAGGACAGGAGAGTGAGAGATGAATGCAAAGTTCGAGAGAGGAGATCAGGAAAGACAGAGAGTATGGCATTTGTAGACAGTGGCAGTAAGTATGTATACTGTGCACGTTATGCACATTTTCTATATGTATACCACAATGCTATGACCTAAACGTGCTTATCTTCTATTTCCAACCTCACAAATGATCTGGAAGCAATATAACTATGATTTTTATCAAATTTTTTATCCATTTCTTGACAAATTACCAAGTATTACACAAACTGTTTTATTTCAGTGATTATAACTGGTCACCACTAAATTAAACACATAATGCAGTGAGGTCAGGTGACAAGAATAGCGTAATACCGTGCTAATACTCTACTGTAATACAAATGTTGCAAATGGAAAGCAGAATATACTGCACAGTAAGCAGTGTCAGTTTTCCATTGAGAACAAAGCCATGGAGAGAGAGTTTATGGAAAAGGGTTTTTATAGTTAACTAAAACTAAAACCTTTTTTACATGGAATAAAATAAATAAAATATAAAAACTTGATGTACTAAAAATAACTAAAACTGAAATAGAAAATGATATATAGACATATTAAAAATGACAAAAATACACAAAAAGCTTTAACTAAAATTAAAATGAGAAAATATAAAAACTAATTCAAAATAAGAATAAAAACTAGTATCTCAGTGATACTAAAATAACACTGATAATGACCTCAATTACATTTTATTCGTGGTGTTCAGTTATTTTACTGGAAATAAAACCAATTATTTAGCATTTTAATGCATAAAAACAGAGACATAAAAATTATTGCTGTATTACTTTTAATACATTCAATTACACTGGTGTCAAGTTAGCCACATTGCATTGTGGGAAACAATAGGTAAACCAGGAATGTTACCCCGAAACATTTGACAAGGGGAGGCTTAAAAAACATTTACATAATGTGCTCAATATATACACACATTATGAGCAGTATGGACGCTAATGTTAAAATGTTATTTTGAACATAGCCAAAAAGAAAGAAATGACTGTGCTGGAATCAAACTGACCTCTCTCTCCCTGCTCAGGCACTCACCACTGGACAAACATCATTCTTTTATAAAATCTGCCCTGCTGTATGACCCACTGTACATAATTTGTACGTGCCACAGCATTCGCGAACACCATTAGCAGTGTTTCACTCTTTGATTTGAGCATCAGCTTTATTATAATGAAGCATTTTTCTCCTGACCCCTCTCTGTGCTTGTGTTCTGCAGGGTCCTCGTATTATGATAATGTACGACCGCTTGCGTATCCGGACTGTGATGCTGTGCTCATCTGTTTTGATATCAGCAGACCCGAGACGCTGGACAGCATCCCTAAGAAGGTCAGAATCGCCTTTACTTTCCTTTCTTCTTTTCTCTCATCCTAAAAACTTATGGCATTATTAGTTGTAGTTGTAGTTGTACACACTCAGATACTTGCAGTCTTAGTCTATCGCTGTGAAAACACAATGTAATTGTTGACTAAGAAAGGTTTTTGTTTGTGGGTGTTTCGCAGTTGGCGGATGACGGCATTGTGGATTTACACAAAAATACAAGCTTTACCTAAACACAGATGCCAGCAATTATGTGGTGATGAGGGTGTGAGCCTAGCGCTGAAAGGTTTACATGTGTTTTTCAATTTTAAGTCTATATATGTCTGGTGGGAAAAATATATTCGGATGATGTAGGAAGAAGAGTGGGCAGTATGAACAAATATCACATATATATATTTATATCACAGTAACGGTAAATTTACAAAAGAGTTCTATTTGAAATAAATACTGTTTTTTCGATTTACCAAAGAAGTTTATTATGGTTTCCACAAAAATATTTTTAACATTGATGATAAGAAGAAATGTTTATCGAGCAGCAAAACAGTATCATCATATGACACTGAGGACTGCTGAAATTTCAGCTTTGCCATCACAAGAATACATTACATTTGAAAATATATTAAAATAGAGAACAGTTCTTTTAAATTGTAATAATATTTCACAATATTACTGTTTATATTGTATTTTGATCAAATAAATGCAGCCTTTGTGAGCTTTAGAGACTTCTTTCAAAGACAGAACCCAAACCTTGAATGTGAGTGTATATGGGTTTCTTTTTTTAATTATTAGAGAGTGATTTAATCTGATGTAATTATCCCAAAACTCCTCTAAATGCCTTTCAATCTCTAACTGTCCTAATGCTAACCCTGCCACACCAGACACACTGAATGCTGTTACATTTCAGCATCTCACCTCTGAGGCCACAGGGGCGTAGCTAAAGGCTGTTGTGGAATGTTGAGAGGCAGGCGGTGACCTCCGATTGGCCAGTTAACGCTGGCATTTAAGGTTAAAGATCACAGTGCTGTTTGATGGATGGTTGAACACATTCAGAACCTGTGAAATGGTGCCATAGCTGAGATTGCTGAACCTTTGCAGGGGCTGGTGAATACACACATGCACCATGCATGCTCACACATAAGCTGTCTGAATAACTGGCTCTGGATGGTTCTGCATTAGCAGGAATGTTCCTGAAAAGGTCCTTGTCTGGGTCATTTCAAGCTACACTGGTGTAAAATGTGATTTGAGGCTGTTGTTGTTTACTTTGCTGTATAGTTAACTGGGAAAAACTGGTGTAAATATAGTCTGATTTGATTTGAATGTGTATGAGTGTAAGAGTTTGTAAGTATTCAGAAAATAGCTGGTCAAATTGTTTCCCAATTCTCTCTCTCTCATGCACACATAACTACATTATTCACTCATTATGCACACATAAATGACAGGAAGGGAGAAAAACAAACTTACCACAAGCTCACTATTAGAATTTCCCCCAAATTCAACTAAAATGCAACTTTCAATGACTTCTGCAGTCTCAAAACTATTTAACCCCCTGAATAGAATCACAACAGCACAAATCTGCAAAACAGGTGTTGTCTCTCAACCTGATGCAACAAATCAAGAGCTTCATTAGTTGCACCAGGTGTGCTTGAGCTATAACACATAAAATATCTGAACTGGCTAGGTTTATTAAGTGTCATGTTTGACTGCATGTTAGAAATATGGATAAGTCAAAAGAATGGCCCAAAAAGTTAAGAGAAGATATCATCGCCCTTCACAAACAGGATACAAAAAGATAGAGAAGGCACAATATGTTCCTAGAGACACCATTGGAAGCATAGTTTGGACGGGGCAGAAAAAAGAAGGCTATCAATGGCTGCAACCAGATTTCTGATAAGGCAGGTTTAGAAAAACCCTTGAGTGACTGCAGCAAGAATTGGTGGCAACTAGTGTTGCACGATATACCGGTACTAGAAATGTATCGCCATTAAAAACGGTTAGATATTAAATTTTATTAGTACTGGTACTTTGAGAGTGACAACACTTTAAATAAAAAGAGCAGTATTCCTTTATTTGCGTCGATGTGTGACAGCCGGAGTCAGGGCGTGTGTGCAGAGCTCTGCTTCCACTATTGTGAAAGGTTAGAGAATGTTAACATGATTGATAATAATGTAAATGTTGCAAACATCTGTGTAAGGATGTACACACTGGCATGTAATTATTATTATTTTATTTAATAAAGGGGAGGGAATGGTCAAAAAGCAGGGCAGGAACATGCTGGTCAAGTGAGTTTTAAGTTTTTTAAATTAAAGGTGGGGTATGTGATTTTCTTTTTTGACCATTGTTTCAAAATCACTTGAAATCCTATTCCTAACCCACTTACTGGCTGTAAATTAGAAGCACTGAAATGAAAATTAAGCAATGTAATCATCTGTGGAACGGACAGGACTCGAAAAACTCCAGCCAATCATTTTCAAGACCGTCTAGAATCATTGGACAGAAAATGCATCACTCAAACGGTTGTACCATGCACCCACCCCCTCCTTCCCCCCCCCCCCGGCGTGTGTCACGTTCGTGCGCATACTCAAAGCTTGTGACCCTGTCACAGGAAGTGCAAGTCGCCCCGGTACAGAGAGAGAGAGAGAGAGAGAGAGAGAGAGAGAGAGAGAGAGAGAGAGAGAGAGAGAGAGAGAGAGAGAGAGAGAGAGAGCACATCTGAGTTTTCGCTCGTGCTTGATTGCGCGTCCATGTTTTTCGAATGGGTGGCTGGAGTCAGGGCCAGCGTTGGAGAAGAGAAGGTAGGACCTTATGAGTTGTGTATTTTCAAAATCTGCCGGCCGTTTTGCAAATCACATACCCCACCTTTAATTTATAAAGCAAGGAATTGGAAGTTCTGTCATATTTTCAATTACTTTAACTGTTTTAGTTTTTTTCCTGTGATATCGGTTCAGTATCGGTATCAAGGTATTTTAGTCTGGTATTGCATCGAAGTCATAATTTTGGTATAATGACAACACTAGCAACAGGCACTGAGGTTTCAGCTTGCATAGGAAGGTGCGTAGCCTACTAAACACATGCCAGAACTCCAATACGAAAATGTACACCACTATTGACCCAAAAGCACGAGAAAAGTGCTCAAAATCATGATAGGTGATGCTCTGCGGCTGCTTTGCATCCTCTGGCACTGGAAATCTGCAGTGTGTGGAAGGCAAGATGGATTTATTGAAGTATCAGGAAATCCAAGGAGAAAACATGCCTTCAGTGAGGAAGCTGAAGTTTGGGCGTCATTGGACCTTCCAACAGGACAATGATCCCAAGCATACCTTGAATTCCACCAAGGCCTGGAAGAGTCTACAGTGGCCATCACAGTCACCTGACTTAAACCCCATAGAAAATCTCTGGTGGGATTTGAAGAAGGCGTTTGCAACACACAAACCCAAGATGAACTGGCAATATTTCCTCAGAAACGCTGCCAGAAGCTGGTGTCTGGTTATACATCTCGTTTGCAGCAGGTCATAACAGCAAAAGCGTTTACTAATAAGTATTAAATATGCTTGCCATGAAGGAGTTGTATAATTCTGAGACTGCAGAAGTCATTAAAAGATGCATTTTCAGTTGAATTTGGGGAAACCACTTGAAACATTTGATGGGGGTGGATTGAAATCCACTGCTGCTTCAATGTATATGTAATGATGAGTAATTATAATCAAATTATTAATCAATATTTTTCTTTCTAAATATTAAATGAGTTGAATGATTTATCTAGGCTTCTGAGATTTCACTTTGTTATAGAAGTTACCAGTATAATTACTGAAATATTCTTTTCATGTATTCTTTAATGTATGTATGTATGTATGTATGTATGTATGCATTCAGATATCGAATACATACATTGAAGAATACATGAAATGTTCTTTTCATGTGTTCTTTAATGTATGTATTTGATGTCTGAATGCAGTAAAAGTGCTTGCTTATTTATCCCAGCTTCCAGAAATGAAATAGGGACTTGTTTTGTGTTTGAGAAAGATCTTCAACGTGTTAAAACCTATAGTTTAATGGACCATTTCTTTGTTAAAGCCTTACTTTCCAGTTATACTAAAGTTAAGAGAAAGAACGCATTATCTTGATGTTTTGATATGACTCTCATGTTTATAGTTTGAGCCTGGCTAAATCCAACCTTGGAAAAGCTGTGTGTCGGTGTGTGTGTTAGTCTTCTTGGTTAAGGAATCACTGGCATTATTGGAGATTGAGTGAATTGTTGTTCGAGACATGCTGGCGCTCAACAACCCAAATCTGCGACCTGGAAGGTCATGACGTGGGTCCGAATGTGTCAGATGCATAATCGATGGAGATATGCTTCCGTCTGTCTGTATGTGTGTGGAAAATTACTGTGTTTATCTATTTCTAAGCCAATGAGAACCATTCAACCTGTAAGCAATGATGTAGCTTAGACCTTGAAAATGGTATAACTGCTGTGATCTTTGTAACTGTAAGCGGGGCGGCCTACGAACTCCTGTGTGAGTATTGAAGCTGACTTCTGCTGATGAAACTGCAAACTATCTTCAGTAAAACTTTTCTTTAATTTTTTATAATTCTGACTCCGGGTCTTCATTCTTCATATCTGGTTCTGGGTCTTTGACTGTAAACCCCTAAACCCCTTACACATTTGTTGTGTTGAGCTATTTCAATTACTTTTGTTAGATTTTTTCATTGCAAACAGCTGAAGGTCTGTAATTTTGCCAATAAACCTGATTTGCAATGGGGGTTGAACAATTTTGATTACAACTGTACAACTAGCTGGATAAGGAAGGAAAGATAGGTAGATAGATAGATAGATAGATAGATAGATAGATAGATAGATAGATAGATAGATAGATAGATAGATAGATAGATAGATAGATAGATAGATAGATAGATAGATAGATAGATAGATAGATAGATAGATAGATAGATAGATAGATAGATAGATAGAAATCATTTGTAATAATGTAAGATCTTTACTGTTTGTTTCAATTTAGTGTATCTTTGCTGAATAAAAGTATTAATTCCTTTTTGTTTTTTAAATGCCCCCAAACTTTTGAAAGGTTGTTTAGATCAATAGGTAGGTAAGTGGGTAGGTCAGTAGGTGGATAGATAGATGTTCTTTTTTAAAGTGACAGATTCTTTCTTTGGTTCTTGCAGTGGCAGGTGGAGGCTCAGGAGTATTGTCCTAATGCAAAGTTGGTGTTGGTTGGCTGTAAGTTGGATATGAGAACAGATGTCAGCACCTTACGAGAACTGTCCAAACAGAGACTCATACCTGTCACTCATGAACAGGTGAGTTTACACACACACTTTCTCACACACTCAGAGGAATAGAACACAGAGGAAAAAAAAGCAAGATTGTGTTAGGACATCAGTGTTTACTCAACTGCTGCTACACAAACACAAGAACTAAGACATTGTCTGAAGTTTTTCAGCAAGCTAACTATAAAAAACACAAATATCGCTCACAGTGTCTAAATTGATATGACTTAAGATTAAAAAAGGATTAATTAAACATTTTATTTTATGTAAGCCAAATATATTTACCTTCCTCAAGGACTATATAAAAATGTTTTATGTTTTAAATATTTTTAGATGAAGAATAGCATCATAATACTGATGTCACAGCTTGAAATGTCATGTCAACTGCTCATATCTTGTGATTGAAACCATTGAAGCACTCACAGACACCAAAAGAAAGCTCTATAATTACACATTACAGAGAGAGCTGTAGAAAATGTTCCCTCTATTACGTCAACGCTCTGAGCGGGTCAACTCGCTGTAGCAACATTTCATTATGAAACACCTAGTTCTTGCTATAATTCTACTCTAATGAGAGAAATCGATGGCACTTTATGTGAAAATGGTACAACCCTGTGTCCCACTACTTTTATTTCTAAAGCATTATGGTCAAAAATTACATGTATTTGCTGTTGAGGCCTATTAGGTATGTTCATGTACTTTCAGACCTTTTATTGTATAAAAAAAGTGTATAACACTGACATTTTAGAGTTTCAGGTACTATTTTTGCACCCTATTCGAGGAGAGTACGATAAGAAAGTTTACATTAAAGAGCGCAAAAGAGTGACAAGGAAATTGCAATGTTTTTTTGACCGAGAAAAGTAAAGTAAATGCTCCTGGATAGTTCTGACACAGTACATTGTACAATGATGCTGACTTCTTTCTGTCTGTCTATCAGGGGAGTTTACGAGCACGCGAGCTGGGCGCAGTTGCATACGTGGAATGTTCATCCCGAATGTGCGTGAACAGCGTACGGGACGTGTTTCACATCACCACGCTCGTATCCGTCAGACGTGAAGCCGCCCCGAGCCTCAAGAGAAGCTCCTCGCGCCACGCTCTCAAGCGCATATCTAACCAGCCTCTGCTGCCAGTCAGCTCACAAGACACGCCCCTTGAAGCCGCCCCGACCCTCAGGGAGGACAGAGCCAAGAGTTGCACAATCATGTAGACTTTTCATGTGGATGAAAAGATTGCACAGAATCTCTGTATTTATGGGACATTGAGGGTCATATTGTCCTATGGCCCATGGGACTGTACAGTTGTGTGAATACATTATACAGAGGAGTTCTATTTATTAACTTCAAGTTTGCTTTTATTTTTTATCATTGTTGTATGGTTTAGCAGACCTAAAGGTGATGATACACATGGCAACTTTTTGAGCAATGTTGCTGGGCAATCTTGGCAAGCGATTGTTGCTTGGGCACTTTCCCATTGAAAATGGGCAATAAATTTCTATCTAGATAATTTAGATTTGTCGTAGGCCCTGTGGCTCACCTGGTTGCCCGTTGACGGCAACATTGCCCAGCAATATTGCTCAAAAAGTTGCCCTGTGTATCATCACCATTAGTGTCACAAAGTGTGTAAAACAAATGCAAAAAGATTAAAATAAAAAAAAAGGTTGGGAATTTTATGTGTGGACAGCTTCAATATTTCCCAACCCCCCAAGTGTCATACTTTCATTTTAACTCTTGGGACACACTTCTCTAGAGGTTGCAGATCTGTAACAAGCTCATTTGCGTGGATCTAAATCCCTGGAATTCTGAGAATCTTTCCCCAGCATTAGTGATGATTAGCATTAGCATTAGCAGAACAAAGACATCTGTGACTTCTGCTGTTCGCCTCTTTACATGTGTGACAGCACCATCAGTCATGCTCCACGCCATCACAAAACTTCATTCACACTATACTGAAACACCAACGCAAATGCTGACTAAGGACAGATGTGGTATATTTTTGCGAGCTGGAATTTCAATAGTTCATGTGGGAACTGAGAAGATGAGTTTTTTTGGTTACATAAACGTTAAAGGGATTTTACCTAAAAATGAAAATTCGGTCATCATCTACATGTTGTTCCAAAGCTCTTTGACTTTTAGTGAAGACAAAAGAATGAAGGTTTGACATGACATGAGGGTGAGAAAGAATGACATTTTTTGGCAATTTTCATTTTTGGGTAAACTACCCATTTAAACTGGATTAAATTAGAAAATGTCTTTAAATTGTCAGCCAGTTTGTAAAAACTCTTGTTTACTCATTTTGAACAATGCACTTACATTACACTTACACTTGTTATGTAATTGTGTTTGTTAAAATTGTGTTATTTTGAATTTTCTATTCATCAAAGGATACAGTATCACGATGTATCACGGTTTCCACAAAAATATTAAGCAGCCCATTCATTTTTAAACAAAAAAAACGTATGTCCCCAAACATCTCAGTACAGAATAATTCGTATAAGTGCTTTATGATTTTACCAACAATATGAACTGGCATTGCTTTTAAACTCTTACATTGCCTTGCCTCAGGTTTCCATTGTAAGTTTGGTTCCACATAATTAATAGAAAATAACAATTTCTCCTTGCAGGGTTTAAAAAAGTGTATGGTAACAATTATAATTTTGTTTCAATGAATTATTTGACTCTAATTTATATTCTAGAGGCCTCTAGAATATAATGGGGACTTTTGTGCTTTTTATGTCTATTCCAATTTGGAATAAAACCATAATCCAACTTCAAACAGAAGCAACACAAGAAATCCGGCTTTGTGCAGCATTACAATGTTCTGGATACAGCAAACAGTGGTTATTTCTGTATGCAAATTCTCTTGGAGCCAGTAAGATGCACGGGAAAAAAAACCCCACTAGGGCTTCATATCAGAAAAATCCAGTCATTGCCAAGGCAACTGTGTATAGCTTTGTGACATCACAACAGAGTCTAGCATGAGGGAAATGCTGTTGCCGTGGTTTCTGAGGTCCATCAATTTGAACAAACTGAGAAATACATTTGAACATGTATGCATACACACACACCGAAGTCATGCATCCAACCCTGATTGACAGATGAGTTCGAATTAGTCGTGTTTGAGTTTAAACACTTATTTTACATGTTATAGTGAACACTGCACAAAAGCAGGTTCATTCACTGAGACACACACACAACACACACACAAAGAAGAGAGAGAGAGAGAGAAAGAGAGAGAGAGAGAGAGAGAGAGAGAGAGAGAGAGAGAGAGAGAGAGAGAGGGAGAAACATGTGGCGTGATGAGCTTCTGACAGTAGCAGGTAGCTGAGGCTGCCAGCAACAGTCATGACCAGCCGAGCCCTTCAGCTCAGCCTGCAGTGTAAGAGGATTAGTCGGTGTGTGTGTGTGTGTGTGTGTGTGGTTGTGCGTGTGCGTGTGTGTGTGTGTGTGTGTGTGGGGTGTGTGTGTGTGTGTGTGTGTGCGTGTGCGTGTGCGTGTGTTGTGTGTGTGTGTGTGTGTGTGTCTTACTGGTTAAAGGGAATATAAAATATTGTTAGTTCAGTATAAAACAGTAGAAGTCAAAGGAGGGACCGTACTATGATACAAAAACAAACGTGTGAATGAATGTGTGTGGCTGGCACATCATGTTGAATGGCAAAATGCCCTTTCGTCTGCGAGTAACCAGATGAACAGACAACAGGGGTGAATTAGCATTCGCATTAGTATTCCAGCCTTAAAATCACATTTCAATTGAGAGTTCACAGGTGCGACGAAAGGCCAAATAAACAGAGCTAAATATGAAATCTTCTGTGACAAGGTGATGTTTCTGTTCAACTGCCGTGCTCTGATTGTCTATGAGCATGTAGACTACAGCATTTGTTTTGCCACTGAATGATTTGAGTTATGTCAAACGACTACGCATTCTTGTAAATTTTTTTGGCTGATTAAAACACAGACCTATACTACTAATATTATTGTCCCACATATCCTGATACAGACCTAATGTAGCCCCGCCCCTTTTCAGTGTGTGCGCTTGTTGTGTTCTGTCTTCCGGTTTGTATTTCCACAGCAAGGAATACATAGAAATATACAGATCTAATGCAAAAATGGAAGTTGAAACACAAGATTCTAAAGATGGCTGTGTGCTTGTTTCTCTGGCGCATATACGCTTGTTTTATTACAAATTACACTATATTCCAATATGCAAGACAAGCTAAGACAAGCCCGGACTTGTAGCAAGTGGGCGGTGCTTGTATTATGTTCTGGAGTTGTGAATGTTTGTTCCTGTAAGTGATTGATTACTAAGTAAATCGTTTAATTTGTATTGTATTTTTGGATGGAAACAGCTCATTATATACTAATCTTGTTTATGCTATTGAATTCTTGTGTTACTAATTGCTATTTATAACATATTTATTCAACCAGTTTTTCTACTTGTTATGCCCGACAAATGTAATTCACTTTGTTTGTAATACCGTTTCTGAACCTACTTAATTGTTCCTTATTTCTGTTAAATTGTAGACCTCAAATATCAACATGCATATAGAATAGCCTCAAATCCTTGAACTGGACATCAATGGGGCAATTTCCAATCGAGGTAAGCATCCCTATGCCCTACTCACTCTGAAGGGCAGAGCACTTGAAGTGGGGACTTTGGAGGGAGCATTGGTGGTGTGTGTGTGTGTGTGTGTGTGTGTGTGTGTGTGTGTGTGTGTGTGTGTGTGTGTGTGTGTGTGTGTGTGTGTGTGTGTGTGTGTGTGTGTGTGTGTGTGTGTGTGTGTGTGTGTGTGTGTGTGTGTCATAATGAAGCTGTTTGGAACGCACTTGGCACTAGGCCGAGGTCTGTTTCAATCGAACGTAAGTGAACTGCGAAGTGGACTTCACAGGGTATTCCGCCATCTTAAGTGAGATTCCAATCTGAAGGGAGTGCAGTTCGAAGGACACTGCAAACATTAGGGAATAAGGGAACACTGATACATCTCTTCACAGGAAGTGGAGAGCAAAAATCACCCAACTGTCATTGAACACCACGTCACCAGTCTTAACCATAAAACAGAAGCGTTGGAAAAGTTTTTAAACGGCTCTGCAATAGAGGAGTTTATAGTATTATAGTAAATATTGTTATCATTATACAAACTAGAGCATTTATAAATGGTTACGGTGATAAATGTTACATTTGCAAAGTCATATAACAAAATACAAGTGTTGAGAAGCAGCTGAGGCTCCGTCATTTTTTTTTTAATTTGACTTTATTTACCTCAGGAATGTTATGCAGCTGTGCCTGTGAAAGAAAGCGCACGAGATAAGACCGCTACAATTATTAAGACCATTGATGAAGAACACATTTATATAGCTGACCAAATCAAAATATATTTTCATATTGAATGGCAGTTATAGTACAGCTTCATATCTGTTAATAATCAATGAAATATCTACAGTATGTAATAAACTAATAAAACTACTGGTAATAGACAATGTTTTGATTATATTCATTAGATACATACTGTGTGTTTTTTTATGTGTATAGGCCTATAATATGATTTTTGTTTTGATGTTTAATTGGTCCACATTACTGTTGTTCAGCAGATATTCGTGGGTGAAACCAGTCATTTCAATAGGGATCAATGCGATCTTGGTTTCTGCTTGAGGATGAAAGATTTCCCCATAACAAGTTCAAATTGGTCACATGGATTCGACACATTGGCCAACCAAAAACTGCTTGGTTTGAAAGTGACTTCTGTGTAAACTGTGCTTCAAACATCGCTACAATAGACAATGGACCTTCACTAATTTTCACTAATGTGTGTAGTCAGGGAATCACTAGCATTAAAGTGTAAGGTTCAGTGTATTGTATAAAGAAACAGGCAAAGTGGCTTGCTGTTCTTGGTTGTTTAGCTCTGTGGTCAAGCTAGTATTTAACTGGTATCCAGCTGGTCATTATTGGAGACTGACTGGCTACCACCCCCTACTTCCGCTTTAAAACCAGAAAAAAAGACAAGCTATAACCACTGTAGACTGTGAGTTTGTGAGTGTTCACTCGTGACAGGTTTTGCGACTGATGTTGTCAGCACAGTCTGTTTGTGTTTTGGTTGATTGACACATAAACATAGTGCTTGTTGTGGAAATCTCACTGGTCAGATTGAGCTTCATTGACACTAAGTGAGTATCTAAGTGCACTTTGCTCTCAGCATGTGTCCACAAATATACACAAACCCATGTACTTACTTAGTAAGCAAATACTGATGAAACACTTGCTTAGGTGTTGCCTAGGAAACTGTGTGTGTGTGTGTGTGTGTGTGTGTGTGTGTGTGTGTGTGTGTGTGTGTGTGTGTGTGTGTGTGTGTGTGTGTGTGTGTGTGTGTGTGTGTGTGTGTGCTCTTGTTTTTGTGATATATGAGGACACAAATGTGTATAATGACATGCATATTACACTGGTATTACAACTTACACGTGATATATGAGGACATTGCATGAGTCCTCATATTTCAAATAGCTTAAAAAACATAACAACCTATGTTTTTTTTAAATATGTAAAAATGCAGCATGTCTCCTGTGATGGGTAGGTTTAGGGACAGGGGCAGTGTAAGGGGATATAATAATATAGTTTGTCCAGTATAAAATTCATTTCGCCTATGGAGAGTCCCCACAAAGATAGCGAACCAGACGTGTGTGTGTGTGTGTGTGTGTGTGTGTGTGTGTGTGTGTGTGTTGGCACTGGAGTTCAGAAGCTGAATAATGGATGCGAATGTTGATGTAATTTCCAGACATACTTTGCTGCATCTGCTTTTTAGGTATGCAAAGGTTTATTGATGCTGCCCAGGCAAGAGGCAAAACCTGGTGTGGAAAGTGACAAAACAAAAGGAGAAAAAGAGACACAAGAGAGGGAGAGAGATCAAGTGAAGTCTTTGAAGAGTGACATGCACGCTTGATATGCACAAACACTGTCAACATTTGCAAACATTCTCAAGCAAATATATAGACGTCCTCTCCCTCTCAGCCGTGGCGCTGATTGGTTCACACAGATGCTCTCTCTCTCTCTCCTCTCTCCCTCTCCTCTCTCTCTCTCTCTCTCTCTCTCTCTATCTCTGTGGCACGAGCAGTTAAAGGTGAAGGCTCAGTGAGATTCTATAGTCTGTCACCATGTCTGTCTGACTCCTGAGACCGGTCAGAAGTGAGTCAAGGGTTAAGATATTCAGTTTGAATTTGTCAGATGAAACCTGGGGGAACTAGGCTATATAGTTAGCATTCCCATTCATTTCAACGGCAGCAACTCGACTAAAGAAAATATGCCATCTTTGCTCATAGGGGCTCAGTTTTGAATGCAGAATTATTAATTTTTTAGGTAACCAATCACCTGACCTGAGCCATAAATGCTATGTGACTACTTGCTCAGAAGTTGATGTTGTGATAATGACGATTGCCAAAGACATGGAAAAATAATCATGTTTAGTAATACATAATATAATTAAATAGAATAGAAAGATGGTGTTTGCCCTCATATTACAGCATCTACCAGTTTAGCTACTAACTCCCAATGATAACCAGACAAACCTTCAGCCTTGATGAAGCACAGATCTTTTCTTCCATATTGTGACAAGTGAAATCGAAAAAGAAAACATGCAGGCCTTTAACTTCTATTCATCGGTTGTTGATTTGATTGAGGGAGGCAGATCTTGCATTTTATTGTAAGAAAGGGGTTTACATGTACAAAATGATTGGAGAAGTCCTGCACAAATCCCCAGAGAGAAGTCTGGAGAAGATCGAGTTATGACATTTTCATTACAAGGTTCAAACTCATTTTAAAAATCAAATCAATAACATGCATTTAAATTGAAATAGATCAATTTGTATTTCATGATGACTTTAAAGGTGCCCTGTGTCATTTCGGCCAAAAAATCAATTCATACTCCACATTCCATACCAGATGGGGGCAGTATACCTCCAGAAAGTGAGTTGGTCTACTCTTGAGTAACAAACGAGAAACGGCATAGTCTCTATGCTCCGCCCCTACCTTCACAACCATAGACATAATATAATACATAGACGCCCTATTGGCCGCTTTGGAACGTTGCTGCGATACGTCAACGGGTCCGCCATTTTGCGGAGGGCAAGACTGCACTGTAATCAAGGGTGAGCTGCGTTTTTTTCTGGGTAAAAACAAAAACTGTTTTTATATTTATCAACCGATTTCAGTGGTTTGTATGTGGTGTACAAAAAGTTCCATCTCTAGTTATTTAAAATCTCAATAGTTACACTTGTAAAATATTTGTTTTAATAAAGAATGGTCAAAGACTTGTCATGTATCTGGCTTTTTATTCTTGGATAAGAATGATGAAGACCCCCATACTGAGATATAATTTAAGTTTTCTTATTGTGGAAAAAGCATTTTCTGTGATTGACCAGATTTGAGCAATAACAAAGATAACTGATGGATCCATGCTAATACATATGTTATGGTACAACTAACATTTGTGAGAAGTAATAGTAAATAGTTTAGTCAATAACATAAACAAATAGGATACAGCAAATAAAATAGTAATGAATAGTATAATTATATAATATCATACAATAATACAATCACAAAAATATTGATAATAGCATATGGTTTATTAATAATACTATAATAATAGCAATAGAATAAGAAATATCAATTACAGAATATACACAATAAAAAATAAGTTAAATAGTGACTTATATTTAAAATTTAACTCTTTTTGTTAAATTTCAGTTTTATTGATCAGTAATAGCAGAAGTATCTTCAGTCAAACATACAGCAGGATACAACGTTAAAAAAGCCTAAATATAAAGTTATGAAACTTCACTTTGCCCTCAGCCAAAACGATTTACCAGGGAACCATTTATAGATTAATGAGACCAAAGATCGCCCGTTAGATATACACAAGACGAATAATATCTCATGTTTAATCACTAGACTAGAGACATCCGAGCCGGCGGCAAACTTCAGACGCTCTGGCCGAGGTAAGGCTGTCCTCTGCGGGCTTAATGAGCGCCGAGCGCCCGGTGATCGCGTCGTACAACTCCGAAACCGTCAGATCAAATTTTTAAATAGGCGCCATCTTTATAAACAAACCACATATTTAAGCTTTAAACAACTACATTGTCGACTGAAAAACTATTAAAACTACATTTCGTGACACAATAACAGTAGTATTTTTTAATTTATCCTCTGAACGTTACTATTACTAATTAAATAATGACCAAATACAACCAAAAACAAACGTTCAGTCTTGCCTGTGAAAGATAATTCCTCGAAAGCTTTTTTCAATTGTGTGGCGATTTGTACAGCCCCAAGCAGCGCACAAAACAGGCGTTTTTTCTCATTCCCAGTATGAGAGGTATGGGAAAGTTGCCATCCCCAATATGGCGGCGCCGTTGACGTGCGCTCCAGCGGCCAATAGGGCGTCTATGTATTATATTATGTCTATGTTCACAACAACCCTATAGAGAGCCTAAGTCCCTCCCCTTCCGGTTGGCCACCATGGGACCTAAACTCGGAAAAATATTGTATGGTAGTCAATGGCGAGAGACAACAAATTTTTTGATCTCGTTTGAATTGTGCCCTGAATTACACATATGATGTTTGGCAATTTAAACGATACATTTTAAAGTAAAAAAAGTTGCAGTTTGATGTAAAACTGTTGCGATATAAGACTGTGAAAATACGTAATTACAAAGACTACAAAACCCAAAAGGCGCGCATGAGACGGCATACCTTTTCTCTCAAAGAATGAAGCTAACTTTACTGAAGGTAACATCTGTTATGTTTTCTATAGTCTTACCTTATAATCGTAACGTTTCGCCGTCATGTTTTGTACCAGACTGCACACACACGAGCTTAGTGACGAGACGAGAGATGTAGTTCATTGCGCGATTTTCACATAAATCTAAATGTTACTCTTCTGTTTTATGACAAACTGCGACTTTCTTGACTTTCATAATTCTCTTTTAAATTGACAAACATCATATGTGTAATTCAGGGCACAGTTCAGACGGAATAAAAAGATAACTTGTCTCTCCCCATTGACTTCCATGCATATTTTTTCCGAAACAAGGTCCCATGAGCCGGAAGCGGAGGGGCGGGACTTAGGCTCTCTATAGCCGAAGCTGAGCCAACTACTAATAGAGGAGGTTTTGTATGGCAAGCCGTTTTAGCTTAAATTGTTCCCAGCGATATTCGTCATAATTGCATTTTTACTAGTAAGAATTCAATTAGAGAACTCTACAAATCAATTCTAATTAGTAGCAATTACAATTAGAGAGCTCTACAATTCAATTCTTACTAGTAGCAATTAAAATTAGAGAGCTCACTAATTAAATTTTTACTGGTAACAATTATTATTAGAGAGCTCTCTAATTCAATTATTACTAGTAAGAATTACAATTACAGAGCTCTCTAATTCAATTCTTACTAGTAACAATTGCAATTAGAGAGCTCTACAAATTAATTTTTACTAGTCATATGTCTCCATTGACTTCCATTCATTTTTAATTACGGAGCTCTACAATTGAATTGTTACTAGTAAGAATTACAATTAGAGAGCTCTACAATTTAATTGTTACTAGTAAGAATTACAATTAGAGAGCTCTCTAATTCAATTATTACTAGTAAGAACTACAATTAGAGAGCTCTCTAATCCAATTACTACTAGTAAGAACTAAAATTAGAGAGCTCTCTAATCCAATTATTAATAGTAACAATTATAATTAGAGAGCTCTCTAACTCAGTTGTTACTAGTAAGAATGCATTTGCAGAGCTCTTTAATTCAATTACAGAGCTCTGCAATTATACATATCTTTAATTCATTTTTTTACTAGTAAAAATTAAAATAGAGAGCTCTGCAATTGCATTCTCACTAGTAACAACTAAATTAGAGAGCTCTCTAATTATAATTGTTACTAGTAATAATTGGATTAGAGAGCTCTCTAATTGTAAT
Organism: Chrosomus eos; assembly: GCA_036326025.1. Lineage (NCBI taxonomy): Eukaryota > Metazoa > Chordata > Actinopteri > Cypriniformes > Leuciscidae > Chrosomus > Chrosomus eos. The sequence continues at coordinate 19,205,624 of CM070821.1, forward strand.
TCTTACTAGTAATAATTGAATTAGAGAGCTCTCTAATTGTAATTCTTACTAGTAACAATTCAGTTGTAGAGCTCTCTAATTGTAGTTCTTACTAGTAACAATTCAATTGTAGAGCTCTCTAATTAAAAATGAATGGAAGTCAATGGAGACATCTGACTAGTAAAAATTAATTTGTAGAGCTCTCTAATTGCAATTGTTACTAGTAAGAATTGCATTAGAGAGCTCTGTAATTGTAATTCTTACAAGTAATAATTGAATTAGAGAGCTCTCTAATAATAATTGTTACTAGTAAGAATTGAATTGTAGAGCTCTCTAATTATAATTGCTACTAGTAAGAATTGAATTTTAGAGCTCTCTAATTCAATTCTTACTAGTAAAAATGCAATTACGACGAGTAAGGCTGGGTCAATTTAAGCTAAAACGGCTTGCCATAGTTTTGACTACAGAGGAACGTTGGTGGATGTCAAGTGATTTTATGACATCGTCAAGCTACTCCCCTTCACCTTTACCAGTGAATATGTTCATATTCGTTTTGTTCATATTACATTTTTATTGTTAGTTTGAATAACATTAATTTGACAGACAACATTCGCTGATGTTGACCAAGCTAGCGCCATTCAGAGCTGCCAACTCTCACAAATTCACCGTGAGACACACTTTTCACACGCTCTCACGCCACACATCAATTTTGTCACGCACAGAAAAATCGCAAAGCAACGAGGACACGGAGACCGACAGACTAGACAGAGCAAGTTATGATATAAAAAAATCTCAGCTCTCAGATTCTGTCAATTTTATTACGCAATTCAAACAGTAAATACCGTTTTGGCGCTTGTAAATGTTACACGACAGATCCCTAGCGCACGTGAACCGATCATCTCTATTAGCTAATAGTAAAAAAACACGAACACTGTTGAAAGATACAGTAGGCTACAACTTACCAAAATGTATTCCTCATACATAATATCGACCAATCTTTTTTTTTATCAGCGTGCAGAGTTTAATAACATAGCTGGAGAACAGATATGTCAGATTTACCTCAGGAAAGCAATTTAATAAACATAATATAGGTCCGCTCTCTTCCCTGAACTGAAATGTAGTAGTGAGCTGTACTTTCCACACGTTTGACATCAGGTTCAAGTACGCCCACAAGCCGTGCGAGTTATTCGTGTATGGGCTCTATGCACGGCGGTATTTCCGGTGAAGAGTTAAGGATGCTCGATAACTTCCGCCGATCGTAGAGTCCAATGCAATACCAAGAATGTATATTGAATTTTATTCTCCATGGTTATACTAAAGAAACGTTAGTCACAAAAACAGACAAAACAGACACCCCTCGTTGTGTTTATGCTTCTTTTTAAAATTATATGAAATAAACATAACTATATATAAAATTACATCTAAACATATGAAAGTTTCGTTTCAAAGACGGGAGGACAGTACATTTTGAAGACTCTGCCATAATCCCGTTTTCCCTCGGTTTTCCTCCGCTTTAATCTCCCCAACCGGAAACGGAAGAGCATCCTTGCGTCAAATGCGGAACTTATGCGTGCATATAGCCTATTGCAGTTTGGCTGGTGATTTTGTTGCCCGCTTACCGCCTCCCAAGGCCGAAACTGGTATTACGACACCTGTCGGGCCGTGGCTAGTAATTTAGCATGCTAATTCAGGTTGATATCTCTGAGCACTATAACTTGTCATTTTTTTAATGACATCATCACCCTTATTTCTTCTCATTCTTTTGATGCGTGTACACATGGCACATTTAAGGTGAATCAGTTCATTCACAGTCATCTTGGCAACATCTTCAGGCTGATGTATTCTAAGCAAAGGGCTTGCAAAAATGCACTTCCTGTCTACTTGAATCAGAAAAATAAAAATCTCTAACTTATCGATATTGTTTCAATATGCAACTCATATATCATATTAGCAATAAAATCTGACAACACGATCATACATTTTTCTTCTTTATCTCAATTGACAGTAAAAAAAAAAAATCATGCAGTGAAACCCACCCCACCACACACACACACACAACACACACACACACACACACACACACACACACACACACACACACACACACACACACACACACACACACACACACACACACACACACACACCACACACACACACACACACACACACACACACACACACACACACACACACACACACACACACACACACACAAAATAGATGAGTAGGCTACTCATTAATCTATGGTCTGTATTTTCCTCATACTTGTGATAATGGCACAGAAGTCAGGCAAGACAAATACAGACAGCAAAAAAGACATTGCACATTGTTGACTGTAGGCTATAATTATTGGGGGTTGATGCTAATGTTAGTACTAATTAACATTTTGTATTTAATTGCTGCTATCCTTTGCTTTTGCTGACATGTTAGGAATAGTTCACCCAGAAGTGAAAAAATAATCATTTACTCAAATCGTTCCAAATAACTTACTTTCTTCAGTGGAGCACAAATTTCTAGGGTGCTCTTTTCTGAACAATGAAAGCGAAAGGTAAAGGTGAAAATAAAGCTTTTAAGCTCCAAAAATGGCTCAAAAAGTAATCAAGATTTAGAACAATATGTTAATACAAGTATTCCTAGCTCCTCTGGTATATTTTTTTACAGTCTATGGGTATAGCAATGGTAAGTCATTTTGGGTGAAATCGTTTGTGTGTGAGAGTGAGACAGGTTGAATATAATTGGGTTTAGTGCCCCACCCATCATGGCTTTCGGCCAATCAGATTCCGCCTGCTGGGTGATTGACGCATCAGGAGTGCAGGCGCGGTCCCATATCGGCTGACACCTGCTGCTTTACAATATGTCATCCTGTTCCTCTGAGAGCACAAGAAAAACAACACTCATTCACACATCAGACCTTCCTCTCATTTTATGTTCACTCTACGCTGTTTTCTCACCTCTCTTTTTTCTCTCTGTACACACACACACACACACATTTGCCAATAAATCTCAAAGTGTGGCAAAACACAAGGGAAATTAAAGCAAATCAGTCAGCCTTCACACCTATGCTTCAACACAACCTAAATCATCACTCCTATTACTGTCTTTCTGACACACGCTTACATTCTCCTTCAAATCTGCACACGCAGTTAGATTTACCCTGCGCAAGCCTCTAATTCAATCACTCTGCCTCATTTCAGTTTGCCTTAGATTACACCCTAGAGACAAACAGAAGGAGACACACACAGTGTGCAGTATTGTGCGGCAGGGCGTTAGGGTTGAGTTGACAACCACAACTGCAGTCAGTGGGCTGCAGCTGCTATAATACAAATGTACATTTATCTACCATGGGATAAGAAAAAAATTATATCAGTGTGAGAAAAGCTGAACAGTTCTTTTTCCTGTCACACACACACACACACACACACACACACACACTCTCTCTCTCTCTCTCTCTCCTCTCCTCTCCTCTCTCTCTCTCTCTCTCTCTCTCTCCTCTCTCTCTCTCTCTCCTCTCTCTCTCTCTCTCTCTCTCTCTCTCTCTCTCTCTCTCTCTCTCTCTTTGCTGATACACAGGAGAAGATGTGTTCAGTGAAATGCAGTGGTCTGGTAATGCAGCTTATGTTGACAGAGCATCTTATCTAACTGCTCATTAATCCTAAACTTTCACATATTACGGTTTCCAGACACACAGAACAAAAAAGGCAATATACTGTACATATATATATATATATACACACACACACACACATATATATATATATATATACATACACACACACACACATATATATATATATATATATATATACACACACACACATATATATATATATGTGCATTGGCCGTGAGCCACACCCCCGATTTCTCACGCTGAAGAGTCAAACCGGTCGGTCAAATGCCTGAAAGATGAGTTTATCCAACGCATTCTCATCCTTTAGCGTCATATAGGTGACGCCATATGACATTTCGTCGAAATCTTACGCACATGGCATCCTTTAGCGTCAATATAACACGTAGCAGGTTTAGGTCTGGAGCAGGGTTACAGTTATGACGCCTTGGGATCTGCTTCTCATACGCGGCTAAAGGATGCCATGTGCTTTGGATTTAGACGAGCGTCACCTGTATGACGCCTTGGGTTCTGCGTCTCATATTGACGCCAAAGGATGCCATGCAGGGGCGTGGTACCGGGGGATAAAGGGTACAGAGTACCCAGGGCCCGAGGCTACTCGGCAGCTAGGGTGGCCATACGTCCGGATTTTGGCCGGACAGTCCGGATTTTAAGCCCCCTGTCCGGCGTCCGGCGCAGCCTGAAGCCGGACACTCATTTGTCCTCCTTTTTGGAGTTGCGCTGAATTGTTGAAAAAAATTAACCTATAAAAAGCCCGCATAATGATAGCGGCTCTCTGATTCCCCTAAATTAGGCCGGTGACACACTGGCTGCGTGGCGTTAGCGTGGCGTTTCTATTGCGTGTCAGCTGCGTGGCGGCTGCGTGCGTTTTCTGTGTCTTTGCACATCAGAAGCGTGTCTGACGCGGCCCTGTACAAAATAACATAGAAACATATTTTCCTATTGTATTTTGCCTGGAAACGCTTCCCACATGCTTGCGTGTCGCGTGAAAAATAGGTGTCGGTTCTATTTCTAGCATGAGACGCGCGTGTCACGCAGGCAGTGTGCAAGCTCACCTGTTAACATGGGAGCCGAAATAAAAACGGACACGCCACGCAGCTGAGACGCGCACAGCCACGCAGCCAGTGTGTCACCGGCCTTAGTTCAAATCTCTAGAGCCGCGCGTGCGAGACAGAACATACTGTATGTGCTCCAAACCGTGCAGCGCGCGGCAGAGAGCGAGAGACCTTGCGTGCCCTCAGCACCAACTACCCCCCCCCCCTCCCCCCGTCAACAAAACCACCGATCACCAAAATATATGTGTCCTCCTTTTTGGTGTTATGGAAATGGCCACCCTATCGGCAGCTCAAGTCCAAAGTCCGTTGCCGTTCGCGGAGCTCAAGTCAAAAGTGCGCCCCCAGCTAGAGACTGTGCTTCAAACCCAAACCACGTAGGGCGCGCAAACGGCAGAGAGAGAGAGACCTTGCGTAATAAATAGATGCCCCCGAACCCCCCAACTTCCTACCATTTAAATGCACATGGCTGTGGGGGTAATGTGGGCTGATGTGGCTACAGTGCCAGGGCTCAATATTTGTCCCAGTTGTCATCTTTTGACTGCTGTATATAAAACCCCTTTAATATAGTTGTTGTTACCTCAGGGGAGGAGGGGAGTCAGCAAAAAAAATAAAATAAATAATAATAATAATAATAGAGTACCGGCACCTCTTTTGGCCCACTTAAAGCACTGATAATTACATTTAAACGATAATACTAACCGCCAGGACATTTTATCGTGGTTTATCGTGAAACTGGTAATCGTCCCATCCCTAATATATATATATATTATATATATATGTGTGTGTGCATGACACACAGCAACAAAAGCCATCAAATAAGACACAAATAAATACAAATATGAGCATTTACATTTTTAAATAAATGTTTAAAATACATACAAATCCAAATACATTTATATTATATTATATTATATTATATTATATTATATTATATTATATTATATTATATTATATTATATTATATTATATATGCACCAGCAGGGACAATCTGCAGAAGCTATAGAGCAGAAAATTAATTCCCTGGTTTTACAAAACATTGTCATGTCTAGCCAAGTTGACCCACTCAAACAAACATAATGTAATTCTGTTCGGTGCCACTAGTGGTAGGGAAATTACACACTTAACCTTTAGAGAACAACAATAAAAATGACGGTAGAAATGAATACTAATAAGGATGAGCAATAGTAATATTATACAAGTTTGGTGAGATAAAGACACAAGATCGGATCAAGCCCCCCATCTCTCTCTTATTTTCTCTCTCTCAACACAAATATCTCTTTACACTCATAACCCCTCAGCTGGACTGTTGTTTGCCACTTCACTTGATGAATTCTATTCACTTCTGTTCAACAGTTATCTCTTCTCATCCTCTCTCTCTCGTTCACCATTCATTGTCCAAGTCTTTATGGATGTGTGTGGTAGATTTTATGTATGTAATCATATCTATACAGACTACAAATGAGCTTATTGGAGCACAGACAACACACAGCGTACCCTGGCACACGCACACACACACACATGCCTCAGGGTCGCCACAGGGAAGAGTGAAATTAACATAATCCATCCTATTCACTCTGACACTCTCCTCTTTGTTTGGGGTAAATGAACTCTAACCCCTTGATACCATGACTGTAAAACACCCACATACATACAGTCCTGCTTCACAAAGAACAATCAGAAATTAAACTTTCACTGAACTGGGGGAAAGCAGCAATGAGTGTGATACCAGTGATAGACTGTAGACATATCAGCCAGACCAATTGAGTCATTGCTATTTGGCTAAATTGAGAGTATCCGCTATCCGCTTGTAAGTTTGCCTGCTTTGGCGAAGGGTCAAGGTTTGGCTTGTTAGTGAAGCCTTAACTGGTAGATGCCATATCCATACTTAATATACTTAAAAATATATATTATGCTATTTTACATAATAAACTTTTGTAGTGTGTAATGTTGCTGTTTAAGCATGAAAAATGTCTGAAAAGTTACAAAGTGTCTGTGATCTTATTATCAGTAAAGACTGTTTCTGATCAACCTGAAACGCCTAGATTGTTGTGAAGGAAAAGTGAAGGAGACTGTTCATTCGTATAAGTTTTATCATGGGGGATTTTAACCATTGCTCTTTGAAACACACAATGCAAAATTTTCAACAGCATGTTACCTGTGCAACATGATTTAACAAGACTTTGGACTTGTGTTATGGTTCTGTCAGAGGTGCATACTAGACAAGTCCTTTAGTAATCCAACCTTGGGTAAAACCCTGTTTTTAATTACTGTGTTTTAAAAAAAGTATAAGGCTGAAAACAAATCTATCAGGAAATGCAGATTCATCTTTAGCTTTGCAAGAATGTTTTAACGGCAAAAACTGGGAGGTTTTTGAAAACTCATGTTCTGATATTGATGAATTAACAGATGTTGTAATTTTTGAGACGATGCTTATACCGAAAAAAAAACATTTGCTAATACAAAGATAACTTAATCTATAAAGTCCCTTATGATTGAAAGAAATAAGGCATTTCATGTAGGTGACTTGGAAAGGAAGCATGATTTGCAAAAACAAATAAAGTGTGAAATTAGGAGGGCCAAAAATAGGAGAAAGTAGAGGGGGATCTTAGAAGAAAGAGACTTGGCTCTGCACGGGAGAGTATGCATACTGAAACTGGATATAAGAGTAAAAGTAATGCCCCCATAAAATTGGTTTGTTATCAATCCGATATAGAGTTGGCACAAGAATTGAATACTTTTTAAACTAGATTTGATGCCTAGTGCACGTTGTTTGGAAACGTCACCCCCCTTTTTTTATTGCCTTGCCAAATTGAGCCCGCGTCAGACCCAGAGAATATTAGTGAGGAGGATAGAGCAGAACCTGTTCGCAGTAATTACACAATAATTATGAATTTTGATCATACCTCATGTATCTTTAGGGTATGGTCAGGTATTATTAAGTATTGATTATTCATATTTATTATAAAATTACATTTTAAATATTACCACCAAGGCCACGTGATTACATGGGTGTCCATGATAATTAGCATTCTTGCGGAAGCTCAAACATGCTGCGTAACACGAGAATGAACATCGTTAGTTTTTGCTGAAGCTCAAACGTGCTGCAGAAGACGAGAATGAACCTCATTAGCTCTTTTCAGTATTATGTTTTTCAGCATAGACAAAAATAAAACCACTTCTGCTGAACTTTTTGACTTTCATGCTTGATTTTCAGTCACAATTTCTTCAACAAACAATGGCCTTTGACTCTAGAAGGAACATGGTCAGGTGGTGAAACTGTTTTTTATCAATTGGTGTAACCAGTATTTTTCATAAAAATATAATTATATACAGGAAAAATAATGTGGAATAAAATGTCATAATCTAGTTTAGTGTAATCATTTACAATTTTACAAAGTAAAACAATTTTTACATAATTTGTCAAAGATTATTTAGAAAACAGAGGTGTTTTCAGCATGTCCTGCCAAATATTGCAAAGACACATAAAAAATTACATTTAGAGATAACTAATAAAATCTATTTGTGTGTGATATATAAAAAAAATGAAGTTTTTATTTCTAGATGTACAATTACATGCCATCCAGGTGGATAAAATATTTAATATTTCTCATTCTTTGGCAGTTACACCATTTGACATATTCAGGTACATTCAGTCTTAACTTTCATAGAAAATGGTGCAAATGTAATTTTGAATTACATAAAATCAACATAAATACACTATGTACATTTTAACATACCTGATGCATGCTTTTAAAACAAGTTTTTACAAGATTTTCGAATTTCTCATCTTGACAAACCTTATTTGTCACTGACCCACAAACCAAATGCAATCTGACTGACGATCAAGCTCACAAGCATGCTGTCATTGATTTTCCATGATTAAAACACACTATCCTGTTATCTTACACTGGATACTGTGTGTTACTATTTAGTAAGTTACCTGGTTACTTGGTAACTTACAGATCAAACAAAATACGTAGTTGCATAACAGCAACAGATAATGGACGGTTTGAATTTAAAATTTTAACCACACAAGAAGAATAAAAAAAAAAATCACACTAATTTTTTACGCAGATTAAGTTTAGGAAAATGTGCAAGTTGGTTAAAAGTTTCTTACCCGTTTGAATGTGATGTTATGACAGTCTGTACAATGGGCCCACGTTCCTGTGGTATCATGCATCTATTATCAAAAATATGGTATCAAAATATGGCCAAGTTATCCCAAAATGCATTGAAAAAACCATTAACTTGCAGTTATTACATGAAAACAGCCGGAATCCACACTATGTGATGTCTGGTATAGTTGTGCCTGTAGGGAAGACAAGTTATCCTAAAAAATGATTTTAGACCTGTTGCTCTGACATCATTGGTGATGAAATGTTTTGAGAAATTTGTCAGGGATGAACTTTTATTGAAAACTCACGTCTTAGATCCATTGCCGTTTGCTTACCAGGCCAGAAGGGGAGTTGAGGATGCCTCATCCTCCCTGTTAAATTTATATGATTATGAAACATATGGAGGAAAGTAAAAACCTATGTTAGATTGCTCTTTGAATTTTTTTTCTCCAGGTTTTAATATTTAGTTTAAATTAGAATTCAAGAAAATGGGGTGGTTATCAGATTTTTTAAGTGATAGACACAGACAAACACAGAGAGTCAGGGTAAACAACACAGGTTATCCTCAAGGATGTTCTCACCCTTACACTACATTTTATAAACTAATGATTGTGTGAGCAAACATACAGATAGGTTCATATTAAAATTAGGTGATGTCACTGTTATTGTTAGTTGAATTGTTATGGTCCAGTTGTGAATGATTTTATGACATGACAGTGCAAGTAAATGTAAAAAACACCAGATATGGTCATTGATTTTAGACCTAGTCCTTTGGCTTCTCAACCAACTAGTGAAAGGTTGAATGGGCTAGCAGTTACAAGCGTATTGGACTTATCATTGATAAGTTGCGTTTCGATACTCATGTTGAAACATTTTGCAAAAAAAGGACAGTAATGGTTAAACTGTCTTCGGAGGATCTTGACCATGTACTAAATCTTACTTTGAATCTGTACTTTGCCTCTCTATATGCTGTGGGTATGGTTGCCACGTTGAATGGCATTGTCAACCAAGGCAGTACAATTATTGGCATTAAGAAGACCGGGTTTTCAAATAGCTTTGAAGGCAATTCTTGCATCCACTGGTCCATGAATTTAAAATGGTTCCTTCTGGTATACGTTATAGTGCATTATATTATTCCCCCTGCCCTGTAAGTTTTTAAACTTGAAAGATGTTAGAATTTTGTGTTTGCTGTTAATCTTTTGTTTATGTATTTTGTATGATATGGTTACAAATTTTATGCCGCACCAAAAATTGCTCTTTGGGTTTATAATAAACTTTGAGCTTGAACAATCACAACAAACTGGTCCAGCCGACCAATCAGAGTACATTGTGCTTTTCAGAAGGAGGGGCTTCTTAGAGACCAGACCAGAACTAAAAAGAACGTTACTGGCAGATTGTAAAGAGAGGTGACGCAACAATGTAAAATATGGGGAAAATAATGCTTTTTTTTGAAGCATGAAGACCTATTCTAGTAGACCCAGAAAACAAAACTAAGACTTTGTAAAAGGCAATAATATGGCCTCTTTAAGTTTTGTGAACATCTCTTTTGCTAAAATTAAATTGTATTATATAAAGGCCTGCATGTATTGGCCACTGAAAAGCTCATATCGACATCTGGCTCATTCAAATGGCGCTTTTCCACTGCATGGTACGGTACGGTTCGGTTCGGTACGGCTCACTTGTGGTGCTTTTCCACTGCATAGTACGGTACGGTACGGTGCGCTTCGGCGCGCTTTAAATGGTACCTGATCTGTTGAGGTTCCAAGCGTACCGTACCGGTACTAAAATGTGACGTGAAACACTGCAGATCACTGATTGGTCAGACAGACAGAATCGTCACTACCAGCGTCATTGGATTTGCGACACGAGACACTAAACACGCTATACAGAGTCATATAACCAGTAGACAACAGCCAACACGGTAGCACCTGTGTTTTACTTACTTGAAAAAAAGAAGAAGAGATCAACACTTTAAAAAGGAAATGGCTGAATCGTGGTCGAGGTGCAGACGTTCCTCTCGTTGGTTGCCTAGCAGCGGGTCCAGCGGATGGGGCAAAACAGAATGAAAAAGTGTTCCAAGAAGTAGCAGCTAGCTCAGCTAGCCGCACACGGCTATCACCGGACCTACAAACAGTGTAACGATCAGTCCCACCCACTTTGAATGGGTACTAACTGCAGTGGAAAAGCAACCGAGCGCGAACCGTTCCGCGCCGAATCGAACCGTACCGAACCGAACCGAGCGTACCATGCAGTGGAAAAGCGCCAAAAGGTTACAGGTGTACTGACGCTTTTGCCAAAGCGTCTAAATAGAACGCATATGGCACGCTTTAGCGTCAATATGGGATGCCGATATATATGGGGCAGAAGGCGCCTCCTAGCGGTCTAACCCTAACCCTACACCATACCTAAACCTACCCATATCTTGGCGTATTATATTGACGCTAAAGGTTCCATGTGCGTTCGATTTAGACGCTTTGTCAAAGTGCCAGAATATGACGCCTTGGGATGAGGATGCGTTGCAGCAATACTGTGTCCTTGAGCAAAGCTCTGCTGATATTAACACTGCACTCTGGGTATTGTATGATGCTCTGGATTGAAAAACATCTGTCAAATGAGAATAAAGGAAACTCAGCTCTTTTTCTGGAAACCTACACAGTGCTGAAACAGGCATTTCTGTTTGATTGGTTTTGAGATTTGGGAATATAGCACAGCATCTCACCCCCCCCCCCCCCCCCCCCCCCCCCCCCCCAAATTACATTCTGATCCTTCGGAAATCCTTCTGATATTATAACTTGCTGCTCAAGAAACATTTCTTATTATATTGTCAATGTTAAAAACAGTTGTGCTGCTTAATCGTTTTGTGGAAACCATGATACATTTTTTTTCAGGATTCTTTTGATAAATAGAAAGTTAAAAAAACAGCATTTATTTGAAATAGAAATCTTATTGTAACATTTTAGGTCTTTACTTGCACTTTTGATCCATTTAATACATCCTTGTTGAATAAAAGTATTGATTTATTTAAAACAATCTTACTGAGCCCTGTCATGGACAGCTGTGGTCTATTCCTTCATTATTAATTCATTAAGCAGGTAAAATGTCTGGAGTTGATAAGAGCATGTGGCATTTGCAATTGCAATTGGAAGCTGTTGCTGTGAACTCAAATCATGCGGTCAAAGAAGCTCTCCATGCAAGTGAAACAGGCCATCGTTAGGCTTCAAAAAAAAAAATCCATAGCAGAAACAAAAGGTTTGGTACATTCTGAAAAAATAAGAACACACTGGTGAGCTCAGCAACATAAAAAGGCCTGGACGTCCAAGAAAGACTACAGTGGTGGATGATCACAGGATCCTCTCCACAGAAAAACAACAGCCAAGAGAAAAACACTCCCAGGAGGTATATATGCGGCAAAGTCTACAATTAAGAGAAGACTTCACGAGAGCAAATCGAGGGTTCACACAACAAGGTGCAAACCATTCATAAGCCTCAAAAAAGAAAGGACAGTTCTGGGAAAGCATTCTTTGGATGGATAAAACTAAGATGATGCTTTGGGTGATCCATAGCATATGGTGGAGGCAGTTTGATGGCATGTGCATGCATGGCTTCCAGTGGCACTGGTGTTTACTGGTGATGTGACAGAAGCAGCCGGATGAATCCTGAAGTGTTAGGGATATACTGTCTGCACAGGTTCAGCCAAACGCAGCAAGGTTGATTGGATGGCGATTCACAATTATACAGATGGAAAATACGGAAGGGGAAGGGGAAGAAGTGGAATTTTCTGTAATAGCCGAGTCAATCACCTGATCTCAACCCAATCGAGGATGCATCTCACATGGCAGAGAGACTGAAGACAGCTGCAGTACAGGCCTGGCATAGCATCAGAACGGAGGAAACCCAGTCATTGTGATTTGGGTTCCAGACTTCAGCCAGTCATTGACCGCAAAGGATTCTCAACAAAATATTACAAATGAACATTATTATTATGATTATATGCATCTGTCCAATTACATGAAAATAGGGGAACTGTGTATAAAAATGCTTGCAATTCCTAAATGTGTCACATGATATTTTTGTTCAACCCCTTTGGTGGCATACAGAGACAAAATTATGAATACTGTCAGTGTAAAAAAAAAAAAGATTTAATATTGTGAAATATTATTACACTTTTAATATAGTCTAAAATATAGATTATTTCTGTGAAGCAAAGCTGAATTTTCAGCATCATTACTCCAGTCTTCAGTGTCACATGATCCTTCAGAAATCATTATAACTCAGTTAGTTGGGCTGCTAAATTAATTTTTTGGAACCTGTAATACTTTAAGGATTCAATGTTGAAAAACAAAAGTTAAAAAGAACAATATAAATCTTTACGATCACTTTTCATTTAATATCTTTAAACTCATTCTTGCTGAATAAAAATATTAATTTCTTTAAAAAAAACGGAAAAAAAACGACTCGTATATTGTTACAAAATAATTATATTAAAAGAAAATCTGTTCTTTTTTATTTTTCACTTTTTATTTATCAATGAATCCTGAAAAAAGTATCACAGGTTATAAAAACAACATTCATCATATTAAACTAATTTCTGAAGAATCATGTGACACTGAAGACTGGAGTAATGGCTGATGAAAATGCAGCTTTGCATCAGATAAATACATTATATTTTAAAGTATATTAAATATATAAACCCATTATATTAAATTGTAATAATATTTCACAATATTACTGTTTTTTTAATCAAATAAATGCAGCCTCGAACATAAGAGACTTCTTTCAAAAACATTAAAAATAGTAATGTTTCCAAACTTTAGCAAACTGGTGTAGGCCTATATATATATATATATATATATATATATATATATATATATATATATATATATATATATATATACACACACACATTTATATATATTACATATATATATACACATTTTATATATATATATATATATATATATATATATATATATATATATATATATATATATATATATATATATATATATATATATATATATATATATATGTATGTATGTATCCTTCAATTTGAAAATAAAATGTATGTTTCAGTTTTTGTCAGGATTTATGATTATTATAAATACTTATCATAAATCCTGACAAAAACTGAAGGATACATTTTCGTCTGGACCCTCATTATTCCTGAGAATATTTGAAAGTAAACTCTGCCCCCTAGCGACACATACTGTTTAGTGCAATTGTTCAAACAGGTAAATGTAGATTCACGTTTCACAAGCATACATGTAACATTTTCAAAAAATATTCTAGCATTTTTAAATCACAACTGAAATGCATAACTTTAGGTTACTGTTAAGACAGACATTTGTTTCTAGCAGTCACATAGCAAACATATTATTTATTCATTTTTAAAAGCAAATTCACAAAATATTCAAAACAAACAAAAAAATAACATTTTCATTGTCTTCCAGGGACTGAAGATTAATTATTTTTCTCATTCAGAAAAATGTTTCCCGCAATCTCACTTCTATTTGTTGAGGGCTAATTCAGTCTGAGCTACTCACACAAACTGTTTCACAAACTCTTGCATAATTGCATGACCATGTGCAAGTCATGACGGCAATGTGTGATATCATAGTCATGCATGTGGAGAAGTCGCATAATCTGATGCTCTGTATGATCTCTATATAGGCTACAGTAGCTATGGTCAAAATCAAACATGTCATTTCATACACACGATTGTGAGAAACAACTGTCCTGATGTTGTATACTGCAGTTCCAGGCCACATGCGTCATGTCATTTCTTATAATTATATTAAAGGCCATTCTTATACAAATCTTATGTCATGGTTAGGCTATAAGTAAAATACTAAGCAAAAAATATGTTTTAACAGTGAGCAAGAATGTTAAAAGTGTAAAGTCTATAAGTGCTGAAATGGCCATCGCTCTCAAAACAAAGCTTTGCGAGTAAAGTTAGCACGGATACATGAAGCACTGGTTACGGATTAGTGTGTTTGCTAACTCAATATTTACTATTATTAAAGGTTGTGTAGGTAGAAATTTAAAAAAAAACTTTTTTCTAAATTTGTTTAAACTTTCTATATGTATCAATGCATAATTAAAATGTAAGTAGTCTGATAAAAAGACTATAAAAATCGAGTGACTATAGACCGTTTAATCTGCACTAAACACAGCTCATTAGTTCAAACCGGGACGAAACAACGGATGGCTTAGGCGACTGTCACTCTCTCGCAACCATGGCAACCAGCCTTTTGCCACACAGGACCTGCCCACTTGCGCGTGTCCAGAGATCATACCTGTTCACATGCCCTTGTTTGAGCTTGAAGATGCAAAACTCGACGCAGGTCCTCTTGTCCAAGAAGTGCTCTTATTTTGAGCTATCCGCGTGTATCCGTGTGTATGCGTGTATGTCAACGCCATTAATGTCCGAGTGATTCCGCGTGTATGTTAAATGTCCGATCGAAATGAAGCAAAATGTAGATCTACATCTGGGAGCGATATTTTTTTCCTAGGATGGTAGGGGTAGACGGGAAGACTCATAAATGCTATTAACCCAGTGACGGGTAGGTTTAGGGACGGGGTTGGTCATATTTATATACAGTAATAACGTTAAGTCAACGGCGTTCATAAACACGCTGAAAAGCGATTATACGTGTTGATAGCCAGAGTCAACAATGCTTTCATCATGGAAACTCTTACATGACGAACACCATGAATCTTACACGAAATTCATCTTCATCACAGTGTAAATGATGGCAATGGAAAAACGTGTATCATGCAACCTGTTTTTAGCTTTGCCTTATAGATAAACCATAGATATATATAACTAGCTCGTTAGCGAATCAAAAATAATATTTGAACTTTCCAATTCATATGCATAATCTGATAAAGTATACTAAAAAATCTTATTTATTATCTTCAAAATTTATAAAGTAGATTTTAATTACATGTGATTCTGACATGATGTCACTGACTGCACTGATCCTTTTTCATCTCAGTCTCAGGTAATAAATGTCTTCATCAGGTCAAGTAGCCGCGTGTTCAATTATTTGGGGTGCTAGGCTTTGGAAGACCAGAAGGAAGAGTGGTCGAACTGAAATGGGAGGAATAATATAGCTTCTTTATAAACAGTCGTAGAGTTACAGACACTGATTTTAACTACATTTTAATATTACATTTTAATTATGTTTATTGTATATATACAGAAAGTTTAAAAATATTTTTATAATAAGTTTTTTTTTTATAATTACTACTACATAACCTTTAGCCTCATGTACTTATGGGTTTAGCATTGAACAAACCCAAAGCTTATAACCTTAAGCAAGAGCAAAGGTCTTGGAATTTGAACTGCGTGAGCTCTTTGTTAAGCAACTTCAAAGAATTAAATAAGAACATGTAAAACAAAACATCTAGCATTAATCACGATTAAAGAAATGTAGGAAATCGTTGAAATCCTTGGTAACTAGATCTAATAGGCCATTCAAACTACAGAATTGTATAATTTTATTAACCAGAGAAATAATATTGTATAGAAATGTTCAACACTGATATGAGGTATTTCATTACTCACAAATTTTGAGTACAAATATCTAAACATTGTTGCAAGAAGGAAAGATATCAAGTCTGTCTTCTGAAAATGTAATCTGATGCTCTGTATGATCTCTATATAGGCTACAGTATGGTCAAAATCAACATGTCATTTCATACACACGATTGTGAGAAACAACTGTCCTGATGTTGTATACTGCAGTTCCAGGCACATGCGTCATGTCATTTCTTATAATTATATTAAAGGCCTTCTTATACAAATCTTATGTCATGGTAGGCTATAAGTAAAATACAAGCAAAAATTGTTTTAACAGTGAGCAAGAATGTTAAAAGTGTAAAGTCTATAAGTGCTGAAATGGCCATCGCTCTCAAAACAAAGCTTGCGAGTAAGTTAGCACGGATACATGAAGCACTTACGGATTAGTGGTGTTTGCTAACTCAATATTTACTATTATTAAGCCTCATACTTAGGGGTTAGCGATTGAACAAACCCATAAGCCTTTATAACCTAAAGAGCAAAGGAACTTTGGAACTTGGAGGTGAGCTCTTTTGAGTAAGCAACTAGCAATGCAATAAAAAAAACGTAGAAACCACACATCCTGACAAGCACTACGTTTAAGAGAATGTAGAAATCGTTTGAAAATCCTTGGTAACTAAGTCTAATGGCCTTCAAACTGCAGATTGTATATTGCTTATTAAAACCATGAGAAATAAATGTATAAAGCATGTACACGGACAAATAGTTTTATTACTCAGTATTTTTGAGTACAAATATCTAAACATTTTCTCAAGAAGAAAAGATATTAAGTCTTGTCTTCTGAAAAAAAGTATCAAAATCGAGTGTTTTTAAGGTGAAGTATCTGCCATCTTTGAATTAAGTTTATTTTTCTTATACTTTACCTTGTTTTAAGCCTAAACTCACTTAGTTATGATACATTTTTCAGAAAGCAAGAAGAATAGTCATTTGGATTCTCAAGTAAATATATCTTGATTTAAGAATGTTTAGATATTTGTGCTGGAAAACAATACTAAGAACTTTTTTTGCAGCGTAACAGCAACAATCCATACAACTTTACCCATTTGTAATAATAATTTGACTTGATTTCTTTGGCAAACTTATCCACAGCACTAAAACACTCTTAGATAAGCCATCTGTGCAAATATCCAGCAGGGAGCAGTAACGTAAGTTCCCTTTCAGTCGCCAACACTTCCCGTAACTCCTGCTCACCTAAAGTCCCTCTCTCTTGAAGCCCCACCTCTTACTGTTCCTCCTCTCCATCTTCTCATCCCTTATCCCTTTTTGAAGAACCCATTCAAACCTTCACTATTCTCTCCCTCTAATGCCTTGCCCTCTTCGCTCCTGTGTTCTGATTGGCTCCAGATCTGCTCCACTCGCTGACTCGACATTCCACAGCTGTGGCCACAGCACCGTTTCACCTCGAGGCCTTGCCAAGAGTCGAGGGGGGGAAAGGAAAGCAAGAAAACAGGGAAAAGTTAAGAACTGGAAAGAAGAACTAGAGAAAGTAAGGAAAGAAGTACAAAGTTTAAGTTTCATTCCATGTACTGTTTGGATTCAGCTTTTACATGAGCTCATCACACCGGCTGAGATCAAGCAAACCGTTACAGTGAGATCAGACTTCCTGTTGGGCAGCTCTGCGTTCATCGTGTGATTAGAGAGAGAGACACTGCGGTGCTTGTCACAGGCTCATTCACATGCACTTTCATCTGTCTATTTCTGTCCGCAGTTCTTTCTTATTTTGGTTCTGCACCACTGAACTTCAAACATACCATCGTTTCATTTGATGTGTAATTATTATGATTATCCTTTTCAGACGGATCAGCGAGGGACCTGGATTCTGACCCCGAGATAATCAAATTCAGCTGCACAAATTTTGAAAAAAAAAACAATAAAAAAATGGCACAACAAATAACTTCAAAAGTCACAGTCTGAAAAAGAAATACTGATGTGGCGTTACCTTGTAGTGTGTGAGTGATTGTGCGCTCTCATAGTCTGTAAGTTCCAGTCAATGTGATTTTTAGGGGGCACTGTTCCCTTTTGGCACTAAAGGATAAAACTATGACATGAAAAAAATATGCATATAAACTTTCAACTTCTGGATAAAGAAACAAAAACAAAAAAAAAAATATGTTATTTTCAACATTAGCTAATCCAAACAGCTCCTCTGAGATGGTGGAATTTGATTGGCTGACAGACTTGACAAAACAGTTTCAGCTCTGTTGATTTTGGTTGATCATCTGCTGCGCTCTACACAGCTCTCTCAGTGTCTTTAAAAAACCAAACAAAAAATATTTTGTCCTAAACGTCAATTCTCTCAGTCAGTTGCTGCGTTAGCAGAATTGTGTTTCGAATCAGTTTGAACACATCCAGCATTATTCGCTCTGTTCGTTCAACTCCATGTCTGAAACGAGAATGTTTTTTTCTGTTTCTTCGGAGGGGGCGGAGTTAGTGCGGCTGTACCGAGCACTCTCATAGGCGCCCGTAGAGCCAAAGCTCCGCCTACGATACAGATAAATCCCACCCACCACCAGAGCGATCAGAACCAGCGCTGCCACCAGGACCTGAATTAATACATGGAGATGGTCGACCTCAGCTGGAATAAGAAAATGACAAGATTAATCATTCAATAGATTTTTAAAAATATTGTCACCATATTTTAGGTAGATGTGAGGTTTAAAAATGATTATAACTTACGGTGAAATACAGGATCTATTGCAGCTCCTATTGAAAAAGAGAAATACAAAAAAAAATTGGACTCAAGATTTGATAAAATTTGATAAAAATACAGTAAAAACAGTAATATTGTGAAATATTATTACAATAAAGCAATTTATTATTTTAAAAAGTAATTTATTCATGTGAAGGCAAAACAGTCATATGGCGCTTTTCCACTGCATGGTACGGTACGGTTCGGTTCGGTACGGCACGCTTTGGCGCTTTTCCACTGCATGGTACGGTACGGTTCGGTTCGGTACGGCTCACTTGTGGTGCTTTTCCACTGCATGGTACGGTACGGTACGGTGCGCTTCGGCACGCTTTAAATGGTACCTGATCTGTTGAGGTTCCAAGCGTACCGTACCGGTACTAAAATGTGACGTGAAACACTGCAGATCACTGATTGGTCAGACAGACAGAATCGTCACTACCAGCGTCATTGGATTTGCGACACGAGACCGCTATACAGAGTCATATAACCAGTAGACAACAGCCAACACGGTAGCACCTGTGTTTTACTTACTTGAAAAAAAAGAAGAGATCAACACTTTAAAAAGGAAATGGCTGAATCGTGGTCGAGGTGCAGACAATCCTCTCGTTGGTTGCCTAGGAGCGGGTCCAGCGAGAGCTGGATGGGGCAAAACAGAATGAAAAAGTGTTCCAAGTAGCAGCTAGCTCAGCTCTTAGCCGCACACGGCTATCACCGGACCTACAAACAGTGTAACGATCAGTCCCACCCACTTTGAATGGGTACTAACTGCAGTGGGAAAGCAACCGAGCTAGCGAACCGAACCGTACCGTACCGAGTCGTACCACGCAGTGGAAAAGCGAAGCCGAACCGAACCGCTCCGCGCCGAATCGAACCGTACCGAACCGAGCGTACCATGCAGTGGAAAAGCGCCAATAACTCCAGTCTTTAGTATCACATGATCCTTAGAAATCATTCTAATATGCTTATTTGATGCTCAAGAAACATTTCTTATTATCAATGTTAAAAATATTTGTGACACTTTAGAAGTGGCCACATTATTTTTGTGAATTTTTTTTCAGGATTCTTAATGAATAGAAAGTTCAAAAAAACTATTTTTTTAAAACTATGACCATTTATCACCTGCTTATTGACCTTTAAAAAAATCAATGAGTCCATTTTTTGTTGTGCTCTTGATTGATTGATTGATTACTTTATTATCCCAATGGGGAAATTCTTGTTGCTTGTGTTTCAATCCTGTAATTTTTTACTCATCCTCAAACCGTTCCAAACCCTTAAGACATTCATTCATCTTCAGAACACAAATGAAGATCTTTTTAATGAAATCTGAGAGCTCCAATGACAGCCTATGCAACTACCACTTTCAAGCCCCAGAAAGGTAGTAAAGACATCATTACATGACGGGGAGTAATTAATGACAGAATTTTCATTTTTGGATGACCTAACCCTTTAAGACTTCTATGTACACATACTTTTGGTGTCTGGATGACACTGTGTGGTTACACATAGGCATGTTTTAATAAATTTGTGCTTTTGTGTAGCATTTTTCTATATGCAAATATACCATGTTTCCATATGCATGTGACAGTCAATACCTCGTGGTCGTTTACAGATGATTCCATGTGTGCGATTTTTACAGGACCCAGGCCTCCAGAGGCCCGTGTTGCTTTGAACCCAGAAGCAGCTGTTAGCGGACAGCATGCTCAGATTAGCATCCTGCTGCTCCCAGTTACTGTAGTCCACTACTTCACTGTCAGACCACTCCAGACTGCCTTCTGTAGAATCAAAGACAAACATGGAGGTCTAAATAAAGGAGATCCAAATTTAAGGTCAATAAAGGAAACAAGTGTTAATTTTTATCAACCATCTTGCCTTTGGAGTTAAAGACCATTCCAAGCCAAGCGCCGTGGGCCTGTTGTTGAAAACTTTGCATGTGCTCCCACACAAAACCATTCTCGTTTTCATCTAATATGGACAACAGCTTAGCTCCCACTGAGAAAGAAAAAAAACAAGATTACCAAAGTTTTATTGTGTAATATGTTCCTGTGCTGTTCTTGTTGGCTTTTCCTGTCTGTGGACTTTACCTTTGCCACATGTGCGTATGGCCTCGTGTTTAAACTGTAGCTCGTGCAGGATGAACGAGTAGCAGTGATTTCTGAAAGGAACCCAGGACCAATTACCCACAGGATGTGGGCAAATACCTGGATACATCCACCTGTGGTCTACCCTTCTCTCTGACACAGAAACCGAACAAGAAAAATGCTATTAGAACACGCCTGCAAATTTAGTGCAAAAATAACACCACAGACACAGGTCCAAACACACCACTACATTTTTAAAAATAGTTTTTGGTCATTTAAAATAATGTTGAAATAAAATAAGTTTAAATATTAGATGAAAAACTAAAATTTGACAACTTACAAAAATTAGATATGCCTTAGAAACTAACTGAAATAAATTTTAGTGATAAAATTACTCAAACTAAAACTGAAATAAAAAAGCTGTATAGAAATATAACAAAACTAATAAAAATGATAAAAAAAACAAACTCAAATTGACTGAAAAGAATACAATAATCAGGGGTGCACATAACTGCTGTGCATATGTGGTAAAAATAAACGATGCACAGCAGTGTTCATTAGTTATGAGAAACCAAGGCTTTCTGAAGCGTTTAAAGCTTTCATCAAATTGTGCCGAAAATCGGTCCAAAAAATTTAAATGGAATCCAGACCAATTAAAACGGAATTAAAAAATAAAATGGAACATCATCTACCATGTTTGAGAGAAAAAAAGATAGTGAGGAGAGCAAAGTGATGATAGGATAAGTGTGCCGTGTAAAGTGTGAGTATCAAGCAGCATCTCCAGGTGCTCCCTTGAGAACCAGGCCTAAAAAAGTTATGTGGACCCCTGAATATAATAGTGTATATAAATACTACTACTAATAAAATAACTATTTTATACACTGAATATTGCTTGCTATAATAAAAAAAATACAGAAAATCTGTATCCCAATCAAAGAGTGAGCTAACTGCACATTTGGGGCGGCGTAGTAGACTACTTCATCTGTGAATTCCATGCATTTCCAAAATGTACATACTGTCCAAAGAATATTACAAAAAAAGTATAGCATCCCATTCTGAAATATATTGTAACATTTTCTTACCCGTGTTAATTTCACAGATGGCTGCATTTAATTTTGTATTACAAGCAGCCACAGTCCATTGGCCCTCAGTGGTCATGTGACCACATCCATACATATGATTGGGTTCTCCATCCCGCCAGTCACTAAAAGAGATCTCCTCTTCACCCAACCATGTGTAGCTTCGCCCCTGGAAATACAAGAAGCTTTTGCTGAAGGCTCTGACATGTCAGGAGATGAGACGTGCAACATGCACACAATGTCACTCACCCCATCGTTGTGTAGAGCAATCCAGGCGGGTTTACGGAGAGTGCTGAGGAGGAGGGTGAGGTAGGCATGTTGCCGTGGGTCCCGTACAGCAGCCAGTGTTCCATTAATGGATTCACACACCTGTAGAGCTGCATGCCAGTCCAGACGCTTCTGCAAGATCCGGTACTGCACGCCATCGAATTCTAATGAGTCATCTAATGATGGGGGAAGAGGGTCCAGGCCAGGGGGCAAGGCAGGGTCTGGAAACACATGCGCACAGGAAATATAACACAGCATATATGCAATACATATTTGTGTGTGTCTGTGAATTTGAGATGTTCCTGTACCTTTATCCTTCATGCAGATGAAGCCATGTTTCTCTGCGTCACACTTGCGAGATGCCCACATGCTCATCATCCGTTGAGGACTACCATGGAGAAGCACTATGCAGTTACCCTAATGGGACACACATGCATATTGATGGGTAAATTTCTAAGTTTACAAAGGATGGATGGATGGATGGATGGATGGATGGATGGATGGATGGATGGATGGATGGATGGATGGATGGATGGATGGATGGATGGATGGATGGATGGATGGATGGATGGATGGATGGATGGATGGATAAATAGGATGGATGGATGGATAAATAGGATGGATGGATGGATATATAAATAGGATGGATGGATGGATAGATAAATAGGATGGATGGATGGATAGATAAATAGGATAGATGGATAGATAGATAAATAGGATGGATGGATGGATATATAAATAGGATGGATGGATGGATGGATGGATGGATATATAAATAGGATGGATGGATGGATGGATGGATGGATGGATGGATAGATAAATAGGATGGATGGATAGATAAATAGGATGGATGGATGGATGGATAGATAAATAGGATGGATGGATGGATGGATGGATAGATAAATAGGATGGATGGATAGATAAATAGGATGGATGGATGGATAGATAAATAGGATATCGATAGGATAATGGAAGATCATAGCAGATAGGATGGAAAAATGCATATTGATGGTAAATTGTAAGGTTAAGGATGGATGGATGGATGGATGGAAAGGATGGATGGATGGATGGATGGATAAATAGGATGGATGGATGGATAGATAAATAGGATGGATGGATGAGATGGATGGATGGATAGATAAAAGGATGAAAGGAATAATATATGGATGGATGGATGGATGGATGGATAGATAATAGGATGGATGGATGGATAGGATAGATAAATAGGATGGATGGATGGATGATGGAGATGGATAGATAAATAGGATGGATGGTGGATAGATAAATAGGAAGGATGCATGGATGGATAAATAGGATGGATGGATGGATAATAAATAGGATGGATGGATGGATATATAAATAGGATGGATGGATGGATGATAGATAAATAGGATAGATGGATAGATAAATAGGATGGATGGATAGATAATGGATGGATGGATAATAAATAGGATGGATGGATGGATAATAAATAGGATGGATGGATGATAATGGATGGATGGATGATAAATGGATGGATGGATGGATGATAAATAGGATGGATGGATGATGGATAGATAAATAGGATGGAGGATGGATGGATAGGATAAATGGATAAGGATGGATGGATGGTAATGGATGATGATAAATAGGATGGATGGATGGATGGATAGATAAATAGGATGGATGGATGGAATATAAATAGATGGATGATGGATGGAAATGGATGGATGATGGATGGAGATTAAATAGGATGGATGGATGGATATGATAAATAGGATGGATGGAGATGAATAGGATGAAATGGATGGATGGATGGATGGATAAATAGGATGGATGGTATGGATGGATGGATGGATGGATGGATAAATAGGATGGATGGATGGATGGATAAATAGGATGGATGGATGGATGGATGAATAGGATGGATGGATAGATTCAGTCATTCATATAAAAACAATCCAGTACCGGGCTTTTCATTTGTCTGTTGTCCACTGGTTCTCCAGGGGCCCAGTTAGTGTAGCTAAGCAACCCGGGTTCAAACCACCTGAACTGGCCTGAGATTCTGAAGTGAGCCCCACCCACACATGGAAACTGCTGTTGGGTAGCAGAGTCAAAAGGAACGCTGATGAGAAAGAAAGAAATAGATCAAATTTAGTTATTGCAACACAAAACAAATTGAAAACAGGGCCCTAAGCACCACAGACGTCGGGGCATGTTAGTCCCAAGATTCATAAGTTATCTATATGATTCTTATACTTTCATAGTTTTTTTTTTCTTTTTCATGTAACCTAGCTTCCCTTCTGTAGTGTGTGTGGGTTTGATTTACCCTGAACTCTGTGGTTTGGCACTGTCACTAGTGCGGCCCTATGTGTCAGACACGTCTTGGAGGCAGCCTCCCAAGTGCTACGACTCGACAGCTCCTCTCCAAACACCTTATAACACTGTTGGAAAATGAGGGAAAGAAACAGAATTCAGAGATTACTGATATGAGAAAATGTGCAATGTGAATATTCCTGGGAGAAAGGCCAGATCTGTATTTCCTTACATTCTAAAACAGCACACTCTACCAAAGAAGTCATCAAATGTGAGATAAAAATAATATATTACTGGAAAAAAGGGCAAATGTTTCGGTCACATGTGACCTATGTCAATGTCAAGCTTACAATGCTTATTACAGGAGCCATTTTATTTTAAGGAGTCATGGTTACATGGTTTCATAGGTCACATGATCAACCAATATTTTAAGCTATGATATAAATAGAGAGTTTACATCAAATTAGAGAACAATAACTATATTTAGGATTAACAAGAGTTCAAGAGTAACAAGAGAAAATGTTATATCTTGCTTCATCAGTGAAACGACTGATTTTCTGACTGATCTCATTTTAATTCCTGATTTTTACCCTACCTTTAAAAGAAAAATCACGTTTCATGATCTAATAAATTCCTGAAAAGTTGCACTTAAGTCAAAGTAATGATACATTTCTTAAAAGTATAAAGTTTATATGTATAAAAAAAATAGTAAAACCTAAAACCAAAAGGCTGAAATAAAAACAAAGTTTGAATGCAAACAGATTTTTGTTTACTACAGCGTAGCCGTGCAAGTGTAAAAGCAGACCGGTTATGGAAGTGAATTTCTGACCTTGTGTAGAAACGGACTCCAGCCCTGGGGGCAGCCGGCCGGTACGAGAGGAGGAGCGGGTGTGGGAGGGATGGTACCCGTCACATTTACCCTCTTACACACGTACGGAAGATCGACGTGACACCTCTGGTCTGACCAGTCACCTGAGAAAACATTAAAGCAATTCACTTAACTCGCTGCAGTTGAATCACATATTATTCCACAAAATAACATGGACATTCAAAAGTGTTGAACCACTTTAAGTTTATTAAATTATAAAAGTTTTAAAATGTGCAGTCAAAACCGGTGCATGTCAAATCAAGGTAAAGATGACATGTTTTATGGTCAAACCTTTTGAGGCGGAGATTTGGACACATTTGGGCTCTTTGCTGATTGGTCGAGGCTGTCCTAGTCCCCAGGACACATAGTTGAGCACCGAATGATCAGACCACCTTAATCTCCCATCGTTCTTAAATGTGTGTAACCCAACCCACCACAGATCATTTTCTTTGCGGGACATCTAGACACAGAGAAATATACAAATCTTGGTTGGTAATCATTTCATATACAGTTATATGAAAGTTACATTTACATTTCATATACATATATATGTGTGTGTAAATAAACTCTTCATTCAAAATATCCAACCCAAAATGAAATTCTGTAAATTTAGTCTTGTGTCGTTCCAGCTCCATATTACATTCACAATACAAATCACTGTTACCAGTCAACGCCCTGACATTCTATCTAAGATTTCATTTTGAGTGTCGTATAAGAAAGAAAATAATGTAAGGTTGTAGTGACATGAAGGAAATGCTGACAGTATTTTCATTTTTGGGTTAATTATTCCTTTAAGTCTAGATCACAATAGCTGTCATAAGGATACATCTTAGAGGAGAGTGTGTGTTTGTGTTATGTGTGCGTACCTTGCGTAAAGTGCTAACCAAAAACTGATTCTCCTTAGGAGAGTGCATGGAGACCAGAGAGGCGTCGAACCAGGAGCAGATCCTCTGAGCCTGGCTCCATGTAGAGCGATGTTCAAACATTTTATACTGGGCCTCCTCAAAGTCAACCCACTCTAAACCAGTGTCTAGACAAAGACATACACTTATAGTAATCTCACATTACTTAAGGCCTCATTATGCTTCTGCGTCAACTCCACGGCGTAGCTGCTTTGTCACTCCTACGGCGTCGTTGCCGTTTTATGGTTCTGCGTCAGGTTGCTTTGCATCACGGTGCATCTGACCAATCACAGCCCTTGCGGTCTGCGTCGCCTCGACGCGTAGTTACAAATTTTTGGAGGTGCACGTCGAGCTACTGCGTAGGGGTCGGAGAGGGGTTCGCGGTGACGCAGAGGGCTCTGCGGGAGTACGCCGTCGATTCGACGCAGAAGCATAAAACAGGCTTTAGATTCAAAATCATATTCACCTCACAAACAAGCTTGTTTCGATTATATTACTGTGATATATATCTAAAGGCAAAAAAAGAGAAGATAACATGGTAACGTGCACTGTGACAGACCTTCATGGCTCTCGGGATCCTCTTCTACCTTCCCTTTAGGAATTTTGCAGATCCAGTCTAGCTCAGACTCACAGTGTGATACCAGCCAGTTGGTGTCAGCCATGTTAGCAGCTCCGCACTCAGCAGAACCATAATTCCCTCTGCCAAAGTTCTGATAGGCCACCTGAAAGACAAAAAACATTATACACTTTATATTGTAGAATTCATTCCAAGCAAAAAGCTAGTGTGGTGGTACTATAGTAAAGTAATAGAAGCAGATCACAATACCATGGTACATTGATATTTGCCGTGGTACTTCAAAGAATACAATGGTAGTACATTTTTGTTATTTTGTTATTTTAGTTCACCCAAAAATGAAAATTATGGTCCATACGACTCTTTGTTCATCTCATCAAGTCCGAGAGCTTTCTGTCCCTCCACAGACTGCAACGTTAGCACAAAAAAGTATTCTCATCTCTTCATCACATTAAGGTTGAACAACTGTAGTCACATGGACTGTTTTAACGATGTCTTTACTACCTTTCTGGGCCTTGAAAGTGGTAATTACATTAGCCGCGTTTCCACTGCCGGGCTAGGGGCGGGCCAGGGCTAACAGCGAGCCGAGCCGAGCCAGTGGCCTCGGGCCTCAAGCACCGGGCTTGCGTTTCCACTGCCGGGCCAGTAGCCCTGCAGCGCTGCCCTAAAACGTCATACAACCCAACCCATTTCAGCGGTATTATGAATTTATTTATTTTTTAATTTAGGAAGAGAGCATGTATATTAACTCACCGGCTGTGGCTGCAATAGTGTCCCGATTGTCTTGCGAGTCGCCACTAACAGAGGGACGGTGACTCAGCACACGGTGACCCAGCACACCGTCCATCAAGTCGAACCATGGAAAGTTCCTTCTCTGAGCTCGGCTTTGTCCATTCTGCGCTTGAATCGCCTTGTACAATACTGCGCCCGCAACTTTTTTATTTTTTCCTGAACTTGAAGCGTTGCTCGCTGAATGCTTAGCTTAGAAAGTTCAGCATCGATGTATTTTATAACGTCCTCGTTTCTTCACACGCAGTCAAATTGACGTTGTACCCTTTCTTCTTATGCGCAGAAGAGCTTTGGTATCTTCGACAGACCAGTACAGGCGATTCTCTATTTCGAGCAGCGATTATTTTGTGCGATATAAAAAAGTGAAATGTGCATCTTGCTTCAGATCATAACAGTCCATAACACCGATAAACTCCGCCTTTTACCTTGAGCACGCTTCTAGCCCGAGCTGGCCCGCTTTGGCCCAAGGTATTCGATGGGCCAGAAATCCTGGCCGTTGGCCCCGCTCAAGCCCCGGAAGTGACAGTGGAAACGCGACTGGCCCTGGCACGCACTAGCACGGCTCGGCCCTGGCCCAGCAGTGGAAACGCGGCTATTGCTGTCTATGGAGGGACAGAAAGTTCTCGGATTTCATCAAAAATATCTTCATTTGTGTTTTGAAGATGAACGAAGGTCTTATGGGTTTGGAACAACATGAGGGTGAGTAATTAATGACAGAATTTTTATTTTTGGGTGAACTAACCCTTTAAGAATCTTTTTTTTTGGTCCATGGCAGTGGCTCTCAAACAAGGTGCCGGGGCCCACTAAAGGGCCTCAACAAACAGTTCAGATCAGTTCAGTCTTTATTGTCCCACCTGGGGAAATTTGATTTGCAATAGGGTAACAAACATACATGAGACATAAACAAAAATAAGAACAGCCGTTACATATAACCTTTTTTGTTCGTTTACAAGTACTCAGTAGTTAAAATGGTAGCCTCAACAATCTATCATTTTGAGCAACAACTCAAGCTCAGGACAAATTTAGGGCATTAATTGCCGTGGGTGCAAAGGAAAATTTGTATCTGTTGGTTTTTATTTTAGGCAATCTGTGTCTCCTCCTAGAGGGGAGAAGAACAAATTCCTCCAACAGAGGGTGGTCAGAACTAGCTATGATAGTCTGAGCCTTACGTATAACTTGTCTTTTATAGATGTCTGCCAAGTAAAGTTGTTTAGTTCCAATTATTTTGCTGGCTACCTTAACAATGTTAGACAGTTTATTTTTACTTTGCACCGTAAGATTCCCATACCAAGCTATGCAACAAAAAGTTAAGTTAAAAAATAAATGATTTATAAAATAGAATCAACAAAGTTTTGTCCACATTAAAAGTATTCAGTCTGCGCAGAAAATGAAGCCTTTGAAGACCCTTCTTGTAGAAGTGTTAAGGTCAAAGTTCAAGTTTTTGTCAATGACTGTTCCTAGGTATTTGTGACACTCCACTGTCTCATCAGGTGAGCCCTTGGTTATTCTTGAAGAGATAGAGTGGAGAGTTTTTGACTAAGTCTATGACCATGTTTTTAGTTTTAAGGACATTTAAATTTAGGAAGTGGTGGTCACACCAATCAACTTCCAAAGGGCTCTCATAATTATTTAAAATTAGACAAAACAAGCACTAAATTCAACATTCTTAATTCATACTGGATATCATTTATTATCCTGGCTTAGTATTAAAATAACCATTACTATTATTAAAATATTCAGTATACACACTGCTGTAGTACAATGAAATACAATGAAAAATTCACAGTATTTTAAGACACTCACAGCTGATCCGTCACTCCATGTCCAACTGTCACTATTCCGGCGTGAAATCCCGATCCATATCCAGTGCTGCTCATGGTCCTCAGCCTCCCTGTCCACACAACCAATCAGAAAGCAGAACTGTTAGACACTACTCTACCTTTAACAGGCAGTTTTCACATGATGCATTCTACTCATAAAAGGTAAGTTCGACTAAATGAGGCGCTGCGCAGACCAATCGCAAATATTCCATCTAATGCACTTCATCTGTGACAAAGTATGCAAACACCTCGCGAGCGTCACTACAGGATAACTGGAAGCAGAAAGTGTCTGACATCTCGCCCGTCGGCAGAAGCCTAGTAAAGTTCAACTCGAACACTTTAAAGAGCCTATATGCGTTTTTCTGAAATTTAAACTCGCGACTGACACCTGTGGCCAAAAAACAGAACTGCTCTTCCTTTCTGCTCGCAGCGCGCGTTCGTACGTGCACACTTCACAAGTCATCTGCTGCAAGGAGGTCAACATTATGTTTACAGAGGTAAGAACCATAGACAGTATGGTAAGAACAGTCAAATACATATATTGTTTGAGATAAGTTTGTGAGTGTAGGCTACTTGCTGACTAGCGGTGGTGGCAGAGTGACGCGCTTGACGTCACATCCGCAGACAGCGCAGGAAAAATCCGACCCGACAGAAAATAGGAAAAATAGGATACAGGCTTATAGGTGCACCCACTGTGAGCGGACAAGGTGTCAGTATGCTCAACAGGAGATGTTTGAGTCATAAATGGTAAAATAAAAAGGCTATTGTTACGTTTATTTGGGGGGAAAAGTTGCATATAGGCCCTTTAAGATAACAACTAATCTTACACATAAAAAACATAAAGACATTCTATTTCTGGAGTAATTGAGTGTAAAAAACTGGTGAATAAAGAAAACTTTACAAAAACATGAATTCTCACACCCTCATACGTTATAAACACAAACCTGTACCCTTCATCACACACACACCTACCCGAAGGCCTCATGGAGGATCTGGAAGACAAAGGCCTCTTCCTCCGGTGTGCTGAAGCTGGCAAGCTGAGCTCCATGTTTCTGGCAGAATTTGTGAGCTTGAATCCAAGTCAATCTCTTCTCCAGTGCACCTGCATTAAAGACCTACAAAAGCACAGCGATCACTGACACCAGGGTTGGACAAAATTCAGTTTTTAAGAATATGCTCAGTTTTTGAATTGAACATCACTACACTTACAGGAGGTTGATCTGGAATTTGAATCGGAATGACAGGAAGAAGTATTTACTGGATAATTCAACTCTAAACATTCGTGATTATTAATTTTGTGATACATTTGTGGTCATTAATTGTGACATTTTATTCCATGATAGGTTCAACTTATTTCTAAACAAATACTTTTAAAACAATTAATGCAGTCATCAAAGATATATTTTAATTTCAGCACCAAGAAATATCCATGATTTGTTTTACTGCATTATAAAGATTTTAGGTTAAATTAGAGAGCAATCTGGGAAAATAGATTAAATTGTTAATATAATATAATCTATTTGGAAAGATTCATACATACAAAACAGAAAAACTACACTAACAGAAATTATATGAGTTTGCCAATCAAATTAATTTGTTTAGCACTTTTCACAATACACTTTGTTTCAAAGCAGCTTTAAAGAAAATCATGATGTTAATTTTAATAATATCTAAATTTCTTCATGCCTTGTAGTTGCATTTAGCAGGCAAGTGCTGGGCAATAATGTAGTTTACATTTTGCAACGATACAAGCAATCAAGCAGTTGAGATTTACCAGTATATATTGCCCTATGCAAGGATAAAGCTTTTTATAAAGAGCTGGGTGATAATATAAACAAATTTTGCAATGTAAAAACATCAGACTGTTTGATTTGCTATATTGTATATATCGCTGTATATACAGTCTGTGAGTGAACTGTATAGATCTAGATATATATTTATATATAGAACCTAAATCCAAATAAAAAAAAACAGTTCAAATTGGAATTTACAAGGCATTTTCAATTCCAAAGTAGTGCACAGCTGTGACAGACACACCTTGTAGCAGTGGTGGAACGTATTGGTGCTTTTCCATCCTGATGGGCATGACCCTGTCAGGGAGGGCGTAGGCTGAGGGGCAGGAGGTCTGGGGATGAAAGAAGTGTCCTGATTCTGTTTGCAAATGTATTTGGAGCGGACGCTGGCACAGTCCTTCACCTCCCACAGACCCATGGCCTGACCTGACACCATCACCACACAGCCTCCCTTCATCCGTGCTGCACATCACGCAGGTTCATGATTAGCATTTTTATGGTTTAGTGCCAAATGATAAAAGGAATGATATACAGACACAAGCTATTCAGGTGCACAAATGCTCATCTCATA
Organism: Chrosomus eos; assembly: GCA_036326025.1. Lineage (NCBI taxonomy): Eukaryota > Metazoa > Chordata > Actinopteri > Cypriniformes > Leuciscidae > Chrosomus > Chrosomus eos. The sequence continues at coordinate 19,237,711 of CM070821.1, forward strand.
AATACGGTCGTGTGTGTTTCTCTACCTGGTTCGTCTCTGTTCCAGTTGGTGTATGTGAGCTCGTCTCCCGTTATCCAGTGGAATGGGCCGGAGCTATTCTCATTATACAGGCCGAGCCAGAACTGATCAACAGACCGTCCAAACACCAGGCTGCTCACAAAGGCCTGCTCAAACCTGGAAACACGCACACAAGCACCTCATAAGTTACCCTATAATTGAGTGATTTCAGGAAAAAGCACACTAGGCTTGTGTCCAGTACCTGTTATTAATAATGGCGAGCGTAGCATTGTTGCTAGCGCACATTCCTTTTGCATCACTAAAGGGTAGAGATTCTTCTCCAACTTTGAAACAGGAAGGACTGTGCCATCTCCAACCCTGGGGAGATTCATCAAAGGGAAAGAGTTTGCTGGGTTATAATGCATTACATTATTCTTGCTTGAAAAATATTGCACTGATAGATGCTCCCGAACAGTTCAGCATATTTATTTTAACCTAAAGATTTTTAAATGTAAAATGTTTTATGTATCGATTCACCAGAAAGAAAACCATTTGTGGGGGCATAATCCGGAAATTAGTTTGAAAATTATTTAAATTGTTTGCATTAAATTTTTATCAATAAATGCATGCCCACCAGCACAAACTAGCATAAACCAGTCTGGACTAGCCAGGATTTAGACAATACTGCCTCTAAGCTGTTTCTTTTTCCAGGTGAATTTGACCTATGGCAAAATGAATAAAGCCTCCCATCCCCCTCCCAAAAAATTAGAAGAACAAAAACATGCACTCACATATGTTTGTTTCACTATATTAGTGAGGATATTGCATAGACTTCCATTGTTTTTATATCAGGTTAATGATATTTTCTTTTGCCTAACCTGACCCCTACCCCTAAACCTACCCAATTACAGAAACATGTGCAAAACACTCAATTTAGATAGAAACGTGTTTTGGCCGATTTATAAGTCTTTTTAACTAGTGAGGACCAGAAAAATGTCTTCACTCATCAGTTGTCATAATATTTCAACATAAGTGAGGACATTTGGGCGTATAGGCAAACTTGTACATACAAAGACACACATACACACACTGACACCCACAATTTAAGAAAAATATCTAAATGACACGTCAGCCCTTGGCAAGAGGCGGTAACTTGACCTGTCTGCCTGCTGTCTGTTAAGGACATAACTGAGAGACTGATGTGTTCTCTCATTGTCTGACAATGACAAACTCACTATGACTTTAATAAACATTACATTCTCTAACTAGGTTTTCATCTGCAGAAAGTGCTTGCTAAGCAGCAAAAGAATAGTTTTAATGCCTTATGAATTAATAGCAATTTGTAAAGCTCACAGCAAGAACATGGAAGAGAGATTAACAATAATATGCAAAAGTACAGGGGTTGGACAATGAAACTGAAACACCTGGTTTTAGACCACAATAATTTATTAGTATGGTGTAGGGCCTCCTTTTGCGGCCAATACAGCGTCAATTCGTCTTGGGAATGACATATACAAGTCCTGCACAGTGGTCAGAGGGATTTTAAGCCATTCTTCTTGCAGGATAGTGGCCAGGTCACGAAGTGATGCTGGTGGAGGAAAATGTTTCCTGACTTGCTCCTCCAAAACACCCCAAAGTGGCTCAATAATATTTAGATCTGGTGACTGTGCAGGCCATGGGAGATGTTCAACTTCACTTTCATGTTCATCAAACCAATCTTTCACCAGTCTTGCTGTGTGTATTGGTGCATTGTCATCCTGATACACGGCACAAAACTGTGCTCTTACCCTTCTAATTGGACCTTCACAGTCTGCTCTTATTGGTTCAATGTGCAAATAATGAAGATTGGCCACCAGGCTGGTCCATTTTAGCCATGAAACCTCCCACACTAAAATGAGAGGCGTTTCAGTTTCATTGTCCAACCCCTGTAGATACATTATTATTTCAAAAGTTTGGGGTCTGTAGGATTTTTAAAAATGATTTAAAAGAAGTATCTAATGCTCACCAAGGGTACATTTATTTGGGGAAAAAACTGTATTATTACAACTTAAAATAACTGTTCCCCCCCCCCCCCCTTTTTTTTTAATGGTAGTGTAAATAAATCAATCAATCATAATAAAACAATCAATATTCAGTAGGCAAATATTATGCTAATGGAATTGCTGACGGTTAGATTTTAATGAATGAACATTGTATCAGTGTATGTCAAAAATTGCTGAAATGATCTACAAAATGAAGTTTAAATGGGACTGGAGTCCCAAAAGTTAATTGTGGAGTAGAAAAAAAAAGGTAAAATTAAAAAAATGCTGGAAAGCACTGTAATTATATGAAATTGACAAGGCACACATTACTTTTATTAATGCTCTAATGTGCTTAAAACAACCCCCAACCCTAAACATTCAACTGGAACAAACAACCTTCTATTTGTGCTACGGATATGAATGATATCTCAAATTGTGCGGCTTACTGAAGAAATGTGTGCTTTTACTTCTTCCATTTTTTGCTCGGTGGATGATAAACAGGTGAAAAAATCCCACAGACCTACATTAGAGGAGGGGCCTGAGTCATATCTCTAGAGCACAGTGAAACCACTCATAACTGCATTGCAAAAAACATACTAAAAAACAATCAGAACACTTTTACAACCAGAGAGCAACGCCCTGGTATTGCATGTGCAAGAAAAGAAGGGAAAAAAGTAAATTAGTAAAACAGTCTAGTAATCTCTGAACTCTGACCAAGCTGATGGCATCCAGGGACACAGTTCTTATTTAACAGATGCCTATTACCAGGGTCACAGCAAGATAACTGCAATAATGCACACACTCATTCAAAACAAAGGGGTTTCATGTAGAGAGACCTGAATGAAATGGGTGGAGGGTTGACAGACAGAGGCAATAAGAATGAAATTTTGCCAATGTATGCATATTTTGTGTCTCTGAGTGCAACTTGGTCCATGACCTCAAACTTTTTTTGAAAACAGTTATGAGTTATGAAGACTAGCGTGTGTGTGAGTCAGACTTCTCTGTTTATTGTATGCTTGTGGCAGGTCTGGGTCTACTGACCACATCTGGAGTTTTAACAGCATGACACAGCAGCGACTGTGAATAGAGGCTTTATGCAGAGAGAAAGAGGGCAACAGAAAGTATGTGTGTGTGTGTGTGTGTGTGTGGGGGGGGGGGCGGGGGCGGGGGTTGTCCAGCTAAGCATAAGAAACAAACAGAAGACTGCAGGAGCTGCAGAGAACAAAACAAGAACAGATAATTACAGGGTTAAAACAAATGAAAAGGGATGAATGACAAAGACGAATGGGAGATGGAGGGAAAAAGGCAACAGAGGGATTTACCCGTTTGCAGCCGTGGTCCTCTATCCGGTCGTCAGCCTTCAGAGCCGATTTCTTACAGATCGAGGGCAGCGAGTAATTACATGGGCTATCGTTCCAGCGGCCCTCCTACAAACACACACATACTGTATAATGAGGGGTTATCGCTATGAAGCTGCTGTAAATTTAGCCTTTTAGGACCGCTGTCTTAATCATGAGTTTAAAAGAAAAACAGATTCATATCCATTAGCAATGATCAGACAATTCTAAAAAGCTTTGAAAAAACATTGCTTTAACACACTGTAATTTTAACTGAAACCTTTCATTGAATCCCAAAATTATATTTTGTTATATTTTATTTTTATAACATTTTTAAATTACAATTAAGCTCATTCTACAATACCATTCAAAAGTTTGGATTTTTTATGCCTTTGAAATAATTATCTTATGCTCATAAAGACTGAAATCATGCTGGGGGCTGTTCCATAAACCAAGATTAGAGTATAAGCCAGGCTTATTTCGGTTAGTCAGGCTTATTTTTGGTAGATTCGGTTTCATAAATCAAACTTAAAAAAGTTCAAACTCAGTTACCCTGGCAACTAATGCTGGGAAACTAGCCTGGTACAGGGCAGGCTAACTGTCAGGCTAAGCCTCAGTTGTTACACAGATCCTCAACACTGACCGACAAGAACACAATGATATTACCACTGACACTCTCTAATAACATTATTGGACTTTATGTTGACTTTACTCAACTTAAGTTGACTTTACTCAACTTATATAAGGCTACAATATAGACAATATAGACACATATAGGCGTTTTAAAGTTGTCCATTTAGGACATGTCATTTTTGTAATAAAGACATTTTAATTAAGGAGTGCCTCGGTTATCAGAGAATTCTTTCTCTACACTGTCTCTTATATTATATATATATATTATGTACTTTATTATATCTTTCAATTCAAACACATTGAACACAATTATACAAATGGACAGTTCCTTTAAAAACATCATATTTTCCCCCAATAAATATTCCTTATTTTTCCTTCTACTTTTTTTTCTTTTGTGATAATACCAACACATACATATAAATAAAACAATAAATACATATTAATAAAAATATAACATTCACATATATAAAACTCTTAATGACACATAATTCCTAATGGTTATTCAAGTAATATTATTTAAATATCAAATATTAAATAAATAAATAAATTAACAAATAACTAGAAATTTAACTAGAAAAATAACTAAAAAAGGGAAGGTTACATAAAAATGTAGTTAATGTAGGCCAATATATATTACTTTATTTTATGGAATTTTCTTTGATTTTAGAGTTGCAGATATCTTTTCAAAATGTATACATTTGTTCTTAATTTAATGTTATCCTCTCCATAATCTACTTCAGAAACTAAATCTAGCCACTCATTTAAAACTGGGGATTCTTGCTTTCTCAAAAAAAATATTGCATTAAAGCTGTAATTCTCAGCATTCTAAATAAGTATACATCATCTTTATAAAGTAGCATAGATCCTATACCCAAAACTATATTTTGTATCTTTATATATTTAGTTTCTTTAAAAAATTCTTCCCTGAATTAGGCTACTTCTGTTCAATTTCTTTTTTTTTATTAGAAGTATAAAATATATGAGTGTAATGAGCTAGAAGTTCACTGCAACTTATCCAACATCCTAAAGAGAAATTATTATAATTAGAAGATATTTCTAGTGTTATAAAATATCGCATATTAATTTTCCAAGCAAAATGTATATTTTAGTCAGAATTATTGCGCTCCTATTTGGTGCGCATGCGCGCAGCAGCGCTCGTTCAATATGAAGATTAGCAGCAAAATGGATACATTTGCACGACTTTCTAACATTTACAGATGGAGAATATAACTGTAAAATGTAATTTTTGCACTGAGGGGGGAAAAAACATGTCACAAACGCATAAAACAGCACAAAATATATGCTGTTTGATGGTGGATCGATTTGATCCACGATCGACCTCTAGGGCTGCTTCAGAAACGCGTGCACACGCAATTATCTAGACTAGATAAACCTGGATCAAATTAGTGAGATTGCGTGAACTTCAATTACCTTTTATGGAACCACTTTAGCCCCAACTTATTTGTTAGGCTCATTCAAGTCCGGTTTTGGAGTTTAATCCCCGCTTTTCTAAGCTTCATTTATGGAACAGCCCCCTGATATGCTTCCCAGATAACATTTGTTATTATTATCAATGTGTAAAACAGTTGTATATTTTTTTTTTTTCAGGATTATATGATGAATAAAAAGTTCAAAAGAACAGCATTTATCGGAAATAGAAATCTTATTAATTATCCATCAAATGAATACATCCTTGCTAAAAGTATTCATTTATTTAAATTCTTTCCAAAATAAAAAATCTTACTGACCCCAAACTGTGTATAATGTTAAAAAAAGCTTTCTATTTCAGATCAATGCTGTTCTTTGGAACTTTCTATTCATTGAAGTATCCAGAAAAAATAACTTGTGCACAACTGTTTTCAACATTGATAATACTAAGAGATGTTTCTTGAGCAGCAAATCATCATATTATAATGATTTCTGAAGGATCATGTGACACTGAAGACTAGAGTAATGATGCTGAAAATTCAGCTTTGCCATCAAAGGAATAAATTACATTTTTAAATATATTCAAATAGAAAACAGTGGATCAAATAAATGCAGCCTTGGTGAGCAGAAGAGACTACTTTTACATTCAAAAATCTTACCGATCTAAAAGTTTTGAACAATACAGTGTGTAAATACACACAACATATAGTAATACAGTATATACTCACAGGACCCCAGATGGTGACACAATCCTCGTTAACGCTTCGGAAATTGTTGGGTTCAAACGGATGCCAGTAAGTGAAGATGACTGGAGTGCGATCCGTCCATTCAAAGTTCATCTGCATAGCTGTATCATGTAGACCAATCCACAACTCCTCTGTGTCTAAGAGACAGGAAGAGAGAGAGTCTGAAACATCCTGGAGATTGTGCCAAATTATATAAAATATTAAGTTTATTTTTTGCTTTTTTATTATTATTATTATTATTATGATATATTTTATTTTCAATGTATTATTTTACAATGAACCAAATTTAGTGAGGTTTATGCTCAACAAAAAGAAAAGGCAATTTCTTGTTTTTACTGAAACGACTGAAAGACTGATAAAGAAAATGTTCTCTGTATATTTATAAATGGGCATTAGCATGTCTATACCTTTCTTCATATGCTTAGTGATAAATTCGAGCTCTGGGAGGGTGTGAATGCTAACAAGGTTAGCCTCCATCTTCTGACATATTTTGTGGGCGGAGCTCCAGTCCAGATTGTCTGAGTTTAGCCTATAGCAGCCCGCCTGGAAGTTCTGCCAGCCTACATCACACTGGTACCGCCCGTCATCTGCCCATGAGTCTGTTTCACACACAGACACAGGTGAAATCTTCGAGAACAAAACAGACTTTCAGGTAGATCAGCAGAGTCCAAACTCTAAGGCATGCAAAAAAGCATGCAATTTTGGGTCAAGATACTTAAATTGCATGGCTGGGCAAGACAAGGTTTACCTATGAAATAAATCAAATCATATTTAATCATTTAAAGTATAAGTGTAAGCAGTGGTAACATTGCTCTGTACATTTAAATGTGAACCACAAGCCACAAATGTGCATTCACACACTGCACACATACCTGTGGTGAAGGGGTCGAGTGTGGCGTTCGGTCGTTTCTTGCAAATGTAAGGCAGAGCTACTGAACAGTCCCGGTTGTGCCAGCGACCCTGGGCATCGGTGCTGATCACTCCACAGTTTTCCTCCTCATCATAGC